>JARFIW010001233.1:0-1200000 GCA_036346225.1 Platerodrilus igneus
AAGAATTTTATAATTCAACATTTATGGCTTTAATGGAAAAATATGAGATTATACATTATAGTGTGTACAGCAATAAAAAAGCTTGCGTAGTAGAACGCGTCAATCGTACCTTAAAGTCAAAAATGTGGAAACAATTCAGTTTGAATGGTTCGTATCGATGGCTGAATATCTATCCTCACTCGTAGCTGCATATAACAACACCAAACATCGAACAATCGGCATGCGACCTGTAGATGTGTCAAAACGCAATGAACGCAAACTTTTCAATACAGTATACAGTACGATCAAAACAGTTAACTTAAAGAGTAAAAAATTTTCTTTTGGGGATCATGTTCGCATTAGTAAACATAGAAGTCAATTTACCAAGGGATACACACCAAATTGGTCTAACAAAATTTTTACGGTGTACAAAGTGCATTTGACTAATCCTTTAACGTACCTATTGCGCGATAGTCAAGGACAACCAATATTAGGCGGCTTCTATGCAGAACAACTTCAACGAACACACTATCCGGATGTATATTTAGTGAAAAAAGTATTGAAGAGAGTTAAAAATCAAGTATATGTGAAATGGTTAAATTTAGATTCTAGCCATAATAGTTGGATATCCAAAAATCATATTTTGTAGATTTGCTGTTACGTGTTTGTTTACCATCATATGTCATTCATCAATAAAAATTTTTTTACTGTTATTTGCTTTATTATAGCGAACACACACACAAATTACATCTATGTACTACTAATTACTACACTAGTTCTACGTCAAGAAAGTTGTTTATAATTCCTCATGCCCGAAGCGCAAAACGTTGATGTAGGTTGATTTTCGGTGTTTTGGTTGAACTTGAGTATTTCGATGTCCGTGAATATGTGTAAATAACAAGCAGGTAAAAACACATTACCTTCTCAGCTAATAATTTCTCCTTGTACTTAACCAACACTCGAGGTATATATATTTATTGTAAAAGGTATGCGACACGTACAATAGCATCCTCCATTATATCTAATAAGTGCTATCTATAGCGCATCAGGTAGGACTACCAAGATGACATGATTTACATACAAAAAATAGTATTAAACTAAAACAATAACTTTAATAGCGTATACACTTTTTTATAATCATCTATACTATTTGATGGCCATTTTCCCGAATCCGGACCACACGTCCATCCTGGTTGCTGTTTTGAGCCCTCCATTGCCAAATTCTTGAGAAGCCAGTTATATGTTGTTCTATGAGGGCCAACTACATTAGGTTGGTACTTATAATTTACCTTATACTTTAAAATCAACTTCAATACTTTTTCTAATACCATAGGTTGTGCAAAATATACAACATCTACAATCATATCGTCAATCGCTGTGACCAGTGATTTATAATTGCATTTTATATTCATGATAGGATATGCCTTCGTACTCAATACAGCTCGGTTGGTTAGTAATTCTTCAATGAAATATACATCGTTCAAACTATAATTACTCTCTATTGCGTCTAGTACACCGCGCACCTGATGACATTTTAACTCTGTTTTGCCGTTGCAAGCATCTATGAAGTTTGATACAAATTGATCGCACCTACTCTGTTGATTAAACAGCATGTCCATTACATCAATGGATGTATCATTGGTCAGCGTTAGCCATTTGAAGGCTTTAAAGGGAACATGAACGCCTACTCTGAACAGTATACGTTTGATTTTATCCACATCATTCAATACTATGGCATGTTTCAGATGTTGGTGTAAAATGCGTTGTTCACTCTCGAACAAATCGTACAGTACATTGTCCATGTTAACTTGAAAACTTCGCACCACTATCGTCACTATCGTTGTTGTTCCACTCACTGCGAGAACTATCCAAGTACCTAGCTTTTATAGCACATTCATCAAAATAGGTAATGCTAAAGTGTTGTGATACTGAGCATCACCTAGTTATTCGTCTAATAAACTCCCCACTAGTTTTTGTAACAGCATCAACAAATCAACAACCTCGAGATGATCTCTGGCAAGGCGACTCTGTTGAATTTGACCAATATATTTGAGGAAAATCCAATTAGAGGTGTGTGTTGGTGGTGATAGATTGTTATTCAAATTATTTATGGGAATATCCTTCACTTTTAACGAAGGATGCATGTCCGGTAAATTGCAAATTAATCAAAAGAGCATAACGTTAATCATTACTCTACATAGAGCACAAAAAGCTGTCATAGCCATGCGAGAAATATGTTGCCTGATAAATACTCCATATATGTTTGTTGTGGTTTTGACAATTTTGGCAACGATCCTAGATCATGGATCGAAACGTAAAGAAAGATGATTTTAAAAACTATGAGTGGTTTAATTCCCAACGAAGATTAAGAAAAATGTTGCCTGATGTCACTAAATCTATATATATATATATATATATATATATATATATATATATATATACCAATGTTTAATACCTTGAAAGTAATAGGGAAAATAAAATTTAAAGTTGTCAACCATGTTCGGGTGGTAATGTTGATTCGGTCATTGATACCTACTGCAAGTTAAAACAAGTCGTATACAATGATGAAATGTTTTTTGAAACTAACTAAATGTGATCTTGAATACATGCTTTGTAAAAGCGATATAGTTCAGATTCTGCTACGATTCTTCAACAGACGGTGATAACAATAAAACTCTGTTTAAATTAATTTTTAATAACGACTTAACATTGCGTATTTCTATTAAAATGATTTGAAATATAACGGTATTATTTTTATTGTTTAGCATCAATTTAATAACATTTGTTGATATAAGATGAAAATTGTGAATTTTAGTAATTGACAATTATGCTAAAATGTTTTGAAGTTACACAGTTGCCATATGTTCCATTTAACAGAATTAAAACTCAGATATATTATAGACATTCTTGCAATTATTTACCATATGTGTATATATATCTCTTGACAATAATTATTAATTTAAGACTAACTTATTAAATTAAAGTAGGTTATTTATAAGCACTAAATTCTACAATAATTGAAACGAGTTTGAAAATAAAAATGTATTGACAATGTAGCTATACTTGTAATTTATTCTGCCAGGATCAACAAAATATAATGCAAAATAGTTGTTTTTAGGTATAAACCAGAACCATATAATTTACATATAGCGATATGTTGTTATAATTATACTATAAATAGCACAATCGCCGAGGTCATTAACTACCATACACTTTACTAAACGCGGTTGTTAAAGGGCGTTATATGAACGTCTTTTGCAAAGAAATAAGTAATTTTTATCTCAGTTTGCGAGATGTTGAAACGTTTAGATCCCTAAGTTATGCACATCTTTTAGAAAACATATTTGCTTTTATGGGCAAATTTTTGCTTTACATTCCTTAATTTTAATAATTTCACTAATCATGTTTACAGAGTCTTTTTAAATAATAATATCCTTTGAACATACTATCATCTGGAATACAAATTTTGTTATACCTATATCTAGTACTAATAATAATTAATGTCTCTAGCACTGTAAAATTTAACTAGAATAAATAATTCACAATCTTTTTATAGTGTTTAATTAAATCGGTCTTTTAACAACAAAAAGAGGTATTTTGCACATTGCAAATTATTATTACCATGCTTGTGGCAATAAATGTTACATAATAAATTGCTGGTTATTCACCTAACAATAAAATTTTACACTAAGAATATATAATTAGTGTATGCTGGGTTGCCTGCCATAGATATGCATATATTTTTTAGAATTCAATTTAAGTACACGTAGGTAAATGCGTGAAAGTTACTTTACCTTTCAGTATTCAGCTGTATTGTAAATAGTTATTGATATTATATTGAAAAGAACGACACCCAGTATTGCCAGCTGTGTAAAAAAATGTTTTGTTTCGGTAGTGAATCAATCAAACTGTATGAAAATATATGAACTCATTAGCAAGTAATTAAAATATGCCAGTAAGTGAAACTAATATAAATAAAACATTCAAATTTTGTGTATTTCTTTTTAACATTATATATTTAATACAAAAATAATTTTTTAAAAATCTCGGGGATTCTTCAGCACGTGCACGTTTTTGCTTAACCTAAACATCTCCGAAGTATTCAATCACCTAATGCAATTTCTTTGTACACAAACTTGGACTTTCTATAATACTTTTGCTGACAGATGGTCGAAACTCAAACACCACTAGTGTCAGTTATAATTCAAATTGTACTCGAAAACTGTTATTACTTGTAGACAGGTCAGCTATAATCTCGTTCACTATTACAAGCGCATTAGTTAGCTCCTAAAAAGAAACGAAGATAAGAGAGTCCTACCATCAAATCCTCGTATTATATAGGCTTTTGTGCCCTTCTAAAGCTCCTAAATTCTCAAAAATCTGTCGATACAAACAAACGAGGCTTCTAAATAAACTTCCAATGGTTACCCAATTCTTAAAAACCCACAAGCTAACGTTCACTCACTTCCCCAAAATTTCTATACAAAACATCACTGCCATCTAAATCTTAGAATTTCGCCCCGGCATAAACCAGCTTACGTAGTTACTTTCTCTGTATCTCTTGCAACTGACACTCACTTCTCCGAAATTTAGCTCCTACTAAACCCAAGTTAATGTTAAAACACGCCTTCCATAATAAACACATTACAGCCATCTCCCTTCAACATACTCTTTCAATCTACTATTCCTTATCTTGCCTAACCCCCAAACTGTTCTTATCCCACTGCCTAGCTGAACCCCAAACTTAACGAGCTTTGTATTGTCTTTCTTTCTCTTACTACTTCTGCGAAACTAATCTCTCTTTGTTTAGTTAACCACTTGCGTGCCAATCCAACAAAAAACTCCACTCAACATATGTTTATACTAACACATTGTATTTCTTTCTCACTCTTATCCATACTTAACCAAATACCCTTCCTTGTTGCGCTTGTTGTCCACCTGTAGCGGTAATCAAACATTACCCTGTCTAACAAATATTCAAAACTATACTTGTTTCCGCCCCATATCTACTTTGTCTGATAGTTTTTCTTCGTTTCTTTGTTAGTAAGTTTTATCTATCCTTGACGAAATACACACTCCAAATAACATTTAAATAAGCTCAACTTCCTCCTATCCATATGCATTAATATCTACTATCTTTATTTTAGTTTTCCCCATGTTAAACAAATACTTATTACGTTACGTTTCTATCCTATTCTTACTTATTGCATAGGTAACCTTTCTTGTTCTGTTTCGGTCCCTATATTCTAACCGACAATATAATATTACCCATTCCATAAACAATAAGTCCCTCTTAAGTGGACATTGCCTGCCACCTTTCTTTGAACTTGATGTTTGTTTGTCTTGCCTTATCTACAACTTGTACTCAGAAATCTTGTTAAAACTATAATTGTCAGTTTGTTGTTATACACAATCCGTAGAATTTCAACGGTTTAAAATGCTCACCTTCTCTCCAATACACAACTAACCTCGCTTTAAATCTTAGAAAAGCGTTTTAACAAATGCTACTTGTAACTTTTGAAGGTTGCGTATCTACTTGAAAATTGTAACAGTCAATGTTTGCTTTTGGAAACATTACTTAGACAACAATTTAAATATGAAACAGAAATCGTTACAGCTTTATATTTACACCCTATGCTACACCTACAATAATTAAATATGTTTATAATTTTTAAATACACTTTAAGAATATTTACATTATAATACACGTTACTTTAATTAGTATTGTTACGAGCTACTATTAGGCAACCCGTCAAACACACAAGCGTCGTAAGCAATATATATTCCACAAAAGCTTCGAATTTTCTAGCATGTAACGGAGTATGAATCATCTTTTGAATTCAGGGTATATATAAGACCGCTGATGGAGTACAGAGTTAGTCTATATCTAAATGTCGAATATAACATATATCGTGTAAAGTTAATTAGCTACGCTTTTGGAAGTCCAAGAGTAAATATAAATTTGTGTTATGTGAACGTGTATATTGTACCGCCAGCTTGCAGAATACATAAATAGACAAAAGTGTAATAAATAAATTATAGTAGTGTTAGTGTTGTTAATAGATCTATGGTTAAGAATTTAGTTTAAGAAGATATTAGTGCTTGTAAATAGCATTAGTGTGATAGTGCTTCATTGTTAATTGGACTGAAAACATCTATAAATAAGGCATATACTGTTAATTAGACTTGTGAATAGTGAGTAATAAAGACTTTTATTACTACTTGTTTTAAATTGGTGAAACGCGTTAATAGTAGCCCGCTACATTGGTGTAAGGCTGTGTGGAGTGTATAGTGATTAGTTAAGTCTAAAGACATTTGAGTAGTTTGTATATGCCTGTTACAAGAAGCCAAAGTAAAATGGACGCAGAAACTTTAATAAATTTCATTAAGGATTTTAAATACGATATGGAAGAAAAGTTAAGTGAAAATGCTGAGAAAATGGAAAAGAGGTCAGCTAAACTAGAAGTGAAAACACAGTGAGGTCAGTTGAACTAGAATCAACCCTTAAAGAGTTTAAATACGGTATGGAAGTAATACTTAGTAAAAATACTGCGAAAATGTAGGAAAAGTTGAATGAAAATACAACCACTCTAAACTAAAAATTTGTGGAAGGCTCTATTGCATTGAAAGAAAACTTCAGTGAACAAGTAAAAACAGTTGAGCAAAAGTTGTACAGTAAATTGGTAAAAATGGAAGAAGATTTGATGAGGCTGCAAGAACAAATGATTTCACTAACAACGCGGCCACTTGAATTAGAAAACCGAGTTGTAATTCAGAACATCCCAGAAATAAAAAACATAGAAGAAAGCGAGTCAATACCGTCAAAATATGGAGCAAAACTACCCACATTCGATGGTAAAACACCTTGGCCAACATATTTGAAACAATTTGAAGCTGCTGCAATAGCCAACGGTTGGTGTAACAAAGAGAAGGCTATCTTCTTATTGATGGCCCTACGGGGGAAAGCTCTTAACATCTTGCAAACCATTCCCGATCACCAGCAGAATGATTACGGTCTTTCAACATCGAAGCTTGAGATGAGATATGGAGGTGCTCACTTTCAACAGATTTACCATGCACAAGAACCGCTCGCAAAAGACAAATAAAAGCTGCAAGAATTCGAAGCTGACATTGCCAGATTAGTTAGATTGGCATATTCAGTAGCACCCGATAGCTTCCTCGAACAACTGGTTGTTCAAACATTTGTGGATGGCGTTAAAGACGGCGAAATACAGCAAGCGCTAAGATTCGCGCGGCTAAAAATGTTAGATGACGCACTGGCTTATGCGCTTGAATTTTAAGCAGCTAAGCTAACATCACTCAGGATGAGTCACAAAGTTTGGTCTGCCTAAGAAGAACCTGGTCAATCCCAGAACAGTATAGAAAAATAATCAACCGTGTGTTTAAAAAGCAAAAGGCGGAAAGGCTGGAAAGACAACGACCGCAGAGATGGGGTCTGCGATGCTGGAGCTGCGGTGAAGTTGGTCATATACAGAGACGCTGTACTCAACTAAAAAAACAACCAGTTGCGCAACAGCAATATGATTTTGACGCAGAACATCGTGTAGGAACTAGCCATCGGAATGCAGACGGTCTGTCAAGAAGACCTTGTCCGGTAGACTGCAATAATTGCTCCAAGATGGATGAGAAAATAAGTGTCATTCATAGAATGACGGTAACCGATGATACCTGGCAACGCGAAAGTATACGAGAAGACTTGGAGAATGACGCCGATTTGGGACGTATTATTGAGTGGAAAAATAGAGGACAACCACCAGCTTGGGAATAAATTAGTATTTCAAGTAGGAGCTTGAAGGTATACTGGGTACAGTGGGACTCCTTGGTGATTAAAAATAGAATCTTGAAACGACGCCTGGAATGTGAAGATGGCACTGAGAGACTTCAAGTGATAGTGCCGAGAAGCAGAGTGCCGGAAGTGTTGAAGCATTTGCTCAATGGTATTTCCGGAGGGCACTTTGGCGTGAAAAGAACTCTCGAAAGAGTGAAAGAAAGATTCTATTGAGTGAACTGTAAGGAGGATGTGAAGTAGTGGTGCCGGAAATGTTTGTTGTGTGCCTCTAGAAATGGCCCGATTACAAAACGGAAAGCCCAATGAGACAGTATAACGTGGGGAATCCTTTTGAAAGGGGGGCCATTGATATAGCTGATCCATTTTCTGAATCAGAGAAAGGAAATAAACACATCTTGGTTACAATGGATTATTTTACAAAATGGCCGGAGGCGTATTCTATACCTAACCAAGAAGCCGAGACGGTTGCAGATGTACTAGTGAGGGAGTTGTTTTCTCGCTTTGGAGTTTCATTGGAATTACACTCCGATCAAGGTCGGAACTTCGAATCAGCGTTGTTTCAAAACGTCTGCAAGCATCTTGGAATCAGGAAGACTAAAACCATACCACTTCATCTTCAGTCGGATGGAATGATTGAAAGAATGAACAGGACGTTAGGAAAGTACCTAGCCAAAGTTGTCTCTGAACATCAACGAGACTGGGATCAATATTTACATTTGTGCCCACTGGCGTACCGATCTTCTGTACATGACAGCACAGGATACTCTTCCGATTGCGTGATGGTAGGACATAAATTGGGCTACCATGTGATCTTGAGTTTGGATTCAAACCTGAGTAAGAGATCGCAGGTGAGGATTACGTTAGTAAGCTTCGTGAAAGCTCAAATAGCATTCACGAAAACGTCCGAAAGAATATCCAGGTAGCAAGCGATCGAATGAAATCACAATATGACACGAGAGCACAAGAAGGTGGTTACCAACCTGGAGATTTAGTGTGGTTGTACAATCCACAAAGAAAGCGTGGATTCTCGCCAAAATGACAAAATTCATGATGTAGTGTACCGGATCAGAAGATCTCCCCGTGGTAAACCGAAAGTGGTACAGTTTGACCGTTTAACATCTTATGCTGTCAATAACCAGGAAGTCTCGAGTAATGAAAATGGTGTTTGAAGAGTTATTAATCGTGAGCCAAATGTAGATTTTAAGAGTTTCATGGCGGCGTATGGTGGTTCCTCTAAGGCGAGATTTGGTTAAAAAACGGTAAGATCTGTTTAGAGCACCAGAAGAGTATTCCCTTGCACATTGCATTGCTCAAGATCTGGAAATGTCGAGAGGAATAGCTGTTGTTTTCAAGAAAAAGTTTAGATGTGTGGATAAATTAGTACAACAGTAGCCAACTGTAGGAAAAGCTTTGGTTCTTCAGGATAGAAATCGTAATATTTACTATCTGGTCATCAAAGATTCGTCATGGCAGAGACCAGTTATGGACATCTATGGAGGAGGCTTTGCTGAATTTTAAGACTCAGATGATAGAAAATGGAGTAACGAGACTAGCGGTGCCCAAGCTAGGCAGTGGACTGGATCGCTTAGATTGGAGAATAGTCCGAAATATTTATTTATTTAGTTATTTATTTGTTCCAACGTTTTAGTAGTCTGCTACCTGAAATTTAAGCTGACCTGGCTTCCCACAAAAAGTAACCGTCAGTAAGGCGCGTGTGTGTGTGTGTGCGCGCGCGCTTGAGAGCATGTGTTATGTGTGTGTATGTGTGTGTGTGTGTGTCTGTGTGTGTGTGTGTGTCTGTGTGTGTGTATGTGTGTTGTGATGTTGATGTCCGTGTTACGTTTCCCCTCTAGAACCAGGACCATCGGCAGCCGGATATCCTAGTCGTCAAAGATAAACGCTAACGGATTTGCCTTATCATCCTGGACCATCGGCAGCCGGAAATCCAGATGTTGAAAAGGCAATGTAAGTGTGTGAATGGTGTTTTGTGTTTGTGCATTGTTTGAGAGGTGTTTTGTGTGTTTATGTGTGTCTGTATGTGTGTGTGTGTATGTGCGTGTGAGGCTTGTGTGTATGTGTGTTGTGTATGTGATATTGGTATCCCCCTTTAGGACCAGGACCATCGGAAGCCGGATATCCCAGTCGTCAAAGAGGAACGCTCAACGGATATTGCCCTATCAGTCCGGACCATCGGCAGCCGGAAATCCAGATGTTGAAAAAGCAATGTAAGTGTGTGAATAGGTTGTGTGTGTGTGTATGTGTGTGTGTGTGTGTGTGCATGTATGTATGTGTGTGTATGTATGTATGTATATATATATATATATATATATATATATATATATATATGTGTGTGTGTGTGTGTGTGTGTGTGTTATTATTATTATTATTATTATTATTTTATTTAAAACAGTTTTGTTATATACATCTCAGCATTTTTTAAAAATACATCATTGGCTTACAATGTACACTACGTACTATGATGTATGTGTTACTGACAGCATACTTGTCAATATAAAATGAACTGGTGTTATTTATCCATCAGTTCAGTAATAAATAAATAAAATAAATAAAACTTATTGAATACATAAAAAACGTTTAAATACTTGAAACAAAAAGAAATTCTGTAACTAGACATTAAGGATGTCATTAAAAATTAGAGTTTCTGTATCTATCTTACACAATGCGTTTTCAATAAACCATTTTTTCTCAAATTCTTCTATTGTATCTTTACCTAGCGCCCACGAGAAATGGTGGAAAATCAGTTGCTTCAGTTTTCGAATAAATGTTTCCTTATATGTTTGTATTAGGTTTCCATATCTCATTAAAGCTGTTGCTGATTTGTAAATTTACCATTTTGCTAAGTTTATTAGTAGGTTGTTACGGGCCAATTCAGCACTACGACACCAAGGGACGGATCGGGACCCGTGAGCGGCCTAGCTCTAGCCGGTGAGGGGTAGGTCAGACAAAAGTCGTAGATTGGGATTGCTAAATGCCCTTACATGACAATTATAATGAGATGTGAATTCGGTAAAACGTCAAAAATCGGGTGGGCACCACCAGTAATGTCACAATGCTAGATGACAAAAGGAGAATCTCGTCACTGGTCGGTAGACTCCTTGCAGCTCAATATTTAACATAAAATCTTCAGAAAATCTCGCAGAGTAGAGAGGTTGAATTCACCCTACTAACATAAACTTCTTACTAAAATAATGCACGTAGACAGCTTTACTTAATTCTATTAACAAATCCCAACGACTGAAATAAATACATAGGTTGGATACATAAATAAATATGCCCCATACATATATGAACAAGTAAATGTAAACATCACCACAAGTAATATTGTCGATAAAGTAAATGGCATACAATTATTATTACTATAAGGTGTACTGGCCAGTAAAGCAATGTGTAAGAAAATTAAGGTGGAGTTGAGTGCACAGGACATTCCCACTTGCTCTACTTACACAGTAACTAATAAAATATTTGAAACGTAATGCGTAGGACGCCGTGTGCATGCAACTCTACGCTACTAATTTAACGGCAACAATAACTTTTAATTCAAAATGTAAATGGTGGTCTTAATTCAGCAAATATGTAATCGTAATAATTTTGAATAAATGGAAGTATCAGTAAAACTGTCTTAAATATTACGTTAATTGGAAATAATATGGTTTAACTATTTATACTGATTAAATGGGTTTGTTGCTCGCGACAACGGTAAAGTATCAATAAAGCGCACACACTTTAGGACTCGATGATAAGGGATTAACACAACTTCATGTACGGGTTGTGCTTAATTTAATTGCACAAACGTTCAATATTATAATCGACGTATATGGGCTGCACAGCAAAATTTATCAATACAGTCGCTTACCTTGTAAAGGGGATGGTACCAGTCAACACTGTGATAGTGTCGAGTTTTCTACTTTTAAACACGTGACAATTAATCTATTACTTGATCCCCAACAACTGGGTTATATTACGGGCCTACCGCAACCGTAACGACATTTCCATTCATCCTCTAGACAGTAACTCCCAAATTCATTGGCATTAATTAATACTTCTAAAACGTAAACAACAAAAGAGGATGCCTCAACCTACAACAGAATGATTAACCACGTGCAGCACGTGACGCTATTAGCGAAGATCAACAATCAAAACTCGGCACTTGTATTATAACTTCCACTGAACCACCAAAATAAACGATCGATTAACTATAATATTGTGACTACATATTTCATGTAAGAACTGAATAAATCCGCCCTAAGCGATTTGTTTCATATCACAAAACTCAACTTGACAAAACTTATTTCATAAACGTCACAGACCTCCGCCCTCTTGATTACCTCCAAAAAACTGTCGAAATTATGAAGGGATGTGCCGGCAATGCGCTCTTTGTTATATTTTAAACTGATGAATTATTTACACAAACTAATTGACTATATATACATATTTCTCTAATATAAGGCAACAAAATAAACGGAACGTTACACCTCCCCCCACTCGAAGACGAAAATCCCATTTTCGACTTAAGAAAACGGAAACATAAACCTAAAGAAAATGAAACTAACTAAACAACACAAAAAAACAAAATCGAAACACACTAACAACTAATCGGGATGGTGTTTAAGATCTTTGGCGTGCCATACACCTTTAGACATGCCAGTCGAATCGGACAACTCATATGTCGAATAAGACACTTTTTTACGAATAATAAAAGGCCCAACAAATTTAGGGGCTAATTTCGCGGTAAAATGTTTCGACGCGTGAGACATAATTCCTTCTCCACACGGAATCACCAACTTCAAAATCTGCGGGACGCCTGCGTAAATCATATTTAATTTTAGCGCGATCATATGCCACTTTAAGTCTCCTGACAATATCATCGTAAATTTTCTGCATCGCAGCAGAATGCGATAGGAGATCTTTTCGATCAGCAAAATCAACACCATTTAAATCACGAGAATTATCAGGTACATCGGGACTTCCTTCAAGATTCATCTCACGACCAAAATTAGCAAAATATGGCGACATACCGGTAACTTCATGAATAGCAGTACGTACGGCGCAAGCTACTTTAGATAAATAACGATCCCAATCTTTGTGATGATCTTTCACATACGACGACAACATAGTCTTCAAAATTCTATGTACTCTCTCAACCGGATTCGCTTGAGGATGATAATAAGCATTAAATATTATCTGAATTTTATACGAGGATGCCAACTTGCTGAATTCCTTAGAACGAAACCGAACATCATTATCGGTAAGTAAATATTGCGGAACACCAAACACCAAAATAACATTTTCTTCAAGACGTTGTACCACAGCTGAAGCTGTAGCAGAACGTACCGGGAAAAACAATGAAAATTTCGTAAAACAATCGGTAACTGACAAAATATAGCAATAACCTCTAGAAGAACGCGGTAACGGACCTATAATATCACAAGATACCATCTGCCAAGGTTTCTTAACAATTGGGTGTCTGGACATCAGACCTGCAGGTTTCTTCTGCTCAGGCTTTTGCTCTAAACACACTTTACAATGGTTCACATAACGAGAAACATCAGCTTTCATTTTCGGCCAATAATATAAACGAGAAATACGACTAAAAGTCTTAAAAATACCTAGATGACCTGAAGTAGGCTCATCATGAAACTTTACTAAAAGATCTTTACGACGAAATTTCGGGACAACTTCTCTCCAACAATCATCTTCTTCAGAAATATCCGGATAATCAACTTTCATCCGCTTATATAGAGTATCACCAACAATTTTCCAACTATTATAGACAGTCGGTTTAGTCTGTACAAGCTTACACATACGATTATACCAGCGATCAATTTTCGAATTTACAGGAGGCTCCACCTCTTCACGCTCCTCCACAACCACATTGACAACATTAACCTCAGGCACGGAACGAGATAACGCATCAGGTACATGATGGTCTTTACCCTTCCTATGTAAAATCTCAAAATCATGCTGCTGTAACCTAATAGCCCATCTGGCTAATCTACCTGATGGCTCTTTCAAATTATTTAACCACACTAGGGAATGATGGTCCGTAATAACGGTAAACCTAGCGCCTTCAAGATACGGACGTAACCTCTCAATAGCCCAAATCACGGCTAAACATTCACGCTCGGTAACGGAAAAATTTCTTTCAGCTTTAGTAAGAGAACGACTAGTATAACATACGACATATTCTTGACCATCCTTGGTTTGAGTTAGGACTGCGCCTAAGCCATAACCCGAAGCATCTGTTTGCACACAAAACGGTAAGTCAAAATCAGGACATTTAACGATAGGGGCGGAAATCAACTGGTTCTTAATAGTAGTAAACGCAACATTACAAATTTCGGACCAATCAAATTTACAATTCTTTCTTAACAAAGCCGTTAACGGGGCGACAATTAACGAAAAATTCGGAATAAAACGTCTATACCACGAAGCCATACCTACAATTCTCCTAACTTCGCTAACAGACTTCGGTGGCGGTATGTTCAGAATAGCGGTAACTTTTTCAGGATCAGGGAGTAACCCCTTACTATTCACAATGTATCCAAGATACTTAAGTTCAGGTTTGCAAAAATGACACTTCTCACGACTTAACGTCAGACCAGCATTACTTAAACGGGTAAATACTTCTTGTAGCATTTCGATATGTCTCTCAAAATCAGGTGTACATAGGATTATATTGTCCAAATAAACGAAAACGTAGGGTTCCAACTCAGGACCCAACACAGTATCTATTAAACGTTGCCACGTAGCCGGAGCATTATTAATCCGAATGGCAAACGACAAAATTCAAATAAACCACGGTTTGGTACCGTAAAACCTGTATACTGACGGGATTCCTTGGCAATAGGGACCTGCCAATACGCTGACTTAATATCTAACGAAGTAATATACTTTGCATTACGAAGACGATCTAAAATAGACGAATCATATGGCAAAGGATACGCGTCCTTCTCCGTAACTTTATTAACTTGAGGAAAATCTACACAAAATCGAAACGTATTATCACGCTTCTTCACCAACAAAATCGGACTAGACCAAGCGCTGTTCGATCGCTCCACCACACCTAACTTTAACATCTTCCCCAATTCGTCATCAATATGTTTTTGCATAACCGGCGACACCGGATAATATCTCTGCTTAATCGGTTTTGAAGAAGTCTTAATTTCGTTTTCAACTAAATTCGTGTAACCTAGAGATTCACCAAAATATTTAGCAAAATGTTCATCTACCAACCGCTCTAATTTCATATGCTGCTCAAAAGACAAATCATGGGTAGTGTGACGCTACAAAACAACACAACACAGGGACGTACTCGATATAGTTCAATACTAATCACAAAAGAGGAACGGCCAAATAATACCTTTCCGGGTAGTCGGAGTCAACAGCTTCCATATGCCCTGGACCAACCCAGTACTGAGGCCGGGGTGGGGTAGACCATAAACAACCAGCCAAATGAGCGCCACCTAAATCTATAACAGCTGTACTCCGACGGGACTGAAATAGGAAATCCTCACGCTTACCTGTAACACCCAAATCAGCAAAAATTCTCCTCACACCTCACACTCGAGTAATACAAAACTATCTTTTACATACAGTATTGACACTTTACTACAAACACATAATATATTTATAACAACAGTAAACATATAAAAAGGCTCCAATTACCCACCCACTTGTTATGGTGTAATTTCAATAAACAAACAGCAAATAACCTGATTGTATAACTCTTACTGCTACTTTTACTATTATATTTAACGCAATTCAGCCAACCTATTGAAACAAATCTGCGCCAAGATGGCAGAACAGAATGACTATTAAATAATGTTAAGGGTGGTATACCAGGATCCTCGTAGATTGACCCTTGAACGCTGAGGGCATTGGTATAAACTACAATTATACCTATAATGATCGGTGCATTGGCTAAACTTCACACACGTGTTAAAATTGTGAATAATGTAAATTACAAATTAGTAAATCTGAACCCACCCTATAATAAATGTGTAAACAAAACAGTCTTCAGTAAAGTGTTATTAAATGTAAAAAAAGAAAAAAAATCTTCAACAAGCAATATCAACCAGACGGTTGCAGTAGAAAATTAAATGTGGAACGACTCACCCACAGCTGCACTAGTCGTTGTAAGCTGATCTTAGCATAAGCCAACTAAGGGTTGCGACGGCAAAATAACGACTGGAGCTATTATTGGGGCTAAACTGAAAACTGCAGATCGAGACTGAAAACTGCAAACTGGGATTTGAAGACTTAGAACTTGGAACTTGGCACTTGGAACTTGGAACCCTAAAATTTATAACCTATAACTTCCATTAATATATTCACGACTTCTTACCGGTCAATTCCGGGTCCAGTACAAAACAACAAACGAAAAATGTACAAGTGGTCACCAAATACAACGGTCGAGGATTCACTTTAGATGCATAAAAGTTATCTATTTGAAAAATTCTTCGATACTTACGAATCGCCGAAATCCCAATAAGGAAATAAGAAAATTATTTCAAATCACAACGAATAATTTCCTTCAATTAATCCGCCAAAACCCTTTCAATAAAGGAGGAAATACAACGTTCCAACGGCGTAATTAAAATTGCTCGATTCGAATCAAGAGTGTAATCAAGAGTATTGTGTTGAGACCATCAAAGCTAGTCCGGGAACCGGTACCTGATAACACGGCGTGCTATCACTATTCGAATTCATACAATCTAATTTGGAAAGAATATACTTTTGAAGTACACTGCTAAATGCAAATGTCGTTATGAAAATTACGACCGTAACAACTCCCTTCTTACCCAAAAAAAAAAAAAGCTAGCGCTGGGGTTCGAACCCACGCATAACCATAACAAGGACACCAAATCCGAAGTTTCTCCGCCTTCAAGTAACCTTTGACGACAAAAGTTACTCAAAGTACAGTAAAGGGAACAAAACCGACAAAACTACTGAAGGGCACCAAAGTGCGCAACGTATCCCAAATACTGAAATCCAAAATCAATGAGCGGAACAGAACAAAATAACTAAACAACAGACAACAAAACTTAGTCAAGGATCAGGACGGAGATCCTTGGCGTGCCACAATCAACACTACGACCATCATCAGTCTCCAACTGATAAGTCCACGGAGAAACGCATTTAGATATAGTAAAGGGTCCTACGTACTTGGGTGCAAGCTTATTTGTAAAATAAGCCGCGGCATCCGAGTGTACAAAATTTTGTGCCACACTTTTGGCCCACAACATAACTATCGGGGCGGCGACGTAGGTCGTACACCTTTTACTACGTACAAAAGCTCTGTCTAAACGAGCACGAATATCTTTAAAACCTTTTCAAAAATTGGAGGTCGATCCACAGGAAGCACAGGATCTTGCCCAATGTCATCACTCACGGGGACTTTGGGTAAATCGTGACTGTTACCCCTATGATGCATTTCACGACCAAAGTTCACGAAGTACGGCGTGAGACCAGTAGCCTCATGTCTCGACGTACGAACTGCGCATGCGGCTTTCTGAAGCAACGAAGCCCATGTACGTTGATTGTCTTTAACAAAAGAAGCCAATATAGTTTTCAGAGAACGGTGCTGTCGTTCGGCAGCATTCGGCTGAGGATGATAATTTGCCGTATGGCTGACCTTAACACGATAGGCATCCATCAGAGATTTAAACCGACGTCCCTGAAATTGATTGCCGTTATCACAAATTATGGTACGGGGGACACCGAATAAACAAAACACATGGTCCTCTAATAATTCAACAAGCTTGGATGAAGTAGCTCTCTCATGGGGAGAAAAATACAAAACTTACTGAAATAATCCTTTACACTCAACACATACTTGTATCCGGAAGTGGATCTTGGAAACGGTCCAACAATGTCAACAAAAATAAGTTCCCAAGGTCTTGAGATATCTGGGCGGCCCAAAAGGTATCCAGCAGGTGGTTTCTGTTCAGCCTTGCAAGCAATGCAAGTATGACAGTTACGCACATATTTTGCAACATCACTTTTGGCTTTCGGCCAAAAGTACCTAGAACTAATTCGATGGTAGGTTTTAAAACACCTAAGTGGCCTGATGTAGGCTCATCATGATTATTACGCACAATCTCCAATCTATGGGACTTGGGGACTACGATCTTCCACTCAGAAGCAGCCGATTCTAAATCAGGGTATGGGGACTTACACTTTTGAATAAATTTGACCCATCAAATCGCCATAAGGGAAATCTAAGGGATCTTTCGAAATCTGATCACACATTTTGTGAAACCAACGATCTTTTATATTTTTAAAATGTGGTTCCGGGTTACTAGGGGGTCCGATCTGGTTAATAACAGGCACAAAACGAGATAAAGCGTCGGGGACAACGTTGTCTTTGCCACAACGGTGGACAATATCAAAACTGAATTGTTGTAAACGGACACTCCAACGCGCTAAACGACCAGCAGGGTCTTTTAAATTATCTAGCCAAAGTAAAGCAAAGTGGTCCGTAACAATCGTGAAGTGGGAACCTTCAACATAAGATCTGAACTTGCCGATAGCCCACACTACCGCAAGACACTCTTTCTCAGTGGCGGTAAATTTCCGCTCGCTAGGACTCAGAGATCTGCTAATATAACTTATCACCTTTTCGCCATCGGGGTGAATTTGGGATAAAACAGCGCCCAAGCCATAATCACTGGCATCTGTTTGGATAGTAAATGGTAATTCAAAGTCGGGACAACTCATAATGGGAGCTGATACTAGGAAATTTTTAATTTCAGTAAAAGCGGACTCGCATTCATCGGTCCATAAAAATTTATGGCCCTTTCGCATTAATTTATTTATAGGGCTACTACCGTAGAAGTTTGGAAGAAAACGGCGATACCAACCGCATAAACCCAAAAAGCGGCGGACTTCAAGAACGTTGCTAGGTTGAGGAAGATCCAAAATGGCCGAAACCTTTTCGGGATCAACGTGCAACCCTTCCTTATCAACGACGTAGCCTAGATATTTGATTTCGGGTCTACAGAAGTGACATTTCTGTCGAGCTACAGTTAAACCAGCCGATTTCAACCGACGGAAAATTTCTTTGGTTACTTCTAAATGTTTATTGAAGTCGTTAGTAGCAATAACCAAATCATCAAGATAGACGTATACGTAGGAATCGAGGTCAAGACCGATAACGCGGTCAATAAGTCTCTGCCACGTAGCGGGACTATTATGTAAACCGAAAGGCATTCGGTTGAACTCGAAGAGACCTCTATCGGGAACGCTAAAAGCAGTAATTGGGCGGGACGGTTCAGCTACCGGCACTTGCCAGTAGGCGCTTTTAATATCAATCGAAGTAAGGTACTTGGCGTCGCGAAGTTTATCGAGGGTCGCTGAAACTAAAGGCAGGGGGGTAGGCGTCGCGTTCGGTGACCTTATTTACCTTCCGGTAATCAACACAAAACCGATAGCTGCCATCCTTCTTTCTCGCCATAACCACCGGTGACGACCAAGGGCTTGAAGATGGACTAACAACACCTTGTTCTAACATGATGTCCAACTGGGAATTGACAATTTTTTTAAGGGTTGGAGACAAACGGTAAAACCTTTGCTTTATTGGTTCAGCACTTGTTCTTATCACATGTTCTACCAAGTGAGTGCAACCTAGTGCGTCGGGCATATCTTTAAATAATTATTCAATCGTCGAATTTAGTAGGGCTGTATGTTCTGGGTTAAGTTTATCATCCGATTGTATACTAAATAGGTTTGGTGTTACTGAAGAAAACTGCCATAGACCGTGGCGTAAGTCAGGTACAACACCCATACTAAACCAAAAATCGGTACCAAGAATCAACGGATCTGGTACGGAAGGAATCACCAGAACTTTTATGCAGACAACTTTATTTTGTAATTTAATTGGTAAATTATAAGTGCCACTAATGTTACACATTTGACCATTAGCAACGCGGCATGCTTGAATGTTACTAGTTTGAAGTTTTATATTTAATTTACGGAGCTTGTCGTAACCAGCTTGGCCTAATATTGTGTGGAGGCTCCACTATCAAGCAAACCGAGCATGGATATTCCATAGATGTCCACTTCGAGATAAGGACGTTCGTCGTCTATAACATTCGCCAAAACAAAATTAAGGGTGGCTTTAATAGTAGGGTTAAGATCGTTGTTGGGGTTATTTTTCTTGGACAGGTCGATCGGATTCGGGGTTGACACAGAGCGCGCAGACCGATCTATCGGCGGCCCAATTGTCCGTTTCCCGAACACTGGGGACAATTTCGTACGGTATAGTTGGCAGTACCGCATTTAAAGCAGCGTAACTTTCTTGGTTGAGGGCATAATCGAAATGGGTGCCCTTCTTTGTCGCAATTCCAACACTTAATTGCAAACAAGTTCGGTTGGATCTGGTTCACCGATTGAATTGGTGTCTCAGAAAACTCCTAATTTAAAAATGGATTGGTATTGTTCACGTTAGTATTAACAAAAGCATAGTCGGGACTACTGTCCTCGATTTATCACAAAACAGCTTTGTGTTTCGATTTATGGTAAGCTAAATCAGGTTCAAGTAAACCTTGTGAATTTGACGGGGGTGGGCGGTATTGCCTTGCCCTCAAGTGGGTTTCCTCAAGAGTTTGCCCTAACTGGGATAACTCCGCCATTGTCTTTATGGGGTGCAATGCCAATTGCGCTTGAATGTGCGGCAACAAATTACGTTTAATTAATTGGATTCTACTATTTTCGGGAGGAGGGTGACGCAAACGACTAAACATATTTTCCATCACCGAAATAAATATAACAATTCTTCATCGGGGCCTTGCGTCCGTGATCGAATTTCTTCTTGAAGGATGAATTCATAATCATAAGGTAGAAAAGCTTGACGTAATCTAGTTTCTAAGTCTTGCCATGAATTAATGGTATGTTTATTCGCCCTATACCATATAAGTGCTTGCCCTTGAAGCAATTCGATTACCGAATTGAAAACATGGTGTTTTGATACACCGCGCGAGTCGCATAGTTCTTCCACGCGCTGTAGAAAATCGTTCACACTAGTAGAGCCGTCAAAAGTGCAATTCCATTTGTACAATGGAAGGCAATTCTTATTTACATCCGAAAAATTTCTCCGTACCGGACTAGAGTGAGAAATCCGTTCTGTCTCAATAAACGAGTTATCGTCATTTAAATTTATGTTATTATTGTGCGTTACTTCAGGCAATAATAAATTGGGTTGATCTAAAACATGACCCGAAGTATGCGGGATGTCTAAGTCCATTAACGACATTTCGCCTTGATCTGAAATTGTTGACACTTGCCTAACAATAGCGGCTTTATTCTGAATTTCAGTTAAAAAGTTTATTAGACTTAAGCATTTGTTTGTAAGTTCATTTTTCCGAATTATTTCATCTTCATTAGAAGAAGTAATTCGTTGCAACCGGTTATCAATATGTGAAAGTCGCGTAGATATGCGTTTTGATTCATTAGAATGGTTAGAATAATTAAAATTGTTTAAGTCATTATCTAGATTATTAAGCTTGGCTAAACAAATAGCAAGCTCTGTACCAGGTATAATATTTAAATTTTCATTAGGCACTAATTCACACGTGACACTTACTTGTAGTAAGTCTCTTAATAATTTACGTTTATCTTCTACATTGGCTTTGGTTAAACAAAGACCGCGTATTCTCAATTCATACGAAATTTCATCAGATAATAGTCGATTTACGTCCATATCGATTAACAAAATTCAACACTTCAATTCAAAACAAATGTTCTGATTAGCAACCAGCGATATAAATCAGAAACAAAACAAGCCCACGTTGGGCGCCAAAATGTGACGCTACAAAACAACACAACACAGGGACGTACTCGATATAGTTCAATACTAATCACAAAGAGGAACGGCCAAATAATACCTTTCCGGGTAGTCGGAGTCAACAGCTTCCATATGCCCTGGACCAACCCAGTACTGAGGCCGGGGTGGGGTAGACCATAAACAACCAGCCAAATGAGCGCCACCTAAATCTATAACAGCTGTACTCCGACGGGACTGAAATAGGAAATCCTCACGCTTACCTGTAACACCCAAATCAGCAAAATTCTCCTCACACCTCACACTCGAGTAATACAAAACTATCTTTTACATACAGTATTGACACTTTACTACAAACATATAATATATTTATAACAACAGTAAACATATAAAAGGCTCCAATTACCCACCCACTTGTTATGGTGTAATTTCCAATAAACAAACAGCAAATAACCTGTTTGTATAACTCTTACTGCTACTTTTACTATTATATTTAACGCAATTCAGCCAACCTATTGAAACAAATCTGCGCCAAGATGGCAGAACAGAATGACTATTAAATAATGTTAAGGGTGGTATACCAGGATCCTCGTAGATTGACCCTTGAACGCTGAGGGCATTGGTATAAACTACAATTATACCTATAATGATCGGTGCATTGGCTAAACTTCACACACGTGTTAAAATTGTGAATAATGTAAATTACAAATTAGTAAATCTGAACCCACCCTATAATAAATGTGTAAACAAAACAGTCTTCAGTAAAGTGTTATTAAATGTGAAAAAAAAAAAAAATCTTCAACAAGCAATATCAACCAGACGGTTGCAGTAGAAAAATTAAATGTGGAACGACTCACCCACAGCTGCACTAGTCGTTGTAAGCTGATCTTAGCATAAGCCAACTAAGGGTTGCGACGGCAAAATAACGACTGGAGCTATTATTGGGGCTAAACTGAAAACTGCAGATCGAGACTGAAAACTGCAAACTGGGATTTGAAGACTTAGAACTTGGAACTTGGCACGTGGAACTTGGAACCCTAAAATTTATAACCTATAACTTCCATTAATATATTCACGACTTCTTACCGGTCAATTCCGGGTCCAGTACAAAACAACAAACGAAAATGTACAAGTGGTCACCAAATACAACGGTCGAGGATTCACTTTAGATCTACAATAGCATAAAAGTTATCTATTTGAAAAATTCTTCGATACTTACGAATCGCCGAAATCCCAATAAGGAAATAAGAAAATTATTTCAAATCACAACGAATAATTTCCTTCAATTAATCTGCCAAAACCCTTTCAATAAAGGAGGAAATACAACGTTCCAACGGCGTAATTAAAATTGCTCGATTCGAATCAAGAGTGTAATCAAGAGTATTGTGTTGAGACCATCAAAGCTAGTCCGGGAACCGGTACCTGATAACACGGCGTGCTATCACTATTCGAATTCATACAATCTAATTTGGAAAGAATATACTTTTGAAGTACACTGCTAAATGCAAATGTCGTTATGAAAATTACGACCGTAACAGTAGACTGTAGAACAGAATTACTTAACGCATCCTCAATAGACAAAACATCGGGGTTAGTAAACTGCCATTGGCCTTTCATGATATCCGGGACTAAACCAATAGACGACCAAAAATCAATTCCTAAAATTAACGGATGCTTAACGTCAGGCACAACTAATACTTCAACAGTAACAGTTCGTTCCTTTAAAGTAATCGGTAACATAATTGTCCCCGAACTATTAACTTTTTCACCATTCGCTACGGTACAGGCGGGACGAGAATCTTTTCTTATCGATTACTTTAACAAACGTAATAAATCCCAACCTGTCGAACCTAAAATTGTTCTATTTGCACCAGAGTCTAAAAGTCCAAGTAACTTATAACCCAAAATATCAACAGTAACATGAGGTCGCGCATCGGGTGTAGAATTCTCAAAAACATAATCCAGAATAACGTTATTCTTAACGAAATCGGCATTCTTAACCTTAACTAAATTTTGTACATAAAAAGTCGAGTTAGTAAACGTACGGGACAAAATTGCTCGACCATTCAATTTTCCCCTCGGGCCGTTTCCCGAAAATTTACGACGCTTATTGCAAGTATTCAGGTAAAACCAGGATTTGCACAACGGCAGCAATATTGACGACGACGCAGTACATCACATTGACTGGCTCTGTGATCACTTTTATCACAATTCCAACAACGGAGTGTTTTCTGACGGATATCGCCTCCAAACCTTCGACCTGCAGTTGTAGCAACTTCGGTAGTGCATAAATCACTAAGAGAACCCATATAAGCTAAATCAGCTTCCAAATCTGTGCGACGACGAGAAGGCGGTACATAAGTATCAATAGAAAAACGTCTCTCTTCCATCTTCCTACCATACGACAATAGTTCATTTACAGAACGCACTTCAACAAGCGCTAACTGATTTTGATAAAAGGGAGCAATATTACGCATTAAAATTTTAAGTTGGTCTGGTTCCGAAACAATCTCACTTAACCTACTAAACATGTTCAGCATAACTGCAATATAAATCCCCATAGTCTCTTCGGAGCCTTGGGTGCGACGCTTAATTTCCTCCATCAAGCGCTCATCATAATTAATTGGCTGAAATTCTAAACGTAACAGACGAACTAATTCTTCCCAATTACTTACGGAACATTTATTTGCTCGGTACCATAACAACGCTCTACCGGTAAAAAGATCAACCGACTCTGAAAATAACTGAACAAAATTAACATTACGAGCTACCCTCGGCTCATCTACACGTTCAAGAAACGCGCTCAGCGACATGGTTCGAGGCTCGTCCGAAAATTGAATTCCCCATTTTGCAACTGGGACTGATTTTGTCGAATAATTTTGAGACATTGACACTTGCGTCACAGGATTAGTATCAACAACAGTATCGTCAATACAACTAGTACCTTCATTTACTAAATTCATCGGAATCAACTTTAAGCGACAGTAATTGATAACGAGACAACAACAATGAAACTTTCGTCAACAGTTTTTCTTTCACAGCTTTTTCTTGATCATCGGGACGACTATTATTCACACGATAAAGATAATGCGATAATTTAGTTTCAACAGATAGCGCAGATTCTTTACAAGGCGTACATTCATACGCCTCAATTAATTTTTCTAAAATAGAACATCCTTTCTCGACAGCTTCAACATCGACAGAGAATTCTGGAATCTCAACAGCAGTTACCTCGCCGCTCTCTTTCTCTTCTTTAAGAACCTTACGTAAATTAGTCCGTAGTTCTTTAACTAAACCTTCCATTTTCCAACCTCTAGTACCAAGTGTATACTGCAACTCCTCTTTACTCAAACGTTCAACAATCATTCGTAAACCCATACTCACAAATCTTTAAACAACAATACCAAGAAAAAGAAAATAGTCTTCAAACGTCAAAAAAAAGTATTCTCTACAACTTATAGGAACACAAAGCGGCCTAGCTCTAGCCGGTGAGGGGTAGGTCAGACAAAAGTCGTAGATTGAGATTGCTAAATGCCCTGAGATGACAATTATAATGAGATGTGAATTCGGTAAAACGTCAAAAATCGGGTGGGCACCACCAGTAATGTCACAATGCTAGATGACAAAAGGAGAATCTCGTCACTGGTCGGTAGACTCCTTGCAGCTCAATATTTAACATAAAATCCTCAGAAAATCTCGCAGAGTAGAGAGGTTGAATTCATTCTACTAACATAAACTTCTTACTAAAATAATGCACGCAGACAACTTTACTTAATTCTATTAACAAATCCCAACGACTGAAATAAATACATAGGTTGGATACATAAACAAATATGCCCCATACATATATGAACAAGTAAATGTAAACATCACCACAAGTAATATTGTCGATAAAGTAAATGGCATACAATTATTATTACTATAAGGTGTACTGGCCAGTAAAGCAATGTGTAATAAAATTAAGGTGGAGTTGAGTGCACAGGACATTCCCACTTGCTCTACTTATACAGTAACTAATAAAATATTTGAAACGTAATGCGTAGGACGTCATGTGCATGCAACTCTACGCTACTAACTTAACGGCAACAATAACTTTTAATTCAAAATGTAAATGGTGGTCTTAATTCAGCAAATATGTAATCGTAATAATTTTGAATAAATGGAAGTATCAGTGCAACTGTCTTTAATATTACGTTAATTGGAAATAATATGGTTTAACTATTTATACTGATTAAATGGGTTTGTTGCTCGCGACAACGGTAAAGTATCAATAAAGCGCACACACTTTAGGACTCGATGATAAGGGATAAACACAACTTCATGTACGGGTTGTGCTTAATTTAATTGCACAAACGTTCAATATTATAATCGACGTATATGGGCTGCACAGCAAAATTTATCAATACAGTCGCTTACCTTGTAAGGTGGATGGTACCAGTCAACACTGTGATGGTGTCGAGCTTTCTACTTTTAAACACGTGACAATTAATCTATTACTTGATCCCCAACAACTGGGTTATATTACGGGCCTAACGCAACCGTAACGAGATTTCCATTCATCCTCCAGACAGTAACTCCCAAATTCATAGGCATTAATTAATACTTCTAAAACGTAAACGACAAAAGAGGATGCCTCAACCTACAACAGAATGATTAACCACGTGCAGCACGTGACGCTATTAGCGAAGATCAACAATCAAAACTCGGCACTTGTATTATAACTTCCACTGAACCACCAAAATAAACGATCGATTAACTATAATATTGTAGCTACATATTTTATGTAAGAACTGAATAAATCCGCCCTAAGCGATTTGTTTCATATCACAAAACTCAACTTGACAAAACTTACTTCATAAACGTCACAGACCTCCGCCATCTTGATTACCTCCAAAAAACTGTCGGAATTATGAAAGGATGTGCGGGCAATGCGTTCTTTGTTATATTTTAAACTGATGAATTATTTACACAAACTAATTGACTATTTATACATATTTCTCTAATATAAGGCAACAAAATAAACGGAACGTTACAAGGTTTGCTAAATTACTGGTGTCAGTTTTCCCGGGATATCCAGTGTATATGTACTTGAGTAAAAAGCTTTTAGTATTCAGAAGCCTTTTAAGTAATATTAATACATATGACCATAATGGTTGCGCTTCTGGACACTCAATGATGATATGCCAAGATGTGCCAATAACATTTGCACAAAAGGGGCAGTTGTTGGAGTCTCTAAAACCTGCATGCATCAGAAAAACCGAATCAGCTAGACAATTTTTTGCTAGCCTCCAGGCGATCTTTGAAATATAACCAGGTGTTAGGTTGTTGAAGTATGTACACCATAGTACTTTTTCTGTCATCCAATGGTTATCAAGTATTTGGGATGGTTTAGTCGAAAAACTCCTTGAAGTAAGGATTTCTTGAAGCTTTTTCCGTGTACTTTTATTTACTTCGATACAATTTCCCTTCATTTCAAATGTTATTATTTTTTTAGATGTATCATCAGCAAGCGGCTCAGCATTCTTATATTGGGAATGAAAAAAAAACTTTTATTCTTTTGTAATGTATCAAAAGCTCTTGCTGTTTAATGTGCGACAGTTTCCGCAAAAGATATCGAACTCGATCTTCAGTAGCCCAAACATTATGATGTGTTAAGTCTAGGATTGTATTAATATTTGTTTTTACCCATAGCTCGTTAAAAAGGGGTGGAATACAGCTTTTAATTAAAGTGTTGCCTGTTGTTGGTACATCCATTATGTCGTGAAAATTTTGCGAAAAATCGGCGATTTCATAGTTCAAAGATTGCATTGCATTTATTAAAGAAATAATGAATGGGGGAGAGTTTGCCTCGATTAAGTTTGGGTCTGACACAAATAAACACTGCCAGAAAACCTTCAACTTGTTGGAGTGTCTTATTAGATTTTCCAGCATCGTTTTCCAATTCTGCCTTTCCTGCGTATCTAATAATATGTTTGCTGTATAGAGTCTAATGGTCTTTACTTTTGATGGTAAATGTGCTATTCCCAAGCCACCCCGACTTAATAATAAACATAAGTGCTTTTGAGAGGTCCAATGTTTTCCTTTCCAAACGAAATTGACTAATTTTCGCTGCAGCACATTCAGATGGTGTTCAGAAAGTGGCAAAATTTGTAAAAAATACTATAGTTTTGGAGCTACAAACTGATTGATTATTATTTTTTTTCCTTTAAGTGAAGCTGATGGACATCTTTGAGACCATTTTATCAATGATTGATCGATCTTTTCTACTAATTTTTCATAGTTGTTGTTTATATCTTCTTCTATGTTATTGGACAGCTTAATTCCGAGTACCGTTATACCTGACGGTTCCCATAAAAACTTTAATGGTTTATCATTTCTTTCTTTCCAACTACCACACCAGAATCCTTTTGACTTTTCGGCGTTAAGCTGAGATCCAGATTCTTTAGCATAACTGGCGTATATTTTCTTTAAAACCTGAAAATCGTTGTTGGTAGAAGTGAAGATGGAAATGTCATCTGCATATGCACTAACAGTTAACCTTGTTATGGGGTCCGATGGAAGAGGATAGCCATAAAGTAAGCGTCTACATGTTACCACGAATGGTTCAATCATTAATGAATACAAAGGCCCAGAGAGGGGACAGCCTTGTCTAATTCCCCTTGAAAAATTAATTTTTCTTGTTAGTAAAGAACCAATTCTAAAAAAACTTTGTGCATTTGAATACAATAATTTCACTGAGTTGATGAACGTTTCTCCAAAATTCATGAGCTTCAAAAGGTGGAACATATAATTATGGTTAATTTTGTCGAAAGCTAATTTTTGGTCTAAATTTAGAATTGCAAGTGGTCTGTTTTCACGATTAGCATGGTAAATTACATCTCGGTGTAAATGTAAGCTGTCGAAGATTGTTCGGTTTGGTATCGAGTAGCTCTAATCAGGTTCGACTATAGAGGACATTACTGATGTCAGTCTGGAAGATGAGCTTTTGCTACTATTTTGTAGTCGATTGTTAATAGTGATATTGGTCTCCAATTGTTTATTTTCAAGGAGTCTCCGCGTTTTGGTAACAAACACCCTACTGCTTTTGAAATTGAATTTGGAATTTTATTTCGAGCCATAGAGCTGCTGAAAACTATGTAAAAGGTTTCTCCTATTGCACTCCAGAAATGTTTATAAAATTCTACGGTGAGTCCATCAATTCCTGGGGCTTTATTTTTGTTTAAAGAATTAAGAGCCTTAGTAAATTCACCAAAAGAAATAGGTTTGTTAAGATCGTCCTTGTCACTTTCCGAAATTTTCTTGCAGTCTTTATATATTTCCGCAGCCTCATCTATAGAAGCGTTATTGTCTATTGCGTATATTTGAGAAAAATGCTTGACAACAATCGAGCATAAGTTGGTGGGTTCCGTTACCATGCAGTTGTTATCATCTAATAATTTTGAAAGCGGTCGAAAGCTTATGGGATTAAATTTATTCATTGTTGGCCGGTCATTATTTATAAGTTGCTCATACCGCATTTTTAGGAGTTGTTTTTCACTCACGCGGTAATACAGATTTCTAACTTCTACAATCGTTCTTGAATATGGTCGACAGCGGTTCGATCGTGGTGTGACATTTTCTTAATGGCGGTTTCAAGGCTTTTAAGTTGGAGGAGTTTCTGCTGTCTTTTTTGTCTACTATATAAAACAGTTATTGTCTTTATGTTAGTTTTAAAATTGTCCCACTGTAACATTATTTTGTAATGTTAACGAATAAACAGATCAATTAATTAAAAAATTCAGTAAATTGAATAAAGTATAGACAAAAATTCCCACAATAAATTACTTTACATTCAGTCAGGCTCCCTTGTAATAAAAGACCACATTTATACCGATAGCTTCAGGCTACTAAATTCCAGCGGCAGGTCATAATAATTTAAAGCTCTACCCTCGTAAACCAAGTAAAGTAAACCTCTTAAAGATAGGTCGGTTACAGACTGATAAATCGGATAAAATTAAAATGTATAGTACCTTTCAGCGTAAATAAAGGAAACCAATTTCAGTTTGAAAAGCTTAACCTTCTTAATACTTTCGTTGATTGACAGCGGTTATACAAAAACGAAACCTTTTATAAATAGCGGAAACTATTTCCAATTTGATTTGTTCAAATATTACAAGTAATTTTAAGTAGTCTAGAGACATCCATTGTATTTAAAATCCATTTCGGCTCAAGTAAGTTAGCCGGTTTTTGTTAATGCCAGACTACGGCCGCCATAGGTAGATTCCACATTGCCATATTTAAGAAATTCGTAGAAGGAAAAATATAAATTAAACTCTTGGGAAATAATTGCTTCCGTGATTCTCATCTAAAAAAGGGTTGGATTTGGTTTCTGAAATCTTGTTTTGTGGGAGGTTCTGTTCAGTCATTGGATAACAGAAAATGCCGTACATAATGATTAGGGTAGGAATTAGTCTATATAGCTTAAGGCTTAGCCAAAAGACGGGGAGTTTTTCCAATGGGACCGTCCGTGGTCAAGAAGTAGAGAGAAGCGTAGTTCGCGGGTAGCGTTTTCCGGCTCACAGATAAAATATTCCACTTCGTATCACGATACTTAAAAATTGGAAAGAGGTGAGTACTCTTCCAGTTTCGCGAGGGTTATGCCCATATGTTCGCGGATTTATAGTGATGCAAGATAAATATTAAAAACTTGTAGGCGTGTGACGCACAAGTAAGTGATATTGTCAAAAATTCTGCCGGGATCGTGTGCCAGTCAATTCTTTAAAAATTTATGAACAGAAGCAACAAGCGAGATTCTCTTCCCAAAATTAAGAACTGTTCTACGTTGAAAAACCAACCCTCAAACAATGGACAATTTTTAGTAAGTAAGTTTTTATAGTTAAGTAGCATGACCAATTTTTAGTTAGTTTGTTTGTTAGGACGTTTTGGCCATAAACCGTAGGATTAATTTAGTGTATGATTTATAATATAAGTTTTCGTTCATATACAAGTGTTTGATAACTACTTATGTACTCAAAATTTTCATAAATTCCATAGTCACCTATTCACTTAAATTTCTAAATCAATGAATGTAAGAGGTTCACGTTTCTTGCTCTGTGAATTAAATAGTTTTGTTTGCCGTTGATTAAGTCAATAGTCTTTTTTTATTTTTTTTTCATGGAAGTTTTATAAGTAGTAAAAAAGTGAGGAAGTGATTAAAAAAAACAATTGTCCTCCTTGGGATGACAAGTCTCTCAAGGTTTTGTACGAACATTTGAACATTCTCGACTTGTCTGGCGCCCTTGGCAATTGTCATTAAGCCACAATATTTTATGAAAGGTAAGTGCCAAATCTTTTGTAGTATAGTATAAATTAATTTAACCTTTTTTTCAAAATTTTAACCCTCTATATGATCTACGACCTTCCGCTAGCTAGTGCCGGTGACCCCCCTTTAAATTTTGTTTTACAGGCCGCCCCCATTTTATAATTTGACTGGAAAAGATACACTTAGTAGCTTTTCCGCCTGTAACACCACCAGGTGCATAATTCAACGTCATTTGGTTTATGTGTAATTTCATTACTAAAGAAGGTGTGCATTATATCTACGTAATTCTTGTCTTCTAAGAGAAAATTATCAAATTTCCAATAGGGTGCTGATATTTTTTGACCTATCTCGTTTTTTAAAGTCACAGTAACTGCCAAATGATCAGAAAACGAACCTTGGACAAAAGTTGAGGTAATATTCGGTAGTGATTTTTCTGTGCAATATAGACGGTCCAGTCTAGATGCTGATTGTGGAACGTTTTGAGAAAAGAAGGTGTATCCTCCCTTTAATTTGTTGAAAGAACGCCAGCAATCTCGTAAGTTAAACAGGTCTACTACGGATTGGAGCTTATCTACTAATGTTGTACTTCTCTCAGCTGAATTGTATCGATCTGTTTTTGGGTCTAGAGTACAATTGAAATCACCTCCAATTATGGTTTTTTGAACTTTGAGTATATATTTCCTAAGATTACTTTTTAGAGAGACCAGCACCTCTAGAGCTATGTGGGTATCATGTGGTAAATATATGTTTAAGATTTGAAACTTTTGTTTGTTTATTTCTAAAACCACTTTCTGCAGGTACGAGTTGTACACTATTTCGTGGGAAATTAGTTTTATAGATGCCGTGTTTTTCACACAAGTAGGAGGTTTTGAGCGGTTCCAGCACCACATTTCCTCCAGAATCCCACATTTCCTCACACATCTGGACCAATTTACATGTAAATTCCCATAAGGAGGAAATGTGGAGATGAAATTTAGATGAATCTCCTCCTTCTCTCTCCCTGTGGAACTCCTTGTGGAATTTTTTACCCCAACCATTTTCATTACGTCACACCCGCATTCTTTCCACCCGCGAGATAAATCTTTCTCCACATTTCCACCCACGAGATAAACCTATCTTGTTTGGTATCAATTAATATTAGAATTTTTTCAGCTACCCGAATCTCTAAGAATTTTTTAGATTGCATCATCCCCCAGGGAGCTACCCTCATTTTAAGATTTTTTTTGCTGGTAGCGATTTCTGACGGTCCTTATAAATTTTTTATACATGCAATACATTTTGTTAGTCTAGAATTTTATGTAGAATCCGAATCCGTAAACAGATTTAAAATCGGACCACCCCTTACCATTTTACATACACCCTCTAAATTATAAATTTCCTGCGGCTCATACCTAAAAGAAAATCTAAAAACTATTTTTAAAACTTTTTATTACAGACAATTTTTACTAATACAGTTTAAATTTTGTAAACCACATTTCTAAATACATATTTACAATTTTTTATTCTTAATCTAGAACTCATATCGACTTATACTTATTAATATTTATTTCTAAATAGAGCACCTTTTCCAAAAACCAACCGGACCCGCATGTTTCAAATTCCTCTGATTTTGTTCTTATGGTTTCGCTTAAGACCTCGTACATATTTTCCAGCTTACTAGAAGACGTTATAACCACATTTTTTGTGTTAAAGGATTTCACATCGGTAGTCTCTTCCCCCATTTTGGTGTAAACGCCGTAGAGTTCGCAGTAGACTTTTATTGCTGTATGTTGTATTCTTTTTTCATTTATTAATCGAATAAATCGCTCTTTCTGCTTCCAAAGAAACTCGGGCACTCCATCGTCGACACTGGCGTTCTTTATCCGATAGCTAGCCATACGGTTGTTAAACGCTGTACTAACCATTTCTACACCATCGTCGCTAGTAGCGGTAACTGATGCATTTTATGTCTGTTGCTCCTTAAATGTGCGGCATACGTAGTTTTTCCATTTCGAAATCGCATACTTTACACATAATTCGTGGTTGTTTCGTACAAGGCCCTTTAACAGCTGGCGGAGCTGAACGTTTACGGCTTAATGACATGCCGTGCTGTTTTCCTTGTGTCGCTGTAAGTTGCCCATTCTCGTAAAAGCGATACCGCAAGTCCCACAGTTTAAGTACTTTGCTGCAGACGGATTTATAAGCAACCGGACGATGTTACACCACAACATTTGTTCTGGTGCCGTTTGAGAGCATCCCTCTTGGTAAAGTAGACGTGACACAGCTCGCATTTAAAACGTTTGCAGATACCATTTTAGTACAAAACAAAATCCGCACTATAGCACTTTGGTTAAACTTGTAAGCGAACTAACTTATAACTAAAGAGTTTACTCTTGCGCACCTGCTTTATGTACCCTATAGAATGCAAACCGAAGGTTTCGAAGACACCGAACGAAGTTGAAGATTCAGCGGGGAACTAAATGACGTCATAATCCTTGCTTCTGCTTGTCCAATACATTTAGCGCCAATGCATGCACCTGGATCGCATCGTCGATGGTGCGAATGACGTTAGTAGAAACATCGGAAACGTCTTCCATGTTATACGGATCGCGTGCATATTAAAAATCCAAAAGGGTGATAGCACACGCACACAAATTGTGTGCAAGTCGTGCTGTAGAAGATGCAGTGCTACTATAACCAAAAACTTAATAAAAACACTTTAAACCATTACTAAGGAAATACCAACTTGTTGTCTACAGGATACTTACTAATAAAGTAATTTAATTTTAAATAACTTCTACGTCATATTTTAGGAAATGGTGGGCTTGAATATTTTCTAAATGAATCACCAAGCGAAAGTATATGCTTAGCAGTATTAAAATTAACCATTAGCTTCCAATTTTTACGACCGTGGTTAATTATAGATTAAAATTTAATTTGTTCACGTTCGAGCTTCCCGTATACTAACAATGCGCTGTATAATACATGCACACCCCTTCGCCGCGCTACTGCTATTCTTGTAATTGCTAGAAAAAGTCACTCTCCCTATTACTGTTAGGACCGATGCAAAGCACCATTTTTTTTATACTTTCTACAGCACATCGCGCACTTTTTCGTCTGATGATTAAATTTTGCTTCTGTAGGCTTTTACACTTTCGCATAGCGGTCGACCGCACGTAATGATTTCTAGAACCGGTAAGTACTTGATATCGTCCAAATAGAGAATTAGATGCTCGATGTCTGTCAACTTCCAATTCCCTCGTAAAAGGTAGAAAAACTCAGTCATTCATCCATCTAACTTAAACTCCGACCCGCTTCTGTTCTGAAAATTTACAAACATTTTTCAAACGACAATGGGCCGAGAATTTTTAAACCTCCGAGGAATCTTTAAGTCGTGATCAATTACACATCCGAGCTATGCGTAAACTAACATATTTTGCAGCAACTGTATAATACATGCATACCCCTTCTCTGCGCTACTGCTATTCTTGTAGTTGCTTGAAAAAGTCAGTCGCCCTTTTTACGGGTAGGACCGCTAAAAAAGCACCATTTCATACTTTCTTTATAAGTGTAGCACATCGCGCACTTTTTGTCGGATAATTAAATTTTTGTTTATGTAGGCCTTTACACTTTCGCTTATTTAAACATCTAATACAATTGATTAACCACTTTCGATTATTCTAACGGAGACCACCATACATCCCGCCGCACCGTTCTTTTGAATCTAACGATCCTATGGGCTTCCACGCACTAACACCTGACGTATCTTTCCTACTATTTGTTAAACAAAAACTACCGGCATCGCCATGTTCGTATACGAACGTAAGCAGATGTTTGTGGATATGTACGAGAATATGTAGCCATATACATTAACCAGTCTAAGCTATTTTATTTAGTCCACGAAAACTACTATTTTTCTAAACCATAATTAATAATCGTCTTTATAGGTTCCACATTTCTACCGTTACCCAATGACTGGTGCTACGTACATGGAAACTTTAATTTCTTATTGGAGAGAATTCTTATTCTTCCGCGCACTGCTGCGTAGTTGCATGTCTACCCCTTTTGGAGGTATATGCTCGTTATAGGTTGTAAGACCCTCGGTTTTACTTAACCACAATTCGCGAGACCCCTTTCATCTTTCTAATCGTATCTTTCTCGCCTACAATACAGTAGGACTTAACATTACTACCAACAAATTCTAATACTGGACCCCCCATTAAATACGTCTTTAATTTTCCCTACAACTTTTTTTTGTTGACAAGTGTTATATTGTATTTATTATACGCTGGGTAGTTACTCTTTTAAGATAAATATATTTTGCTAGGTATCAACTAATGTTAAATTTTCTAGGGACCCCAAATCTGTAAATAAATTTTAAATAGGACCACCCATACAAAGTTATACCTTTTAAAGACCCAAATCACTGATTTTTGCCCATCTTTATTTAACTCCATCTTTAAAACCTTTTTTCCGCTAACCAAGACATATGCTTTAACCAACCGTTTCCTAGAAATCTAAAACCGCAGTGTCCCGCGAATACCACGTGGAGATAACACGTATACTCTGTCAACCAGGATAGAAGCCGGAAGGATTTGGAAGGTGGGAGAAGAACTTAAAATTATGGCATCTTAAAACTAATATACACAATAGATTTACAAAATCTATACAAATATAAACAACTATCTTATATCTTTATGCCTCTATGTGTAGATTGTTGTACTATTAGGAATGATGTACCTTTTGTCATCTTTCCTCGATAAACTAATTTTATTAATAAGCTGCGTGTACAAATCGTATTTTTTACCCCGGATACATACGCAGGCAAGTACTCGATACCATCCAAATAAAGAATTGGATGCTTGGTGACTGTTAACATCCGCTTCCCTCGTGTACGCCCAGACACATCCCAGCCCATGCGCACCCCTGCGCATGCACACCCCTGCCCATGCGCAACCCTGAGCGTGCGCACCCCCGCCCATGCGCGCTGCCCATGCGCACCCCTCTCTGTGCGAGTGCTATTTCGGGGTAACGTCACAGCCTTTTATAAATAAAGAACAATGTTATATACTATTATAAAATGTTTATTCTGATATTATACATAACAAATTTAAAAATATTTAATGCCAAGCATGGAGTCATTTAAACTTAATTTTAATACAAAGTTATACACAGAAGACAGTCCTTTCTTTATGTTTGTTTGCAGTGGTTTTAATTTTATCTAATTTTATTCGCAGCTTAAAATTTAAATCGACACCTAAGTCTTCTATCTCCTTTTCTAACCAATAGTTTGATACATAAAGACCGGCTAGGTTTTCGAATTGTAAAATGTACCGAAGTTTGCCTCTATATTTAAAGTCTTTGATTCCGCCGACAACCAGATCCATTCCTTCGTGTAATTCTTGCAGCTTGTGACAATCTTTTAATCGCAGCTTTCCCACTATATCCTGCATACGTATCTTGTTAGCTTGATCGACTTCTTCTTGTCGGTATTGGAGGAAATTCTTATTCTCCCACAGACTGTTGCGTAGTTGCATGTCCACCACTTTTGGGAATATATGGTTGTTATAGGTTGTAAGACCCTCGGTTTTAAATGATCCAAAAGGTTCTTTACTAGGCAAATATACAATGTTTAGCGCAACCTCTTTGCGTGTCGTGTACGCAAAGATTACGAAACCCGCATTCCTTAGTTCGTCTTTGTTATCTGCCATTTTGATAAATACGTTTTAGAATAACCTTTTAAAAATATACTGTTTTAGTGCCATCCTTTTCCGCAAGGACGCCTACATAACTAAAAGAGTCTTTTTACTAACCACAAATGCATACAACTTGTAGAAACCAGATGTATCTAAGTCAGTCCATCGGCACATAAAATAATCTTTTAATTCTTCCTCATTTTTCTAATAAGATGTTCTTTGTCTAACACATCTTTGTATTGATCGCGTATCGTCGCAGTGTTTTCCATGTAGTCCAATTTTCGCCTTTTGCATCCATTTCCTCTAATTCCAGTTGTCTTTTCCTTCCACTTACAGCGTATGGTATACATAATGGGGCAATTTCCTTTAGCGTAAACGGATAGAGTTTACTACCAATATTTACGCGTTGTCGTACAACCTCTGGACGAATGTTAGGCGTATCTATCAATCCCAATTCCGAAATTACTATTTCTTTTGGAATTGTAGAATATGGTGTTGCAGATTGTGTAAAATATGTACTACCTGCTTTAATGTAGCACTTGTGTAAGATTTTTATTTTATCTTGGCTATCTTCCTCACCTATCTCCAAATAATTTATAGGCAAATAGTTAAAACTAAAAGCCGAAAGCACATACTTTATCAATTTTTCCCTTTCCTCTAGTTTTTTGGACAACTTAATTTGCAAGCCCGTCAATTTTTTTCTATTGCCATTTCCCCAATACACGTACTGTAGCAGGTTATTATAGACTAAACAACAGCTATTTTTGTAGCTTGTCCGATGGCTTACTCCACATTTTGGCAAGTGATACCGAGTACATTGGCGCCTTTAGGAAGTATAACTTACTATCTTCCAATAAGGTTAAACAGTCTTTTAAGGGTTTATACACTCGTTCCGCACTGACATAGCTTCCAATTGCACAGTTGTATATTGTCGCTTCCAATCGCGTAATACCATGTTTTTTGACCAAAGTAGACGCAAATGTTTCCCTTAAACGTACATCTGGACAACGTAAAAAATCTAGTATATGATTGCCAAGTTGTTTATTAACACCAGGACTTGTTATCTGACACACAAACTTGTTGTATATCTTAATTCTTGCATTGGTTGTTAGCCATGTTAAACAATCAATTCCTACAGTTTTATCGTTGTCAACTATAATATTACACTTTTCTTCGTATTCGCCCTTATAGCAAAAGTTATGGTTTGTAGTTAAATAATTACACATCTCCATCTTGCTAAATATAACCGCAAAATCTTGGGTTACATCCATGTCAAAAGATAGAAATAATCTTTTCGAGTTTCGTTTATTTTATCTGGTAGTTCCTCCAATAAAGTTTCCAACTTAACATCTGCTAGTTCCACTTTGTATGGAACACATAAAGGATTTTGGAATTTTTATTAATGCATTCGAGGTCTTCTTTTTCCGATAATTTTTTTTACTCTCTGGCCCATCTTGTTAGTGCTTTCCAGAGAAAACGGAAGCTTAGCTTTAACACCATGCCTAGCGGAAACAAATCGGTTGAAATTTCTTCGTAGATAGCTGTTAAATGCACCACAAATTTCTTTTTTTAGGATAAACATCCTTTTGTTTGCAGATGCTTGTTCGGTGTCAGAAAGGTCGCAAATTTTAACCAACATTATATTGTCACAAAATGGTTCTGTAATTGGTGTGTGTAGTCCACCAGTCAGCATCTGTTCGCCTTCGACATAACAAATATTACCATTATCTTTTACCAGATTATTGTTGCACATATTTTCTGTCAACAGCCATAATCCAAATCGCTCATTTGTCGGTTTCACTTTATTGCCAAGAAGTTGAGAAACGTTAATCACCTTGGAGACGCTCATGTTTACCGTTCTAGCTACTATCGAATACTAAATTGAATACTAAAAAATTGTTCTCTTACGTATTCTACAGAGTGAGGACGTATATTGCCGAAGATAGTCGAATATGTTGTTATCCAACCTAAGCCGACAGGGATGCGCATCGACATATATCCGAATATATGTAGGATGTTAAGTTAGGGTGAAATTGCCCCATAGGGTGAAATTACCCCCACATGACCACATGGCCATATGACCACATGACCAGATGACCACATGACCATATGACCACATGACCAGATGACCACATGACCATATGACCACATGACCATAAGACCTAATTGCTTTTTAATGAGTTTTCTCATTAAAAACCCATTAACACTAATTGCATTTTAATGAGTTTTCCATTAAAAACAAGTGTGGACCTAGGTTAGATAAAGAAAATTAATAGGTTGGTCAGCGGCGGCGCGCTAACCTATTAATTTTTCTTTTAAAATGCTACAGTACGTGTATTGGGGAAATGGCAATACAAAAAATTGACGGGCTTGCAAATTAAGTTGTCCAAAAACTAGAGGAAAGGGAAAATTGATAAAGTATGTGCTTTCGGCTTTTAGTTTTAACTATTTACCTATAAATTATTTGGAGATAGGTGAGGAAGATAGCCAAGATAAAATAAAAATCTTACACAAGTGCTACATTAAAGCAGGTAGTACATATTTTACACAATCTGCAACACCATATTCTACAATTCCAAAAGAAATAGTAATTTCGGAATTGGGATTGATAGATACGCCTAACATTCGTCCAGAGGTTGTACGACAACGCGTAAATATTGGTAGTAAACTCTATCCGTTTACGCTAAAGGAAATTGCCCCATTATGTATACCATACGCTGTAAGTGGAAGGAAAAGACAACTGGAATTAGAGGAAATGGATGCAAAAAGGCGAAAATTGGACTACATGGAAAACACTGCGACAATACGCGATCAATACAAAGATGTGTTAGACAAAGAACATCTTGTTAGAGAAAATGAGGAAGAATGAAAAGATTATTTTATGTGCCGATGGACTGACTTAGATACATCTGGTTTCTACAAGTTGTATGCATTTGTGGTTAGTAAAAAAGACTCTTTTAGTTATGTAGGCGTCCTTGCGGAAAAGGATGGCACTAAAACAGTATATTTTTTTAAAAGGTTATTCTAAAAACGTATTTATCAAAATGGCAGATAACAAAGACGAACTAAGGAATGCGGGTTTCGTAATCTTTGCGTACACGACACGCAAAGAGGTTGCGCTAAACATTGTATATTTGCCTAGTAAAGAACCTTTTGGATCATTTAAAACCGAGGGTCTTACAACCTATAACAACCATATATTCCCAAAAGTGGTGGACATGCAACTACGCAACAGTCTGTGGGAGAATAAGAATTTCCTCCAATACCGACAAGAAGAAGTCGATCAAGCTAACAAGATACGTATGCAGGATATAGTGGGAAAGCTGCGATTAAAAGATTGTCACAAGCTGCAAGAATTACACGAAGGAATGGATCTGGTTGTCGGCGGAATCAAAGACTTTAAATATAGAGGCAAACTTCGGTACATTTTACAATTCGAAAACCTAGCCGGTCTTTATGTATCAAACTATTGGTTAGAAAAGGAGATAGAAGACTTGGTGTCGATTTAAATTTTAAGCTGCGAATAAAATTAGATAAAATTAAAACCACTGCAAACAAACATAAAGAAAGGACTGTCTTCTGTGTATAACTTTGTATTAAAATTAAGTTTAAATGACTCCATGCTTGGCATTAAATATTTTTAAATTTGTTATGTATAATATCAGAATAAACATTTTATAATAGTATATAACATTGTTCTTTATTTATAAAAGGCTGTGACGTTACCCCGAAATAGCACTCGCACAGAGAGGGTGCGCATGGGCAGCGCGCATGGGCGGGGGTGCGCACGCTCAGGGTTGCGCATGGGCGGTGTGCATGCGCAGGGGTGCGCATGGGCTGGGATGTTCTGGGCGTACACGAGGGAAGCGGATGTTAACAGTCACCAAGCATCCAATTCTTTATTTGGATGGTATCAGTACTTGCCTGCGTATGTATCCGGGGTAAAAATACGATTTGTACACGCAGCTTATTAATAAAATTAGTTTATCGAGGAAAGATGACAAAGGTACATCATTCCTAATAGTACAACAATCTACACATAGAGGCATAAAGATATAAGATAGTTGTTTATATTTGTATAGATTTTGTAAATCTATTTGTATATTAGTTTTAAGATGCCATAATTTTAAGTTCTTCCCACCTTCCAAATCCTTCCGGCTTCTATCCTGGTTGACAGAGTATACGTGTTATCTCCACGTGGTATTCGCGGGACACTGCGGTTTTAGATTTCTAGGGAAACGGTTGGTTAAAGCATATGTCTTGGTTAGCGGAAAAAAAAGGTTTTAAAGATGGAGTTAAATAAAGATGGGCAAAATCAGTGATTTGGGTCTTTAAAAGGTATAACTTTGTATGGGTGGTCCTATTTAAAATTTATTTACAGATTTGGGGTCCCTAGAAAAATTTAACATTAGTTGATACCTAGCAAAATATATTTATCTTAAAAGAGTGACTACCCAGCGTATAATAAATACAATATAACACTTGTCAACAAAAAAAAGTTGTAGGGAAAATTAAAGACGTATTTAATGGGGGGTCCAGTATTAGAATTTGTTGGTAGTAATGTTAAGTCCTACTGTATTGTAGGCGAGAAAGATACGATTAGAAAGATGAAAGGGGTCTCGCGAATTGTGGTTAAGTAAAACCGAGGGTCTTACAACCTATAACGAGCATATACCTCCAAAAGGGGTAGACATGCAACTACGCAGCAGTGCGCGGAAGAATAAGAATTCTCTCCAATAAGAAATTAAAGTTTCCATGTACGTAGCACCAGTCATTGGGTAACGGTAGAAATGTGGAACCTATAAAGACGATTATTAATTATGGTTTAGAAAAATAGTAGTTTTCGTGGACTAAATAAAATAGCTTAGACTGGTTAATGTATATGGCTACATATTCTCGTACATATCCACAAACATCTGCTTACGTTCGTATACGAACATGGCGATGCCGGTAGTTTTTGTTTAACAAATAGTAGGAAAGATACGTCAGGTGTTAGTGCGTGGAAGCCCATAGGATCGTTAGATTCAAAAAGAACGGTGCGGCGGGATGTATGGTGGTCTCCGTTAGAATAATCGAAAGTGGTTAATCAATTGTATTAGATGTTTAAATAAGCGAAAGTGTAAAGGCCCACATAAACAAAAATTTAATTATCCGACAAAAAGTGCGCGATGTGCTACACTTATAAAGAAAGTATGAAATGGTGCTTTTTTAGCGGTCCTACCCGTAAAAAGGGCGACTGACTTTTTCAAGCAACTACAAGAATAGCAGTAGCGCAGAGAAGGGGTATGCATGTATTATACAGTTGCTGCAAAATATGTTAGTTTACGCATAGCTCGGATGTGTAATTGATCACGACTTAAAGATTCCTCGGAGGTTTAAAAATTCTCGGCCCATTGTCGTTTGAAAAATGTTTGTAAATTTTCAGAACAGAAGCGGGTTGGAGTTTAGGTTAGATGGATGATTGACTGAGTTTTTCTACCTTTTACGAGGGAATTGGAAGTTGACAGACATCGAGCATCTAATTCTCTATTTGGACGATATCAAGTACTTACCGGTTCTAGAAATCATTACGTGCGGTCGACCGCTATGCGAAAGTGTAAAAGCCTACAGAAGCAAAATTTAATCATCAGACGAAAAAGTGTGCGATGTGCTGTAGAAAGTATAAAAAAAATGGTGCTTTGCATCGGTCCTAACAGTAATAGGAAGAGTGACTTTTTCTAGCAATTACAAGAATAGCAGTAGCGCGGCGAAGGGGTGTGCATGTATTATACAGCGCATTGTTAGTATACGGGAAGCTCGAACGTGAACAAATTAAATTTTAATCTATAATTAACCACGGTCGTAAAAATTGGAAATTAATGGTTAATTTTAATACTGCTAAGCATATACTTTTGCTTGGTGATTCATTTAGAAAATATTCAAGCCCACCATTTCCTAAAATATGACGTAGAAGTTATTTAAAATTAAATTACTTTATTAGTAAGTATCCTGTAGACAACAAGTTGGTATTTCCTTAGTAATGGTTTAAAGTGTTTTTATTAAGTTTTTGGTTATAGTAGCACTGCATCTTCTACAGCACGACTTGCACACAATTTGTGTGCGTGTGCTATCACCCTTTTGGATTTTTAATATGCACGCGATCCGTATAACATGGAAGACGTTTCCGATGTTTCTACTAACGTCATTCGCACCATCGACGATGCGATCCAGGTGCATGCATTGGCGCTAAATGTATTGGACAAGCAGAAGCAAGGATTATGACGTCATTTAGTTCCTCGCTGAATCCTCAACTTCGTTCGGGTGTCTTCGGAAACTTTCGGTTTGCATTCTATAGGGTACATAAAGCAGGTGCGCAAGAGTAAACTCTTTAGTTATAAGTTAGTTCGCTTACAAGTTTAACCAAAGTGCTATAGTGCGGATTTTGTTTTGTACTAAAATGGTATCTGCAAACGTTTTTAAATGCGAGCTGTGTCACGTCTACTTTACCAGGAGGGATGCTCTCAAACGACACCAGAACAAATGTTGTGGTGTAACATCGTCCAAGGTTAAGCTTATACATCCGTCTGCAGCAAAGTACTTAAACTGTGGGACTTGCGGTATCGCTTTTAGGAGAATGGGCAACTTACAGCGACACAAGGAAAAACAGCACGGCATGTCATTAAGCCGTAAACGTTCAGCTCCGCCAGCTGTTAAAGGGTCTTGTACGAAACAACCACGAATTATGTGTAAAGTATGCGATTTCGAAATGGAAAAAACTACGTATGCCGCACATTTAAGGAGCAACAGACATAAAAATGCATCAGGTACCGCTACTAGCGACGATGGTGTAGAAATGGTTAGTACAGCGTTTAACAACCGTATGGCTAGCTATCGCATAAAGAACGCCAGTGTCGACGATGGAGTGCCCGAGTTTCTTTGGAAGCAGAAAGAGCGATTTATTCGATTAATAAATGAAAAAAGAATACAACATACAGCAATAAAAGTCTACTGCGAACTCTACGGCGTTTACACCAAAATGGGGGAAGAGACTACCGATGTGAAATCCTTTAACACAAAAAATGTGGTTATAACGTCTTCTAGTAATCTGGAAAATATGTACGAGGTCTTAAGCGAAACCATAAGAACAAAATCAGAGGAATTTGAAACATGCGGGTCCGGTTGGTCTTTGGAAAAGGTGCTCTATTTAGAAATAAATATTAATAAGTATAAGCCGATATGAGTTCTAGATTAAGAATAAAAATTGTAAATATGTATTTAGAAATGTGGTTTACAAAATTTAAACTGTATTAGTAAAATTGTCTGTAATAAAAGTTTTAAGAATGGTTTTAGATTTTCTTTTAGGTATAAGCTGCAGGAAAGTTATAATTTAGAGGTGTGTGTAAAATGGTAAGGGTGGTCCTGTTTTAAATCTGTTTACAGATTCGGATTCTACATAAAATTCTAGCCTAACAAAATGTATTGCATGTATAAAAAATTTATAAGGACCGTCAGAAATCGCTACCAGCAAAAAAAAATCTTAAAATGGGGGTAGCTCTCTGGGGGATGGCGCTATCTAAAAAATTCCTAGAGATTCGGGTAGCTGAGAAAATTCTAATATTAATTGATACCAAACAAGATAGGTTTATCTTGTGGGTGGAAATGTGGAGAAAGATTTATCTCGCAGAGGGTATATGTGTAACTTTGCAGAGCGTAGTCCGATTTTAAATCTGTTTACAGATTCGGATTCAACATAGAATTTTAGACTAATTTAATGTATCGCATGTATAAAAAAATTTATAAGAACGCTCAAAAGTCGCAACAGGTAAGAAATTTTAAAATTGGGGTAGCTCCCTTGGGGATGGTGCAATCTAAAAAAAATTCCTAGAGATTCAGGTAGCTGAGAAAAATCTAATATTAATTGATACAAAACAAGATAGGTTTATCTCGAAAGATGCATTGGCTAGACGAAGAAAACTATTTGTTAGGTTTGCTTATAAAGCAAAGAGCAAAATTTAGAGGTTCCGGACTTTAAAGGGGTATAACTTTGCAGGGCGTGGTCTGATTTCAAATCTGTTTACAGATTCGGATTCTACATAAAATTTTAGACTAACAATATGTATTGCATGTATAAAAAAATTTATACGGTCGGTCAGAAATCGCAACAGGTAAGAAATCTTAAAATGAGGGTAGCTCCCTGGGAGATGATGCAATCTAAAAAATTCTTAGATTCGGGTAGCTGAAAAAATTCTAATAGTAATTGATACCAATCAAGATAGGTTTATTTCGTGGGTGGAAATGTGGAGAAAGATTTATCTCGCGGGTGGAAAGAATGCGGGTGTGACGTAATGAAAATAGTTGGGGTAAAAAATTCCACAAGGAGTTCCACAAGGAGAGAGCAGGAGGAGATTCATCTAAATTTCATCTCCACATTTCTCCTTATGGGAATTTACATGTAAATTGGTCCAGATGTGTGAGGAAATGTGGGATTCTGGAGGAAATGTGGTGCTGGAACCGCTCAAAACCTCCTACTCACACATATTAAGGTCCCTGAATAGTTGGATATTGCAGGGTTCAATAGGATTGTATAGTTTTTGCATTGAGAAAAACTGGGTATTTCTGTAATATTGGCCTCTTGCAAGAGAAATACATCAGGATTGCTATTTGCAAGAAAAGTTTCCATTTGAATCCATTTAAAATCGCCTTTAACGCTTTTTGCGTTTAGTGTTGTAATTTTGATTAAATTTTGACGTTGCATTTTTTTTTTATTGGAAAGAAGCTTTTGTTGTGTGTGCTCAGTAGATGTTTATAAATCTTGATCGCTTTTTATACTTCATTCGGACAAACGCATGGATACTGAGCTAGATGATGATTTCAATGATTCTGGTGGGGGTTGGTGTAAAGCTTCAAATTCAGTAGCAGTTTTAGTTAAGTTTGTAACGAGCCTCTTTAGTCGTTCCTTTAATGCTCGTTGTGGAATTAAGGGGGTTACAGATTTTATTAGGGCGATTAAACTTGACACATCGTTGGTGTACTTTTCAACTATTTTTAGTGGTTCGTCTTTACCTTTTACTTCCCTTAGGAATTGTATTAAATTTATACAATCTAAAATTTGATTTGGGTTTTCTTCCCACAACATTTCTACACCATCGTAGCAGTCTTGCGTTTGGGGGGTTTGCTATTTTCCTTCGCTTATTATTACTGTGGACCTTTGTAGTGAGTCTAGGTGTTTGAAATTCCGCATCCTGGGTAGCTGCAGAAGATTCAGGCGAGTCTTGAATGTTTAAAATATTTTGGTCAGTTTCTAAATTCGTTTGGATATCTGATTCTGCAGTTGATGTATGTACTCGCTTATTTGACATTTGTATTATGTTCGGCCTGTCAGAAATGACATTTAAAGTTTCTTCTATTACGGGACATATAGATGCAATGTGTCCATACTCCTTACATTGAAACTTAAGTGAAACTTACAATTTTCTTTATTTAACTTAATTTACTTATGGGGGGGTGAGTCAGTTAGTGAACAAACCCACGGTGGACTCACGAGCTTTACTTTATTCGCGGCTTAGTCTGGGAATTACCCCAAAGGTGAGCAATGAGTTTGGGCGTGGATATAGGGTGGGCTCGACTACAAACGGGAACAAAAAAGGTAAATGGGCGCCACTGCATCTATATAAACAATAAATAAAACTAATGTATCCCACAGGAAGACGCAGAAACCTATAGGATATAATGACTATCGAAAAGCATACAAATCAAAATAAGCAATACCTCTGGAAACCTCTTGGACCTCTGCTCCAGCTTCTGCGATGTCGGACCTGCAAGAAAATGTCACACAAAAAAAATAAAATATAAGACACTGTTTGTGTCTTACGACAACAAAATATTTCAGTCTTTATAGACCGACTGTCTTGAATTCAAAATCTCAACAACAAATCCTTACCTATGAAAATATTCTCTACTGAAAATTATTTACTCTGTTTCTATTATCTAATACTGTATCAACTTTTTTTCAAGTTCCACTTTCAAAATTTAGTTTAACTAATTTGGATATTATTACTTTCAATTAGTGAAATAAAAAGACAAAGGTTTTACATCAAAGTATAATCTAATTGTAATTCTCTTTTGTTGCAAAAATTATTTATAAAAAAATTTAATAATCAATATAAAATAAGTTTCAAAAATTTCTTAATGTGTTTCTCTATAATCAATATAATCAACGTAAAGTAAGTTTCAAAAATCTTTGAATTTGTTTCCCTACATAGAGAGATCTTAGCATTTATAAATTATTTAATACAGTCGGGTTCTTAAACATTCATAAAACAGATCTGTCCTGACTTACAAAAATTCTCTAAAGAACTTATTACATAAAAAGTTCATATGGCTCGAACATTATATGAAATTAAAGAAAGTCAGTTCAACATATGTTAGCAGCATTGATATTCTACTAATCACATAGCATATTGTAAGTAAACATCTTTCAATCAGAAGTGAACTTTATACTTATTTTTCTCAATTAACATGTGCATTATTTACCTGCCTTGAATAACAACTTTTAAATCATCTAAAAGTTCAAAAATTTCTCTTATGAATAAATTTAGTTCTGAACAAAAAAAAGTATTTAACCTGTCAAGTTACTAGGATATAATTCCCAAACTGATTTTTATGTGGGATTTAAGCATAAACATATCTTGCAAAAAATTTAACATTACATTCTTTAACAAAAGTTTCCTATAATTTGGAAAACGTTAAATCAAAGCTTTGGACGTAATTAACACGTAAAATTAATTCTCTCAATAAATAGTTTTATAAGTACCTGACTGGCTTTGTTTTAATTACTCGACGGTGATGCTGGTAAATGCGCTAGACCAACCAAAACACATAACACTCCATCTCCTTGAAATTTAGAAAGGTACGAAATATGCCTTTACTAGATGCAGCCCCTCGGACAGCTTCAAAATGAGTAATCACACAATACATAACCAAGTTCCAATTTCATTGTCAAACGTGTTTCCTTAAAATCCTGTCCTTTATACAAACATACTTAAAGGTGCCTACCTAAATGTGCTAGGGAAATTGAACCATCTATTAGTTTTATATAATGCTGTTTTATTACACAAATCTCACCACTAATGGACTTCCTCATCACGTGTTGTTACTGTTGCTGTTGGTTGTCTGGGCAGCATCACAAGAGCTCTATTGTAACGCCTCCGCGCGGCAACCTCTAGCCCCTCTACGATGGTAGAGCTATTCTAAGCTCCCACTTGCAAACAAAATTCTCCATCTTCAAACGAAGCGTACTTCTTCGTAGTTGCTTGCAAGATCGCTGCGTTCGCTTCCTTGCCAACACCCTAGTTATCGCGTCACCTTACGCGCAGGCGTTGTGTCTAGCAATTGCACAAGTGGACTTCAGAACGCCTGTAGCTTATGCAATTCAAGTTACGTTCTGGGTATTTGCAGATATCAAAAGCGTAGGAGTCACTATTAAATACTCCGTATAGGTGAAAATAATGTAAAAAGGAACGAGATGTACTTACTTATAACAAATTAATCTATTTAACGATTTTACGCTAAATGACAAATTCGTAAAATAACAACGGCTAGAAATGTTTTTTTTTAGAGATATTTGATGTAACAAAAATTTTGTTACAACATTTAAAGCAACGTAGTTTTTCGTCGGTTAGAAAAATTCTATTTTCCTCATCTTCATAACTAAGCAGCATTGATGATGGTAACGAAGCTGTTTCGTCAATCGCAATAAACACTTGTCGGCGAAAACTACATACATGTTTGTTTTCCTCCAGCCCTATGCCAGCACCAATAAAGGAGATAGGTGAAACTATTTTCAAATTTAAAAATTTTTAGGCTTCTTCTATGATATGGTGAGGGATGATTGGAGATACATTTGAAAGTAAGATACGTTTAGCGGGAAGTACTAATTTTCTTGCTGGCACAAAAACGTCTCTAATGTTGATACCTCCTTCTGAATCTACGAACGTGTTAACCATATCTTTATTTCGTAAGTAGATGCATATCCTGTTGTTAGACATACAAGAAGCAAATAGGATGTTCTGAGATTCCACTCGTGAACCTGTGGCAACGACGTAGTCCTTTACTTGAAAACCTTCAATGGCAGGAAATATAATAGCCTGGTCTTTTTTAGGAAACGATAAAGTTTTAACAATATTTGAAAACGTAGCTGTGTTAGTGTTAGTTAACGGTTTAGGGTTAAAGCCAGATGTTGGTGGTGTTTGATACTCTTCAGTAGATGATTCATCCTTGGAGACATTCCTGTGGTCAGAAACATCTCCCTCTTCCTCCGCGGCAAACGCCGCGTCATTTTGCATATTGACTACGGCGCCAATAAACAATTCAACCAAATATCTTACAAACTAAGTAAAAATGCGGCATCTGTCAGCACTGAATGTCAGCTTGACATATGCAAAATAACACGTAATTATGACAGTTTTTTTTTAGATTTAAATTTTTAGTTTTTTAAAACAATAACTTAAAGTTCAAACACTTACTGTTAAAAAAACTATTCAGCACATAACTATTGTCTTTTTAACACTAAACACTAGGTATTAAAGTACTAAAATCACCATTAAAACTTCAAAACACTGGAGCCAACAATCAAACGCGTAATATCTACTATATCACGTGTGTGTGTGTGTGTGTGTGTGTGTGTGTGTGTGTGTGTGTGTGTGTGTGTGTGTGTGTGTGTGTGTGTGTGTGTGTGGTGTGTGTGGGTGTAAGAGTTGTGTATATGTGTGTTGTGTTTGTGATGTTGATGTCCGTGTCCGTGATACGTTACCCCTCTAGAACCAGGACCATCGGCAGCCGGATATCCTAGTCGTCAAGGAAAAACTCTAACGGATTTGCCTTATCAGACCGGACCATCGGCAGCCGGAAATCCAGGTGTTGAAAAGGCAATGTAAGTATGTGAATGCTGTTTTGTGTTTGTGCATTGTTTGAGAGGTGTTTTGCGTGTTTATGTGTGTGTGTGTGTGTGTGTGTGTGTGTGTGTGCGTGTGTGTTTGTGTGAAGTCTGTTTGAAATGTTAATTTATGTCTATGTTTGCCCAGGTTACCAAAAGGTTGGATTGAATTGGTATAATTTTGTACATGTTTGAACTTATACTATTACATAAATAATTGGTTCCTTCAGAGGAAAGAATTTGTTTGCCTCAGGTATGTGTAAGTTTGGTTTTTAAAATTTAGCGTTAGTAAAAAGAAATGAAATTCCCTATTCTACTACTTAAGATAAACTTATACTAATACTTAAAATTAACTTATACTACTACTGTTAGTTATTATTTGATAAAGACGGGGTTGCTAATATGTAGAAGCATGCAAATTCTACATATCAGGCAGTTGGATTGTTTCAAAGTCGGGTTAATGTTTTGATCTTGTGGCTTCTGGTCGTCAAAAGCGGAGTTCTTGGAATCGATCTTCGGTCTCCGGGGCAGAGCCTCGGCCCAAAGAGAGGTGGTACTTTTATGTCTCCGTCCTTGTAGTTTTTTATCCGTCAAGATAACGTTGGTGGATGACTGCCGTGGTTTTTTGCGTGAGTGCATTTAAGTGTGGAAAGAGGTTTTCGTTCCAAATCATCTGGTGTAGGGTCTTGTTTAATAATGTTTGTCTATGTGCGTAGAGGTACGGTTGTAAGTCATTACACTCGAATACTATATGTTCCGGTGTTCCTATTTCTCCGCACGTGCATATGTTGTTGTCAACTAAGTTCATGCGTTCTCTGTATGTTGGATAGGGTCCGTGGCCAGTTAGGTAATGAATAAATCCCCGACTGGGCACCAGGTATTTGGCTTTTAGGCGGTCTTTAATATTTAGGATCATTGCGTATACCCTTCTACCGGTTGTGCTTTGATTCCATCTTGTCTGCCATTCTGCAAGTATGTAGTTCTTTATTTCCGTCTTTGTCGTGGGCAGTTGGTTTGTGTTTAAGATGCGTTGTAGTTGTTGGTTGTCATTGTGTGTAAGATTGTATATTGCAGCTCGCTGTTTCACTACTAGGTCCAAGGGCATAGTTCCCACCAGTACATGAAGTGCATCATGTGCGGTAGTCCCATAAGCCCCCGTCAGTCGCAGTAAAACACTTCGTTGTGTACTGTTAATTTTTTCTCTAGGTTTGATTGTGTTAAGGCAATGTCTCCACGCGCTCGCGGCGTATGATACCATAGCACCGAGCACACTGTTGAGATATAGCCTTACGCAATTAAGTGGTATCTTATAAGTCCTTTGGGCCAGCGTTGCAATGTTCTGCATTGCAGAAGTTGCACTTGCACAGACGGTGTTTATATGTGGGGTCCCTTGCCAGGGTTCCGTTCATCACAAGGTATGTAGTTTTTTGTGGTGTTATGGTAATTTTGTTGGTTTTGCACCAACTTTCTGTATGGGTAAGGGCGATGTTAGCTTTACGTTCGATTTCCCTTCTAGAATTGCCTTCAACCACCAGCAAGATGTCGTCGGCGTATGCAATCGTTGACAACACTTCGTCAACGGTGTCGAGCTTTTCCAGGAGTTCATCCATTACAATATTCCAAAATAGGGGCCCGCATATAGACTCCTGCGGGCAACCTTTGTTTATATGTTTGGTAATGCTGTCCGTGCCTTGTAGGGTTACGTACCTGTCCCTGCAGTAGCTCCTGAAAGAATGGTATAGTTGTGATGGACAGTTTATGGTCGTAAGTCTTGTAAAAAGTAAAGGCCACCAAAGGTTATTGAATGCACCTTCTACGTCTACAAATATTAATAGGACGTATTTTTTGTGTGATTGCTTGATGGTTTGTATTGCTTGGTTTATTGCGTCCTCGGTCCATTTGTTTTCTGTAAAACCGTATTGTCTTGGATGTACTCATGTGGTTTGTCTGTGATCCTGCATTTGTTTACATAGTAGGTTTTCATACGTTTTCCCTAGCGTGTTCAAAAAACATATGGGTCGGTAAGAGCCTGGTTGTTTGGGGTCTTTACTTTTCCCTTTGGGGATTATCACGATATTCGCCTGTTTCCAGATGTTCGGAAAAACAGCTTGTCGTATGCATTCATTGTACAGTGCTGTTAACGTCGGTGTTAATTTATCTTGTAGCGCTATGCAAATCTCCGCAAGAATTCCATCCGGTCCGGGTGCTTTCCTGCTCTTCGATTGGCATAGTGCATATCTCACTTGTCTTCTGTGAAAAAATCTAAGTTGTCATCTTGTCTGTTCCATGGTCGGTTACCTACGTGGTTTCTGTCGATTACTGCTTGTCGTCTGAGTCGTTGTTCGTTAGTGTCGTCTTGAACGTTGTCATCAGGCAAAAATGTATGTAATAGTAGTGCCGCAGTTTCACCCCAGTCTTCGGTGTATGTACCGTCTTGTTTTATTAAAGTCGAATAAGTCATCGGTGGTTTGATTTTACCTTGAGTGATTTTGTAGGGTATCCCCCAAGCGTCCGTTTGTAAGTGTCTTTCCACGAATAATTCCCATGACCTCCTCTTCATGTCAGTCAGTTCTTTTTGGTATATGTCTTTTAATTATCGGTAATTTGTTAAGTGGTATGCTCTCTCGGCCGGTGTTAAAGAGTTTTGTTAGCTCTTTCTCGCTCGCTGCGTTTCCTTTTTTAGGTTTTGTAAGCGTCTTGTCCATTGAATTGTCTTTGTGTGTCGTGTTTTCTGTTGTTTTGGAAGCACCTGCTCCATTGTCCGTCTAATTGTGTTGGTGAGTAGTTTTGTATACTCGTAGACGTTTTCGTTTGATCTTATGTCTTGTGGGGGTACAAATGTGTTCCTCAGTTTGTTCCAATTTGCGTTTTGTATTTTGTATCGTTGTACTTTGGTGAAGTTTTGTGGTGTGTCAAATAGCCTGGTTGTCATGTCAATGTTGAACGTGATTAGGTTGTGGTCGCTGACAGTTTGGTGTTCTAGTACTTGCCAGTCTTGTATGTAGTTGTACGCCAGCCCATTTGTCAGTGTAACGTCTATGTTTGTTCCTGTTCCTGCATGGGTGTTGTATGTGGATGGGTTATTAGGAAGGTTGATTACTTCGAGTTGTAGTTCGTTAATCAAGTTTTCGACTTGTTCTCCGCGTTCGTCTGTGAGGGAACTGTGCCACATTGGGAATTTTCCATTTACGTCTGCCATAATAACTATTGGTTTGTTGTTGTAAGTGTGCAATATGTTGCGTATGTTGTTTATGTACGGCTGGGGTTCCAGTCTGTACTGGAAGTAGCTTGTTACCAAGATCCACTTTCCAATCCGATCGTTTGAGACCTCCAGACATGTACAGTGTTCTCCGCTATTTCGTTGGATTGTCGTGATTGTCAATGTAGGGTTAAAAATTACAACTGCCGTTTTTGGATTTCTACCTGTATGTATTTGTCTTGCCCTGACTGACATGCTTGGAATCTTCCCATGCACCAGATAGGGTTCCTGTATAAAGTCCGAAATATGCTAGAAGTAATTTTCCAGGAAACCAACGTCCAGGTCCTTGTTTGTTGCTATCAACCGGTTGCCTACCAAAACCAAGAAAAGAGTGCTGACTGTTACTTCCAACGGCGTAGTGGATGCACCAGAAGAGATAACTGTCGATACCGTCATCAGTCATCGAATTTACGTCAAAATGTTTTTATAGGTACGGGACGTAACGGTGTTAAAGAAGGGGCAGTGTTACGAACTACTGTTAAGCAACCCGTCAAACACACAACTGCATAATTGAAGGTACATTCTACAAAAGTCTCGAACGTTCCGTCAAACAGTAGAATATGAGTCATCATTTTAATTATAGGGTATAATAAGATCTGTGACGAATGTAGGAGTTAGTCTGTATCAAAATGTCGTATATAAATCATCTCGTGTATAGTTAGTTGGTTATTACGTTTTTAATGTCCTATAGTAAATATAAATGTGTGCTATGTGAACGTGTACATTGTACCGCCAGCTTGTACATAAATAAACAAAAGTGTAATAAATAAATTATAGTAGTGTTAGTGTTGTTAATAAACCTATGGTTAAGAATTTAGTTTAAGAAGATATTAGTGCTTGTAAATAGCATTAGTGTGATAGTGCTTCATAATTAATTGGATTGGAAACATTTATAAATAAGGCATATACTGTTAATTAGACTTGTGAATTGTGAGTGATAAAGACTTTTGTTACTACTTGTTTTAAATTAGTGAAACGCGTTACAGTAGCCCGCTATAGTATATAGGTTGTGGTAATGATTGTTAAGTAGATGATAAGGTAGTATTGTATGAACTATCGGGTAAAGAATAATAAAAAACATATATCTAGTAGTATGTTAATTATTATCCCCTTTATACATTAAGTACTTCAACTCGTAATTTACGTAAAATATTACACGTTCGAAAGCAATTTGTTTAAGATTCCATAGCATGACGTTCCATTCGGTCTCCGTAAAACAACTATTTTATTTTATTTTATTTTAAACATCAGAAATAGATCAACGCCAACTCCACCTCTGACACAGTCGCCCCACATCCATTGTTCAACCATTCGTCATCGTTGCCGTCCTTGTCTCCGCTTACGTTTTCTAGTTCTCGTTGACGTCGTCGTCGTAGTTGTCCTCCTAGATAACTTTTATAATAAATTAAAAGTCTATTGATACCGCGGACGATGACGATAGTGCTGATAATTTTGATAAGGGTGTCTCATCCATGTAGTTCTGCTGCACGCACTAATTGTGGGGCAATTTCATATCAAAAGGCTATATCACAGCTATAAAAATGGTTCCCTTAATAAATTTATATCAAATATATATATATATATATATATACAATGTATAGGCTAAAATGGAAACAAAAAATTCGAAATTAGCAAGAAATACATAACCTATCGCTAACTACTTACATTGATCAAATTATATTAAAGAAAATTGAAAACAAATTACTGCACGATTCACATAATAAATGTGGGTCAAAAATTAAAAATTAAAAATTGCCCGAAGGGCAACGTCATGCCAACGATGGCGGTTAAAAAGTAAAGACAAAGTTGATAATGACAAAATCTATAGGAGTGACAGGACACGTTCCGAAAATGGCAATGATTACATAACCTAAAGGAAGGTACCTAACGTTGTTTAAAAATGTCATTAGAAGCTACATCCAGTGAAATGAGAATATGATCTTCAGGTAGGTGAAAATCCTTGAATTGTTGCACAAACGTAAAGCTATCTTTCACATTGTGTCCACCAAGCGGGAAAGCCTGTTGGAGGATATTCGACAAAAAAGAAGCAATACCATACGTAGGTGTATTAACAGTAGATATGATGGGTCGTAACGAGAGGACTGGTTTATGTATTTTTGGTAAACCATAGTATTTACCAGGAGTCGAGTTATTAGTGCATAATCGATTCTTTTCAGAATCGTCTAACATCCCCTTTTTATGTAATAATTTTATGTGCTCGTTCACCTTTTTTTGAGTAGTGAATGTAGGATCTCTACGTAACAATTTATAAGTAGTGGTATCTGATAAAAGATCCTGAGACTTATCTATATACTGGTGCTTATCAATGATCACAGTAACTGCACCTTTGTCAGCCTTAGTGACAACAATTTCAGGATGGTCAGCTAAGTATTTTCTAACTTTGTAGAACTGTTCATTATAAATATTGAAATGTTGGTTATTTCGGGGGTTATTAGAATAGTTTAAAATGATATTAGAGATCTTACCCCTAATCACATCTTTTTTTCTCTGCGACAAAGCATCGTTACCGATAATAGATTCAACCCGACCGATTAATTTACCCAAACGAATGTCTCTTGTTTGTGGTTGTAAACTAAACTTAGGTCCCAACGATAGAAAGTTCAACACAAAGTCAGGCACTACCGCACCATTAATATTAGAAACCCATTTAGAATTGTCTATATACGGTTTGGAATTGTATAACTGTTCATCTAACAATCTATTAAATTTGTTTCTATTGGTTGATTTAATTTTATGGTGTAAAAAACCATATCTAGCAGCTTGTCTCAGATCAAAAGATTTAAGTAATGCATGAGGCAAAACTCCTCTAAGAGAGTTAATAACAAATTGCAAGTTCCTATTATAATGAACCAATGTGCCATGGCTTTCCTCAATTTTTACATTTAAAATAAATCTTGCTGACCTGTATAAATGCTGGATAATCCTAGTTAGTCGTCTCTGGTCGTACACATTGATGTTCCTGGATGCATTACTATACATCCCCCTAATGTGCTTTGGTATCAAATTCCTGCGTCTGCACCTCTCTAAAAAATATATGCGATTATTCAAATTAGCCAATTTGTATGTAATATTAGCCCATCTTTTTAGTTTAACTGCCACTTCTTCTCCATATGTCCTACGTATAAAATTGAAAAAAACCCATATTCGATAGACACCAAAATGTAAAAAACTGATTGATTATAAATTCTTCGTCGTATTTCAGCTTATCTCTTCAAATCTGCTACCATGAAGTGGTGAGAATATAACACAAGGCCCAAAAGATCTGCAATTAGATCGTCCTTTTCAGTACATTAATAATTAATGGACTGGTCAGTCTTATAGTATAATATACATGTACATATTATCATGGGAAGTAGTCCAAATCAAACAACAGAAACTGATTGAAAATTTAATCAACACCTAACGTTTCGGTACATTCTTTTCGCACCTTTTTCAAAGGCTAAAATGGAAACAAAAAATTCGAAATGAGCAAGAAATACATAACCTGTCGCTAACTACTTACATTGATCAAATTATATTAAAGGAAATTGAAAACAAATTACTGCACGATTCACATAATAAATGTGGGTCAAAAATTAAAAATTAAAAATTGCCTGAAGGGCAACGTCATGCCACGATGGCGGTTAAAAAGTAAAGACAAAGTTGATAATGACAAATTCTATAGGAGTGACAGGACACGTTCCGAAAATGGCAATGATTACATAACCTGAAGGAAGATACTTAAAGTTGTTTAAAAATGACATTACTATATAAAGCAGAATAAACGTTATGCACCCTATCAAAATATCAATCTTATTATTGATAGGATTAATTTCACTATTAATATAAAAAGACTCGATGAAGAGCCTAGTTTTGTAATTGGTTTCGTTCTCCAAAATGGTGGTGTCGTCGAAAAGTGGTGTATGACTGGTTGCCGCAACATGAGCAGACAATGCACATTTAGTGGAATTAATCCTACAATCACTTCTGTGCTGGGTTAAATGACTCTTTAGCCACTGGCTAGTCTGACCAATGTAACTATTGTTGCAACTGCACGTGATCTTGTAGACAACGTTGCTGTTTAACAATTTCGGAGTACGATCCTTTAATTTGGTAAACAAATTCTGGATAGAAAAATTGTATTCATAAACAATGGCGATCTTAGGTTGTCTAAGTAATCGTACTAAAAGTGGAGATAACTTCTGTATAAACGGAAGCTTCTTGTACGTAATATCAGTTTCTGAAGGGTTTACTTTTAAGAAGTTGCCATATATCAATCTATGCAACATTCCCTTTGGATAACCGTTGTTAACTAAAGTGTTAATCAATAATTTCTAATTTTTATCCATAAACTGTGGGTCTGATATATCTTCTATTCGATATCGTAGGGCCTTCACCGTGTTTACCTTATGTTGAAAAGAATGGTTCGAGTGGAAATTTAGATATCTGCCCGAGTTAGTTGGTTTAGTGTATCAATCAAATAATAAATGATTAGAACTATCTCTGATGACCAGCACATCCAAGAAAGGTAATTTCCCATCCACTTCAATTTCAAAAGTGAACTGAAGGTGATCATTAAAATCATTAAATGCTGTTAACTTTTGGTCAACATATTGGACTGGCAACGAACAAATGATATCATCCACATACTTTACCAAGAAAGACATCTCATATGGTAATCTAGGTATAACACTCGACAGTAAATTATCCATAATCATTTGAGCGATTATGGGTGATAGAGGTGACCCCATTGGAGTTCCAAATAACTGTAAGTAGAACTTCTCTTGGAAAACAAAGTACGTGTTGTTAAAAACCAAATAAAGAAAATTGGAATAAGATCAAGCCCTTTTGTAATATGTCTGAAGATATGTTCTTGACAACTGTCAATTTGGTTTTAACAACACGTACTTTGTTTTCCAAGAGAAGTTCTACAGTTATTTGAACTCAATGAGTCACCTATCACCCATAATCTCAAATGATTATGGATAATTTACTGTCGAGTGTTATACCTGATTACCATATGAGATGTCTTTCTGGTAAAGTAGTGGATGATATCATTTGTTCGTTGCCAGTCCAATATGTTGACCAAAAGTTAACAGCATTTAATGATTTAATGATCACCTTCAGTTCACGAAATTGAAGTGGATGGAATTACTTGGATGTGCTGGTCATCGAGATAGTTCTAATCATTTTATTTGATTGATACACTAAACCAACTAACGGGCAGATATCTAAATTTCCACTGAACCATTCTTTTCAACATAAGGTAAACACGTTGAAGGCCCTACGATATCGAATAGAACATATATCAGACCCACGGTTCATGGATAAAATTAGAAATTATTGATTAACACTTTGTTAACAACGGTTATCCAAAGGAATGTTGCATATGATATATGGCAACTTAAAAGTAAACCCTTCAGAAACTGATATTACGTACAAGAAGCTTCCGTTTATACAGAAGTTATCTCCACTTTTGTACGATTACTTAGACAACCTAAGATCGCCATTGTTTATGAATACAATTTTTCTATCCAGAATTTGTTTACCAAATTAAAGGATCGTACTGAAATTGTTAAACAGCAACGTTGTCTCAAGATCACTGCAGTTGCAACAATAGTTACATTGGTCAGACTAGCCAGTGGCTAAAGAGTCATTTAACCCAGCACAGAAGTGATTGTAGGATTAATTCACTAAATGTGCATTGTCTGCTCATGTTGCGGCAACCAGTCATACACCACTTTTGACGACACCACCATTTTGGTAAATCGAAACTCAATTACAAGACTAGGCTTTTCATCGAGTCTTTTATATTAATTAGGTGAAATTAATTCCTATCAATAATTCAATTGATATACTGATCAAGTGCATAACGTTTATTCTGCTTTATATGTAATGTCATTTAAACAACGTTAAGTATCTTCATCTTTCAGGTTAAATAGTACTATCATTGCCATTTTACGGAACTGATTCTGTATAAGAATTTTGTCATCTAATATCATTTTCTTTACTTTAACCATTGCATCATTGGATAACCTATCTTTTTGCATTAATTAATCTTAGGCAATTTTCTTACGACTAATTTTAATTTTCATGATACCAATTATTATTCACATGATGATTGTAATTTTTTAAATTTTTTACATATACATTTGTACTAGATTTTTATGTAGTCCAATCTTAAATCAGAAAACGGATCTTCTTTTACAATCAGAATTATTTCTCAGCTTTCTAAATGTTTAACCATTCTATAAAAGCTTTATTGATAAATTTTTACTTAACTATTTATTTTATAAATAATTTCTATACATATATACATATTGTTATAGATTTTATTAACTAGAATTCTAATAATCTCTATCAGTTATTACCATTTGATACATTCGTAGAATAAACTTATCCAATGACTCACTGGACCCTCATGTTCTCAAATTCCTCATTTTTTCTCAGCTTCTTAAGATTTACATTTTGTAAAATTCCTATAAGGAGTTACAATTTATTGTGACCTAGATTCTCATTTCCTCACACTCTTAACCAAATAGTTTTCTTAGCCAAGACTTTTAATACCTATTTGTTCTTATTTTCAGTAAACTCGACATTTTTCGATTCACCCCACGAGATAACACCTATTTTAAGATTTTTTACCTTTAACATTCTGAACCAAATAGTTTTCTTTGTCTAGCCATGCATCTTTCGAGATAAACCTATCTTGTTTGGTATTAATTAATATTAGAATTTTCTCAGCTACCCGAATCTCTAGGAATTTTTACAGATATCATCACCCCAAAGAGCTACCCCAATTTTAAGATTTCTTACCTGTAGCGACTTTTGATCGTTCTTATAAATTTTTATACATGCAATACATCTTGTTAGGCTAGAATTTTATGTAGAATCCGAATCTGTAAACAGATTTAAAACAGGACCACCCTTACCATTTTACACACACCCTCTAAATTATAACTTTCCTGCAGCTTATACCTAAAGAAAATCTAAAACCATTCTTAAAACTTTTATTACAGACAATTTTTACTAATACAGTTTAAATTTTGTAAACCACATTTCTAAATACATATTCACAATTTTTATTTTGAACCTAGAACTTCTCATATCGGCTCATACTTATTAATATTTATTTCTAAATAGAGCACCTTTTCCAAAGACCAACCGGACCCGCATGTTTCAAATTCCTCTGATTTTGTTCTTATGGTTTCGCTTAAGACCTCGTACATATTTTCCAGATTACTAGAAGACGTTATAACCACATTTTTTGTGTTAAAGGATTTCACATCGGTAGTCTCTTCCCCGATTTTGGTGTAAACGCCGTAGAGTTCGCAATAGACTTTAATTGCTGTATGTTGTATTCTTTTTTCATTAATTAATCGAATAAATCGCTCTTTCTGCTTCCAAAGAAACTCGGGCACTCCATCGTCGACACTGGCGTTCTTTATGCGATAGCTAGCCATACGGTTGTTAAACGCTGTGCTAATCATTTCTACGCCATTTTCGTTAGTAGCGGTAACTGATGCATTTTTATGTTTGTTGCTCCGTAGATGACTAGGGTATGCAGACTTTAACACCTCCATGTCGCACACTTTACACATAATTCGTGGTTGTTTTGTACAAGACCCTTTAACAGCTGGCAGAGCTGAACGTTTACGGCTTAATGACATACCGTGCTGTTTTTCCTTGTGTCGCTGTAAGTTGCCCATTCTCGTAAAAGCGATACCGCAAGTAGTTTGCTGCGGACGGCTTAACCGTAGACGATGTTACACCACGACATTTCTTCTGGTGCCGTTTGAGAGCATTTTTCCAGATATAGGAAGCACCGCAAGAGTTGCACTTAAAAACGTTTGCAGGTACCATTTTAATACAAAACAAAATCCGCACTATAAGACTTGACTTGTAAGCGAACTAACTTATAACTAAAGAGTTTACTCTTGCGCACCGGCTTTATGCTCCTTATAGAATGCAAACCGAAGGTTTCCGAAGATACCGAACGAAGTTGAGGATTCGGCGGGGAACTAAATGACGTCATAATCCTCGCTGCTCGTCCAATACATTTAGCGCCAATGCATGCACCTGGTCCGCTTCGTCGATGGTGCGAATGCCGTTAGTAGAAACATCGGAAACGTCTTCCATGTTATACGGATCGTGTGCATATTAAAAATCCAAAGAGCGGTAGCACACGCACACAAGTTGTCTGCAAGTCGTGCTGTAGAAGATGCAGTGCTACTATAACCAAAAACACTTTAAACCATTACTAAGAAAATACCAACTTGTTGTCTACAGGATACTTACAACAATTTAATTTTAAATAACTTCTACGTCATACTTTAGGAAATGATAGGCTTGAATATTTTCCAAATGAATCACCAAGCGAAAGTATATGCTTAGCACTATTAAAATTACCCATTAATTTCCCATTTTTACGACCGTGGTTAATTATAGATTAAAATTTAGTTTGTGCACGTTCGAGCTTCTCGTAAACTAACATATTTTATAGCAACTGTATAATACATGCATACCCCTTTGCCGCGCTGCTGCTATTCTTGTAATTGCTAGAAAAGGTCACTCTCCTTTTTACTGTTAGGAGTGATGCAAAGCACCATTTTTTATACTTTCTATAGCACATCACACACTTTTTTGTCTGATGATTAAATTTTGCTTCTGTAGGCTTTTACATTTTCGCATAGCGGTCGACCGCACGTACTGATTTCTAGAACCGGTAAGTACTTGATATCGTCCAAATAGAGAATTAAATGCTCGATGTCTGCCAATTTCCGATTCCCTCGTAAAAGGTAGAAAAACTCGGTCAATCATCCATTAAACTTCGACCCACTCCTGTTCTGATAATTTACAGACATTTTTCAAACGACAATGGGCCGAGAATTTTTAAACCTCCAAGGGATCTTTAAGTCGTGATCAATTACACATCCGAGCTACGCGTAAACTAACATATTTTGCAGCAACTGTATAATACATGTATACCCCTTCTCTGCGCTACTGCTATTCTTGTAATTGCTAGAAAAAGTCACTCTCCTTTTTATTGTTAGGACCGATGCAAAGCACCATTCCATACTTTCTTTATAAGTGTAGCACATCGCGCACTTTTGTCGGTTAATTAATTTTTGTTTATGTAGGTCTTTACACTTTCGCTTATTTAAACATCTAATACGATCAATTAACCACTTTCGATTATTTTAACGGGAACCACCATACATTCCGCCGCACCGTTCTTTTTGAATCCAGCGATCCTATGGGCTTCCGCACACTAACACCTGACGTATCTTTCCTACTACTTGTTAAACAAAACTACCGGTATCGCCATTGTGGACGTAAACAGATGTTTGTGGATGTGTACGAGAATATGTAACCATATACATTAACCAGTCTAAGCTATTTTATTTAGTCCAAGAAAATTATTATTTTTCTAAACCATAATTAACAATCGCCTTTATAGGTTTAACATTTCGACCATTTCCCAATGACTGGTGTTGCGTACATGGAAACTTTAATTTCTTATTAGAGCGAATTCTTATTCTCCGCGCACTGCCGCGTAGTTGCATGCCTACCCCTTTTGGAGGTATATGCTCGTTATAGGTTGTAAGACCCTCGGTTTTACTTAACTACAATTCGTGAAACCCTTTAATCTTTTAATTGTATCTTTCTCACCTACAATACAGTAGGACTTAACATTACTACCAACAAATTCTAATACTGGACCCACCATTAAATATGTCTTTAATTTATCCCTACAACTTTTTTTGTTGACAAGTGTTATATTGTGTTTATTATACGTGGGGTAGTCACTCTTTTAAGATAAATATATTTTGCTAGGTATCAACTAATATTAAATTTTTCTAGGGACCCCAAATCTGTAAACAGATTTTAAATAGGACCACCCCATACAAAGTTATGCGTTTTAAAGACCCAAATCACTGATTTTGCTCATCTTTATTTAACACCATCTTTAGAACCCTTTTTGCTATGCAAGATATATGCCTTAGCTAACCATCTCCCGAGAAATCTAAAACCGCCGTGTCTCGCGAATACCACGTGGAGATAACACGTATACTCTGTCAACCAGGATAGAAGCCGGAAGGATTTGGAAGGTGGGAGAAGAACTTAAAAATTATGGAATCTTAAAACTAATATATACAAATATAAACAACTATCTTATATCTTTACGCCCCCATGCGTAGATTGTTGTACTATTAGGAATGATGTACCTTTTGTCATCTTCCCTCGATAAACTAATTTTATTAATAAGCTGCGTATGCAAATCGTATTCTTTTACTCCGGATACATACGCAGACAAGTACTCGATACCATCCAAATAAAGGTTTGGATGCTTGGTGACTGTTAACATCCGCTTCCCTCGTGTACGCCCAGACACATCCCAGCCCATGAGCACCCCTGCGCATGCACACCCTTGCCCATGCGCACCCCTGCGCGTGCACACCCCTGCCCATGCGCGCTGCCCATGCGCATCCCTCTCTGTGCGAGTGATATTTCGGGGTAACGTCACAGCCATTTATAAATAAAGAACAATGTTATATACTATTATAAAATGTTTATTCTGACATTATACATAACAAATTTAAAAATATTTAATGCCAAGCATGGGGTCATTTAAACTTAATTTTAATACAAAGTTATACACAGAAGACAGTCCTTTCTTTATGTTTGTTTGGAGTGGCTTTAATTTTATCTAATTTTATTCGCAGCTTAAAATTTAAATCGATACCCAAGTCTTCTATCTCCTTTTCTAACCAATAGTTTGATACATAGAGACCGTCTAGGTTTTCGAATTGTAAAATGTACCGAAGTTTGCCTCTATATTTAAAGTCTTTGATTCCGCCGACAACCAGATCCATTCCTTCGTGTAATTCTTGCAGCTTGTGACAATCTTTTAATCGCAGCTTTCCACTATATCCTGCATACGTATCTTGTAGCTTGATCGACTTCTTCTTGTCGGTATTGGAAGAAATCCTTATTCTCCCACAGACTGTTGCGTAGTTGCATGTCCACCACTTTTGGGAATATATGGTTGTTATAGGTTGTAAGACCCTCGGTTTTAAATGATCCGAAAGGTTTTTTACTAGGTAAATATACAATGTTTAACGGACCCCTTTGCGTGTGGTGTACGCAAAGATTACGAAACCCGCATTCCTTAGTTCGTCTTTGTTATCTGCCATTTTGATAAATACGTTTTAGAATAACCTTTTAAAAATATACGGATTTAGTACCATCCTTTTCCGCAAGGACGCCTACATAACTAAAAGAGTCTTTTTTACTAACCACAAATGCATACAACTTGTAGAAACCAGATGTATCTAAGTCAGTCCATCGGCACATAAAATAATCTTTTAATTCTTCCTCATTTTCTCTAATAAGATGTTCTTTGTCTAACACATCTTTGTATTGATCGCGTATTGTCGCAGTGTTTTCCATGTAGTCCAATTTTCGCCTTTTGCATCCATTTCCTCTAATTCCAGCTGTCTTTTACTTCCACTTACAGCGTATGGTATACATAATGGGGCAATTTCCTTTAGCGTAAACGGATAGAGTTTACTACCAATATTTACGCGTTGTCGTACAACCTCTGGACGAATGTTAGGCGTATCTATCAATCCCAAGTCCGAAATTACTATTTCTTTTGGAATTGTAGAATATGGTGTTGCAGATTGTGTAAAATATGTACTACCTGCTTTAATGTAGCACTTGTGTAAGATTTTATTTTATCTTGGTTGTCTTCCTCCTCTACTATCTCCAAATAATTTACAGGTAAATAGTTAAAACTAAAAGCCGAAAGCACATACTTTATCAATTTTTCCCTTTCCTCTGGTTTTTTGGACAACTTAATTTGCAAGCCTGTCAATTTCTTTGTATTGCCATTCCCCAATACACGTACTGTAGCAGGTTATTATACACTAAACAGCAGCTATTTTGTAGCTTGTCCGATAGCTTACTCCACATTTTGGTAAGTGGTACCGAGTACATTGGCGCCTTTAGGAAGTATAACTTACTATCTTCCAATAAGGTTAAACAGTCTTTTAAGGGTTTATACACCCGTTCCGCACTGACATAGCTTCCAATTGCACAGTTGTATATTGTCGCTTCCAATCGCGTAATACCATGTTCTTTGGCCAAAGTAGACGCAAATGTTTCCTTAAACGTACATCTGGACAACGTAAAAATCTAGTATATGATTGCCAAGTTGTTTATTAACACCAGGACTTGTTATCTGGCACACAAATTTGTTGTAAATCTTAATTCTTGCATTGGTTGTTAGCCATGTTAAACAATCAATCCCGCAGTTTTATCGTTGTCAACTATAATATTACACTTTTCTTCGTATTCTCCCTTATAGCAAAAGTTATGCTTTGTAGTTAAATAATTACACATCTCCATCTTGCTAAATATGCCTGCAAAATCTTGGGTTACATCCATGTCAAAAGATAGAAATAATCTTTTCGACTTCGTCTAATATATCTGGTAGTTCTTCCAATAAAGTTTCCAACTTAACATCTGCTAGTTCCACTTTGTATGGAACACATATAGGATTTTGGAATTTTTATTAATGCATTCGAGGTCTTCTTTTCCGATAATTTCTTTTACTCTCTGGCCTATCTTGTTACTGCTTTCCAGAGAAAACGGAAGCTTAGCTTTAACACCATGCCTAGCGGAAACAAATCGGTCGAACTTTCTTCGTAGATAGCTGTTAAATGCACCACAAATTTCTTTTTAGGATAAACATTTTTTGTTTGCAGATGCTTGTTCGGTGTCAGAAAGGTCGCAAATTTTAACCAACATTATATTGTCACAAAATGGTTCTGTAATTGGTGTGTGTAGTCCGCCAGTCAGCATCTTTTCGCCTTCGACATAACAAATATTACCAATATCTGTCACCAGATTATTGTTGCACATATTTTCTGCCAACAGCCATAATCCAAATCGCTCATTTGTCGGTTTCACTTTATTCCCAAGAAGTTGAGAAACGTTAATCACCTTGGAGACGCTCATGTTTACCGTTCTAGCTACCGTCAAATACTAAATTGAATACGAAAATTTGTTCCCTTATGTATCCTACAGAGTGGGGCGTATATTACCGAAAATAGTCGAATATGTTGTTAAAAATGTCTTACTATAACTAAGCTCAACCCAAAACTACTTCCTTATATACCAAATTTAATCTCCCTGCTCACATAACCACATGACCATATGACCATATGACCACATGACCACATGACCATATGACCACATGACCACATCACCATATGACCACATGAACACAAAATAGCTGCTGTTTAGTGTATAATAACCTGCTACAGTACGTGTATTGGGGGAATGGCAATACAAAGAAATTGACAGGCTTGCAAATTAAGTTGTCCAAAAAACCAGAGGAAAGGGAAAAATTGATAAAGTATGTGCTTTCGGCTTTTAGTTTTAACTATTTACCTGTAAATTATTTGGAGATAGTAGAGGAGGAAGACAACCAAGATAAAATAAAAATCTTACACAAGTGCTACATTAAAGCAGGTAGTACATATTTTACACAATCTGCAACACCATATTCTACAATTCCAAAAGAAATAGTAATTTCGGACTTGGGATTGATAGATACGCCTAACATTCGTCCAGAGGTTGTACGACAACGCGTAAATATTGGTAGTAAACTCTATCCGTTTACGCTAAAGGAAATTGCCCCATTATGTATACCATACGCTGTAAGTGGAAGTAAAAGACAGCTGGAATTAGAGGAAATGGATGCAAAAAGGCGAAAATTGGACTACATGGAAAACACTGCGACAATACGCGATCAATACAAAGATGTGTTAGACAAAGAACATCTTATTAGAGAAAATGAGGAAGAATTAAAAGATTATTTTATGTGCCGATGGACTGACTTAGATACATCTGGTTTCTACAAGTTGTATGCATTTGTGGTTAGTAAAAAAGACTCTTTTAGTTATGTAGGCGTCCTTGCGGAAAAGGATGGTACTAAATCCGTATATTTTTTAAAAGGTTATTCTAAAACGTATTTATCAAAATGGCAGATAACAAAGACGAACTAAGGAATGCGGGTTTCGTAATCTTTGCGTACACCACACGCAAAGGGGTCCGTTAAACATTGTATATTTGCCTAGTAAAGAACCTTTTGGATCATTTAAAACCGAGGGTCTTACAACCTATAACAACCATATATTCCCAAAAGTGGTGGACATGCAACTACGCAACAGTCTGTGGGAGAATAAGGATTTCCTCCAATACCGACAAGAAGAAGTCGATCAAGCTACAAGATACGTATGCAGGATATAGTGGGAAAGCTGCGATTAAAAGATTGTCACAAGCTGCAAGAATTACACGAAGGAATGGATCTGGTTGTCGGCGGAATCAAAGACTTTAAATATAGAGGCAAACTTCGGTACATTTTACAATTCGAAAACCTAGACGGTCTCTATGTATCAAACTATTGGTTAGAAAAGGAGATAGAGGACTTGGGTATCGATTTAAATTTTAAGCTGCGAATAAAATTAGATAAAATTAAAGCCACTCCAAACAAACATAAAGAAAGGACTGTCTTCTGTGTATAACTTTGTATTAAAATTAAGTTTAAATGACCCCATGCTTGGCATTAAATATTTTTAAATTTGTTATGTATAATGTCAGAATAAACATTTTATAATAGTATATAACATTGTTCTTTATTTATAAAAGGCTGTGACGTTAACCCGAAATAGCACTCGCACAGAGAGGGATGCGCATGGGCAGCGCGCATGGGCAGGGTGTGCACGCGCAGGGGTGCGCATGGGCAGGTGTGCATGCGCAGGGGTGCTCATGGGCTGGGATGTGTCTGGGCGTACACGAGGGAAGCGGATGTTAACAGTCACCAAGCATCCAAACCTTTATTTGGATGGTATCGAGTACTTGTCTGCGTATGTATCCGGAGTAAAAGAATACGATTTGCATACGCAGCTTATTAATAAAATTAGTTTATCGAGGGAAGATGACAAAAGGTACATCATTCCTAATAGTACAACAATCTACGCATGGGGGCGTAAAGATATAAGATAGTTGTTTATATTTGTATATATTAGTTTTAAGATTCCATAATTTTTAAGTTCTTCTCCCACCTTCCAAAACCTTCCGGCTTCTATCCTGGTTGACAGAGTATACGTGTTATCTCCACGTGGTATTCGCGAGACACGGCGGTTTTAGATTTCTCGGGAGATGGTTAGCTAAGGCATATGTCTTGCATAGCAAAAAAGGGTTCTAAAGATGGTGTTAAATAAAGATGAGCAAAAATCAGTGATTTGGGTCTTTAAAACGCATAACTTTGTATGGGGTGGTCCTATTTAAAATCTGTTTACAGATTTGGGGTCCCTAAAAAAATTTAATATTAGTTGATACCTAGCAAAATATATTTATCTTAAAAGAGTGACTACCCCACGTATAATAAACACAATATAACACTTGTCAACAAAAAAAGTTGTAGGGAAAATTAAAGACATATTTAATGGGGGTCCAGTATTAGAATTTGTTGGTAGTAATGTTAAGTCCTACTGTATTGTAGGTGAGAAAGATACAATTAAAAAGATTAAAGGGGTTTCACGAATTGTAGTTAAGTAAAACCGAGGGTCTTACAACCTATAACGAGCATATACCTCCAAAAGGGGTAGGCATGCAACTACGCGGCAGTGCGCGGGAGAATAAGAATTCGCTCTAATAAGAAATTAAAGTTTCCATGTACGCAACACCAGTCATTGGGAAATGGTCGAAATGTTAAACCTATAAAGGCGATTGTTAATTATGGTTTAGAAAAATAATAATTTTCTTGGACTAAATAAAATAGCTTAGACTGGTTAATGTATATGGTTACATATTCTCGTACACATCCACAAACATCTGTTTACGTCCACAATGGCGATACCGGTAGTTTTTGTTTAACAAGTAGTAGGAAAGATACGTCAGGTGTTAGTGTGCGGAAGCCCATAGGATCGCTGGATTCAAAAGAACGGTGCGGCGGAATGTATGGTGGTTCCCGTTAAAATAATCGAAAGTGGTTAATTGATCGTATTAGATGTTTAAATAAGCGAAAGTGTAAAGACCTACATAAACAAAAATTAATTAACCGACAAAAAAGTGCGCGATGTGCTACACTTATAAAGAAAGTATGGAATGGTGCTTTGCATCGGTCCTAACAATAAAAGGAGAGTGACTTTTTCTAGCAATTACAAGAATAGCAGTAGCGCAGAGAAGGGGTATACATGTATTATACAGTTGCTGCAAAATATGTTAGTTTACGCGTAGCTCGGATGTGTAATTGATCACGACTTAAAGATCCCTTGAGGTTTAAAATTCTCGGCCCATTGTCGTTTGAAAATGTCTGTAAATTATCAGAACAGGAGTGGGCCGAAGTTTAATGGATGATTGACCGAGTTTTTCTACCTTTTACGAGGGAATCGGAAATTGGCAGACATCGAGCATTTAATTCTCTATTTGGACGATATCAAGTACTTACCGGTTCTAGAAATCAGTACGTGCGGTCGACCGCTATGCGAAAATGTAAAAGCCTACAGAAGCAAAATTTAATCATCAGACGAAAAGTGTGTGATGTGCTATAGAAAGTATTCAACATGGTGCTTTGCATCACTCCTAACAGTAAAAAGGAGAGTGACCTTTTCTAGCAATTACAAGAATAGCAGCAGCGCGGCAAAGGGGTATGCATGTATTATACAGTTGCTATAAAATATGTTAGTTTACGAGAAGCTCGAACGTGCACAAACTAAATTTTAATCTATAATTAACCACGGTCGTAAAAATGGGAAATTAATGGGTAATTTTAATAGTGCTAAGCATATACTTTCGCTTGGTGATTCATTTGGAAAATATTCAAGCCTATCATTTCCTAAAGTATGACGTAGAAGTTATTTAAAATTAAATTGTTGTAAGTATCCTGTAGACAACAAGTTGGTATTTTCTTAGTAATGGTTTAAAGTGTTTTTGGTTATAGTAGCACTGCATCTTCTACAGCACGACTTGCAGACAACTTGTGTGCGTGTGCTACCGCTCTTTTGGATTTTTAATATGCACACGATCCGTATAACATGGAAGACGTTTCCGATGTTTCTACTAACGGCATTCGCACCATCGACGAAGCGGACCAGGTGCATGCATTGGCGCTAAATGTATTGGACGAGCAGCGAGGATTATGACGTCATTTAGTTCCCCGCCGAATCCTCAACTTCGTTCGGGTATCTTCGGAAACCTTCGGTTTGCATTCTATAAGGAGCATAAAGCCGGTGCGCAAGAGTAAACTCTTTAGTTATAAGTTAGTTCGCTTACAAGTCAAGTCTTATAGTGCGGATTTTGTTTTGTATTAAAATGGTACCTGCAAACGTTTTTAAGTGCAACTCTTGCGGTGCTTCCTATATCTGGAAAAATGCTCTCAAACGGCACCAGAAGAAATGTCGTGGTGTAACATCGTCTACGGTTAAGCCGTCCGCAGCAAACTACTTGCGGTATCGCTTTTACGAGAATGGGCAACTTACAGCGACACAAGGAAAAACAGCACGGTATGTCATTAAGCCGTAAACGTTCAGCTCTGCCAGCTGTTAAAGGGTCTTGTACAAAACAACCACGAATTATGTGTAAAGTGTGCGACATGGAGGTGTTAAAGTCTGCATACCCTAGTCATCTACGGAGCAACAAACATAAAAATGCATCAGTTACCGTTACTAACGAAAATGGCGTAGAAATGATTAGCACAGCGTTTAACAACCGTATGGCTAGCTATCGCATAAAGAACGCCAGTGTCGACGATGGAGTGTCCGAGTTTCTTTGGAAGCAGAAAGAGCGATTTATTCGATTAATTAATGAAAAAAGAATACAACATACAGCAATTAAAGTCTATTGCGAACTCTACGGCGTTTACACCAAAATGACTGCGGCAGAGGGTGTAGAGGACGTGAAATCCTTTAACACAAAAAATGTGGTTATAACGTCTTCTAGTAATCTGGAAAATATGTACGAGGTCTTAAGCGAAACCATAAGAACAAAATCAGAGGAATTTGAAGCATGTGAGTCCGGTTGGTCTTTGGAAAAGTGCTCTATTTAGAAATAAATATTAATAAGTATGAGCCGATATGAGAAGTTCTAGGTTAAAAATAAAAATTGTGGATATGTATTTAGAAATGTGGTTTACAAAATTTAAACTGTATTATTAAAAATTGTTTGTAATAAAAAGTTTTAAGAATGGTTTTTAGATTTTCTTTTAGGTATAAGCTGCAGGAAAGTTATAATTTGGAGGGTGTGTGTAAAATGGTAAGGGGTGGTCCTGTTTTAAATCTGTTTACAGATTCGGATTCTACATAAAATTCTAGACTAACAAGATGTATTGCATGTATAAAAATTTATAAGAACGATCAAAAGTCGCTACAGGTAAGAAATCTTAAAATCAGGGTAGGTCCCTGGGGGATGGCGCTATCTAAAAAACTTAAAGAGATTTGGGTAGCTTAAAAAAATTTATAAGAACGCTCAAAAGTCACTACAGGTAAGAAATCTTAAAAATGGGGTAGCTGCCTTGGGGATGATGCTATCTGAAAAATTCCTAGAGATTCGGGTAGCTGAGAAAAATCTAATGTTAATTGATACCAAACAAGGTAGGTTTATCTCGTGGGCGGAAATGTGGAGAAAGATTTATCTCGCAGAGGGTATATGTGTAACTTTGCAGGGCGTGGTCCGATTTCAAATCTGTTTGCAGATTTGGATTCTATATAAAATTTTAGACTAACAAGATGTATCGCATAACTAAAAAAATTTATAAGAACGCTCAAAGGCGCTACAGGTAAGAAATCTTAAAATTGGGGTAGCTCCCTTGGGGGTGATGATATCTGAAAAATTCCTAAAGATTCGGGTAGCTGAGAAAATTCTAATATTAATTAATACCAAACAAGATAGGTTTATCTCGAAAGATGCAATGGCTAGACAAAGAAAACTATTTGGTTCAGATGAAAGATAAAAAAATGGCTAGTCGAAAAAAACTTTTTGGTTCAGATGTGGGAGGAAATGAGGATGCTCATTTATCTCGAAACATAAAAAAATTAAGATAGGTTTATCTCGAAAGATGAAAAATGGTTAGTCGAAGAAAACTATTTGGTCCAGATGTGTGAGGAAATGTGGGATTCTGGAGGAAATGTGGGTATCATATTCCCAATTATACTCTACTTACGATGACGGACCGTAAGACAACAAGAGAATCTGGAGCTTTTTTTTATCGTAAAGAAAAGCCGATTGAGGCTAACAGAAAAACAAAAATTTATTGAATCCTTGGAAAACATTTTTTAAGGTTCTTCTGGTTCCGGATCTTCACTTAATATAAACGCGGAATCATCAACTATGGTTGACAAGTGAAAACATAAAACCTTGTCACGTCAGCATCGATGTAAATGACATAGACATAAACAAAACGAGAGGCCAATTAAATAAAGCAGGAAAAAAGTGGAAATAAAGTCGAGAAAGAGGAAAAGTTGACTTCTGAACCATCCACGGGTACTATTGAAATTTTTGATCTGCCCGTTTTGGGGACACAACCAAGTACGTGAACACATTGTATAATTAAAATATTGGTTAGAAGAGACCTAGTCAAATACAGAATTACAATTTTTCTGTTGTAGTGATCCTAAGTCGATTCTCATTGGTTGATAATTATTGCAAATATTATAGTGTACATTTCGATATTCGAAGGTATTTGTTTGAATAGTTCAGTAATCACTTGCAGGTTTCTAAACGCATTCCGTGACGTCATTAGTTATGTTATAAAGAGCGCAGGGAAAGTTAGAAGCGATCGATCTGGTCGACAAGGTTAAGGGATTTTACTTCAACATTTCAAAATGGAATGTCGACAAGCTTCATTGACGGTTTTATTAAAGATGATGTTTTTTATTATATTCTACTTTAAAGTTATTTGATTGTATCGAAACTTTATTAATTAATGATGAAGTTGTTATGCATATTTTTGTTTATAGTTTTTGATGCCATTTGATCTGTTTATTTTTTAAAGGCACGTTTATCCAGCTAACGCAATAATAGTAATAATTATAAACGTTTTCTTACTAGATTGAATATATTGTGATGACGTGCATTTATGTGAATTTAAAGCCTGAATCTGGGTTTTTGTATTGTTGAAGTTGGTATGTATTTGTTACAAGCATATTTTATAATGCTTTATTTGTTATCATTATGTAATTGTTTTCTTTCAGCATATTAACTACATTTGCAACTGCATCGCTCATATCGTGGTTTAAACTTAATTATATGTTGGTTTGTGTTTATACTGTTCAATTAAATTGAACCTCTGGTATGACCGACCATCTCGTGCCTTCGTGTTTGCATTTATAACTATGTTGGAGGTAGTCTATTCAATAATAAACGCCTTTTTAACTTTACGCAATCATACCATAAGTTTATTTTAACGATTGATGTTGTCATGTTAAGGTACTTGTAGTTGTACCTTTTTGCAAATAATAGAAAGTCAGCTAGCCTTTGTGCAATATTTGATAATACGGACTGAAAGCTTTTACTGCGTGTAATTGAACCTTGTTGAATATTACTAACATTTTATGTCCGTGCGGGGAGAAACATTGGTAGTCAAGGTACAGGTTACCTTCTTGGTGTCCCCCCTCTTTCAACTTTAGCTGGGTAGTATTGGTTATCCGACCTCAGTACCTTCCAGAAAAGACTAGCTGGACTACACTAACGTTCCTTTAATCGTAATGTGTGGTATGTCTGGGTAACAGTTGACATCCCGTCAATTTTAGTGTTGGTAATCTGGGTTCTTGTAGGTCACATGTCCTTGCCGAGATGTGCTAAAATGCAGGTAAAAGCATGAGGGCAATTTTGGGTTTACTATACCGGACTATTTACCCAATCACCCAGGTTGAGTACAGCACGGTTTGCTTTGAATGTTATTTTTCTATTCGCATGCGAATGACCTATTTAGCGGTTATTGCTTTGATTAAAGGTAGGGCTATGTAAAAACTGTAGTTTTATTTCAAACCTTCCCGTCTTAACGCCATTTTCCAGTGTGAATTTATGTCACATGGTAACAACACAACGTAAGTATGGTGGAGCCACTGCCACTAGATGTTAGATCATAGAGCCCGGTATGCCTTTTAGAGAGGGCATTCGGCTCAGTCCTCAGGTCTGTTACACTACACTGTTGATGGAACAAAAAGAAAATTTACTGCTAACTTTATTTACTAAAATCTTACCTAATGGTGAACGAGTAAAGAGAAATTGGTTAGTTTATTCTATCAAATTAAATTCGGCTTATTGTTTTTGTTGTAAGCTTTTTAACACACATTAAATTAATACAGAGTAGACACTTAGACTGGTGTCATGCTTCTGTATATTTTTTAGAACATGAAGAGAGTTTGTACCTCATGGAGTTTATTCAAACGTGGCGCGAGTTAAAACTTAGATTAACCAAAAACTGCACTATAGATAAGGAACAGCAAATGTGTTTTGATCGTAAAAAAGACGATGGAAAGTTATTTTATAGCGGCTTATGGCTATTCAGTTTTTGGATGTTCTGTATTTGGGTTTTAGAGAGATTAGTTTAGAATTATTTGTTCGTGATAATGAAGACTTTTAAAAACTATTGAAATGGTGGCAAAGTTAGGTCCAGCTATGTCGGAGCGTTTCAATAACATTCTAAAGTTAAAAGATATTAAGTCACATGCCTCATTATTTAGGGATGCACTATTAAAATTAAATAACTTTACCGGATGAAAATGTGAAATTCAAAATAATTGACAGTTTAAATAAATAAAAATATTTTTCAATCTTACTAGATTGTACCCCTGATGTGGAATAAATTGTAACATGTGTAATTGTCTTCCATGGCAAACGGCAAGGTAGAAATTCGGAAACATTTTTTGGGGTTCTAACCATGTCACGATAGTATTCACGCAGTGTTTGTGATTTCGTTCTTAAAAATTTATCTCCATTAAATAAGCTAAATATTCAAAATTTACGTGATCAAGGGTATGACAAGGACGCCAATATGAAAGGCAAAAACTTTGGCCTACAAAAACAAATATTAAATATAAATCAAAAAGTTGTGTTTTTTGCTATACTTTGTTAGTAGGTAAATAGGGCCGGTCCTAATTCAAAACGCGACAGACGTATTTTCCATGTGTAAAATACGTCTGTCACGTTTTGAATTAGGATCGGCCCTATATAATTTCAATGTAAAATAGTTGTGAAAACATTTGAATGTAAAATAGTTGTGAAAACATGAATTCTTCTATACTTTCAATGTAAAAATACGTCTGTCACGTTTTGAATTAGGACCGGCTTTATATTACTTTCAATGAAACACACACGTATGTTGAAAAAAATGTAAGTGCAGAGAAGAATGTGTGTAGCTGTTTTGAATTCGGTTTTCTAGCGAGAAGTTACACGTGCACCGTTTTGAATTAGGATCGGCGTTATATACTTTTAATGTAAAATGTGAAAACCTGAATTCTTTTCAAATGTAAAATACTTGTGGGCACGTTTTGAATTAGGATCGTCTTTATATTACTTTCAATGTAACATACGTATGTTGAAAATGTAAGTGCAGAGAAAATGTGTGTAGATGTTTTGAATTTGGTTTTCTAGCGAGACAGTATGACAGATGCAAAAAAATATCGCATTCAAGTCAATTGTGTTTTTTAATTAAAGTGGATTGTGATTTATGTTTAGAAGCTGCAAATACACATGGGCCGGTTTTAATTCAAAAATGAGTTCACTCTTGTGATAGGTTGAAAAGTGGGTTGGCAAAGTACGCAGATGGTGGTAATCTGCTATATAAGGAGATTGCTCTAATATTAATTTAATTAGTCAAAGAAAAGCAATATGGATTTTAATACTCTTAATAAAACCACATATCGCAAACCTTATGTAAATTCAAAAGATCTTGTAGTGAATAAGAGGTTTGAAGTTTTAAAAGTGGAAACAATCAAGACAAAATATGGAGAAAGAGTATTAGTGGAAACAGAAGAGTTCAAGAGTATATTGCCATTGAGATATTTTGAATACCTTCAAGCACATGGAGTGAAACAATTAAAGGAAAGTATTGGCTCGAACAAACACGTATACATAACTAGTAAGGGATCGATCGGTCTAACTGTCAACATAGAATTTTCAGAATAATATGTCACTAATTTAAGAAATTAGTTTATTATTATAACACATCTAAGTCGATTGTATAAAGAATGATGTATCAAATTAAAGTGGGTTCTGATTTATGTGCGTTTTACTTTGAGTTTACTACCTTGTTTATAGAAAGTCTTGTTTCAAAGAGAAACTTTTATAAAATACTTTTTATTTTACAAATTGTTGAATATATTGATCTAACTATTTATAAATGAAAAGTATTTATTAACTCCCGTTCTTGAAGTATCTGCTGCTCCTCGCTGTTAGTTCCTCTCTTTTGCTTTATTATTTCTAGTTCCAAATCTATACGACGCAGTAGCTTCTCCCACGCTTTTAAATGCGTTAAGCAACTTTACTGTGTCATCTTCGTAGGATTTGTCATCTTCACCGCAAACAGCCATATTAGATTCTGTACATAACTTTTCATAGTCAACATGTTTTTGCCTGATCTGTGAGCATAACATAAAAGATTATTGTAGGTTCACCTTTTCTTTTGTATACTACCTGATGTTTCTGAGAGGACCAGAGTGTGTCAACGATCCTACGATAGCCTCAGAATTTCCAGAATGGTTTTTGATCTAATGTAACTTATAAATTAGTACTGTTTTAAAACACATGTATAAATGTGAAAAAGCACTTACCGTGATATATCTATTACGTCACTATCAAAAGTAGCATCAGTGTTGAATTGAGGCGAAGAACAGCCGAAAACTTCTTTAATCACGTCTTCGTCAGAATGTAATATAAATTGCTCTAGAACTTTTACGTTGGTATTATTACAATTTTTGATTGATGACAAGTTACTCATTTTTTAAAAGTTGCTAGTAATAGTAACTAATAATTATACAAGAGATCTGATTGAATACTGTTGGTAAAAATCTACGTGAAGTATTTATATTAAATAATAAACTGATCTGTTAGAAAAATTAAAATTTGCATCGTTTTCTGAAAAAATTCAGCTCTGTAATCTATTCTAATGAACAAAACAGTATGTAAGCGAATATAATTATACCTCAGCAGAAATAATAAAACCCTAAAATTAATTAATTTCGTTTTAGATTACCGCTGACATAACTTATGCTGTATAAGAAATTTTTAAAAGGTACTGCTCAGCAGAAATAATGAATTAGATTCATTGACTGAAAAGAAATTGCAATGAATGCACATAATAAAAACCTAAATTAGATTAATTTCGTTTTAGATTACCGCTGACATAACTTATGCTGTATAAGAAATTTTTTAAAGGTACTGCTCAGCAGAAATAATGAATTACATTCATTGACTGAAAACAGAAAATTGCAAGAAGGCGCATAATAAAACCTAAATTAGATTAATTTCGTTATATTTAAAAATTTGCATCGTTTTCTGAAAAAATTCAGCTCTGTAATCTATTCTAATGAACAAAACAGTATGTAAGCGAATATAATTATACCTCAGCAGAAATAATAAAACCCTAAAATTAATTAATTTCGTTTTAGATTACCGCTGACATAACTTATGCTGTATAAGAAATTTTTTTAAAGGTACTGCTCAGCAGAAATAATGAATTACATTCATTGACTGAAAACAGAAAATTGCAAGAAGACGCATAATAAAAACCTAAATTAGATTAATTTCGTTTTATTTAAAAATTTGCATCGTTTTCTGAAAAAATTCAGCTCTGTAATCTATTCTAATGAACAAAACAGTATGTAAGCGAATATAATTATACCTCAGCAGAAATAATAAAACCCTAAAATTAATTAATTTCGTTTTAGATTACCGCTGACATAACTTATGCTGTATAAGAAATTTTTAAAGGTACTGCTCAGCAGAAATAATGAATTAGATTCATTGACTGAAAAGATATTGCAATGAATGCACATAATAAAAACCTAAATTAGATTAATTTCGTTTTTAGATTACCGCTGATATAATTTATATGCTGTATAAGAAATTTTTAAAGGTACTGCTCAGCAGAAATAATGAATTACATTCATTGACTGAAAACAGAAAATTGCAAGAAGGCGCATAATAAAAACCTAAATTAGATTAATTTCGTTTTATATTACTGCTAGCATAATTTATTTTCCATAAAAATTAACAAAATTCACGCACTGGAAAATGTTTTTCTTCAGATTAATTTTTCGTTTAAAAATAATGCAATGCAAATAAATCCCTTTAAGTAGTAATATTTATAGAATAAGTTTTTTTAGATTACCGCTGACACAATTTACATGCATATATATATATATAGGTAAATTGTGTGAAAATTCTTTAAAGGTACTGTTATATAATAAAACTGCAGAATGTTTTTTTAATACTGGGTTTTTAAAAACCATGAGTTGCGTGTACATTATTAAACAAGACGGTTTAATCTGAGACATTTTTTTCAAATTTGCTTTGTTTTTATTTAAAATATTTCAATGTAATCATAAAAATAGCTCTGTAATGATAATGTATTTTCTGTACACATAATAAATCAAAGGTCGTATAAAAACATTTTTGTAGTAAACGCATACGGAAATGAAAAATGATGTTGAATGCATTCCTCAAAGGTCGTATAAAACATTTTTGTAGTAAACGCATACGGAAATGAAAATGATGATGAATGCATTCCTTTTACAGTTGTTTTGCCAGAGTTTGCATTAAATATGTAAATATTGGAATTGCTTGCATAGCGAATTTATTTATTATAGACACGTACTGAATGCAACTGTGCAATTTTTTAGACTGCATGCACAACTCAAGCTTGAAAATCGTCTTGAATAGAAAACGTAAATAAAGGCGATTTTTTTAACAATTGCATTCAAGCAATTCGTTATGCAATTATTTCGATTTGTATGCTATTTTCTTTTACAGTTGTTTTGCTTACGCGTTTTCCGTAAACTCAGATGAATGAACCTTTTGCAGTTGTTTTGCTTACGCCAGATGATATTTTATATAAATAATAATAAATAGAGAAAATACTTGTATTATTAAGTAGTGTATTTTGATTTTATATAGAATCATGAATGCTGAAACCGTATCCGAGATTAGTAGCTCAATTTTGAGATTAACTGTAAAATGCGTGAATCTAATTAAATCAGTGAATGAAATAACGAAACACATTTTAATTATCAAAGCAAATATTAGTATATTGAAGCTTGCTATTAAAAATAAGGTATACGAAGACAATAAACAAGAAAATCCTAGTAGGCTGGAATCTAATTTAGCAAATCTTAAAAGCTACCTTGTACGATTGAGGCACTTGAAACGTACTTTGGAATATCGTGGTAAAGGTGTTGATGCAACGCTTACTAGAGGTCATACTCGAAAAATTTGATTTGGCATGATGTACAATCATGTTTTGGAAGTCGAATAATTACGGGACTTATTACCAATTTAAATTATAGAGATCCTCTAGTGTTCTTAGACAAGGCGTTCGCTAGTTTTAAACGCAAGATTGTTGCTTGCTTAAAAAAGTCAATGTTGAAAGTTAATGTAATATTTGCCGCTAACATTGTTAAGCCTACAACTGGTGAAATAGATTTGAAAACGTTTCCTACTGCAAATCGTCACATCGATATAAATACCAATCTCAAGCTGTGGTATAAGGAGAACGTATTGAACAAGATTTCGAAGCGATTAGAAGAATTTTGCGAGAAAGATTCTGGTTGGGCAATCCAAGAAGTTTTACACTTGAAGGTAAATATAAACAATCATGATCCACTTAAAGGAGGGTGTTCAACGTTTGTACCGGTTCCGGACTTTATAAAAAGAAAAAGCTGTGGTAAATGTAATAAATAACGATCAACATTGCATTCTTTGGAGCTTGGTTTCCGCTTTATATCCTGCTAAACAAAATAGTCAGAGAATATCTAGCTATCCACATTTTGATACAGTATTACGCTACAATTCAATTCAGTTTCCAATCGCATTAAAAGACATAAAAAAAATTGAGAAGCTTAACAATCTCGCAATTAACCTATATTGTATAGAAAATACTAAAATACTACGATTTTGTTTAAGTGAAAATTTTAAAAAAATTGAACCTATTAATCTGTTAGTTTTAAATAATGATTCCTTACAATATTCTCGTCCGACAAATGCTGATGAGAATCACTTTCATTTTACTTGAATTAAGGATATGTCAAAATTATTTGCAAAACAGTTGTCTTCACATGAACATAGAAAATTTTTTTGTTATAGATGTTTAAATAATTTTAGTACAGCAGCATTACTTAAGCGTCATTCGAATTATTGCGAAAAACAGAATACTTGCTCAATAAGATTACCCGAAGAATCTGAAAAGTATCTAACGTTTAAACATTTCCACTATCAAGAAAAAGTATCATTTGTAGTTTATGCAGATCTCGAATGTATATTAGAACCATGCAATGAGTCGGAGGTAGTACTAAACACAGTCTCTTACCAAAGGCATATACCCTTTAGTGTAGCGTATTATTTGAAATGCTCGTATGATAATAAATATTCCAAATTTCAATTGTATCGCGGAAAGGATTGTATAGAATGGTTTGTTGCTCAATTGAAACTGATTTCAGAAAAGACTAATAAAATTTTCTGTAACCCAAAACCTATGAATCCTTTAACAGAAGAACAAAAGTTAGCATTTAAATTTGCCCTTCACTGTCACATTTGCAATAAACCTTTTAGTATAGATGATATTAGAGTTCGCGATCACTGTCACTTTACAGGCGAATTTCGAGGAGCGGCTCATCAAGATTGCAACATCAATTATCATAATTTTTATATGATACCGGTAGTTTTTCATAACTTATCAGGCTACGATTCGCATTTCATTATTAAAAAAATTGCGTTAGGGTTTTCAGGTTTGGTAAGAATTCTACCAATAAATAAGGAAAAATACATATCTTTTACAAAATATGTAAATGGTACGAAGGTTACTTTTAGATTTATCGATTTATTCAGGTTTATGGCATCTAGCATCGAAAAATTAGCTTCATACTTAGATGATAATAAAAAATCCATCACCAGGGAAAATTGTAACACCGATAATGAGTTTCAGTTACTTACGCGTAAAGATATATTTCCCTATGATTACATTAACTCTTGGGATAGGCTCAATGAAACCGATTTACCCTGTAAAACAGCATTCTTTAATCGTTTGCGCAATGAAGAAATCTCAGATGAAGACTACAATCATGCTAAACACGTTTGGCAAACATTTAATATAAAAACACTAGGGGACTATTCAGACCTATATTTAAAAACAGATGTACTGCTCTTGTCTGATATATTTGAAAACTTTAGAAAAACTTGTATGTTCACGTATAAGTTAGATCCGCTTCACTACTTTACGGCTCCTGGTTTAGCTCTAGATGCGATGTTAAAAACGACGAACGTTAAACTCGAGCTGCTTACTGATATTGAAAAATAATGTTTTTAGAACGGGGAATTCGTGGCGGTGTTTCTCAATGTTCGAATAGATATGCTAAAGCAAATAACAAATATATGAATGCAGATTATGATCCAAATTTCGATTCTAAATATTTAATGTATTTTGATGTTAATAATTTATATGGGGCTGCAATGTCTGAATATCTTCCATATGGAGAATTTGAATTTTAGATGGTACCAGTCCAGATATAGTACGTTTAGACATACTTAATATTCCTGATGATTCTGATGTAGGATATATTTTTGAATGCGATTTACACTATCCAGTATCTTTACATGAAATTCACAGTGACTTACCTTTAGCGCCTGAACATATGATACCGCCAGTACCTTCTAATAAATCAAACTTAAAGAAATTACTTACAACTTTATATCCAAAACTCAACTATATTATTCACTACAAGAATTTAAAATGTATTTAAGCTACGGTTTAGAACTGAAAAGATTCATAAGGTTCTTCGGTTTAAACAAGCTCCTTGGTTAAAAGAATACATTGATTTGAATACGAAATTAAGACAACAGTCAAAAACAGTTTCGATATATGCTTTTATAAAAATATGATAAATTCGGTTTATGGAAAGATGATGGAAAACGTACGGAAAAGGAAAGATGTGAAATTAGTGACCAAATGGGAAGGACGGTTTGGAGCTCGTAGTTACATAGCGAAGCCTAATTTTCATAGTTGCACTGTGTTAGACAAAGATCTAGTCTTAATAGAAATGAATAAATTAGAGGTTTACTTAAACAAACCCATTTATGTAGGTTTCTCTATTCTAGATATTTCAAAACCTATTTATATGAATTTCACTATAGTTATATAAAATCGCAATTTGCTAACAAAGCAAAGCTGCTGTACACAGATACGGATAGTTTGATATACGAGTTTAGCGTTGAAGATATTTACTCTTATATCAAACAAGATATTCATAGATTTGATACTTCCGATTACGACCCTCATAACAAATATCATATTCCATTATCAAATAAAAAAGTTCCTGGTATTATGAAAGATGAAAACAATGGTGACATCATGCTAGAGTTTGTAGGACTTAGATCTAAAATGTACACGTATAGAGTTCAGGATAGGATAATAAAAAGTCGAAGGATCTTCCTTAGCAAGTATTAAGCAAATTTCTTTTGATGATTATAAGAATGCTTTGTTTTATAAACAGACTGTACAGACAGCAATGTTTAATTAGATCAGTCAAACATGATGTCTGTACTATTAAACAAAACAAAATTGTTCTTAATCCAAGTGATGATAAAAGAATTCTTAGTACCTTAACCACTGATACTAAACCTTGGGGGTATAACTATACATATAGAGATGACTTGTAAAGCTTCAACCACTGGTTCAAATAAAGAATGCAATTTATTTTATCTAGATTAACATATAATATTTTTTAGTTATAAAACTTCAGTGTTATGTTTATACCTGCACAAGTACACCGATTTTCGTTTTGGATGTATCTAAAAATAGGATACCTTTCAATCTGCCGAGTTTTGAACTATATATATAGTAGTAGTAGTAACCGTTCTGTTTAAAAAATCCAGTTTGTTACTAACATACCAGTTAGTTTATTTGAGAAATGTATAACAAAACTTTTATTTAAAATTGTCAATGTTTATGGCTGTTTACTAAATCACTTAATAATTCAAACATGTAAAAGATATTGTAAAACATGTAAAAATATTAATAAATAGACTGTGATTGCTAAATGATTTATTGTTTTTTCATAATTTGTAAAGGTACAGTAATAATAATAAAGTAATTATAATATTCTTATGCTGTTTGAGAGTGGATTGTATTTGACTATCTTATCATGAAGTATAAGGCAATGACAAGATGTATTTGGCAAAACGTTTCTGCTAGTTTCAAATTCTAATCTAATATCGACAGTACCAGATTTTAACGCTTCGTTTTGTCTAGAACAATCTATGACTACTAATGGTGCAATACTTCGTAAATCTTCAGGATTAAAAAGTGGTCCATTTTCCTTTTCGTAGTATGATTGCTGAAACTGAGCATACATCTCATATAACAACGCAGTCTGTTTATTCTCGAACTTCAAATTTAAGTTATCGTACGGGAAAATTTCTGAATTTAAATATAGTTTCATGTTGGTTAAATAGCAATGATCAAAACGACTGTAGTTGCTCATGTATCTATTTTTCGGTTGGTTTGAAACCAACAATCACAAATCTTGGTTTTTCTAATTGTGTTGTTGTTTTAATGTTCCATGTATGACGTTGCGTTTCTTGTAGAAGTTGATATTCATGCAACTCCCATCCTCTAAACGGAATATGCAAATCCTGATTTTGTGCAACGCATTCTATTAAATTAATTCGTTGAGTATCATCAACGGCTACATGCGGCATTTTCCATAAAACTTTGTTTAAAACAACTTTTATTTCTTCATCGGGTGTAGGATTAATTATAGCATTAGTATCAAAACTAGAACGTAGTAAGACTAACTCATGACGGAGGTTTAAAATAATTTTTAAAATCTTCGCATAATCCGAGAACCATTGAAAGGTTTATTGCAACATTAAAATTCCTATTAGCATCAACTATTTGTGAATCATCCATAGGAAACCACCCAGTGTTTTGTAAATGTTTACTTTGATTGCTATTATATGAAACATATCCTTCATTATAGACGTTAATCCAGGATTCCGAACACGATCTACAATGATACCACCAATCTCATATCTAATTTCATCAAAAGCAGCAAAATTCCATTATTTACAAACTTTGCTGTCTGAGACGGTGTTCCATCTGTTTTAATTAATTTGCCTTCTATGTACAGCATGCTCTTTGATGGTAAGGTGTATACATCTTGTTGTTGTATAGGATTCGAATTTCATCATTATTGTTTAAAGATGTGTTAGCATAAGGTTGATGAGTATGTTTTCAATATTAACAATTGCATTGTCGAAGTAAACTTTTCACGCACGTTCAGTATTTCACTATTCATTCTACTTTTTTTAATTAAATGCAGTCCTAACGATTGTAGAAACTGCCGGTTTTGTGTTGTTAGCGGTCTTGAAACAATCAATCGAGTGTCGATTGCTTTGAAATTTCCAGCATTTATATCAATTCTTGACATGTTGCGTGCATTATACTTAATACCCATGGCTATTGCAGATTTTTTAAATGCAACCTTACAGTTAGCAGTTCTCCTCTGAAATTAACTAAATTTCCATCTTGATCTAACACTTTAACTATTATTTCATTTATTATACGTGACCTGATTGGTAGATATATAATCGTAGGTGGACACTCGACAATTTTAAAACCAGCAGGTACTTGAGGAAAAATTCGTGTATTACATGGGCTGGTTTACTATTTAAATAGGATCCACTTGCAATATTACAATCGATTAAAACTGCATTCACTTTACAAATGTTGATCGCGTAGTCTGCTTGATGAGTGACAAATGCTACCAATTTTCGCGGATTGAAACCAAGTAGAGAACCAATTGAATCCTTTTGGTAAAATCCACATCTAGACTACATTTAATACTACATTTAAGTGTATTATTGTCAGCTGTAATTTCTATATACACTGGCGTCTTTCTAGCGCTTCGTGATTGATCCATACGACCACGCCATCTTTTATCACCTAAAGCTTTTTGAAGATATTTATTAATTTCTCTAATCTCATAAGCACCTTCAGGTATTTCTATGAATTCTCCGTTAGATCCATAATAAAATTTATTATTTATTCCTTTTTTATATGTTTGGAATTGTGTTATTAGACTCAAAATTTGTTAATCCTAATACGTACTCCGAATCATTATCCAAGTTTATAGGCGGATTAAAATTGCTTGTTAAAACTGAAGTGTTTCCCGTTAGAGTAAAGGTGTACGACATAACAACTTCGTACGCAGTTCTATGCACTACTTAGAAATTGTAAGCATAAATGACCGCAAAACACAGTACCGTACGATTGTTCTTGGTTAATGTTATAAAGAATTTTACATTTACCCCCGCTATTCAAATAACTTATCAACTCTGTTGGCGGTCGCAGGTTTCCGTAGCTGTCATAGTAAATAGCGCTACTACCGTACTTTTTGTAAGAGGTCCAATGCGTGCCTAAACCTTCTATTCCATCTAAATTAATTATACCACATTCTTTTAAATTAACTTTCTTGGGAAGATTGTTTCTCATGAACACTCCACGGAAATATGGTACTTCTAATTGCTTAACAAACTTTATTAGTTCTACATTGCTTAGTGCTCGATTAGGTAAAATTAAGTTGCGTTCCTTTGAGGTTTTGCAGGGCTAAAAAGACCAAAACCTTTTTTATAAGGTTTGATGTACATGCCGTTTCCGACTGCAATGTCCTCCATTGCCTTGTTATGGCGTTGTTTTTCAGATAGTTGTTCCTTAGCTATTTTAGTATCTGAAACTGCTTTTGCAACAGCAGCTGCACCTCCAGTAAGAGTACCAAGAGCGCTTAGGCCTGCAAAAATTGGTATTAGTGGTAGAAAACCTCCTGTTTTAGGAATTGATATAATACGAGCTGATTTAATATGCTTCTTTTGTTTTGCTGTATTGGCGGCCTTAATTGCTATGTTGATTGCATCCATAATATTAGATCCTTTAGTCTTTTTTAAAGCTGTACGTGCTTGTTTGATAATACTTTTAATACCTAGCGTACCTCTTATTTTACGTTTCTTTATCAGTTTTCTTATTTTATTGATATTTTTTGTTCTCAGTGATGCACAGGCACCCATACCAAGTTTTACTTTAGCTTTCATTGCGGTAGCTACTCCAAATGCTGCTACTTTTTCACCTAAAGACGAGTCACCAGAATTTAGTCTTTCTGTAGCTAACTGAGCTAACTTCGAATCTGCTTGATGACGTTTAGATAGATCCTTTTCTTTGGTGTATGCAATATCGTGCTCCTTACAAGCCTCGTCTAACTTGTTTATTCCTTTGTCTCCCCGAGCTAACCGTTCGATTAGTTTTGTACCCGGACCGCAAAATTTGTAACCCGGAATATGCGCTTCAAATGGTAAATTGTTAATTACAGTATTTAATAGTCCGTTCCCAGTAGTTTTAGAATTATTATTATATGTAATCATTAGCGGACAACTATCCTCTCAAGCTGTGCAGTAAATAAATAAAATATTATGAATTAATGATTCTTTATATACTCGCCGTTTCTTATATATATATATATATATATATATATAATTCCACTTTTTTTACAAATCGAATTTAGTACTTGCAAACATGCGTGTTGTGAAACAATCAACACCTTTAACCATAAACAATAATGACATTGGCGTGCAATCCTTAGCTAAAAAGAAAAACATAGTGTTCTTCTGCCTTCATCTATTCGATGTCTAGTTGTTGGTCCATCAAATTGCGGTAAAACCAACGTTATGATTGGGCTGATAGAACATCCTAATGGTTTAAAGTTTGAAAACGTATATGTTTATTCTAAATCACTTTATCAACCAAAGTATCAATACCTTGAAAGTCTACTGCAACCAATAAAGGGATCAAATATTATACATTTTCCAGTTCTGATAATATTATATCACCATCTGATGCTCGAAATAATTCTATATTTGTTTTTGATGATGTAGTTTGCGATAAACAAGGTATCATTAGGGAATACTTTAGTATGGGGCGTCATAAACAAGTAGACAGTTTTACCTTTGTCAAAGTTATACTCGTATACCTAAGCACTTACTACGTGATAATGCTAATCTTTTAGTTTTATTTAAACAAGATGATTTAAACTTAAAACACATATATGACGATCACGTCAATACTGACATGAAGTATGATAAATTCCGTGAAATATGTGCTGCTTGTTGGCAAGACAAATACGGTTTCTTAGTTGTAGACAAAGATAGTGATCCAGATCAAGGAAGGTACCGAATAGGTTTTGATCACTTCATACATATTTAAACCTTGAGAGACGCAAGTATCGTTAGTATTGAAGAATTTTTTTACTACAATAAACTTTTACGCAATGAACAAGGAGGCGATAAAACTTAAAAGAATTTTAATTAAGAAAAGAAACATTGTAAAAAACAAATTGCGTCAGTTAAAAGATAATGAAGTCGTCCAAGTGGAATCAATCTTACCCATAACATCACGATTAGAAACTATTGCTAATAAACTGGATGGGGAAAGTGCGGTAAAGAAAGAGAAATTTAAAGAAGAAGAAGAACTGCCTCATAGCAGTGTAAAAAAAATTAAACCTAAATTGCTAGAAAGGAACGTTGACTATATTGATTCCCCGGTTATTGCTCAGCATATACCAAATATAAAAATGATGCCATAGAGGTAGATGATGATGATGATGATGTTGAGAATGAATATGAAGCAGAAATTAATCGAAATGCACAAGAAGCCCATGAATATATTCAAAGCTTTGCCGATTCACCTGGTATGACACATTATCTCGAACAGCTACATCCGCTACCTCGAGAATATATTTACAATATGTTTAAAGATGTTAAGAACGAATTTGATCATAAATATGGTATTAGGTTTAACCCTGATTCAGATGGTCTTATGATAGGCAATTCGAATTTCGCGTTGGATGATGAAAATGTTCTAATAAATGATTTGAAATATAAAGGTACTCCTGGATTATACGAACTACTGTTTAAAAATATCCTGTCGGGTACAGTCATCAAGATCTAAAGTCGTACCTTGATATTGTAAAAGAACAAATGCTAATAGAAGATATTATTCTGAAACAGAACAAATTCAGGGTAATACTTCATATAAGTACAAAAACATAATATCTACATTAAACATACTTCCCAAACACCCGTAGACCTAGAACATTACCCTATAGAAAGCGTCTTGGAGACGGTATGACAATGGAAGTATCAAATAACGCTATAGATTATTTATATTGGAATGATCCCAATGAACTTGTTGATAGATTACGACTTTTAGTTTCATCTCAGACTGCTGGACACACAGGTCACGGCAACGAAATAAATTCGATCATTGAAGAATTGCGTGAGGCTAAAGTAATTAGATGATATGACAATTGACAAATTTGGAAGGCACTTACATAACCGTTAAATAGATATAACTGAACAGGAATATGAAAATAAAAGTGAAGGTTTTGAAACCTTGATTGAGTACAAGTTACATATGCTACATTACACGGTAGTAGTAACGTTTTACTCTAATACATTTCTCGACGGTGACAAGACATTCCTTATTTTCAACATTAAACATAATTATGAATTTCCTTATGAGGAAGCAGTCATTGAGAATATTAAAGGATACCCGCAAGACATTGAAATTCTTATAAACGAAAAAGTTATGTAATTGCACAGTTACAAGGATTTTTGCTTAAACGTATGGATGTAATCAGCTTTCGTGACAGCGGTGCTATCATAAACAATACCACAATGTTTCTTGATTTTATATTAAAAGTTCCTTTCAAAGCAAGTGGAGCCCACGACATTCAAACATAGAAGTATTTCATTAATTGTATTTAATAAATCCTGATTATAAAAAAAGTATTATGATAGTTGCTCAATCAAAAGTGAAAGAGCATATAGTAAATGAACTTCATAAACCAGCAAGAATAAATTTCAAGAGACGCAAAGTGATAGTAAAGGTTTAAATGACCTTCTTCAGACCGATTTGATTGAAATGCTACCATATTCGCAAACAAACAAAGGATTTAAATACATTTTAGTAGTTATTGATTGTTTCTCCAAATACGTATGGGCTGTACCACTTAAAAGTAAAACGGGTATTGATGTTACTGCTGCAATGAAAACAATTTTAAATAAATTTAAAATCCGCCAAGAAATTTGCAGTCTGATTTTGGTAAAGAATATTATAACAAACACTTTCAATCCTTAATGCAGACATATGGCATAAACCATTATAGTGTTTTTCTACAAAGAAAGCATGCATTGTAGAACGTGTAATTAGAACTTTAAAGGGAAAAATGTGGCGCTTGTTTAACCTGAACGGTTCTTACAATTGGATAAAAAATTTAAGCGATATTGTGAAACAATACAACAATACAGTTCACAATACTATCGGAGTCAAACCTGTAAAAGTTGATAAATCAAATGAAAAAACTATTCTTAAATCATCATTTACCCACATCAAACTTGCAACCAAAATACCAAAATATTCAATAAAAGACAGTGTGAGGATTAGTAAACACAGGGAAGCATTTACGAAAGGTTACACGCCAAACTGGTCAAATGAAATTTTTAAGATTAAAAAGGTAAACGTAACCAATCCTACAACATATATATTAGAAGATCAAGATGAGAAAGAAATCAAAGGTGCATTTTATGAAACGGAGTTGCAAAGGTTAAACATCCAGGAATTTACCTGGTAGATAAAGTACTAAGAAAGAGTGGAAATAAAGTATTTGTAAAATGGTTAGGCTTCTCTAACTTACACAATAGCTGGATCGATAAAAATAATGTTTGCTAGAAGTTGTTATAATAATAGTTAATAAGGCTAACATTGTAAAATTATATTAAAATAAATAATACAGACAAAATCTTTCTATTGTTTTTATTATTATCAAGCCATTCTTTAATAAAAGATATTTTGTTTTGCGCATTGCAAATTATTATTGCTGTGTCTACAACAATGGATGTTATATTTTAAACGATTGTTGATTTTAACTCCGATAGCTTAGGACAACCTAGTGCAAGCATATCAGTTACAAAGTTTTGCATTATATATGTTTCAATCAATTTCTTCTTTTCTAGACCCTTCACAAATACTTCTTCACCGGGTCGGATAATTTGCTTCAAATAAAGCGCTATATATGATGACACCATTCCAGCCGTTGAAGATTCATCCCAAGAAATACCATGAATATTCCTTGTCACCCAGTCGTTATGTTTTATATGATCTTGACTCAAACAACTGGACTGCATTGGCAGTTTAAAAATTTGATGCCAAACATCACCTTTCAACAAGTCCAAAACCGCAATTTCTTTACACACAAACTCGTTTTTCTTGTATTTAAATCCCTGAATATCAATTATATACATGTTTGTATGTAAATATATGCAGTAAACTTCGACTAATTAAATTAATATTAGGAGCAATCTCCTTATATAGCAGATTACCACCATCTGCGTACTTTGCCAACCCACTTTTCAACCTATCACAAGAGTGAACTCATTTTGAATTAAAACCGGCCCATGTGTATTTGCAGCCTCTAAACATAAATCAGAATCCACTTTAATTAAAAAACACAATTGACTTGAATGCGATATTTTTTTGCATCTGTCATACTGTCTCGCTAGAAAACCAAATTCAAAACATCTACACACATTTTCTCTGCACTTACATTTTTCAACATACGTATGTTACATTGAAAGTAATATAAAGCCGATCCTAATTCAAAACGTGCCCACAAGTATTTTTACATTTGAAAAGTATAATAAGAATTCAGGTTTTCACATTTTACATTAAAAGTATATAACGCCGATCCTAATTCAAAACGGTGCACGTGTAACTTCTCGCTAGAAAACCGAATTCAAAACAGCTACACACATTCTTCTCTGCACTTACATTTTTTTCAACATACGTGTGTGTTTCATTGAAAGTAATATAAAGCCGGTCCTAATTCAAAACGTGACAGACGTATTTTTACATTGAAAGCATAGAAGAATTCATGTTTTCACAACTATTTTACATTCAAATGTTTTCACAACTATTTTACATTGAAATTATATAGGTTGATCCTAATTCAAAACGTGACAGACGTATTTTACACATGGAAAATACGTCTGTCGCGTTTTGAATTAGGACCAGCCCTATTTACCTACTTTTATTCATTTATTAAATTAGGTGGTAAATGACGCTGCAAAATAAACAATGAGAGTGTGTCACTTTTCGACATTGTTCAAGAAGAATTATATGTATTTTTTTTAGCTTCAACTGTAAGGTGGGATGTTTTAAAACAATATATATATATATATATATATATATATATATATATATATATATATTGATAGATAACGCCGCACGCCGATGTAATAAACGTTCAGCTGAACGCCACCGCTCTATGTTTTTCTCTAATCTTCTAATTTTATTTATGCCACGGCTAGCCCAGTTTAATTTACACAGAGTGCCAGCGGTATGATGATCAATTTAATTTACCCCTTTAATTCTTACCTGTTTGAATTGGTAAAACGAAATCAATCAATATTCGTATAATGAAAGGAAATAATATTTACACTTCACAATTTTTGTAATCCTTTTAATTCACCCTTCAATCAATTAATATTATATGGATCATTTATCCCAAAATTTATATCCTTTTAATTTAATTTAAAGTCACCAAATACGACACCTTTTGCTACAAATAATCTGGAACGTTCAAGACCCTTTTATGATTATCACGTACATTTCAACGTATTCAATATTCTTGTTGACTCCTTACAAACTTGAGAGAAAATTAATATATTCAGGTAGGTGGCAACGATATTATTTAGGAGATTAGGTAAGAAACGTTATTAGGAGCAGCCGAGAGCATGATTCCAGAAACGTTTTAGAGAGCTAACTTTACAATAAATTATGACTTCCCAATTAGTGGGGCGCGACTAATACAGGTAATCTCACAATAAATTATGGCTTCCCAACGGAGGAGGGGCTTGAGTAGTTAGAGCCTTAACCACAATAAATTATGGTGACCCGAACGTGAGAGGCTCGATTCCTGATAAAAGGAAAACATTTTTTTTATTTGAGGAAACTGGCGACTTGAGAAGAGAGGGTAAATTGTTGTTAAATAATTTTAGTGATAGTTATAGATTTAATTTTTTTGTGTGTGAAACGGACGTTGAGAAAGGAGTGGCTTAGGAGTGAAGGAGTAGAAATTGGAAGTAACGATAGTGCGAGTTATGTATCCCCCAATCTTCCTATATATTGAATAATTAAATCTAATAGAAATTATTAGAAATTGATAAATAAATAAATTGCAACAATGTAATACAAAGATAACCCAGACAGGTTATTAACAGTTCATGAAAACGGATATGCAATTTTGTATCCGAGAGGGCAGTGATACTGCAGGTGGCAGATCCCAGACGGCTAACATACCGCAATTACCTAGAAATAAGATTGCTACAATGTAATAAAGTGTAGAATTAAGAGTAAAGCAGACATGAGATCTGCAAGTTCTCACAGCCATGTGAGGGAGCAGGTTATTATAAAAAACCCGAGAGCTCAAGGCCCGGCAGTCAGTCTGAGTACTACAGCTTTTGCATTGTTGTTTACTTAAACTACTCGCCTTATTACAATTAATTATTTTCGATATAAAGTTATTTTTTTACAGTTATTCAAAATTCCATGTTAATTTCTGTTTTAAGATAAAATAAATTTGTTAAGAGGTTGGAAACGTTTTTTAAAAACATCGCTTCAAAGGCCCGAACCTTAACTTGCGTTGTTTGAAAAATCAGGAAAAATGGAGGAAGCAGAAGGTAGTAGGGATCAATCGAGGACATAATCAGGAGATCAAGGAAATGAGATGATAATGAGGTATTTGGAAGAATGAGTGAGACATTAAGCCGGGTTAGAGAGGAATCGAACCGCAAATTTGAGCAAATTTGCGAGAAAATAGACAACTCAACGAAGGAATTCTCTGATTTCAAAAATAGTTTAACAGTAAAAATGGGGGAGATTGAAATGAGAGTTGAAAAGAATGAAAGGGGTATAGTTGGGATTCGGATTGAAATTGGACAGCTCAAAAAGGAAGAGGAGATCAATGGAGATCAATGAAAAATGACTGAGGTTAGTGAGTCATGTAGAGACCAGACAGGCAGATTTGAGAGAGAGGTGACAGGAATCAAACAAAATATAAGTTCTTTAGCGGGGGAGAACCCAAGGTTGTTTTTGCGAATAATATTTCAGTAGAACAACAAATGGAATTTTATGGAGACAATAGGGTGAACTCGCAGATTTTCATAAACAATATTCGGACATTAGTATGTAATTTATATGACGAACAACCTAAATTAAATGTAGTAAAGGCTTTGCTAAAAGATAGCGCAGAAACCTGGTATAATTTGGTAGGGTCAGATATTGAGTCATATTTAGATTTTGAGGAAAAATTTCTCAAGCATTATTGGAGCGATCATAGGCAGGATCAGGTTAGGGATGATCTAATTGCAGGGAGATACAAGGGAGAATTTGGAGGATCTTGGGAACAATATGCGATTAGAAAATATAGCATCGCAAAGCAATTAAATCCACCTTTGACGGATCGTCAAATCATCAAATATTTGTAGAGACATTTTGAAAGTGAGGTTAAGCAACACGTTGCTCTACAGAACATAGTAGAAAGGGAGGCATTTTTGGAGTACCTGCAAAGGTATGATGATGTAAGTTCGGGAAGACCTCGAGAAAACAGGGACAGGAATATAAATGCAGTACGATTCGAGGGTAGGAGAGATAATGAGTATACTCAAAGGGGGACAAACCACAATTTTACGAATAATTGGGGACCAAGGGGAAATTATTTTAGGAGTAACAGCAGCACGAGGAGAGCTATTCCAAGACCTGGGGTACAAATGCAACATAGTTCACCCAAGAATATGGATAATAGGGAAAGATCTGAGGGCCAAGACACGAACCGAAAGACGTATGCACAAGTTGTGGAAGGACAACCTAGATCTAGTGGAGAGACCAGAGCTAGGCAGGATTTTTAAAGAAGGACAAACAACTAGAAATTAAGATTTTTAAGTATGAACATCCACGGGAATTTATGGACATCGAAGAAGAGAAGGAACCAGAAGAAGAAGAGAAAATTTGTTTGCCGGTGGTTGAAATTAAAATTTTAAATAGGTGTGTAGGCAGAGATGAAATGGGTCATGGGTCAACTGGGTCACTGGGTCCAAGTGGGTCACTTTTTTGTTTAGGTCACTGGGTCAGTGGGTCCCGTGTACTGACCCACATTGACCCAGTGACCCACATTGACCCAGTGACCCACATTGACCCAGTGACCCAAATTGGCCCGGTGACTCAAACTGACCCAGTGACCCAAGCTGACCCAATTGATTCAGTAACAAATTGAATTATAAAGTCATAAAAATCTTTTTCTCATACTTTCAGCTCAATTTACTAAATAATTTTCACAAATTCATAAGCTTATTGGTGCCGTTAGTTGCTAGCATTCGTTTTATATTTCAAGCAAACGCTAAAATGTTTTGTAATCAATACATCGCTTTTTATATAATATGAAACGCATTTTTACATGTTTTTCAAGAAACGTGCTGTGGCGCTGTGCCGCGAGAATGCAGTGTTATGAACGTATACAATTTTGTATGTTCAAATAATAGTATTCTTTCACATAAGAACTGAAATAATTTGTAGCAAAAATCTTAATATTATATACCCGGTTATTTTCAGTGTCCATTATTTTTGTAATTTGTATATCATTATCATTAAGCATGGATAAACATCACCTTAATTGTAATTTATACCTTATACATAAGTGCTGACTTTTATAAATCTCCGTGAGACCGAGTTTTCTTGATAAGACTAATTAACTAAAAGAATGATAAAGATCATATAAAACAATGTTCCTGTATCAACTCGATGTCAGAAAACGGGATTATTCAATTTATATTTTATTGCGTCTGTCATTGAAAAATATTTTGATCATTTAGTATATTTAATTGTTAAACATTTTCACACTAATTAAAATTGTCTCGGACAGCAGCTACTCCTTCTGCCAGATCGTTCTGAGATTTATTTTGTAACTGTAATTCGTAGAACAGCACATATTTATTAAAAATTAATAATAAAATTTTCAAATTTTATAATTGGTTATTCGATAAAACTCGCCCACTAATTGAAGACATCACAGAGGGCCAATTTGAGACAGTAAGAAAATTTTTGCGACTGCATCAATTTGGGTCAATTTAGGTAACTGAATCAATTTGGGTCACTTGATCAATGTGGATCAATTTGGGTCACTGGGTCAATTTGGGTCACTGGGTCAATGTGGTTCACTGGGTCAATTTGGGCCACTGGGTCAATTTGGGTCATGGGTCACTGGGTGGTGGGTCACATCCTCATATGGGTCACTGGGTCATGGGTCACATTTTAGGTGACCCATTTCATCTATGTATGTAGGATCGTTGCTCGATTCAGGAGCGGAGGCGAGTTTGATATCGGAGGAATTCGTCAAGGAGATCCAAGATGAAATTAGAAATAAAGTTATGACGATAAAAAGGAGTCATCTAATAGCTCCTAACAAGAAAAGGTTTGTGGTAGTCAAAAGTATGGTCATGTTAAGGGTAAAATTGGACTAGTAAGCTATGAGCAGGAGTTTATTATCGTTCCTGTACTAAAATTCAAAAGTATTATAGGAGTGGATTGTATGAGGAAGATTGGGATTATAATTAATTGTGATATTAATTTGGTGAAGGTAAGAGGCATAGAGTTGCCCTGGATGAGTAGATAAGAGGTCACTGAGGATGACACTGGGTTGAATGTAAATATGTTAGAAGTAGATAAAGAAGAGGGGAAAATAGTAAATACTTTGAAATGTCCAGAGAGAAAAGTTGAAGGGGTGGTAAGAGAATATTCAGATTTAATGGGAGTACAGGAGGGTACAGCCGTAGGTTATGTACAGGTGATGAAATTAAATAGTTTAAAGTCTATTAATATGAGAATTTATTTAATATCCGCAACATGCAAAAATATGGTCCAACAGGAAGTCATGAAAATGTTAGGGGGAGGCATAATTTTAAAAAGGTTTAGGGATAAGTTACATTTAAAGAACTCATTCTGGTTAAAGCAGAAATCTGGAAATTCTAGAAGGTACACAAGATTTTCCACAGAGAAAAAATGTGATAATGGTAAAGTGATATCGTTTGGTTTTCCACATCAGAGGTAGTAGTAGTAAATGAAAAACAATTTAAGAATCAGGACGTAGAGAATAATTTTATTTTATACGAAGTAAAGAAGATAATAGTGATACGAATCGGAGAAAAGACAAGGGTGCAAGTTATTAAATATGTAAGTAGGATAACATGGAGAATTAAGAAAAGAGTTAGATTTAAATAAAGAAATAGAAATAGTTGTAGATAGATAGTGATAGATAAAATAGATAGTGAAAGATAAATAGTGTTAGGTATAGAAGTATAGCGAGAGGGTTAAGAATAGATAGTGATAGGTATAGAATAACGAGAATAGGGATAAGTAAACGAATAGTGATAGGTGTAACATAATAGTGATAGGTTAGGAAATAGAGATAGTAATAGGTGTACATACAGAATTAATTTTGGGGTATTTGAATATAAAAAAACAACAAATTTGTGTTCTTTCTATTAAATTAAGGAAATAATATCGTGTAATTAAGAGGTTACTGGGTTATACAAGGGCACAAGTGAACTCATAGGTTAAGAGCTTTGGAATAAGATCAAACAAATTTATTTAATTAGGGAGTGGGAATATTTTTAACAAATAATTTTCTTAACTTAAGAAGTGTATAATAATGTAGGAACAATGTAATTTAGCCAGGGATAATGTAACATAATATTTGTATATACATAGAGCAGAATAAATAATAATTAGGGTAAAATCTTTCTAACGTATTTAAAATTTGTTGTAAAGTAATTATATGAAAGTCTAAAAGCGTGAAACAGGTGTTAAAGCAACATTTCGGTTCTAAAACGTAAAATCCGACAGGTTTAAACAAAATAACGAGGGGAGATAACAGTTCTTGGTAAACTTGGCAACAAACAAGCTTTAGTGGGTTATTGGAAAAGAACAGCCGTTGGGATTAAGGTAGACGCGGTTTTGTGGTTAAAATATTAATTTAAATCTTGAAGGTGGTATAGTAAGGAGCCAACCAAAAAACCAAGACAGAATAAAAGTGTATGGAGTGCAAGAGGGATGCCTAAATATAATTCAGGTGGCAGTATTGTTAGAAGAACTAAATAAATCGATAATTTCAAGGATATTTAAAAGCAAACACGAAAGTGGAAAATGGAGCCAAGAGAGGTGATTGATGTGATTTGTACAAGAAGGGCAGAGATCCAGCATTCGTGTGAGATAAAACTATAGGTACAAGGGAGATGAAAAATGTTTGTTCAAGTTGTAGGCGTTGACAAATAAAGATATAGAGGCTAAGTTCGGACAACGGAGTGACAGTTTAAAGCGATTTTCCGAGTATTATGTTATAAAAATTTACAAGAATCCGAGATACGTTAAAGCTTTTTCAATGAAATGTAGGGCGGTTAGAAAACAATTTTCCGGAATTATAGGAACGAGTATACAAGTATATGTGCCAATTTAAAACAAGGGGGGCAAATTTTACTTATATAATCACTGGCAGAAAGGGGTTTCGCTCTCTTTTGCTTTTGCTTTTTCGTTGAGATTTCATCCAGCATTGATGAACTAGTGCAAGTTAATAAAATTTTATGTAGAAGCTAAAAGCATCTTTGTGGTAAAACGTTAAAGTGGTACGTATGTACAAAGCTTGTTAAGTTTGGTATTGGAATGCACGAAAATTAAAGTTTGAAAGTGTTTGGATGATACAAAAAAGTGGTGTTTGGATAATAAAAGTTAAGTTTGGATATTGGAATTTTTGGAATAGAAATTGAAAACAGGGGTATGCATGGCGGACATGGTAATTGGACCAGAGAGTTAACTGATGGACTGGGTAGCTACTAGACGGCAACATCTTCAAGGAGCTAGATGGTGGAGCACACTTAGAAGTTAAAAACCAGGTAGGCGATAGAATAGACACATTAAGTGGTGAATATTTTTATGGTGTTTGTGATTATTTTGATTTGAGTTTGATATGTTTTATTTTTATTTGATATTTTATGAACAGACATTTATGGGACTTTAAAAGAAAATTGATCTTTGAAAATAATTAATAAATTTACAGATAACCAAATGTTGTAAAGAAGTATAGAGGGCTTATTGATATTTGGTAGTGCAGTAAATTTATATGCACATTTGAGAAGTTTTATTATGAGCTCATGCTATGACAAAAGGGAAACGTAAGGAACGAGGAACGCCCTCGTACTTTAAATAAAGATATATGTATTTAAAAGGTTATCAATTTGTATGATTATTGTTATAAAATTATTGAAATTTATGGATGTACCTAAAGGAATGGTGTTTTAAAATGTATCTAATGTAAATAGAGTGTGATATATTTGGTCAATTGAGTTATTTTTGAGTGTGTGATTGGGATGAATGTCTATTTAGGTTTCAGCATGAGGATATTGAGAGGAAGTTTTTGGATGTAACAGGTAGGTGTCAACGATATTATTTAGGAGATTAGGTAAGAAACATTATTAGGAGCAGTCGAGGGCATGATTCCAGAGACGTTTTAGAGAGCTAACTTCACAATAAATTATTATGGCTTCCCAATTAGTGGGGCGCGATTAATACAGATAACCTCACAATAAATTATGGCTTCCCAACGGAGGGGCTTGAGTAGTTAGAGCCTTAACCACAATAATATATACAATAATAATTTTTATATTTTGCTGACCATTTATATTATTTTATGCAAAACTTTTCTTGGAACTGGTCATTAGTAATTTCCCAAAATTGAATGTTTTCTACATGTAAAATAAACTCGTTTACCTTGCTATTGTATTTTTGTACTATAAAAACTAATAATAAAAAAAGCACGGCCCTATCAACACACGCCATTGAAAAAGTCCACCAGTTCGATTTTAGTAATGTTAAGATTTTAGGGGCGGAGGAAAATGATAACAAAAGAAACATAATTGAAACAATAGAAATTCAACAAAACCCTAAAGCTATAAACTCAAAAATAGACCAAGACGGGTTTATAAATATTTACCACAATTTAATACAACAGAAATAATCTAAATATCACATACGTTAATATCCTCTCACACTGTATATTAGCATAAGCATGCAAAAATTCATATGTATAATTCAATAGCGTTATCACTGATAAGGTATTAGTTTTGTAAAGTTTTATTAATCTAAATGTTAGGTGTAAATTGACAAGGAAAGCAAGTTTTAAATTAAAAACATATCCAAAACAGTATTATTAGGATGTATTGTTGCTTATCCTACAATATTAAAAATAATTTATTTAGTTTGTAAGTTTTAATAGTTTAACTTTATATTAAATGGTATGTATGTAATTTAATTTTTAAAAAATCATTATTTAATTAGAGATATTTTATAGTTTCCATATTTGAAAATAGTTGTTTAACCGAAACGCGTAATATGAATAATAAAAATACAATAGCAAGGTAAACGAGTTTATTTTACATGTAGAAAACATTCAATTTTGGGAAATTAATAATGATCAGTTCCAAGAACAGTTTTGCATAATATATATATATATATATATATATATATATATATATATAATATACCTTTAAAACCATTTGGGAAGGTAGAATAAATGCATTTAGACTTTTAATTTTAAATTATAAGAATGTTTACAAACACCTTAATGAAATCATCAAAAACAAAAAAAGAGATTTAAAAACTAGAATTACAGCACAAGCATTGGTGGAGAAATTAATTTTGTTTAAATGTTAAATTAACATTGTTACTAAAATTTCTCAAAATTCTAAAATGAATATTTTCGAATGTATAACTGCTTCAAAAAAATTAATTAACTATGTCAGTGAAAAAAGAAAAATCAGTTTTAATTGGTTTTTAAAAGAAGCTGAATCAATAGCTGCAGAAGTTAATATTTTGCCCGAATTTCCTCTTGTTCACCAAAAAAAGTTTTATGTCATTTTCGTACGAGTTAAAAGACGAGTCCATTGTTGATCAAAAACAAAATTTTGTTTTAGTATTTTAGATACTGTGAAAAATTCACTACAAGAAAGATTTTTTTTAATAGAAAAATCTAATAAATTACTTAAATGTTTATACGATTTTCATGAACTGGAACCACAATTTTTTGAGAAAATTGTGTTTGGATCTAGATTCTTATTTACAACTATGGGATGGGGACCTCCTTCAACGAGATATCTATGAAAATGAACTCTATAATAAAATTCTATGCTTTAAAGCCATTGTTACATCGCTTAAAGGATCCAAACCCTACTGCATAATAAATTATTTAATCCCCAATAATGTTACCTCTTGTTTTCCTAATTTAGACGTAGCTCTAAGAATGTTTCTTACATTACTGTGAGCGCCCCTCTAGGGAAAGAAGTTTTAGTTAATCATAACTCATTAAAAATTTCTTAAGGTCTATTAAATCCCAAAAACAAATCTTGCTAATATTTCAATTAAACACGAAATTTGTCAAAACTTAAGACATGTTAAATATAATAGACGATTTCGCGTCTAAAAAGCTTGAAGGGTTTTATTTTAATTGTATTTTTAATATACTTCTATTTTCTAAGTATACAAGTACACAGTATTCATATATAACCTATGTTAACGGATAGCAAAACAATTTTATTTTATTTTTATGATTTTTCGGTGGTTGTGTATTTATTTTTAATGTTTAATATTTTTATTTTTAAAAAAATAATTTTTTTCAAGAAAGATTATTTATCAAATACCATAAAAGAAGGGGTGTTGATTTTTGACGTAACTTAGTTAAACCAATATTTTTATTTCAAAATTTGATTCAATAGTAGGGCGACAATTAATTTTTTGCACGGGATAGCAGAAAATACAAGATCGGTCCTGAAAAGAGGCTTTCTGTACTTACATTAATGTCGATTGGAAAAAGTGTTCTTATTAAGCTACTGAATAATAAAAAAAGATTTTATGAATCAGTTATAAGTAAATTGTTTGGAACATGAACGACGCTTGGATTTTATGAAAATAATATGGTTATTTAGTTACTACACATGCATTTATCACAACAGCGACCTTTTTTTTTATCAGAATTTCACTCTACGTAAATCGATGGGAATTAAATTTCAAAAAATTTTGTTTCTAATGCTTTTTGAGTTTTAATTTTTAGTATTCTTTTAGAACTGGTTGGACGCTTACCTATACATTGTTTTCCATTCAGAGCTAACCTACACATTTCTCTGAAATTTCAACAGCGTACATCTTTCACTCTCTGCGGGCAATAGTCTAATCTAGAACTACATCTATTTCTCCTTTTTCCTTTCTTTGCTTCTAATGTATGTCGCGCTATTCCCCTGTGTCATTTCATCCTATCTTTTACTGCTTTCCACATACTTCTTTCTTCCCCTATCATTGCTGATACTTCTTTGTTCTTAACTTTGTCTATCCACGATATCTTCATCATACGTTTGTATTCCACTGAAAGGCTTCTATACTTTTCCTGTCCGCTTATTCTACTGTCCATATTTTTCAGCCGTACAGTGCAGTACTGCATACATATAATTATATCCGCATACTATCATAACATTCAAATATAATAACAATTATACTTTATCATTAGGACTTTCAGTTTCACTGAAAACATTTACTTTCCACTTAATAATTTAACATTAGTGACCTGGTCGACCTCCTACCTATGTCTATATAAGCAAATGTAACAATAGGAAAGCAGCTTTGTATTCATTTAGGCTTATAGCTTGTGAAACTTAGTTCAAATATTGTAAAATAAAATTTTTAAAAACTCTTTATTAAGTTCTTGAAACTTAATTATATGCTTTCAGCAATCTTTTCCTTATTTCTATGTATGTTGCCTTCGAATCTAGTAGCAGCTTTTTCTTATTAGTACAGCATAGCACGGCTTAGTGCTAATTTTTTTCTTAATATCTTTTGAACTTTTCCTTTTCTATTGTTTACTAAAAATATACCCTATTTCACCTATTCTTCATCTGTACCTTCATAAGAGATATATTTGCATTCCAAAAATATTTCAATTATAGAACTAGAGTTTCTGAATTCTGTATATTTTTTCAATTAGTAAGTGTTAAATAGGGTTATTACGCTCCATTACAGTACTTCTAAGTAACGTGTATCCCAAAAACAATTTTTGAAAGATATTTCATTACTATAAGTGACATGGAGATCTGCCTTGACTTCTACTTCAGGTTTCGATAAATTCCGTGATCTTGAATGGTCAAAAAATGTATATTTTGTACTAAAATCTGTGCTTTTGGTGTAATATTAAAAAGGTCCTAGTTTTTGGGAACCATTTCCACTCTTGATATCGTTGCCACCGCACACCATATATTTCTTATCTGAAACGCTACTGAAGTGGCACCTAAAAAAAGGTCATATGCATTTCAGTGAGGCTGAAACGCGTGGTGTAATTAATGTCAATTTCTATTTCTATGTAGTAAATTATTTGTATCCGTCTCAAATCTGTATCGCGATTGTTGTAGTGAATGAGCGAATACGTGATCCATGTCAAGTACTCCGAACTTGCCGAAATAACCGCACACTAAAATAATTTCGCAGTTCTGACGTTTCAATCATTCTGCTTATCTGATTATATTAGATTTATGTGATGGTATTCACTTTATTTTTCTATTAAATACGCCTAGACGTGCACGTCCTTTTGCAAAGCAATATAACATTCGCAGACAAAATTGCACGTGTAATTTATCACGTAAATATCGCGGGATTTTTAAGCAAGTAGTAGGGCAGCATAGAATTTTGCAATGTGATACATCCATCCATCGATTCAATAATTATATTCATGTGGTTACATTAATCAAGTTGGTTGGCATAAAACGCTATTTAACCGGTATCGCTTCGGTGTTATATTGCAGTTACCGGTAACGCGTGTGGCAATTGTTAAAGCTTTCGCAGAATAATTAATTAACAATATTTAAAAGTACTAAATCACAACATCAATCAATCTAAGCGGTAAATCAGGCGCTAGACAAGGAGGCTGCTTGCTTTTCTACGGAAGGAGTCGAAAAGATAAACCCCCAAATTCGCGATTTTGACGTTCCTACTTCCTAGATAAAAGCTTCCAAGTTAGTTCGACTCAGAACGTCGCGAGTTATAATCGTGTTGGGTGTCTAAAGACGTCGACGAGGAAGCGTTCGCCGTAAGTAAGTGATAATATCTGTCTTTAAGATCGCGCGTCTTCTAAATCAACATCAGTACATTCGGGGATGTAGAGGTTGTAGTATGAAAGACAATACGTTATCATGAGCGTAGCGCCCCGCGACTTACGGCTGCAGTGGCGGCGGCACTGGTCCGGCAGTGATTTCAAAGCAGCATGTGTCAGTCATGGTGAAGCTGTTGCTCATGGGGTTGTTCGTTGTTACGATGTCTGGTTGTGTCGATGTCTCTTTACTTCCCCAGACAGCTTCTCGTCACGGTCGTACAGAAGCGTCGCCGCAACCCCTTTCACTAGAAGATACAGCGGTTCGCAGCGAGCGCAGCACCAATTTGTCGCACGTCACTGGCACAGCGCGAAAAATTCAAATGTTTATCAAGAACCGGCACCTCCAGCTCTTACCAGACGGTGCCGTCAATGGAACATCGGATGACCACAGTGTATACAGTGAGTGTTTTAATTTTTACACCAGGTCTTGATTTAATACACTGACCTACCTCACTTGTTAGTGTATTGAGTATATATATTTTTCTTATCATCAATCTAATTATATAATTTGCATAAAAATCATAACAAAGTAGCAGATCTGATCTTTTAATGATTAATATTGAAGCGTGTAGCATTTCTTATTTGCCCTATGTAGGTATCTATAATATTACTCAAAATAATGGAAATTAATGCATTTGGTTTGTTTATACTTATAATGTATTTATTACACATTAATTCGTATCGCCGGAATTTCATTCTAGGTGTATAATGTTATATAGTCACACGTGTTCGAACTCTACGTCTACGGCTTGAACTGTACGACGGCAGTCAATTTACATTAAAGCTTTTGGCCAACGCACGTCAACCTTTTCTTGGGCTATTTCAAAAATTTCATATACATTATTTCAAGCTTTTTAACTACTTGGACAGGGGCATTGGTTGATTGACCGGCCTGGGGAATATGTTAAATGTAGTGCTAGAATTAGTTGCGAGACGTTATGCTATTGTCGAAGCACTCAGCTATTAGTGGAAAGTACTAAAATAAGCTTGACCTATGCGGGACATTATGCGCTATTTGTTCATCTCCTACTCGCACAGGTAGCTTTCGACGCTATCGGCGCGGCGTCCTGATGGATATATCAATCTTGAAATTTACTAAAATCAAAGTAAAATTCGCTGAGCAATATGCTTCTTACGTAATATAATAAACCTGGTTGGACCACGATAATTTAAATTTTACATTTAAAAAATCTACAGTACACCTTAATTCTCTTTAGAAACTAATTCTATTTGCATAATGTTGCAATTAGTGGATCTTGGGGTTTTATTTTTAGACTTTACACAGAAATGGTTTTAACAGTCGCATTAGGCACCTATTGTACTTATGCCTACCCATATGTTGTGTCTACTGACTTCCATTAAGTAAATAGAATCTAAAAAGTTTAGAAAAATGTGCCCCCGCCTAATCGTTTATAGACATTTAAAAGAAAGACGTTCACAGTCACGCACAATTCCCGATAATAGTTTTCACAAGCTGATTATTTTAAGAAAGGTTGAATGGCGTCTACGTAGCTACCTCCAGTTCTATCGCGGTTTCGAAACTCAATATTATTGTACATTAGCCGCCGCTTATATAATCAGAAAATCGAATAGGCTAAATATTCATTTACCTGATACGTGTATAGCAGATTTCTTGGTTACAACAAATTCAAGGAATTAAACTATCTATATTAAACAACTCATCAATCATATCATTTCAAATAATCTTTCACTAAAATTAAGTATTGTTCTTTTTGCTAAGCATTTACATCAAACGATCTTTATGGAAACAAAAAAAATTTCAATCTAGAATCATAATAACTTAACTAGCTGTAACTGCATCTCTTTCAAAGAATCGTTTATACAACTAAAGTTAAGATTAACAAGGGTAATTTCTGTAATATATCCAAACCCTTCACAAAAATTCTAAAATTGCAATTATTTTAAGTTAGACACGAATGTCTAAAAAAATAACAAATTGTGTTTAAAATTGGAATATTAATATATGTAAAGTTCACATCTCTTTAAAACTATTAACGCCAGTAAACGAATCGCTAGTTGTTTATCTATATTAAAAGGTTTCCAAACTTAACTAAATGTTTGGCGCTGGCGAGCGCGTGTACTACCTTTTTTTTTTTATAAAAATAGAACTACAAAATTATGTTCCTGAATGACTTAAATAAATAAAGGATTATTTTAAGACAACACTTAGTACGGGACAATTTCCTTTTTTTTCTTCTTTTATTTCAGATCTTTTTAAATTTTCGAAAAATAATGGCTCCGTTAATAACCCACTTACCAATTTCAACTTTCACGTTGCAATACGAATAAACTACGCCATCGAATGAATTCATAGTTCCGCATCTAAAATTGTAAGTAAACTTCATGTCGTCGGCTAACCCAGTTTCAGCAGTTTTCTTTTAAAGAAGAAAGTTAAAATTTTATATTTTTTACTTACCAATTAAGTACAAATTAAAACCGACGCTTTTTCAAAAATTTTCAAAAGGTTTAATACCTTTTCGAAAAATCAATTTATCGTTTTTTTTATATTCAACCATAAAATAATAAATATACAACTTATCAAAGAATAATAATTTGTTAAGTGCTAATTTGTCAACTGTAATTATTGCTTAAACAAGCACTTCCCATTAGCGACTTACTACGGTTAAGCAATAATAGTTTTAATACATTTATTCAAATATTGTAATAACAATTCGTTATATTTATTCGATGACATTGTTTACTTTTGCAATCTTTTGAAATTTTTCAAAATATTTTTTTTAAAATTTTTTATTTAAATATTTAAATATTCTTTATGAAGTTTAGTTAGTTAACTCGAACTTTAACTGATATGTAACATTCTTCTTAAAGATAGCAGTTTTTACGAACGATTCAAAAACGGCAATCAAAACTTTAACTTAACCACTTTTTGCTTTTTTAAGAATTTTTAATTGTATTTTGAAAATGCAATTAATTGTTCACTAACTGTCTCTGACAAGTGTAAACCCGCCATAGGGTCGCCTCAGATCCATATACAATCTTCATAGAACAACATTGGTATCTGACAAGTGTAAACCCGCCATAGAGTCGCCTCAGAACCATGTTAAAATCTACCAAAGGGGTAACTTAAATCATAATGAATTTTCCCCCTCAAAATAAATATAAAAAAACGACTACTTAAGCATTTCAATAATGCAATCGCACACTTCTTTAATAACCATCCTCTCAATTGTATTAATAGAAACATGTTAAAAAATGTTTTCCAATTCTAAGTTATTGAATTTATATGAAATTCACCAATAAAAATTAATCAGCTGATTTCACGTTAAGCGTATTGGCTACCTAAAGAAAGCCGATCCCAGGTCGCAACACAAATTGAAGGTAATCATTCTGTTAAACTTTAAAAATTTTTGCTTAGTATACTCAAACCAAATATTTCAAACATAAATAAATCAAAGTCACCTTCAATTAATGTCAGAAATGTCAAACTTGAAGTTTTTATTACTATTTTGACAACGATCCTAGGTCATGGATCGAAACGTAAATAAAGTTGATTTTAAAAACTATGAGTGGTTTAATTCCCAAAGAAGATTAACCTGAATACACATGCTGTGTGAGAATTTCAGGGAACTATGTAGGCTAGCTCAGAATATAAATAAGTGCAGGTACGTGTCCAACCAGTTTTGAGACGGAAAACCTAATGGCTGCGAAATACCTGCAACTAATGTTGACCGTGCGAAAATATAAATTGGAAAATATATTAAATCGCCATATGGTTAAGTGTTGGGGGAACTTGGCAGCCACAGACTGCTTACCTCCCTTCACAACCATTGAAGGTCGAAGAAATAGGGCATATAACTGTAAAACAATAGAAAGTGATCGAACTGCATCTAACAAGAAAGAACATCGCCTATGAGGAAAGACAACAAACATAGAATAAGAAGAAAATTGTTGAAAGCATATGTGTGGAGCACAGCACAGTATGCCTATGAAATACGGGAAGTCTGAAACGCAAACAGAAAAACGGTAGCAGCCTTTTGAAATGATGTGCTTCAGATGTATGAGGACGATAGCATGGACAGACAAAGATAATAACAAATAAGTTACAGAAATAGTAGGGGAACAAGGATATCTGGGGAAAAAGAGAAATAGTAGGGCGGAATACGTTCTAAGGCATTTTTGGGGAATAGTATGTGATATATTACAAGCAGAGATAGGAAAAAAGAAGTAGATGTAGACCTAGATCAGACAGTTATAGATGCAAACTGTGCATATTTCAGGGAAATCTGTAGGTTAGCTCAGAATAGGGAACAATGATGGTATGCGTCTAATCAGTTCTAGGACTGAAGATTTAATGATGATGAACTGTATCTATCAAAAACTAACAGATAACTTCAACGAATGATTGCATAACTAAGAATAAAAGATAACATTCTTAAGTTCTTTAAACTTTACTTCTTATCAAACACTTGTAAATAAACAACAAACAATTTTGGTATATTATTTGATTTATATACTCCTTTTCCTTTCATTATTTTAATCTTAAGATTGTTAGTTTTTAAATAACATAGCCAGTTATTCTTCTTTCACTGTTGTAAAGCACATTAACGTTGGGTAATGAACTATACATACAAATGAACGTTTGTTTACATTTCATAAACAAAAGTAACATTAAACTAAAATTTTTTATTAAACGTTCACTGATAAACAAACAATATACATACTTACAATTTTTAAATGTTTATTGTAATTTTTCATAACCGTTTCTTATTTTTATATTTATTCACATTTTTAAAACTATGTAACATTTTAATTTCAGTTATGAAAAATCAATTTATTTGAACTTTTTTGAAGTTAATACAATTAATTAACGTCAAATAGTAATTGTAGAACCAACTTTAATACCGCTTAGGTTTTTGACTAGTGTATCCGATACATAACATTAAGTTAGCTGTTTGTTAATAAACAGCTACCGATTTTCAAATTCAGCTTAAGAAAAATTATATCTTTACAATTCATGTACAACTATACTAAAGACACCATCCCCTAAGCGTGGAAGTACAAAAATTGAATCGAAACTACATCGTAGTTTTTATAGATGGCTATACAAGTATGTCTGGCCTTTGAGATTTGCGAAATGTTACAGCAAAATTTATTTGCAAACATAACAAACCTTCTAGTGGCGACACCCGTTTCTTGCCTCAAAGGCAATTCATAATAATAAAAGATAAGTTTTTTGCAGTCCGCAATAAGAAATTGTGTAGAACAATATATAAAATAAGATGTATCCGTAAACAAACTCTTATGAAAATAATAAGAGCTTAGTAACGTATATAAATCGAGCTACTATATAGTTGTATAGCCATTAACAAAACAATAACTTTATTACTTCACAAGGGGAGAAAACATCCACTGACCGGCCGGTTTCAGCTTGCTTAAGCATCTTCAGAGCGAATTAGTTTCCAACCCTATGAAGTAATCGAAGCTATTATACTGATATAATTTTGAAGGAATCTCTGTACTTGTCTTTTATTATTATGAATTGCCTTTGGGGCAAGAAACGGGTGTCACCACGCTTAGTAATGTTGGTGTTTTACCACCTGATGGCGGTATTATTTACTTTTGCCATTGTACAGAGATTCCTTCGAAATTATATCAGTATAATAGCTTCGATTACTTCATAGGGTTGTTGGAAACTAATCTACTCTGACGAAGCTTAATAAAGCTGAGACCGGTAAGTGGATGTTTCCTCCCGTTGTGAAATAATAAGGCTATTGTTTTGATAATGGCTATACAACTAATAGTTCGATTTGTAATTCGTCAATAAGCTCTTATTATTTTCATAAGAGTTTATTTACAGATACAGTTCATTTACATTTCCAATGCTCCACCTGTAGGTACTACATTGGCCAGGAGGCGAGTTTTTTGTTGCCTGGAAATTTAGAATTTTGCCGAACCCTTGCCGTTCCAGGCAAGGTAGGGATCTTTAACGTGCGTGACAACACTCACACACGGGACCTCCATTTAACCTCTCATCCGAACGAGGGCGTAATTTTTGTGAAAAATGCTCACCTGCCATTTTTCAAGCAGTCGGCCGTGTCGGGATTTGAACCCGGGACCTTGGAATCCGTAGTCTTACGCTTACTACATTGATCCACGGCGACGCCTCATTTATTTACAGATACATCTTATTTTTTATTGTATTCTACACAAATTCCTTATTGCGGACTGCAAATAATTTGTCTTGTTATTATTATGATTTGCCTATGGGACAAGAAACGGGTGACGCCACGAGATGGTTTGTTATTGTTGCAAATAAATTTTGCTCTAACATTCCGTAAATCTCAATGACCAAACTTACTTGTATAGCCATCTATAGAACCACGATATAGTTTCGAATCAATTTTATACTTTCACGCTTAGTAGTGTTGGTGCTTTACCACCTGATGGCGATATTATTTACTTTTACCATAGTACAAAGATTTCTTCGAGATTATATCAGTATAATAGCTTTGATTACTTCATAGGGTTGGAAACTAATTAACTCTGAATATGCTTAAGGAAGCTGAAACCGGTCGGTCAGTGGATGTTTTCTCCCCTTGTGAAGTAATAAAGCTATTGTTTTGTTAATGGCTATGCAACTATTAGCACGATTTGTATACGTCAATAAGCTCTTATTATTTTCATAAGAGTTAGTTTACGGATACATCTTATTTTAAATATATCACTAAATATTAAGTAACTGGCAGTAAACATAGTTTCACTAGAGGACGTTTAACTAATCTTTGGGCTGTCTTGACGGTAGCTACACGAATGACACAATCCCCACCAGGATGAACATCCACTACTCTTCCTAAACGCCACTGTAGAGGGGGGTTATTTTCTTTCTTTAAGAGGACAAGCGAATCAATAGGCAAGGTAGCAGAATTCCCTAACCACTTACCTTTCTGTTACGGCATGTGCAGATATTCAGCACTCCATTTTTTCCAAAATCCTTGTTGCATCTGCTGCAACAGTTGCCAGTGGTTTAAACGAGAGGGGTTTATGGACAACAAATCTGGATCTGGTAACACCAAGACTGGTTCAACATTAAGAAAATGGCCCGGGGTCAAATACGAAAAATCATGCGGTTTGCAACTCAATGCGCATAGTAGACGTGAGTTGAAAATTGCTTCGATTTTAATCAATACCGTCGAGAATTCTTCAAACGACAAAATTTGTTTACCGATAATTCTCTTTAAATGGGATTTTACCGATTTAATCCCGGCCTCCCACAACCCACCAAAATGAGGAGCAGCAAGAGGGTTAAATACAAACTCGATTCCCTCAACGACTGTCGAATGGTGCATTAATTGAGAGATTTCACAAGAGGCCCCAACAAAATTGATGCCATTATCACAATGGATTTGAATACATTTACCTCTTCGAGCAATAAATCAACGTAAAGCACCCAGGAAAGCGTCTGTCGACAAGTTAGGCAAACTGCAAATGGATAGCTTTAGTGCTGAAACAAATAAATAAGCAAATATACGCTTTCAATGATTTTTCGCCACGACATCGATTTATCGTGACAAAGAAATGTCCACCGAAATCGACTCCCGTATGTAAAAACGCCTACCTTGAGTTAACCTAGAAGCTGGTAAATCCCCCGTAGGAGGGCATAAAGCCACAGGGTTTGCACGAAAACAACGAATGCCGGATTTCAAATATTGCCGAATACCCCTCTCTGCGGAAAAGACCCATTAATTTTGAGTTAATAAAAATTGAGTTGTTTGATTTCCAGGATCTAAATGTCTTTCATGACAATCTAATATAATAATTTTTTACCTGGAAAATTTGGAATTTTGCCGAACCCTTGCTGTTCCAAGCAAGGTAGGGATCTTCAACGTGCGTGACAACACTTACACACGGGATCTCCATTTTACCTCTCATCCGAACGAGGGTGCATTTTGTGAAAAATTCTCGCCTAACATTTTTCAAGCGGACCGTGTCGGGATTCGAAACCGGGACCTTGGGTGTAGTAGTCACACACATATCGCTACGCCATGGAGCCGCCTGACGTTACTGGCCGCCATTCTTCGCTACGACGCACTCACCAGGAAGACCCTGTCCACCATAATGAATGATGAACCTACTCTGAAATCAAAAGTCCACGTGAGGCACAATCCGCAGGGTTGTCCTGGGACTTAACATGAAACCACGAAGATGGAGGAATACGTTCTTGAATATGCGAAATGCGATTGCTAACAAATGTCTTCCACTTATGCGAGGAAGACCGAATCCAAGACAAAACAACAGTGGGATCTGACCACGCGAAAATACTACTAAACTATGAACTATCTGTATAAGTATTTTTGACGAAATCTACTAAATCTGCCAAGAGTACATCAGCACACAATTCGAGACGGGGCAATGAAACGCAATTAGTAGGAGCAACCTTCGATTTTGCGCATACTAATGGCATGGCAATATTACCGTCTAAATCAAACGAACGAAAATAGACGACAGCTGCATACCCGGCTTCAGAAGCATCACAACCCATGCAACTCCACCTTTTTAAAATTATTACATACGATGCGACGCGAAATCTCAATATTCGAAACCGCTGGCAATTTACCCAAAAAATGTTTCCATTTTTCTATGACTTCCAATAGCGGCTCTTGGTACCAACCGAGGCCTAAAAGCCAAAGATCTTGAACTAAACATTTTGCGAAAAGTACTAAAGGCGCTATCAAACCAAGAGGATCAAAAATTTTTGCAATAGCTGACAAAATATAAAGCTTAGTGCAAGTGCGCTCTTCAGCGTTTAAGTTATATAAAAAGAACGCGTCACGAAAGGCCCAAAATTTTTATTGAACCACTATTTTTATCTTGCAATGTAATTGTCTCTGAACTGGATAGGGACTCCTTCAAGTTGGACATTACTTCCGGACAATTACTATTCCATTTTCTTAATTGCAAACCACCATTAGTGCAAATACTATTCAACTTACCAGTTAATTGATTTGCAGCTTCAATTGAATTGCATCCAGTGACTAAATCATCAACATAGGTATCGCTCGCCAATACCGATGGCGCGAAAGGAAAATTAATCGACTCTAGCCTTGCCAATTCTTGAACAGTACGCAAGGCCGAAAGAGGCGACGACGAAACTCCATAAGTCACAGTATTTAATTTAAAGTCCATAATAGGATCCGACGGAGAAAATCTCCAGACGATACGTTAATAATCGATGAGTATCTTTAACCACACTTTGCCAATACATTTGTTTAATATCAGCTGTAATTACGATAGAATATACACGAAAATGCAATACCAAAACTGCAATGTCTTTTTGCAGAGCAGGACCAATAGCCATGCTATCATTTAACGAATTTCCCTATTGATCGTGATACGAAGCATCAAAAACCACACGCAATTCGGTGGTAGTGCTATCATGCTTATGTACAGCATGATGGGGAGTGTAATACATCCTCTCATATACCGATGAATTTTCAGGCGATTCCACTTGAGCCATGTGACTACGTTTCAAATAATCCTCAATAAATTTTTTATAATCCGAATGCAATTCAGGATTTTTTAGCAAACACTGTTCTAACGACAAAAATCTTTTAATAGAAATCGATTTCGTAGCCACGAATGAGGGTTTAGAAATTTTAAAGGGCGAGGACACTACAAAACGACCGTACTTTTTACGTTTATAATTTTCCACAAATTCCTTTTCACACTTTTCTTCTTTAGGAGGAATGTGTTTCTTGAAGGGAATATTTTCTAATTGCCAAAATCGACGAATGTCACTGTCTAAGGGCTCAACGAAAGCACACAACGACGTAATAGAATTATTCGGGGAAACGACCTTTCCCGTTAAAACCCAACCAAAGGTTGTTTTAATAGCAACTGACTAGTTAGCGACACCCCAACGGGATTCGTTCAACAAAACCTGAGCAAAGATTTCAGCTCCGAGTAGCATGTCAATCTTACCAGGAATATTAAAATTAGTATCAGCTAAGACCAAACCTCTAGTATGCGACCATTGCTTAACTCAGACGACGAAGATAATTGTTTACAAATGTTAGGTAAAATATAACAATCAATTTCATATGCTGGAGACCTTGCTCCCGAGGGGCAGATTACGCACGATGTGCACCAGACACCAACGATGAATTCAAGCCAATTCCTTGAACAGTCATATTGGTTCTCCGTTTCTTTAAACCTAATTTCTGACGGCACCTTTCAGTCATAAAACTTTCCATGAATCCGTTATCTAAAATTATACGAACAGGTTGCAATTTTCCTGTATAATCGAGCACCAACACTATTGCCGTAGCTAACAGCGTGGTTGTATGTTCTAATGACGTCGAAATTAACGAACTAATGGCAGGTTGTTCATGCACAACCGCCGACGACAGATTGTCTTCACTAGGTCTACTAGTAGAAACAAGTCTAGGCGTCGATCTGCGAGGAGACTCTGACCTTTGACGATGAGTTTGTCTGCGTGGAGACACCGATTTTCTCGCTTATCGAAGTGAAGTAAAGAATTGTGTGACTGTTGACATTTTCTACACGATTAATCAAACTTACCATTTTTCACCGAATGTGAAGTATTTAAACCTTTAATACAAATATTTTTAACCTTTACCACCTCAAATCTTTCTAGAGGGGTTTATTCAAGAAACTACTTAAATCTATAAATAGGATGCACAGCTTGACACAGACCACAATTTTTACCATCATTGGTGATACCAACTAAAGAAGTTTTAGCCGAAGTACTAATGAACTTTCCTTTTTCCCTTTGTTTCATGGCATCTCTAGATTTTAAGTATGTTCCTGAATCAATGTCATTTATTTCCAATAGTTTACATTGTTTTTCAATGTACGACCTTAAATCTTTGAACGAGGCAATCTCGCCACTATTTTCTAATTCGAAGCATTTTAAAACGTTTGTATCTAATTTTTTCGATAACAGATTAAACAACATGAAATCTAATAAATCTATTTCCATCTGCTTTAACGCGAATTTATTTTCATCAAAACAACTAATTAATTGCCGGAGTTCCGTGTGCGAGTCTGAGAAACTTACCTTAGCGCATTTTTCGAGTGCATTAAAATATGTCGAAAGTAATAACTTCTTGGACTGAAAACGATTAGTAATGAATTTATAGGCTTCATCGTATGCACAATCGTTTAATGGCAAATGTTTTATTAACGCACGCGACGAATCATCTAGTATATCTACGAGATAGCAAAATTTTTCTACAGAAACTGACATTATCTTGAATCAATTGCTTATAAATTGCACGATAACTTTCAAAGCTCGAAATACAATCTGAGAACCGCCAGACTTATAGATATTTCAAGCGAATATTACTATTTATCGACAAAAGATTATTCATATTTTCCACCTGCGGCTTATTTTCTACGAGATGTAATTCACATTGTTCGGCGATAATACGAATATCTAATAGATAAACATCGATCTTAAGAGTCGAGAATTCGTCTAATTGTTTACTTTCCTCATCAAAGAAAATATCCTTGCAAAACGACTTGAAATGAGTTTCAAGTTGCTCGACACTTTTCATCGATGCTCTGATTATAGCAATCGATACATTTTCCAGTTTATTAATCTTACTGAATATATATGATCCAACCGTTTTACTAGAAACCTAGTTTAAACAATAGCTTTATTAATTGATATAACCATATTTGATTAATGATCGACAATAAAAATTAACTTAAAAACAATGCGTACTTCAATACGATACGACCACTAATTAATCTACGATATTAAATTATTAATCGACAAATGCAACTAACTACAATTCTCGCTCGACAAAACGTTTAATGTTTCAAAATAAATGCCAACAAATAACCCCTTTATTATACTAAGTTGGATGACCCGGGTGTTGCATCAAACTTGAAGTAAGAATTTAAAATACAGCTCTCTTAAATTTTTACAAAGTTTACCTAAAGTAAACCGACCGACCATTAATCCTTGCGACAAAGAAAAAGGGATGTATTATAAATCTACAATTTTACCCAAATGTTTCTACCATTATATGTGCAAACAAGAGGTTAACCTCTTTGTAACACACCCAAACATATCAAAACTACGACAATTATTAAATTAAGGTATTAATAAGGAACGACAGGAATAGGAACTAATTAATTAATCAAACAATCCAACTCGAAGAACCATTTTGCTAAAACAAGGAGTCTTATAATTTTATATATCGACTTACCTCAGGCGTATTCTAATGTTCTATAAGTATCGTTCCTACTCTTGAACAAAGTGGACTTTAAGGCGATTTATTGGACGTGTTACGTTTGCACTGTCACTTTTTTTTTGGGGTTTATCGAAAAAATCATATTCAGAGACAATGACTTCACTCACTTTACCGAACGAACAACAGTTTTTTTTCGATGTCCATGAGCAAGTGTCTATCACTACCCCTTTAGTCCAAATTAATTTTCATCGTCACAAAGGACGTTTATGATAGGATATAACGGAACAAGGGATGACAGCTTTGCTATTTGATTTACAACTACAATTTTACAACGACTTAAAATTAACTACGAAAACGTACGATAAAGAGACCAAACACTCCATCTGATTCTTTTTTCGCCTCGACATGTTCCCTAAAACATGTAACCTAAAACATTATGGCTGATTTTAATTTACTTTTAAAATAAGAAAAATTAATGAAATACTAGTGGCGTATGATTAATTAAGCAATACTACTACTATGAAGTATCAATAACTGCAGAAATAACATAAAAGGGATGTAAACCAGTAGAAGCTGCCGAATGATACCTAATCAGGCATATTTTATGTATTCTGTATTCAACCTAGCTAACTTTTATTAGTTTTATCGACACTAAAAGTTTAGAAATAGTTGGTTCATCATCATTGGGTCTTCAGTCCTGAAACTGGTTAGACGCGTACCATCATTGTTTCCTATTCTGAACTAACCTACAGATTTCCCCGAAATTTGCACAGTCTGCATCTATCGCTATCTAATCTAGGTCTACATCCACCTCTTTTTCCTATCTCTGCTTGTCATATATCCCATGCTATTCCCCAAAATGCCTTAGAACGTATTCTGCCCTTCTATTTCTCATACTTTTTTCCCAAAGATATCCTTGTTCCCTTACTGTTTCTATAACCTATTTGTTATTACCTTTGTCTGTCCATCCTCAAACATCTGAAGCACGGCATTTCAAAGGCCGCTACTGTTCTTCTGTCTGCTTTTCAGACTGCTCGTATTTCGTAGGCATACTGTCAGTGCTGTGCTCCACACATACGCTTTCAACAACTTTTTGTTCTATGTTTGTTGTCTTTCATCATAGGCGCCGTTCTTTCTTGTTAGATGCAGTTCGGCCACCTTTGTTTTACAATTATATACCCTATTTTTCCGACATTCAGTGGTTGCGAAGGGGGGTAAGCAGCCGGTGGCTGCCAAGTTCCCCCAGCACTTGAACATTTACTAATTTAATATTTTTTCTAATATATCTTTTCGCACAGTCAACATTAGTTGCAGATATTTCACAATAAACAACTAGTTGTTTATAATAATCATCAGATTTATCTGCGCTTATTTTTTCGTCATTGGGTTTCCCGTCTTAAAACTGGTTGGACATGTACCTACACTTATTTCTTTTCTAAACCTAACCTACATAGTTCCCTGAAATTCTCACACAGCAATACAGCTCGGTTCCCCTTATATTGTTTTCTAGTATTATGCCCTATTTCACTGAGATTTATTGAAGGGGGTTAAGCAACCTGTGGCTGCCAAGATCCCCCAACACTTAGACATTTGCCGAAATAATAGGTTTCCAGTAAATGCTTTCACGCAATTACCATAATTCGAGAATATTGCCCATCCAATGCTTGCTTATAATAAATATTATGTTTCTTCTATTGTTTTCTAATATTATGCCCTTTTTCACTGAGATTTATTGAAGGGGGTTAAGCAACCTGTGGCTGCCAAGATCCCCCAACACTTAGACATTTGCCGAAATAATAGTTTTCCAGTAAATGCTTTTACGCAATTACCATTATTCGCGAATATTGCCCCTCCGATGCTTGTAGTTGCTTATAATAAATATCATGTTTAAATGCAGTTACTTTCTTCGTCATTAATTTATCCATCTTGGGACTGGTTGGATGCGTACCTCCATTGATTTCTCTTCTGAGCTAGCCTACACATTTCCCTGAAACTCCTACAGCCTACATCTTTCACTATCTGTGTGCAGTAGTCTAACCTAGGTCTACCTCTTCTTCTCTTTTTTCCTATCTCTGCTTCTAGTATATTCCGCACTAGTCCCTCGTGCCGTAGTATGTGGCCCATCATCCTATCTCTCCTATTTTTTATTGTTTTCCACATATTTCTTTCTTCCTCTACCATTTTTAGTACCTCTTCGTTCTTAACTTTGTCTGTCCATGGTATCTTCATCATACGTCTGTAGCACCACATTTCAAAAGCTTCTACCTTTTTCTTGTCCGCTTCTCCCACTGTCCAGGCTTCACAGCCATACAGTGCTGTGCTCCACATATGTTTTGAGCAATCTTTTCCTTGTTTCTATGTTTGTGGTCTTTGAGCACAGTAGTTGCTTTTTCTTGTTAAATGTAGCACGACCTTGTGCTAATCTTTGTTTTATATCTTTTGTGCTTTTCCCATCTTGCGTTATTTGGCTTCCTAGGTAGCAGAAATCTTTAACCTCTTGTAAGTTCGTGTTGCATATTTGTATTCTTGTTTTTGATTTATTTTTCCCTCCTTTGCATACTAGTACTTTAGTTTTACTTTTGTTAATTTTCATACCGTATCTCTCTGTTAGAACCGTTTCCATTTCATTGAGAGCAGCTTCTAACTCTTCCCTGCTAGATGCTAATACCGCTATATCATCTGCAAATCTAAGCATATAAATTTTTTGTCCCTGCATATTAATTCCAAATGTCTTCCTGCATTTGACAGTATTCATTGCCTCTTCAATGTACAAGTTAAAAATTAATGGGGACAGGGAACATCCCTGTCTCGCCCCTTTTCTGATGTTTACTTCTCTACGTTCCTGCTCTATTTCTATTACTCCTGTTTGTTCTTTGTATAAGCTATGTACTATCCGTCTATCCCTATAACTCATTCCAATCTTTTTGAGTATTTCGAACATTTTTTTCCATTTTACATTGTCAAATGCTTTTTCCAGATCTACAAACCCTATATACACGCTTTCCCCTTTTTCTATTGTTTTCTCCATTATCACCCTCAGAGCTAAGATAGCTTCCCGTGTTCCCCTGTTTCGCCTAAACCCAAATTGGTCTTCTCCTAGTATTTCTTCAGCCCGTTTTTCCATTCGTCTTTGTACAATTCTAGTTAATATTTTTGATACGTGTGCTGTCAAGCTTATTGTTCGAAAATTTTCACATCTATCTGCGCCTTTCTTTTCTGGTATAGTTACTATGATGTTATATTTCAAATCTTTGGGTATCTCGCCTGTCTCATACATATAGCTTACAAGTTGGAATAGACGTTCTGTTACTGCTTGACCAGCGGCTTTTAGAGTCTCCGCTTGCACCTTATCTGTACCCGGCGCCTTACCATTTTTCAGACCCTTAAAATGCCATTTCAAATTCATCTCTGAGTATAGGATATCCCAAATCATCATTTTCAATGTCTGATTCCTTTTCTAATGCAGTTAGTTCTTTTCCTGCATATAAATTCCCTATATATTCTTGCCATCTACCCACTTTCTCTACATTTTCTATAATGACATTTCCTCCCGCGTCCCTTATATTTTTGCTATACGGTTCTATATCCCTAAAATTGCTTCTAATTAGTTTGTATGCTTCATCTGTTTTTCCTACTTCCATCTTAGTTTGTACCTCTTTGCACTTTTCATCAATCCATTGTTCTTTAGCTTTCCTGCATTTTCGAATAATTTCCCATTTTATGGCTTTGTATCTCTGTTTTCCTGTTTCGTCTGATTTATTTTTGTATTTTCGTCTTTCTTCTATTAAATTCAGGATATCCTTTGTTATCCATGGTTTCTTATTTACTTTTTGTGTGTACCCCAGAATATCTCTGGCCGCCATGTCGAGGCTGGATTTAATGTTATTCCATTCTGTTTCTACTTCCTTAGTATCAGATATTTTCCCGATATCTTTGAGCAATTCATTTGACCTTTTTTCGAATCTTTCTTGAATATCTTTCTTTTTAGTTTCTGTAGGTCCAAGTGCCTTTTTCCGTTTCTTTTTTTCAAATTTTTTAATTTAAGTGCGGCCTTCATAATTACGATGTTGTGGTCAGTGTCTATATCTGCTTCTGGGTAACTTCTACAGTCTTTTACTTGATTCCTAAACCGTTGTCTAACAAGAATGTAATCTATTTGATATCTTCCTATATCTCCTGGCATCTTCCACGTATATCGTCTTCTAGCATGATGTTGAAATAATGTGTTTGTAATGATTAAATTGTTCTTGTCGCAAAATTCTACCAGCCTATTTCCTCTGTCGTTTCTAGTGCCTAAACCAAATAAACCTACTATCGCCCTTCCCTACCCTCACCTACCACTGCATTAAAATCCCCCGTAATTATTAAATTTTCATGTCCTTTTACGTGTCTTAATATGTCTTCGATATCTTTGTAGATCGCTTCTACCTCTTCGTCACTGTAGCTAGAGGTGGACATGTATACTTGTATTATTACTGTGTTTACTGGTTTAGATTCTAATCTAACCATGAGTACTCTTTCATTCATTTGTAAGTAATTTTCTACACAGTATTCTATCTTTTTCCGCATAACTATCCCCACACCCAAATTTCCTTCCTCGGCTCCTGTATGAATTACCCTAAAGTCTCCGCTACAAAAATCCCCCGCCTCTGGCCACCGAACTTCGCTGATCCCTACTATGTTGGTTATAGGTTATAAACAAATGACTATCAATAAAAAAGTTCATTAATCAAAACAAAGAATAAAAAACGTAATATAAATAAATATATTATCATAACGCAGAAAATAACATTGCCGAACAGCACAAATATGCATCACATTAGAAATTAGACCTAGGCACCGACTCAAAGACATTTAATGAAAATTTTAATGGGATAAAAACCCCTTCACGGGGTAAAAAGTGTGATGCAATAAACAAAACAACAAAAAGTAATACTTACTAAACAATACCAAAATAAAAACTGTAACAAAATAATTACAGTAAATAGTTGAATTAAAAGTCAACAAAGGTTGGCTCTGAATCCAATTCTGTTTACTGCTCTTTGTATACATATTTTGTTTAAAAGGTAAAAGCTAATAGTTCATTTTGTCTAACAGCGACCTATTGTAAAGCGCTTTAGTACATCGTATGAGTGCTTATATCGGGTGAGCCGAAGACACAGCGCACTACTATCCAAAGACTAATAATATTGAAGATCTAAGACTTCCGATTGTTAATACATTTGCATCAATACGCAGACGAGACCTTTGTCTACAAGCGAATGGTTTATAATTCGGGAATTTATTGTAGTTATTTTGTTGCAGTTTTGACTTTGGTATTGTTAAGTTTTTACTTTTTGATGTTTTGTTTATTGACATCAGATATATTATGTTCCAATTTTCTACTACACGATAAAAAACTATCTTATTTCGATTATTTTTCAATGCATACTTTGCTATTTTGTCAGTACTGGATGTTTTTACAAATAAAAGTATATCGGGTGGCACATTGTTGAAATCGCCAAAAAATAATCTATTTAAATGTAAAACAATCTAATATGACGTCCATAAGAAAAAATTCTGTTTTGATAAAATAAAGTATTGTTATTCGTTCGTTATAATCCTGTCAATACATTGGTTTTATAATAATGATAATTATAATTTTCTCTTTAAACTATTAAGTATTTGGCAATTCTATAACTATCATCTGAGAGCGATATTTTTCATTCAAAATGCTTATCATTTTTACATACAAAGTAGCAAAGACACAACAAACCTTGTAAATAGCAAAATGCATCATTATGTTGTGTCAAAATGATGAAGTAAGGCCTATTTAAATAACGGAATCAAAATACTGTTGAAAATATTAAGAGGTACTTACCTGGCGCAAACACTAAGCACATTTTTTTGAAGTATTCACAATCTATGCAGGAATAGCGATTTATACTAAAATGTAAAATATAGAAATAGGAACCTTATATATACTTTTTTCATAATACAACAGTGAAGTAGGTACATCAATTACAAAGATCTTTAACATATGGTTTCATTCAACGGATTTAGATTGTTGATTTACTATTATTTTGTAAAACACGGACACTTGTTGAATATGGCGACAGAACCTTTCATTTTAGAATATTCAAAATTATTGAACCTGACAACACCTTGATTTGCTTAGGTTGGAGTACAATGGATCCTAACCCTTAATCCGGAAGCTTTTATCACTTTTAAGCATTTACAGGTCGAAGTTTAAACAAATTTGTGGATCTTGTTATTTTTATACTAATACCATTCCACGAAACGTTATCGGTTCTATCTCAGGCGTTACTTGGGGTAACAAAAGGGCTTTAATACTTACCTAGCCACAGTTTCTTTCCATTAAGTAATAAACCACACCAGTGTGATATCTATACGTAAACAATAGGGGGTCTGAGGTTGCAAGTTGAGGAAAGGATTGATGTTTTAAGTGAGCAGTTAAAATACCCTTTAATTAGGTTTAGGTACGATAAAATGAGGATCGGGACGATGTATTTAAAGATAATTACACACCTATATTAAAAACTATTTTAAACCTATAACTTTTAAGATTTATGTGTTCTTGTGTAAATGGAAGCTTAATTAAAAAATTTGTTTAAACATTATTTGATTCATACAATTGTCTTGCGACAACCATTCAAGCATTTATGCTTATTTTCTTATACTTCCATATTTGCAAATTGCAATTCATCTCCATTGTTATAAAACATTTGCGTTGAAACCAAAATTTTAAAACATTTGGTTTTATGTAGAGTTAACGTATTATAAATTGCAAACAAAAATAAACATGGCTAAACGCCGATTGTACTAGAACCTATATTAAAAAAAGAAACTAACATCAATTGTGATGGGGCAAGAAGGAGAATGTCCGACCTTTAAAACAACTATCAAAAATTTGCCTAGCAATGAACTTAATAAAAGGGTTGTAGTATCCTGTGTGCGGTAACTTTGTTTTTAAATTGTTCTAAGCAAACACATGTAGTGCAAAAGTTAGTTTGACGGCGCATGAGAGCGCATAGTAAGTTCAACAAAAACCTAAATTTTTGTTTAAATCTACAATATGCGAAGGGGCTAGGTTTGATTTTTCAATAATTTCCCAAGGCCAAATGCTTAAAGCGCAAACATCAGTTTTGGTGACGCAAAGGAGCGCATATCCAGAAGACCTAAAACCGTATAAAAAATTTACATTAGTACCACCTTGATAAAAAAAGTGATTACTCAACATAAGTTTCAATAAGTTTGGTTGTTTGGATGGGAGGGGGGGCAAGTTAACACACTCAGTAAATTACAGTGGTATATTTCAAATACGTTATTTCGGCAAGTTATTTTGATATTACTTCTGTTACAAACTCATTATTAATTTATGTACTTTACGTTGTTCGATATTCGAAAGCAATGGCCCTATGGTGCCTTGCGACTTGTAGCCTATCACAGACAGCACTAAAGTGTGTTTGTTGTAAAACAAATGCTACATTTGATATTTGGATTTTAATAGAAAACCATTTGATTAATGTGGAAATTCTCGAAATTTTTTACGAATCAGTAAATGTTGCCTTAAACCTAGAAACTTAAGAATACTAATTGTTATTTAAGAAGAAATCACACAATATTATCATAGCTTGCATTTTATTTTCATTAACTGAGTGCTAACTAGAGATTTACCTAAAATACACATTGCTAAAATTGCTCGAAAATAGTAGCGCATGGTAAGTTCACATTAATCATGTGATTAGAGTTTTGATGCTTGCCATCCATATATAGTGTTAGGTGGTTTCTATATTTATGCAAGTTCGTCCTAAGTTAGGATCCAAAATCAGGTGCGGCAGCAATCGCCGCGGGGGCATCATGTTTAGGACGCCCGGCGCTAATTTCAACAGTTAAAGCAAATACATCTGGTGCCAATGCAGTCACAAATTTCGGTCATGCTTATCGTTGTAAAATCTTGTGCCTTAAAAACCCTTTTGTAATGAAATCGTTGAGTATTGTTTTTTTTTAGTTCAACAAAAGGATTAAACGCTTATCATAACATCCCTCTATTAAGTGATTATTTAAGATATCCAAATGGTCATAATATGTAAACAAAATACATCTTCTCAGAAATAGTAGAAACAGAACAAACAAAGCAACTGGTATAAACAGGGCCGTGCTTAGACTTTGCGGGGTCTAAGGCAAATATTATGAAACGGGTCCCCACCGCCAACCTTCAGTCTTAAAGTGACTGAATCTCACCCTCACCATATACGGCATATGGTGTTTGTATGTTGGTTTATGATATACCAAGGCGGCTCCGTGGCGTAGTTGGTATGCGTGTGACTACTACGTCCAAGGTCCCGGGTTCGAATCCCGACATGGTCCGCTTGAAAAATGTTAGACAAGCATTTTTCACAAAAATACGCCCTGATTCGGATGATAGGTAAAATGGAGGACCCGTGTGTGAGTGTTGTCACGCACGTTAAAGATCCCTACCTTGCTCGGAACAGCAAGGGTTCTTCAAAATTCAAAATTTTTCAGGTAAAAAAAACTTTCTTCCTGGCCAATGTCGTACCTTCGGGTGGAGCTTTGGAAAATCACATGTAAGGTATATGATATACCAACACACAAACCTTTACTAAAAAGAAAATGTATAAATTATTGCTCACACACAAAGTAAAATAATTTTACTTTGTGTGTGAGCAACAAAATATTAAAATCAACAGTAAAATCAACAGCTAAACATACTTTAATACTGTAATAATTACTCCATTAGCTTTACAGTAAAATTTTTCGAGATTTCATTGCAGCAAAATATTCAATAATGTCTGCATATCTTAATTCCTTTTCAGTGTCATTTTCTATGGAAAGTATGACCAAAATGGTCAACCGCTGTTGTGTCATCACTGATCTTAAATAGGTTTTTATTAATTTAAGCTTCGAAAAGCTTCTTTCACCAAAATCAACAGTAACGGAAATGGTAAGTACAGTTCCAAGTGCTATCCAAAAATTAGGAAATTCGCCGATAGATCCCTAACACAGAGGAAGTTAAAAATTTTATGCAAGTTTTCATGAGCTTTGTTTGGAATGATGAACTTCAGAGCTTCTATCTTTTTTACAAGCATATTTCGATCAATATTAAAGATATATTCATCCTGATTATTGAAAGATAGTGCTGCTTATAGATTTTTTGCACATCTTTTCAAATCCGATTTTGGAAGATCCTTAAAACCATTAATAAACTCAAATAAGTTATGGTGTGTTTTAAGGTCTTTAAATCTTCTTTCAAGAGAGGTAGCAGCTTGATCATGTATGGCTAAAATAGCTTCATAATTATTTTAGTAGTTAATAATATGAATAATTAACTCATAATTCTACTTACCAGGTTGATATTTGAAGCTTCTCATTTTCTTCATATTCCATACTCGTAGTAGCAGTAACTTTTTTCCTAATTACGAATCTTTGTGGGCCGTCGTTGATTATGTGAAAAAAGAAATTTTCTGCGTATCATTTTCGTTGTTCGGTTTGCGTCTTTTACTTAACATGATAAGATTATACTGATGAATCTGCAGCAATTTGAACAAAAGATTACTACTGACTTACCGCGCAGAGAAACGAATTGGGGGAAGCAACAGTTGCTATAGAAACGGGACAAACCACTTTTTTTAGGTAAAAGAGGGTTATAGCCAAGTTATCGCCAAGCGCCAAGAATATTAGGCCTACCAAGAAGGGGAAGGGTGATAATCAAGGTCAACTAAACAGTAATACTTGTTTGGGCACTAGCTCGTTGTTCTACTGCGTATTTTTGTTCTTTCCTGCTCTAGTGTTTGAGAGTTTTTTTTTTCTTAGAAAGGCCAGATATTGTGATTTGGCGCAATAAATATCTTCGGCCTTTAAAAATTCCGCAAACGCATTAAATTTTTTTGTTATTTTTTATTTTAATTTTGGGAATAGAAATACCGAAAAGTGTTTAATTGGTGACACCAAAAGTTAGTAACTACGTTCATTAAAGGGGACTTTTTTAATTCCGGGAACATTAAATTTTTTTGTATTTTTTCTAAAATTCCGGAAACTGAAAATGTGGGCTGAAATAGTGGGCCCTTGCGGGGCCCCTGGAGCGCGGGACCCCTGGAGCGCGGGACCCAAGGCCGCTGCCTCGAATGCCTCTGCCTAAGCACGGCCTTGTTTCTTAGCAAACTGCTACTAGGACGACTACGTTCAAAGATTTTATCAACCATATTCAGATCCACATTCTCAGCCGTATTCTGAAATTTGTTGGGTTTTGTCATATTTTAATATTTGGTTTACTTAGTCAATTTGGTGTTTATTTTACGCAATTGCTGCCTAATTATCTCCACGTTTGATTGCAGTATCTTTTATTTGATATGAAGGTCTACTACATTTACCGATTTTTCTTTTCTGTTGCCTTACTTTCTATTGCAGCCTTGACTGTTTACTTGTCTTTTAAACGTGTCCAGCTCACTTCAGTTTTCTATCGTTTATACATTGAAAGATATCATCCTTTTATATGTATGGTAGAACTATATAATGTTTTATTCAATCTCTCGAGCATATTTCTTTTTTCAACGCCAAGTCTACGTTTTAAATGCACCACTCATTTTTCTAAATGTTTGTTTCATGTTTATACAGAGCAACCTTCACACGTAGGGTTTGGTTATTCTCCTGTACAGTTTTTCTTTGGGTGGTTTACAGAATATTTTTTCATTTTAAAAGCTTTTTTGGCCATTTCCGTACATCTTTTTACTTTTTTATGTCTTGTTTTTTGTTAGTAAGTATAGATAGTTTGAAGCCGTTTTTCTAGTTTACTTATTAACTGCCCATTTTTATAACTACGTTGTTTTTTTAAAAATTTAAATAACAACTATTTCCTTTCTTGATGTTGGTTGTCATATCATATGTTTATAGGACTTTGTAAATTTTACAGAATATTTTTTCATTTTAAAAGCTTTTTTGGCCATTTCCGTACATCTTTTACTTTTTTATGTCTTGTTTTTTGTTAGTAAGTATAGATAGTTTGAAGCCGTTTTTCTAGTTTACTTATTAACTGCCCATTTTTATAACTACGTTGTTTTTTTAAAAATTTAAATAACAACTATTTCCTTTCTTGATGTTGGTTGTCATATCATATGTTTATAGGACTTTGTAAATTTTATTTTATTCTTGGGGTATTGTCGTAGAGCCATCTGAGACCAAACATATTATCTTTCTTCCACTTTCTGCTTTCTTTCTGTTTTTATTTAAGCATTCTTTTATTATTTTTTTGAAATATAAGTAGAATAAGTTTGTTTCTACAGGACTTCTTAGTTTATTCTTTTTTGTTTTTGCTTCTACTGGTTAAACCATAGCATTTTTTTTTTGGCCAAGGTATAGGTTCCTTGTTAATTTTCTTTTTAACATTTTAAATTTGTTTCGTGGGCGTTTGTTAGGACGTTCAAGTGGATTTCTTCGAATAATCTTTTATGACTACTAAATGCGTCTTTTCTGTTTTCTATGTACCTTGCATAATGACTTCAGATTGTCTTTTAGTTTTCAATTTCGAATTTTTCGTTTCCAGGAAATTTAGCATTTCTACCAAACATCTCTATATGAAGACTATAAGAATGAGCGGCAACTAATTAAGCATTACGTCGAAATTACTACCTTCGGTGATCAATCTTATTTTATAAAAATAGTTATTGCCTCGTTCATACTTGAATTTTAATTGACCACTGGCATACTTTTTATTTATGTCGGTATTACAAAAATTTAACGGTAAAAAATTTTTATGGATGGTCTAAGCAACTAATACCTTTTATGAAGAAAAGATGAAGATAAACGCATAAAATATAAAATGCTAATGATGTATTTCACATAAATATTACCATAAGAAGCACATTTTAATAAAAAATTGTTATTTACAGCTCTGTGGTCTATTCTAACTGTCTTGTACTTATTACTAGGGCATTTGACCATATCGAGATTGCTAAATTGTAAACCCTATTCAACCGCGACATATTCCCAGCGATAAATTGTTGCATGTTGCATCATAAGGTAGACCACCATGGGTTACAATCTCACTCAGGTTATACTTATCATATTAATCTTTTCGTCAGCAATATTTTAGATGTTCTTACTCTCCACTATTTCATTCCACAATATACGATTTTTTTATGTAAAACTTGCACATCTCTAGTAAATCCATTGACACAAAAGAAATTTTTATTACTACTGTTGCTTCCATCTCCAACGTTCAGAAATCAATCTGTTATTTTCGGTTTATTGACGTTAAAAATTAGATCGTTTAGAAGATACCAAAACTTAATTAACACTCGTTATAAATCAAAGAAATACATTTTGTAATGATCGGAATCTTGAATTAATTGCAGTTGAGCAATTGTATACGTATACCTAAATGTATATAATCGAGAAAAGCTTATTCCTAGATTAATTACCACCATCCAAAAGACTCAACCAACATAACTGTAAATAGCCATCAATTAAATTGTCATTATATTTCAGATGTACATAAATTTAAAATTTAATGAAAATAACTATTACCTAGTATGTTTTACCAATTCTGTAGATTGTAGATATTTATTAACAATACCCACATATATATTTACCAGGACCAGTTTTTTGATTGTCATGTTAGTTAACTGCTTGGATATTAAATTATTTGTATTGACTTCATACACACACACACCCACACACACAAGCATCCACAAACACCTACATACACATGCGCACACACACACCAACACACATACACACACAGGCGCACACTCACACACATACACACACATACACGCATACACACACACACGCACACACACATAAACATAGCACACATACACACACGTACACACGTACATACATTGTTATGGTCACTTTTAAAGTCTAAAAATTTTGGGTATCTTTTGTATAAATAAGTATTGTTTTACAACTATTTACATGGTTTAAACTATAGTATGTACAAACATGGCAATCCAATTCACTAGATTCTCATTTATACTGTAAATTCTTATGTTCTTCTACGTTACGATATTTACACATAAGCGTATTCCATTAGCACATAAAATAAGAACACATATAGTACTGTTATACCATTGAAGCATTTTAAGCTATCTTCTTTACGATACACGAAGCTGAAATTCATACTTCGCTAGAACACGTTTCATTTACCGTAAAACAAATCTTATTGGATTTACAAAGCATAAGAACAAAGTCCTCATTAATTAGATAAATTCCGTGAGTAGATATATCATTTTAAAATATTCATTTTTTTCAAATAAATTAATCCCAGAAGATTTGAACATTTACGCCGTTAATAAAGGAATACGTCATTATACTAAGAAATGTTTTAAAAGCCATTAAATAAGCAAATTACTTTTTATCAATGAATAAACGCCCCGATTCAAAGGACGCGCGCTATCAAAAAGCTATAAAAGATAAGATATGCGTTTTAATAGCTCTACGTATTACAGAGAGAAGGAGAAAGCGACCATTGTCTTCGTTTATTAGCAAAAAAGAGACGACGCTTTATGGGAATCATAAATTATACCAAATGAACTTAATTAGCCTATTAAAACGCGAAATCGGGGTAAATGATTGTATCACTCAAGATGTGTCATGCTTCTAAATAAATCTAGAATGGATTGGAAAAAATTACGTATTCAGAATTTTTGTATATAAAGAGGAAGTGATAGAGATTCGGGATTCGTTCATTTGAACATATAAGCTTTGAATAAAAATTAATTCTTTAGGACATCCAACGTTTGCGTTCGAGTAATTTAAAATTCATTTTATGACATGCAATACGTAACATAGAACTTTGAATTATAACGATTAATTATTGTTAAGAATACAACGAAAATTTAACGATCTTCGATATAAATAATCCTGATACAAGAGCAACTGCTGATTTTCATCGATCAAAAATAGATGCACTTGGTAAACTGATATTTTAACGTTAAATGGAGATTTAAAATAGAACCAAGAAGTATTTAAAACCATTAATTACGATAGAAATGAGATTTTGATAAGCGCTATTTTTATTAGGAATAGTTTTCTGTATAAGCTTAAACTGTAAACTGTTTTATAAGCACTGTTTAGATTTGTTGAATGTAAGAGATTGTAAGAGATGTAAGAGATGTTCTGGAATGCATATATGTTTCTTGAGATTTCTGTGTTTCATTTCATTTTCGTAAATTCCACAACATAATTTTTGTTGAGCTAGCCAGTCAAGAAAAAAGGACGCGGTAAGATAGTGATTTTTCTATAGCATCCTCATTCATACAATTCGTTCTACTTAAGTCACAGCATTAATTTGTGACCCACAGCAAAATTAGTAACCCCAATGCGAGGCGGCTTAGTCATGGCAAATTAGCGGCGCTTAACGCGAGGCGACCTATTTACAGAAATATTATATTTATATATAAATATATCTCCACAGATATTTTTATTCCCCTACTATTTCTATAATCTCCTTGTTATTAACTTTGTTCATGCTATCATCATCATAACAACCCAAAAGGCTTCTTCCTTTTCCTGTCTGCATCTCTTACTGTCGCTATTTCATAGCCGTACAGTACTGTGCTCTACACATATGCTTCCAACAATTTTTTCTTTGTTTCTATGTTTGACGTCTTCGAAAATAGCCGCTGCTCTTTCTTGTTAGACACAGTTCGGTTCCCCTTCTATTGTTCTGTAAACATATACACTCTTTTGCCGATATTTAGTGATATGTGAAGGAGGTTAAGCAGCCTGTGGCTACCAAGATCCCCAACACATAATTTACCGAATTAATAGTTTTCCAATAAATCCTTTCGCATAATTAAGATCAGTTGAAAATATTGCAAAACGAACACCTGCAGTTGCTTATAATAATCATCAGGCTTAAGTACAATTATTTTTTTTGTCATAAGGTTTTCTGTCTTGGAACTAGTTGGACACGTACTTCCATTGATATCTATTTTGATCTAACCTACTCATTTTCCCGAAATTCCCACAGCGTACATCTTGGACCATCTGTGTGCAATAGTCTAATCTACATCTACCTCTACCTCTCTTTTTTTCTATCTCTACTTCTAATATAGTCCGCACTACTCCCTCATGCCTTAGTATGTGACCTATCATACTGTCTCTTCTATTTTTTACAGTTTTCTAAATATTACTTCCTTCCCCTGCAATTTCTAGAACCTTTTTGTTCTTAACTTTGTCCGTTCATGATATCTTCATCATGTGCCTGCAACACCACCGTCCAAGTTTCACAGCCGTACAGTGCTTCGCTCCACACATATGCTTTTAGCAATCTTTTCCTTGTTGCTATGTTTGTTTTTCTTTGAACATAGTAGTTGCTCTTTCTTGTTAAATGCAACATGTCCTTGTGCTAATCTTTATTTTATATCTTGCTTTTTCCGTCTTGCGTTATTTGGCCTCCTATGTAGTAGAAATCCTTAACCTTTTGTAAGTTTTGTTTCCTGTTTGTATTCTAGTTTTTGATTTATTTTCCCCTCCTTTGCATTCTAGTGTTTTAGTTTTGTTAATTTTCATACCGTATCTCTATTTTCCATTTCGACTGGACCTGCACCTTGCCGAAGTTCTACATTACTAGAACAGGTGAAATGGTTTGCGTGTTCTAATGAGCTAAAGAGCCAAACTACAGGTCCAACCAAAGTAGTAGGGTCGTTAGTGAGGAACCAGACTGAGACAGGTCCCCAAAAGAGGGCAGCGGCTCTTTCGGTACTTAGATTGGCAGATACCATAGGGGTCGGTATGGCAGTCTAAGACACACTACCGCGATGTGAAAGGCAACGGGAAACCACCACATTATCTCCCAAGTACAAAGCGTACTTAAATTGTAACAAACATGATGGCATTCTCTGGGGTAAAGGATTCCGGAGTTAAAATAGTCCCACATTCGGATCTTCGGGAGGGGACTACTTCGGAGGATGCGATCGGAAAGTTAAAAATACGAGTCGGGAACATTCTGCCAGTCGGAGCGTGGAATGTTAGAAGTATGAAGCAAGTAGGTAAGCTAGAGAACCTAAAAATCGAAATGAATAGGTTATCACTAGACATAGTAGAGCCAGAGACGAGGGATTTTTGGAGTGGAGACTTCAGGGTAATTCATACAGGAGCAGAGGAAGAAAGTTTAGGTGTGGGGATAGTTATGCGGAAAAAGATAGGATACTGTGTAGAAAATTACTTACAAAAGAACGAAAGAGTACTCATGGTTAGATTAAAATCTAAACCGGTAAACACAGTAATAATACAAGTATCCATGCCCACCTCTAGCTACAGTGACGAAGAGGTAGAAGCCATCTACAAAGAGATCGAAGACATATTAAGATATGTAAAAGGACATGAAAATTTAATAATTACGGGGGATTTTAATGCCGTGGTAGGTGAGGGCAGGGAAGGAGCGGTAGTAGGTTTATTTGGTTTAGGCACGAGAAACGACAGGGGAAATAGGCTGGTAGAATTTTGCGACAAGAACAATTTAATCATCGCAAACACATTATTTCAACATCATGCTAGAAGACGATATACGTGGAAGATGCCAGGAGATATAGAAAGATATCAAATAAATTACATTCTTGTTAGACAACGGTTTAGGAATCAAGTAAAAGACTGTAGAAGCTACCCAGAAGCAGATATATATATATATATATATATATATATATATATATATATACTGACCACAGCATCGTAATTATGAAGGCCGCATTTAAATTTAAGAATGTGAAAAAAAGGCACTTGGACTTAGAGAAGCTAAAAGATAAAGATATCCATGAAAGATTTGAAAAAAAGTCAAATGAATTGCTTAAAGATATCGGGAAAATTTTTGATACTACGGAAGTAGAAATAGAATGGAATAACACTAAATCCAGCCTAGCCATGGCGGCCAAAGATATTCTGGGGTATACATAAAAAGAAGATAAGAAACCATGGATAACCAAGGATATCTTGAATTTAACAGAAGAAAGACGAAAATACAAAAATAAGTCAGACGAAACAGGAAAACAGAGATACAAAGCCATAAAATGGGAAATTATTCGGAAATGCGGGAAAGCTAAAGAACAATGGTTTGATGACAAATGCAAAGAGGTACAAACTAAGATGGAAATAGGAAAGACGAAGCATACAAATTAATTAGAATGAATTTTAAGGATATAAAACCATATAGCAAAAATATAAGAGACGCGGAAGGAAACGTCATTATAGAAAATGTAGAGAAAGTAGCTAGATGGCAGGAATATATAAGAAATTTATATTCAGGAGAGGAACTAATCGCATTAGAACAGGAATCGGACATTGAAATTGATGATATGGGATATCCTAGATATCCTAGATATCCTAGACAGGCGAGATACTCAAAGATTTCAAACGTAACATCATGGTAACTATACCAAAAAAAGAGGCGCGTATAGATGTGAAAATTTTCGAACAATAAGTTTGACAGCACACGTTTCAAAAATATTAACTGGAATTGTACAAAGGCGAATGGAAAACGAACTGAAGCAATACTGGGAGAAGATCAATTTGGGTTTAGGTGCAACAGGGGAACACGGGAGGATATTTTAGCTTTGAGGGTGATAATGGAGAAAACAATAGAGAAGGTGGAAAGCGTATATACAGGGTTTGTAGATCTGGAAATAGCATTCGACAATGTAAAATGGAAAAAAATGTTCGAAATACTCAAAAGGATTGGAATGAGTTTTAAGGACAGACGGATAGTACACAGCTTATACAAAGAGCAAGCGGGGGTAGTAGAATGAGAGCAAAAAAGTAGAGAAGTTAATATTAGGAAAGGGGGGAGACAGGGATGTGCCTTATCCCCATTAATTTTTAACTTGTACATAAAAGAGGCAATGAATACTGTCAAAAGCAGGAAGACATTTAGAATTAATATGCAGGGATAAAAGATTGATATGCTTAGATTTGCAGATGATATAGCGGTATTAGCATCTAGCAAAGAAGAGTTAGAAGCTGCTCTTAATGAAATGAAGACAGTTTTAATGGGGAGATATGGTACGAAAATTAACAAAAATAAAACTAAAGTTCTAGTATGTAAAAGAGGGGAAAATAAATCGAAAACAAGAATACAAATAGGTAGCAAGAACTTGTAAGAGGTTAAAGATTTCTGCTACCTAGGAAGTCAAATAACGCAAGATGGGAAAAGCACAAAAGATATATAAAGCAAAGATTAGCACAAGGTCGTGCTACATTTAACAAGAAAAAGCAACTACTGTGCTTAAAGACCACAAACATAGAAACAAGGAAAAGATTGCTTAAAACATACGTGTGGAGCACAGCACTGTATGGCTGTGAAGCCTGGACAGTAGAAGAAGCAGATAAGAAAAAGGTAGAAGCCTTTGAAATGTGGTGCTACAGACGTATGATGAAGATATCATAGACAGACAAAGTTAAGAACAAAGAGGTACTAGAAATGGCAGAGGAAGAAAGAAGTATGGGTAAAACAGTAAAAAATAGGAGAGATAGGATGATAGGCCACATACTAAGACATGAGGGAATAGTGCGGAATATATTAGAAGCAGAGATAGGAAAAAAGAGAAGTAGAGGTAGTCCTAGGTTAAACTACTGCACACAGATAGTGAAAGATATAGGCTGTGAGAATTTCAGGGAAATGTCTAGCCTAGCTCAGAATAGAAATCAATGGAGGTACGCTTCCAACCAGTCGCAAGATGGAAAAACTAATGACAAAAATAATAACTGTACTTAAACATGGTGATTACTATAAACAACTACAGATATTGGTTTTCAATACTCTCAACTAATGTTAATTGTGCGAAAGGATTGATTGGAAAACTATTAATACGGCAAATGTCTAAGTGTTGGGGGATCCTTGGCAGCCACAGGTTGCTTAACCCCGTTCACACCGAACCTCGGTGAAATAGGGCATATAAATAGAAAACAATAGAAGTGAATCGACCTTTATATAGGCTGCTGTGAGAGTTGCAGGGAACTGGGTAGGCTAGCTCAGAACATAAATAAGTTAAGGTACAAGTTCAACCAGTTTCAAGACGTAAAACCCAATGACGAAAAAATAAGTGCTCTTAAATCTGAAGATTATTATAAACAACTACAGGTGTTGGTTGTGAAATATTTTCAATTAATGTTGATTGTGCGAAAGGATAAATTGGAAAAACTATTAATTCGACAAAGGTTCAAGTGCTGGGGGAACTTGGCAGCCAAAGGCTGCTCACCCCCCCTTCACATACCACTGATTATCAGTGAAATAGGGTATAAATTGTAAAACAATAGAAGGTGACCGAACTGCATCAAACAAGAAAGAACAGCAGCTATGTTAAAAGACAGTGAACATAGATACAAGAAGAAAACTATTCAAAGCATAGTGTGGAGCACAGCACAGTATGTCTATGAAATAGGGGCAATAGGAAAAGCAGACAGAAAGAGATAGAAGCCTTCTGAAATGTTGTGCTTCAGATGTATGAGGATGGTAGCATGGACAGACAAAGTTAATAACAAATTGGTTGTAGAAATAGTAGAGAAATCAAGATATCTGTGGAAAACGAAAAAAAATAGGAGAAATAGAAGTATAGGATACGTTCTAAGGCATTTCTGGGGAATAGTACGGGATATATTACAAGCGGAGATAGGAAAAGATAGGTAGGGGTAGCCGAGATCAGACTTTCTCACACAGATAGATGCAGACTGAGCAAATTTTAGCGAAATGTGTAGGTTGATTCAGACTAAGAAACAATGAGTGTACGCGTCCAACCAGTTCTAGGACTGAAGACCCAATGATGATGATGATGATATGTATGTATAAATCTTTACATTTTAATGGTTTTTATATTTACTATTTAGACAAGATGTTTTAAATTTATTGGGATGTTTTAGGTGAAAATTCTCGTTTTTATAATCAATAATATTACTGATCTTTTTATTATTTTCTTAAAACATCTATGTTAGTCGTGTGTCACTGATTATGCCAATTTATCAACCAAGATCTAGCAGTTTTATATCAATTTATTGTATTACACTATTTTCAACAGTTAATACTTATGATTATGACAAAATGTGTTGCCGAAACTCCAAGTAATATAACAAAATATTTTAAATTACTATTTATTTTGACCTAAAACATCCGAATAAATTTATAACATCTTGTCTAAATATTATATATATATATATATATATATATATATATATGTATATATATATATATATATATATATAAAGACAAGTTATTTGCAGTCCGCAATAAGAAATTGTGTAAAACAACATATAAAATAAGATGTATCTGTAAACAAACTCTATGAAAATAATAGAGCCTATTGACGAATACAAATCGGGCTAGTAGTTATATAGCCATTAACAAAACATTAGCTTTATTACTTCTCGGGGCATCCACTGACCGACGGTTTCGGCTTTATTAATCCTCATCAGAGTGAATTAGTTTCCAAGAATCTTATGAAGTAATCGAAGCTATTATACTAATATAATTTCGAAACAATATCTGTACTATGGCAAAAGTAAATAAAACCGCCATCAGGTGATAAAACACTAACACTACTAAGTGTGGAAGTACAGAATGAATCGAAACTACATAGTAAATTCTATAGATGGCTATTCGTCAATAGGCTCTATTATATTCATAGAGTTTGTTTACAGATACATCTTATTATATATATATATATATATATATATATATATATATATATATATATATATATTATTTTTTCGAGTATCACCTTCCATTATTATCGACTGTTTCTGTAAGAATTGTTAGTCTGATGATACTGCGACTGAATCTATCACTCACCTTTGGGTATCTAGAAGCTGTGTGCTCTTGCCTCTAGTCGCTATCAAACTATTGATTGTCTACCCATATTGCTGCGTATATGCTCTTAGATGGTTCCGGTTTGCTGGACGGGACTAGTTTGTACCAGTTTCGCTTGTTTGATGTTGTTTGTTGCTCTTGAATGTATTAAATAATGCAACTAGTCGAAGCTTTATATTTAACACATACAGGGTGAGTTTAGTTTTATTTTTACTAAGGACATCTTAGCTGTTAGAGCTAGAGAGACGCTCTAATGGGAAAATTAATCGCGGTTTTGTTTTTTGATCTCGGACGTGCTTTTTTTTTAAAAAGGGTAGCGGATATCAAGATATTTTGAAAAACTAAATATCTTAATTCTTTCTCAAATCTGTAGGTTTTACTATTGAGAGTAGAGAAATAACATAGGTAGAAAATGTGTAGATATTTTTAAACTGATTAAGCGGGAGTGGTTCGAAAAATTTTATTTTTCTTAGTTTCATAGATATGTACACGACCTCCCATTTTCTAAAATGGAAAGCATAGGTAGCTAAGGGCCTGTTTAATAGCTTTTGTTTTGCTGTCTTATAGATATATGCACACCATGAAGTTTTTTTTGCAAATGATCGAAATATTAAGGTTTTTTTAAATTTTTATTGTTCATAATTATTAAACCGCCCATGAAAACTACAAAACAAACCTATATAATCGCAATTTGTATTTTGGGCATTGCTGTTATTGTTCACATTATTACTAGTAATTAAGTTCTTGTATGCCAAAATCAATTATAGTAAAGTGACAAGCTCGATTATGTTAAGTTGATACATTGAATGGCTCAAAAAATTTAATAGACCATAAGATCTATATTTTTAACATCACTTTAACCCCCGTCAACCACCTCTTCCAATATTTCGTAACTTGCATTTAAATTTTATACTAGGAAGAAAAACACTGCAGAGAATATTGATGAAAACTTACAAATAAATATATTAGTCAGTGTTTGGGTCGATCCCTCTACTTCTACGAGAGAAATTGCTTTATCGACTGGAATATTGCAACGGCCTGTTGTTCGAATGCTAAGAAAGCATAAGTTTCATTCTTACAAAATATTAGATACTCAAACATTACTTTAGAAGATAAAGACATGCGCATAAGATTTTGCAGGTGGTTTATGGATAAGTATCAGCAGGATCAAGAATTTCCATTTACTGATATGTGGTCAGATGAAATCAGGTACGCCAATTGTGGTATTTTTAATAGGTTTAATGAACTCTATGGCTGCAAGAAAATCCCCTTGAAGTTCAACAACGAAGATCTCAAAGAAAAATTGTTTTTAATGCATGGTGTGGTGTTCTATGCACCAATATTATAGAATCAATAATATTTTAATGAGAATTTAAGAAGGATGCGATAGTTAAATATGTTGGAACCCAATAATTAGGAATAATTTCCTTACTCACAGTATATTCGGGTTCAGCCTCTCTGTACCACTCGAGTACAATCTGGAAAAGGAGTCCAACCACGTTATATATTATCTATTGAGCGTGTCATAAATCGACAACATCACTATAAGGTTCGTCGATTATTTGGGTGATTTGACAAACTTTTGTTCTGAAATACATACTCCTGTTAGACTGAAAATAGAAAGCAGCTGAAGATGCCAATCGATATTGAATATAAAACACGTCACTATTCGCTTCGACGATCAGAAGCGAGTTCGACGTCAAGGTGTTAAGTTCTTAAGAATCGTTAAGAGTCACCCAAATTGAAAATGTTTGGAAGTTATAATTTGGACGAAACCATAATAAAGGAAGACTATTATACATATTTATCATTTACGTTAAATGCATAAAACAACGATGGAATTTCTATAGAAATCGAAAGTAGTGATAACATCGTATTTTTCCATAAAAGTTTATATCTATTAAGAAGCGCTATAAAGCAGCAGATTTATCTAAAGCATACGAGATCGCCAGAACTGCTCCGTACTTCCTGTTCGAAGAGATACAATACAAATTGAGAAATAATCAAATAGTCGATGTCTTCAGAACTTTCGGGATCACGCGCACCAAGGGGTTGGTATCCCTGGAAGAATCAGAAACAAAGTTCATCGTACACACTAGTTTGGGGTCTGAAACCATATTCCAAGTTGGTCGTTTTAGCTCTTCTATTCCGCATAAAACCATTTTTGGATTTTTAGAAGATTACAAGAAAGCTATTGTCAACATGTTACAAAAATTAATTTTAATTAGATCCAAGTCCGATGCGAATTGTTACAAATCAGTCGAAAATACAACATATCTCATGGGAGAGGCCTCATATCACATTAAGCGACTTTACCAAAGCTTTGCTATTATCGGAAATGCAAGATCAGTCGAGCATAATGAATGCATACACAAAATGGGAGTTACACGAGCTACCATCGCTGTCACAATCAACGTCGCGGGTGTGTAGAATTGAGGTATCGAACGAGACGGAGAAGGCGAGATGGATATTATTAACTTTGCAAAATGGGAAATACGATAAGAAATATGAAAATGCTACTAGCTTTCTTCAACGTCTATATAACTAATATTAGTGCCTTTGAACTCTTAGGCGTTCTCCAAACATCGTCGGAACCTGGATTTTGAGCAGAACAAATATTTGCGTGCATATATCTTGTACACCACTTTTATGGAAAAATGTTATCCAGACAAAACTTCAAATTGATGTATAATGGACTACAGCAAGTTTAAGGACTCACTCGTGTTTGTGATTGAGCCCGCCGTCACCAATTCGAAAGTGGTAAGGATGGTGGATTTGAGAATGGACATTGAAGCGTCAAGAAACTTTGAGTCATCGATAAAGGCTTATTCTTTAATTATACACGATTCAATGTTTGAATACAACCCGTTTATGAAGATGGTTAATAGATTTATTAACAATTAAATAATTATCTATTGTACACGTTTTCAATAAAAGTTGTACCTATTTTAATAAATTCTTTATAGAAAAATGTTTTATTAATAATAAGAGAATTTAAGGTGGTGGATACAGACCAGGGTGTCATGTCGGACGTCATGTCCGTGTCGGATGTCATGTCGGATACATGTCGGGTGACTGTCAGTGTCGGGCGTCATGCAGAGCGCCTCAATCCGTTGCTATATAAAGGATTATATTTTCCACTTTGGGTTTAGTTGTGTTGCCGTTTACTTAAAAACATTTAGCACGTAAACAATAAACGATACACCAAGGGGTCTTTGGATAAAGCTAACAAGGGTGATGAGTTCCTATGCTGCTAGTAAGAAGTATAATATACCTTGAACAAAGCTAAATACTCCCTGTATGTTTGTTGTGGTTTGTTTAGTATTCTTCTTAATCTTCTTTGGGTATTAAACCACTCATAGTTTTTAAAATTATCTTTATTAACGTTTCGATCCATAACCTAGGATCGTTTTCAAAATAATAAAAACTTCAAGTTTGACATTTATGACACAAATGAAGGTGACTTTGATCCATTGATGTTTGAAATATTTGGTTTGAGTACACTAAGCAAAATTTTTAAAGTTTAAATGAATAATTGCCTTCAATTTGTGTTACGGCCTGGGACCGACTTTTTTAGGTAGCCAATACGCTTAACGTGAAATCAGCTGATTAATTTTTATAGTAAAAATTCAATAACTTGGGAATTGGAAAACATTTTTTAACATGTTTCTATTTATACAATTTAGAGGATGGTTATTAAAGAAGTGTGCAAATGCATTATTAAAGGCTTAAGTAGTCGTTTTTATATTTATTTTGAAGGAAATCATTATGATTTAGGCTACCTCTTTGGTAGATTTTAACATTGTTCTGAGGTAACCTTATGGTGGGTTTACACTTGTCAGATACCAATACCATATACAACCTTCATAAAACAACATTGGTATCTGACAAGTGTAAACCCACCATAAGGTTACCTCAGAACAATGTTAAAATCTACCAAAGAGGTAGCCTAAATCATAATGATTTCCTTCAAAATAAATATAAAAACGACTACTTAAGCCTTTAATAATGCATTTGCACACTTCTTTAATAACCATCCTCTAAATTGTATAAATAGAAACATGTTAAAAATGTTTTCCAATTCCCAAGTTATTGAATTTTACTATAAAATTAATCAGCTGATTTCACGTTAAGCGTATTGGCTACCTAAAAAGTCGGTCCCAGGCCGTAACACAAATTGAAGGCAATTATTCATTTAAACTTTAAAAATTTTGCTTAGTGTACTCAAACCAAATATTTCAAACATCAATGGATCAAAGTCACCTTCATTTGTGTCATAAATGTCAAACTTGAAGTTTTTATTATTTTGAAAACGATCCTAGGTTATGGATCGAAACGTTAATAAAGATAATTTTAAAAACTATGAGTGGTTTAATTGAACAAAGCTATAGGATCATCGTAAAAGATTGCAGAATGAGAAGAAATTATATATTACCGATATTTCTAGCTAAATGGAGGATGAAAAATATGGACACTGGACAGCACCAGGTTGTAATATCTATACAAGATTTTGAGAAATTTTTGATTTCTGGAACATAATCAAATCAGCATCGATGTTTAGAAAAAAGTTCAGTCCATACGCGTTGCAAGATTTAAACGAGCTTCCAACAAACAATAAGAAGTTTGAAAACTATGTGCTAAAGAATCTAACCGAATTTCGGGAAAAGCCTAAAAGGACACACCCAAAGAGGAAAGGTGCTGGACATTTCCAACGGTTTTATAAATAATTAAACTCGAATCGTGTACAGTACGTTTATTGGAAAAATATGTACGAACTGGTAGCCCGACTAAAATTATTGATTGTCTCTAATCAAGTTGGAAACACTAGCAAAGAAAACATAAAACGAAATGGTGTTTATGATAGAAGAGTTGAGACCAGAAGGTATAATACAGTAACCTAACTAAAAAGTTGCTCAGTTTCAAAATACCGATTGACCGGTTTGGTCGTCCAGAGTGCAAGGATGGTCATATGCAACGGTGCCTTCTAGGTCGAGGATTTTTACTAACATCCGACGGTCTTCGGTACGATATGGAAATTTGTACGCATGCGCACAATTCTAAAACCTATGAAGCGGGATCCAATCCAGACAGATCTCTGTGAATTTCGGCCTCACTCCCACGTGAATAATGGGCACAGGTATATTTTAATTGTAATCCACTGTTTTACAAAATATGCATTGATTGAACTTTAAAATATAAAATTGGAATGTAAGTCGCAAATGCAATGAAAAGTATACTAAAGAAGTTTTATAATAAACTGTTTAAGAACTTTATGCTAAAGCGTAAAATAAACTACTAAAGTACATTTTCTGCGATTAAAGCCAGTTTTCGTGAAATATTGATCAGCATAATAAAAAATAAGTTGTACAGAAGTTTTTATTTACAAGGTACTTACAGATGGCTGGCTATTTTACTTCAAGTTATGGATGAATACGATGAAACGTTACATAGAGCTATTAAATGCCATTGGAATCTAAAAACCATCCGGAAAGAATAAGGCTTTCTACAGTCGACAATGGTGCTCCAAGCAGAAAGAAGTTAACATTGTGCTGGTGAGATTGTACGTATATCAAAATAAAAGGCTGTCTTTGATAGGGGGTTCTATCCCAACTTTAGTACGGAGTTGCTCAAATTAAAAAAGTGCAACAGACCAGACCGATTACTTACCGATTAGAAGATTTACATGGGAACTCAGTCTCGGGTTGTTTTTATATCCAATAGATTCAATTTAGGCAAGTTCCTGATCAGCATTTAGTGGACAAGATTACACGGAAACGGAAACATGGACAGGTATTTTTAGTTTCCTGGCTAGTTGGTGGTAGAAGTTGGATTAAGAAGATTTTGCTTTAATATATGTTAGGGGTTACTTCTAGTTTGAACATTTAAGAATCTGTCCTCGACGAGAACGCATTGACAAGCAGCATAAATTTTAATTTGGATATACATGGATTCTAGTACAAAATAAGCCAATTTCTTGTTAAAGAAATAGCTATACTCAATTTGGAAACCCAGAAAAGGTGGCACAAAATTTTGGATATACCTTTGGACTCTAACAATTTAAGCGAGGACTTCAAGGAACGCAACACATGGTTCCACAAATATGTTTTTAGACTAAATTGGGAATCGCCGTCGACAAGTGGTATTTCTTCTGTTTATTTAACAATATACTTGGAAAAAATAATTCAGTCAAATTCTACCATCTATGTAAAGGGAGTACAAAAACAAAATATGATTTCCAGATTATTGAAATTGTAGAAGAATCAGACATCTCAAGCTTAAAATGTTTAAAAAAAGACTGGCAAGTATTTAAGTCATTGCATGTTATTTATAAATAATCATTTAAAATGTACTAAAGAGAATGTTGCATAAATTCTGAATGCAATTTAATACTTTTTTTAATAGAATATTTTTACTAGGTTATGTTTTAATGGTATCTAGTAACAGAACCAGGGTTCAAAAAGCTATATAAAATCTTAGATAATTATGGTAGTTTCAGTTATATATAAACAAGAAGTAAGATTAGAAAGAATTGTAAAGGCTCGCTCTTTCAAAGTTGTTGCATCATTAAAAAACACTAAAACTCTGAAAACTTTTAAGCATAAAAATGTCGATGATACGAAACACTGTACTCACTACCTTTCGCTAGTTAATATATACCAAAGGTGTAATGATAATTGGTTCCTTGAATGCTTGAAATAACCCGATAATTGTGAACTAATAGAAAATGGCCTCGGGAAACCTGCTTTCCTGCTTACATTGTATTTATTGTTATACTTATTCATTCTAAGGGATAGTCCTCAAATTTTCAATTCAGATTACATCGTTACAAATGGATAAACCTTCAGAAGCTAATCGATTTTTAACAGCCGTCTTTCGTATCCATTATGAATAATGCGTTTATAGTGCATTAACGACATTCAAAGCTTAGAACGACACGTGGTTTTACATAATCTGAATTCATTCAGGTCCATGCCTTTATTATGTTTTAAAAAATGTTCTGATAGAAAAATTTTATAGTACTACTTGGTACACGTGGTACTTTTACTAAAAATGAAAACTAATGTAAGATGCATTTACAAATTATGACAGAAGTAATATCCTCCGAAAACGGGTTCAAAAATACCCTTTAGGATGGTTCTGTACCTTAAGCAATCCAAAAGCTTTAATGTAAGCTGCTCTCAGTACCATAGTGCTGCTAAAAAATTTAACTAGGCAAGGTTAATCTTAGGGTTAATCTAGGATTTACTTGTTTTCTATCTAGATTATCTGTATCGTAAATTTCAAGTAATTAGTAGTTGTAACTCGTTAAGGGTGATCATGAGTTGAAAAAATGATAATGGATTTGAATTGTGCAGGTTTTTGCACTAAATACATTGCTTGAATGTTTAGAAATAAAACGTAATCGAGGAGTAACATAATTGTAGATGTAAGGCTTATAAGGGTTGCTCCGAAACTTTGTAAACAGTTCAGTTCCTTATAAAGTTCTTGTCGATCAAATACATGTCGTAAGTTGCCAAAAAGTGCTTAACAACCTGGAGAAGTCCATTGAGCAAAAATCTTTGAGGTTCGCCTGTTGTAAGGGCTGTAACGTTCTAAGGGTTGATTCGATATGAAAAATACAAAGCGATTTGGATTTCTCGAAAATTCTGTATTAACGAGACGCGTGGAAAAGTTTCCGGGAACCGGGATAATGACAATGAGCAAAAACCTCGCCAGTTCTGTGCAATTTTTCCTACTTATTATTTTACGCAAAACTTTTTTATAATAATTGGCATCAATTTCTGGTACCATATGGATTATGAACGTATACAGGATCCTTTTGTAATCAAAAAATGATATGATCATGTGAATTTAACGGCAGATTTTTGTACGGGTGCTGTTTTCGGTAGCAATCTTTCTTTTTTTTTTTTGTTCGCTACGGCACTTAATTTCTGGATTGTAACAATACACCGTCGTTTTATCCGCAGTAGTAATTATTTTTCTTCATTTTCTCTGTATCTAACATTTACTAACCGCAAATTCAAGGCATGATAAGAAATCTTTTGACAAGTATTTGGAGAATATTCACAGTTTTTCCGATATCTGTATTCTGTTTATAACAGTAAAAACAATGGGATGTTGCTGTGTTCGATTCCCTAACACCAGGATTATTTACCATGCAAAAAGTTTTTATCTTAGATTTACCTTAATGAACACAAGATTTAGTGGTTATATTCTGTGTTCTTTTCGTTTGTCACGATATTTAGAGGCTTTGCTAAACTGAAGTAAAGAATCTGTGACAATTGACATTGTGTAAAATTTGGATATAGTTTCTGATTTTCTAGGATTTTTCAGTTTATCGCATAGGACAAATAAAATCATAATCTTTGTTGAATTTCCTTAGTTAACGTAGCTGTTCATTTTTTCTACCAAAATATATAAGCTGTAAGAAAAGTGTTCTTTTTCTTGTTCTATGACTTCTATTCTTTTTTCCTTTTTTCTAGGCAAGTTCTTTAGTAAATAACACTTTTTAAAATGTCTTTTATATTAGTAGCGTGATTTCTGACGATAATATGTGCAACAAAAAGGAAAGATTTTATACTGTTTTTAAGATTAGCACTAACTATTGTACAAAATTGCCCAATGCTCTTTATGATTTCGAAGATATAGTTTTTTGCGGAAAACTATCTCTCAAAATTGAATATAATAAAAACCTCTTTACCACTTACTATGTTTAACTAAATAGATATTTCAATCGGTTCATGGTTATCATTAGTGTGACAGTTCAAAGCGCTTTAAAAACAATTGACGTTTTCAAGAATCTTCTTGAGGCTATCAATTCTTCTTACAACGTATGCTGAAAAGAACCTTTCCAACGTACAATTAAACGCGTTGCTTTGAACATTTGAGAATATGCAGCTCGCCGAGCAGCCAGGCGATCACCACAGCATAAAGTGAGAAATCACTTTGTGTCTACACGCTGAGGAGAGGATAACCACGTATTCAAAATAACATTGATTAATTCTATATTGGAAAAGTCTATTTCAGCCTGCATCGTAAAGAGAATATTCTCAGAATGATTTTGAAGTGAGTCTTGTGATGATGATTACTAGTTAATGGTCGAAATACTTATCTAGTTTATAATAGTGTATGGTTTAAGGCATTTTATTATCTAATTTATAATCTGAATCGCACCATAGCGTTCTTACTTATCTTCTAGAAATTATTTCTGATTAAGCACTGTGTAGCATTGATTTCCATTAAACAGTCTTATATTATACATGTTGAATGTTGTTGTCTCGAATAAATTTGTTAGAGCTCGGAACAACTCCATTAAAAACTTATTATTTGTGTTTTTGTAGAGATGTAATACATTTTTAGAATTAATTTGTACTTTTAAAAGATTACTTTACAGAAGTAACATCAGCTTTATGGTACGAATACGTGTTAAACACTTTTTTATAATGGTAACTAACTTTAAAGTTGTAGCAAAACCTTATTGAAATTTCGTAGGGACAACTTGAAGAATACTCTCGCTCAACCAATAGTAATCGGGTTCAGCGAAGAACAATTGGAGAACACATCACTGCATGCTTTAGTATAATTATCATAATTAAACCATCGTATTATTTAACTTGTATTAGTGTTATCACACAGGGATTTTGTACCAAATAACCATATAATCTTATTCGGAAACTGTCGTGAACGATGTTTACTCCAACTTTGAGTTTATTGGAATCTGAATTTATATTTCTTACCGATGTAGATCTCCAAATTGGGTCTTTTTAACGGCAGAACACATTTATAACGGATTTGAGTTTTGTATGAGAAGCAGTTATTCTTCGTCTTCTAATCTAAAATTATACGAAATCCTGATTTGTTAAAAAATCTTTTCAAGAATTAAGACGCCATTAGCAACATTACAGAGATATTTTCAGTACCTTTCGACATTTTATTAAAAACATTGATATTTCTTCATTTATTATAGTAATCAAAGACTTACATTAAAAATGGGGAATTGCATATGTACTTGTGGACTTTCTAACCAAATGTCACTGATAGCACACGCTAGGCAAGAACCAGAGCTATTATCAAATATTTTAATAATCTCATAACGTTGAATGTTTTAATTAATTACAAAATTTTTCAATTACTTTATATAATATCCCACCTATATGATCTCATCATCATTAGGTCTTCCGTCCTGGAACTGGTTAGACGCGTACTCTCATTGTTTCCTATTCTGTGCTAACCTACACATGTCTGTGAAATTTCCACAGTCTGCATCTTTCACTATCTGTGTGCAATAGTTTGATCTAGGTCTACCTCCTTTTCCGATCTCTGCTTTTAATATATCCCGCACTAGTCCCCAAAAATGCCTTAGAACGTATTCTGCCCTTCTATTTCTCCTATATTTTTACCACAAATATCTTTATTCCCCTACTATTTCTATAACCTCTTTGTTATTAACTTTGTCTGTCCATGCTATCATCCTCATACATCTAAAGCACAACATCCCAAAAGGCTTGTACCGTTTTTCTGTCTGGTTCTCCTACTGCCCCTATTTCACAGACATACTGTGCAGGCTACACACATATGCTTTCAAAAAGTTTCTCCATGTTTCTATGTTTGTTGTCTTCGAACATACACGCAGCTCTTTTTTGTTAAATGCAGTTTGGTTTCTCTTCTATTGTTTATAAATATATACCCTATTTTCCCGATATTCAGTAGTATGTGAAGGGGGTTAAGCAGCCTGCAGCTACCAAGTGTTGGGGGACACTTGAATATTTGCCGAATTAATAGTGTTCCAATATATCCTTTCGCACAATAAACATTAGTCGAAAATATTTCAAAACCAACACCTGTAGTTGTTTAAAATGATCATCAGAGATAAGTGCAATTATTTTTTTCGTCATTAGATCTTCCGTCTTGAAACTAGTTGGACGCGTACCTTCACTTATTTCTATTCTTAGCTAGCGTACACCGTTCCCTGAAATTACCAAAGCCTAGATACAGCTCGTACCCCATCTGTTTTTTTCCTAATTATATGCTCTATTTCACCAAGATTCAGTGGTATGTGAAGAAGGTTAAGTAGCCTGTGGCTGCCAAGGATCCCCCAACACTTAAACATTTGCCGAATTAATAGTTTTCCAGTAATTCCTTTCGCAAAATTAACATTAGTCGAGAGTATTGCAAAACCAATACTTGTTGCTTATATTAATCATCAGGTTTAAGTACAGTTTTTTTTTTCGTCATTAGGTTTGTATCTTTGAATTGGCTGGATACGTACCTTCATTGATTTCAATTTTGAACAAGCCTCCCTGACAATCACACAGCCTACATCTTTCACTATCTGTGTGCAATAGTCTAACCTAGGTCTACCTCTACCTCTCTTTTTTCCTATCTCTGCTTCTAATATATTTCGCACTACATCATGCCTTAGTATGTGACCTATCATTCTATCTCTCTTATTTTTTACTGTTTTCCACATACTTATTTCTTCTCCTACCATTTCTAGTAACTCTTTATTCGTAACTTTGTCTGTCCATCATATCTTCATCATACGTCTGCAGCACTACATTTCAAAGGCTTTTATCTTTTGCCTGTCCGCTTCTCTTACTGTCCAGATTTCACAGCCGTACGAAATGATATTTTAATTAATTCATTTCGAATTGACATTTATACAAAATAGTTTTAGTTATATAGTTCACAACTTAAATTCAAAATATACATGATACCGATTACCTACAATATCAGTTTATGTCTTCTATAAAGGTTTAAAATAAACCGAAAGCTTAGGCTTTAAATAAGACAAACATTACTAACTAGCTGACCTAAAAACCTACTAAAGTTTTCAATAAATTATTATAAGCAAGGTCGTTATCCAAATATATATATATATATATATATAATATAAGTAGTGGGTTCTAGGTCTGCTGGATGATTAATAAGACTTTTTTATTACCTAAATTTTCGAATATATTTATATTCTTCTTCAGAGGTATAAATTGAGGTTTAAAATATATGTAATGGCATCAGATATATAAATAAAAAAATGTAAAAGGTTGTTGAAACATAATAAAATTACTTTGTATATATTAAGATGTTCTTTTTTGAAGTATATCATTTCAAAAGAACATCTTAATATATACAAGGTAATTTTATTATGTTTCAACAACCTTTTACATTTTTTTATTTATATATCTGATGCCACTACATATACTTTAAACCTCAATTTATACCTCTGAAGAAGAATATAAATATATTCGAAAATTTAAGTAATAAAAAAGAGTCTTATTAATCATCCAACAGACCTAAAACCCACTACTTATATTATATAATAAAATAAGGTCATAAAATAATTACCTATATATATATATATATATATATATATGTATATATATATATATATATATATATATATTATTGAGTGGTTTAAGCTCTAACTACTCGAACCTTACTCTCTAAGACGTGCCTCACAAATTGGGTTGACATAATTCTTTGATGTTTTAGCTCGAATCTTGCCCTCGGCTGCTCCTAATAATGCTTATTACCAAATTTCCTAAATTTTCTATTGACACCTACATGTTACATCCAAAACCTCATGCTGATACCTAAATAGACATTCACACCAATCACACACTCAAAAATAACTCAATTGACCAAATATATCACACTCTATTTAAATTAGATTCATAATACATTTTAAACACCATTCCTTTAGGTACATCCATAAAGGACAATAATTTTATAACAATAATTATGCAAGTTGATAACCTTTTAAACACACTAGGGCGTTCCTCATACCTTATGTTACCCTTTTGGTCTTAGCATGAGCTCATAATAAAACTCTACAACTGTGCGTATAAATATACTGCACTACCAAATATCAATAAGCCCTCTATACCTCTTTACAACATTTGGTTATCTGTAAATTCATTAATTATTTTCAAAGATCAATTTTCTTTTAAAGTCCCATAAATGTCTGTTCATAAAATATCAAATAATAATAAAACACATCAAACTCAAATCCAAATAATCACAAACACCATAAAAATATTGACCACTCAATGTTCTATTCTATGGCCTACCTGGTTTTTATCTTCTAAGTGTGCTCCACCATCTAGCTCCTTGAAGATGCTGACGTCTAGTAGATACCCAGTCCATCAGCTAACTCCCTGGTTCAAATACCATATCTGCCATGCATACCGCTGTTTTCAATTTCCACTCCAAAAATTCCAATGTCCAAACTTAACTTTCATTATTCAAACATCCCTCTTTTGTATCATCCAAACACTTTCAAACTTTAAAATTTTCGTGCATTCTAATACCAACTTATCAAGCTTTGTACTTATGTACCACTTTAACTTTTTTACACAAAGATGCTTTATTAACTTCTACATAAAATTTTATTAAATTGCACTAGTTTACTTGAAAGTAACTATTATCACCAATGCTGAATGAAATCAGAACGAAAAAGAAAGAGAGAGCCTGACCCCTCTCTGCCAGTGATTATATAAGTAAAATTTGCCCCCCCCCCCTGTTTTAAATTGGCACGTACACTTGTATACCCGTTCCTATAATTCTGGAAAATCTTTTCTAACCGCTCATTGTTTCAGCGAAAAACCATTTAACGAATCTCGGATTCTTGTGAATTTTTATAACGAACATAACAATACTCGGTAAATCGCTTCAAACTGTCACTCCGTTATTCGAATTTAGCCTCTACATCTTTATTTGTCAACGCCTCCAACTTGAACAAACATCTCTCATCTCCCTTGTACCTATAGCTTTATCTCACACATACGCTTCCACCAGCTGGATCTCTGCCCTTCGTGTACAATCCACACCAATCACCTTGCTTGGCTCCATTCTCCCACTTTTTAACAGACTTGTATTTGCTTTTAAATATCCTTGAAATTATCGATTTTATTTAGGTCTCTCAACTATACTGTCCCCTGAATTATGTATACGCATCCCTCTTCACTCAATACACTTTTATCCTGTCTTGATCTTTTTTGGCTCTTTGTTATACTACCTCCAAGATTGAAATCAATATTTTAACCACCAAACCGCGTCTACATTAATCCCCACGACTGTTCATTTCCAATAACCCATTAAAGTTTGTTTATTGCCAAGCTTACCGAGAAATATTATCTCCCCTCGTTGTTTTGTTTAAACGTGTCGGATTTTACGTTTGCAAACAGAAATGTTGCTTTAACACCTGTTCCACGCTTTTAGACTTTCATATAATCACTTTAGTACAATTTTAATTAGGTTAGAATGATTTTACCCCAATTATTATTTATTCTGCCCTATGTTTATATAAATATTATGTTACATTATCCTTGACTAATTGCATTGATCCTACATTACTATACACTACTTAAGCTAAAAGAATTATTTGTTAAAAATATTCTAACTCCCTAATTAAATAAATTTGTCTTCCCTTATTCAAATGCTTTCAACCTATGAGTTCACTTGTGCCCTTATATATCCCAGTGACCCCTTAATTACACGATAATGTATTATATATATATATATATATATATATATATATTATATATCATCATTATTAAGTCAGACGCGTACCTCCATTGTTTCATATCCCAGTCTGCATCTTTCACTCTCTGCGTGAAATAGTCTGCCCATCTAGGTCTATCTCTACTTCTCTTTGTTCCTGTATCTGCTTGTAATATAGCCCACACTATTCCCCAAAATGCCTTAGAACGTATCCTGTCCTTCTATTTCTACAATTTTTTTTGTTTCTATAGATATCTTTATTCCCCTGCTATTTCTATAACCTTTTTGTTATTAACTTTACCTGCCCATGCTATCATCCGCATACATCTGAAGCACAATATTCCAAAAAGGCTTCTACCGTTTTTCTGTCTGCTTCTCTTACTGTCCCTATTTCATAGGCATGCATTACATTTGATTTTTTTTCCAATTCTCCACCCGAAGGTACTACATTGGCCAGGAAGCGAGTTTTTTTTACCTGGAAAATTTGGAATTTTGCCGAACCCTTGCTGTTCCAAGCAAGGTAGGGATCTTTAACGTGCGTGACAACACTCACACACGGGACCTCCATTTTAACTTGCATCCGAACGAGGGTGTATTTTTGTAAAAAATGCTCGCCTAACATTTTTCAAGCGGACCGTGTCGGGTTTTGAACCCGGGACCTTGGGCGTAGTAGTCACACACATACCACTACGCCACGGAGCCGCCTCTGCTTCACACATAGCTTTCAACACTTTTGTTTTTGTTTCTATGTTTGTTTTTTCGAACACAGCCGCTGCTCTTTCTTGTGAGATACAGTTCGGTTCACCTTCTATTGTTTTGTAAATATATACCCTATTTCACCGATATTCAGTGGTATGTGAAGGAGGTTGAGCAGTCCGTGGCTACCAAGATTCCCCAATTTTTGAACATTTGCCGAATTAAGTTTTCTAATATATCCTTTCGCACAATCAAGATTAGTTGAAAATATTGCAAAACCAACACCTGAAGTCTTGCAAAATCCACGAAGCGCTTTTCCGATTTGTAATCAACACATTAAATATCTTCGGCTTCTATTCTTTATAATTGACGTCAAATCCCAGTTTACAAAATCATGCATAAAATCTCTATTTAGAAACGCCAGTTTTCAAAGTCTTCAATTTAATTATTTAAATTAATTTCTAAGTAGCGTTGTATCGAAGAAATTTTTATTTTCATTGTATATTACAAAATCAGATAACTGTATTTAACTATTTTCATATTTATGTGCAAGTAACGATTAATTTTATCACTTTTCTATTAATTGTAACATCGTAATTATTAAATTACTGTATGCGTACTGCATATTTCAAATAACGTCTTCGCGATTTAAATGAACATTTCGCGATCGATTTCATAAATAAATTCTCTTTAATAAAATTTCTCGTTTATATATAATTTATCTATATTCTAGTACGTTCAAGCTTCTTATGGAATTCCATTCCAAATGCTGCACGCCTATCTGACGTAATTTTTTAGGAATTCCTCATTAGCGTATTATTATCTCGTTACTGTTGATTAATGCGAGCTGTGCATCCTACTCTCTTTCCCAAGGTTATTGTTGCATCGCTTCTCTCCTGCAGTGATTGCGATTGCTAATAAACATCTTATCAATATTTATGTGTTTTTACTGTTCTGGTCGTTTCGTTGAATAAGCGTTTCTTTATTAATTAGGTCTTTACGTTGTTCTAAGTACGGATGACGCATTTTCTATATTCCTAACATTCTAGACAGTTTCTTATGTAAAATGAATTTATGTAGTACAAAAGTCAATTTACATGATTCAATTAAATTATATTACAAATGAGTTGCATTTTTATTGAAAATATTTGCTTTCATGGCAAAATGTGTTTTAATACACATTAAGATTATAGCGTTATTTTTTTCAACAAGATTGATGATTCCTTACTCAAAATGTGTACAGCTAGCACTATCCTATGCTATTTACAACAAATGAAGAGCATTTTCTATGCATAAAAAATGTATTGATAATTAACAAGTCGAAATAAATGGCGTTGTATTTATTTTAGAGTGAACAATTTGCATTCGCATTTAATGCGTTTTAAGGTTTCTTAAAAGTAATTATTTTTACATATAGGACTTATATTATTTGCTATGCATTTACAATACTCTTATATTATACAGGGTGATTATTTATACACGCGCAATTGCATTTTTGCTTGGGACTTTAATAAATAAAAGTACACTTGTATTATATAGGGTGTAACCCTGAATTTACGGAAATTTCTATTCTTTCCCGGATTCTTTTGTATCTTGGTTGGATTTATTTGTAGAATTTGGGTTTCAATGACCTCTCGTGACCCCTTATCAGGTCAATATATATATATATATATAATACAGTTTGAAGATAATGACCTTACACAAATATGATAATATATTTTTAATGGGTTTAAGTTCCGCTGGACGAAAGTAAACTCTTTTTTAGACCTAAATTTTCGAATATAATTCAAATTCTTGAGCACACGCTTTCTAAAATTTTATAATTGACTAGGCTAGCATATACATGAATTGATAGTAACGTACAAGGTGAGGTTGTACATTAAATTAACAAAGAAAATAAATCGAAATATTTCTTTAGCTTATTTTTGCTTCAATTTGTTGTATATGAAAATTGTATAACTTGCATAAAAATTAAAACGTCAGATTTTGAAAGCTTTCAGTTTCACTTATTTTATTATTTAAAACTTTAAATGCAGGATGCCTGTGTGTGCGCGCGTATGTATATGAGTGCGTGTACATGTTATATTTATATGAGTATCTATGCGTATTTATAATTATCTATGTTAATCTGTTTGTTTGTTAGTACGTGTATGTAGGTGTACATGTGTATGTATGAATGCTGTGAGGTGTATTATGTATGTAATGTTAATCACTACAATATGAATTATTGCAATAGGTATAGATTACTTCTGAAGACTAAGTAAGGATGTGCAAATCGAACTTAAACCACTAATATCCGTTTTTTTTTTATTTATGCAATTTGTCTTGAGAAAAATATTATACATTTCCAGCAATAGTTTTTTTGTGCATCTTTTTCTAGTTCTAAAATTTTAGGATGTGTAAAATCAATTTTGTGATCTACATCAATTGAGCGACTTGATAAAGCACAAAAATTTGGTTTGATTCCAACGTCACTTCTATGTTGTGTTATGCGTTGTCTCAAAAATTGTGACGGTTGTCCAATATAAGGGTTACCACAATCTATACTATTAATTTGATATTACGATGTTTTTTGAAATAAATGCAGTGTTTTATTTTTAAATTTTGAAAAAATACTTCTTAATGTTAAAATATTTTTTTAGCTTATTTTAAATTGTAATATACTTATATATTGATATGAATAGGCCTCGCGTTGAAACGCCGCTGAAAGAGTGATGTGACAACACCTCGCTTTGGGGTAGTCGCTGAAAGAGTGATATGAAAATGGCCGCACGTTAAGGTGCCGTTAAAAGAGTGCTGCAAAAAGGCCGCGTCGAAAGCGTCACTAAAAGAGTGTTGTGATACAGATACGGCAATTTGTAAAACTTGAAATTGTTTATTTACCTTTTTTTTTAACTTTGCCTAGCTAGCTCAATGGAATTGCCGGAGTTTTTAAAATGAAATCAAGCACAGCAACATCACAAAACATTTATACAGTATGAAATATTTTCTCTCTTCTAAGAAGTATGTATTACAAAAAAAAGTTGTTCCTTACCTTATTTTAAATTTACATAATTAAACTTTTTTGAAGGTATGCCTGGTTATAATTACTTTCTTGCTTGTAAGATTTGCTTTGGCTAAAAAAAATCTTTGACAGGTAATCTATTAAAAGGTCAGAGTATTTCGAACTCTGAACACAAAATTTTCCTGGTTAAACCCTTTAATTATTATATGATTAACGTTTATTATTGTACATTAAACTACATACAAATATTCTATTATCAGTTAAAAATAAATTTAAAAGTAATACTTGCAGAATCCACATAAACGCTACTCGTAATTAAAAATCTTCTTATTTTAAATTGACATCAAATCAACTTACAAGATTTTCCATATTAAAAAATCCTCATTTCAAACGGCAGTTACCAAAGTGCATTATGCTTAAATCTTCCTTTGAATTATTTAATAAAATTTTTAAAATAGCCTTATCTGGAAGAATTTTCCCTCTTTTAATTAATAATTTTCATTTTTTCTTTGTAAGTTACGTTTAAAACATCGCTTCTTTATTCATTGCAACCTCGCAACTATTAAATTACAGTATGCTTACTGCATACTTCAAATACTATATTTGCATAGCAACAGCTCGCGGCTTAAATCAAAAATAACATTTCGCGATAGAATTTCAGAACCGAAAGACCCTCATGAACGAATAAACGCTTCCTTATATACACAAACTATCCATTTTCTAGAATGTTGTAGAATCAGCGCGATTTTATTCTAAATAATAAACGCCTATCTTACGTAATATTTTTGGAAATCCTCATTACCGTCTACAATTGCTTGAGTTTTATTACCTTGTTATTTAGTTCCAGTTATTCGTGACGCGCTCTGTTTGTTCTTGTTTAACACCCAAGTTTTAATATGTCGCAACGCTTCTCTTCAACAGTGAATGCGAAAGGTAATAAATATTTCTTATCAATTTTTATTACATTATCTGGGTTTTTCGTGTTCCGGCCGCTTCTTGGAATAAATGATTATTTATTAATGACTTCATACATAGTTTTAAATACGCATGACCAATATTGTAGAAAATTCTTTACTTAAAATTAATTTCTGTAATTCACAGGGCAATTAATTTAAACTTTAATTGCTTTTTAATGTAAAAGGGGTTGCATTTTATAGAAAATATTTGATTTTGTGTTTCAGTACACAAAATTAAGACTAAAATTTTTTTTTAAATACACTGAATTATTAATTTTTATGCTAAATGCGTAAAACTAGTACTATTCTTTGTTATTTACAGCAAATGAAAAGTATTTTTATCAAAAATGTATTGATAATTCATAAGTAAAAATAAATGGCGTTGCATTTATCTTTAAAATTGATTAATTTATGATCGTATTTAAATGCGTTTTATGGTATCTTACAATTAATTGTTTTTACATATACAACCTACGTTACTTGCTATTTATTTACAATAAGCTTATATCATATAGGATGAATATTTATGCAAGCGCAATTTGCGTTTTTGCATGGCACTTTAATGAATAAAGGTACGCTTGTATTGTACAGGGCGTAAACATGAATTTAAGGAAATTTTAATTTTTTTCAGGATTTTTTATATTTTGGTGGGATTTGTTTGTAGAATTTGGGTTTCAATGACCTCTCGTGACCTCTTAGCACGTCAATATATATATATATATATATATATATTTAAAAGAAAAGTTGTTTTAATGAGTCTTAAATTATATAAAGTAAAATAAAATTATTGGCAAGTGACTCAAATTTAGCCATGAGGGCATCCTGTCGACACGTTTTAATTGGGGCTCATCAGTACAGGAGTAACAACGTTGTAATATTTAATACAGACACTTTATGGGAGGTACAGCATCACCTAGCTCACAATTTGTATCTTCGTGTCGCTTCACCTGACATCGCAGGTTTTTAGCAAGTCGGCACGGAGGAGATCCGGCTCAACTGGCTTTTTCCATAGCCAAAAGTTATAATTTAAAAGAAAAGAAGGTTTAATGAGTTTTAAATTAATACAAACCAAAAAGAAATTATTGGCAAGTGACTCAAATTCGGCCACGAGGGCTGTCTGTATTAAATATTACAACTTTGCTACTCCTGTCCAGATGAGTCCCAATTAGGGCGAAACGCGTCGACAGGATGCCCTCGTGGCTGAATTTGAGTTACTTGCCAATAATTTATTTTTACTTTGTATTAATTTAAGACTCATTAAACCTACTTTTGCTTTAAATTATAACTTTTGGCTATGGAAAAAGGTAGTTGAGCCGGATTTCCTCCGTGCCGACTGTTGCTAAAAACCTTCGATGTCAGGTAAAACGACACGAAGACAGAAATTGTGAGTTAGGTGATGCTGTACTTTCCATAAAGTGTCTGTATTAAATACTACAACATTGCAACTTATGTCCTGATGAACCCCAATTAGGGCGAAAAGCGTCGACAGGATGCCTTTGTGGCTGAATTTGAGTCACTTGCCAATAATTTCTTTTTACTTTGTATATATATATATATATATATATATATATATATATATATAGTATTGCTATGATATTTCGATTAACTGCATAACTGCTGCATGGGTTACCTGCCTCATTTAGCATGCCTGACTAACTCCCCGTCATTGGATGAAATACCTAGAACAAGCCTATCACAACAAAAAAAAAACTATTTTTTACCATTCAAACACAATTTTATACTAACATCGCTTTTTCTTCTACAAATAAATGAGCCACAAAATGCGTATTAGATTTTTCACTGATACCCTCATTTAAATTTTTCTCACCCTCGTTCAACTTTTTCTTAATCTCATCTGCTTTAGAAATAGGACAAACTTTTGCTTTTAAAAGTTTTCTTATCTTCAAAACTTGTAGAAATTCGAGACTCTCGATCTACTAACCCTAAATCTTTATTTAAATGCCCTTATTGTACCTTTTACTTCACCTGGATCCTCAATAATTGTCTTTACTTCTGTCTCATTTACTTTTTCTAATTCAAGCCGATTCAAACTAATACAGTCTTTCTCGACTTTAGTATTTATTTCATTATTTCACTTAATATACTTCTCACATATAATCATCTTATTCTTTGCGTTTATTCGTAACCTCAACTTATCTATTAAATCCATGCCAACCAAAAACAGCATCCATCCTTAATTCAGGTACGATCATAAATTCATGCTCAAACTTCATATTCCATGATCACCATACTATTTATACTTGTGAACTTTCTGTTGTTTGGTGCTACCAAGTTACGTTTCTTTACGGGCATCAATTCCTTATTTAATCGTTGAATATTATCTTTAACCAAATATTTAGAAATCAGCGATGCTTTAGCTCCTGTATCTATAAGTACTTTAATTATTTTATCCTCTACATTTAAATTTAAAATAGGTAATTGTTTTTATTTAAGTCATCGTCACTTTCTAATTCAAATTTGATGAACTCGCGTTGTTGTCCATATTGATTAATTTTAACGGGAGTGGTTTGTCTCTTATTGAAAATCCTGCCTCGATGTAGACGGTACCGGCCTATTTAGGGTTTCTGCATATATACGACTATTTTCCCTCGTCGAATTACCTTCTAATTCTCTACTTCTTTGTAAATTTTCATTACCATTATTTTCTCTGTTTATGCTTCTATTTTCTGCAGTCCTTGTTTCATTATTTCTTCTTGGTGTATTACTCTGGCTCGAATTTGCCCTATTAAAATTTACTCTATTAAAATTCATATTGTTAAAACATTCTGGTCCCTTACCTCACTGATATCTGACAAAATTTACGGGATGGTTCCGAGCCATATTTTATGTTCTTCTTGGTTGATCCATTTCATCATATCTTTGCAAATACTCTAAAAATACGTCCCTGTCCACAATTTTTGTAAAGCTATACACTGTCTAAAATTCTGCCTCAAAACGTCCTACCAGATATGTAATAATCTGTTTGTTTTCCAGTGGAGGATTTAATTGTTTCTTCACACTGAATTTGTTGATAGCGTATAACTCTCTTGTTATATCTAAGTCCGCATTATATCTTCCCATAATTAAATCATCCCTTACTCGAAATTTTTGAATATCCCTCCTACAAGTGTTTTAAAAATTTAAATTTAAAATACTTAAATGTTCTTAATTCACTTTCTATTAGAATAAACCATATCTCGGCACTCCCTTTTAACATTGACCTGACTATCTTGAATTTAATTTGCTCATCTAGACTTCTCTGCATTAAAGTTCTGACATTATTTAAAAATATCTTGAAGTTTAATTTATTATCACATTAAAAATTGGAATATTGTTCTAATGTAACATTACTTTGAGTTCGCCTCAGGGGTTCACCAAAATTATGTGAAATACTTTTATAAATATTTTGCACCTTTTTCTCTAAATTCTTTACTTTGTTTCCATAATCTGTCTTAAAACTGTCCTTTTTAAATGTTTCAAACTCTGTTTGACAACTTTTTTCAATTTCATTTACTTTCTGATCTAAGTTCTTAAGACTTAATTTGTGCGATTTCCCCTATAACGTCATTCATAGTCTCCAGAATTTGTACTACTTTACCTCTAATTTCTAATTTCATTTCCTCTATGGTCCTACTAGCCTTTTTTAAACCTAAAGTTAATTTATCACTCATCTCGTTAAATTTCCTTTCATTCTTTTCACTCTCCAATCTTAAATTTTCCCCCAATCTTGCAAAATTTTCTGCAAACTTCGCTCGTCTTTCCTGGGTATTTTTATCAGATTTCTCTCTGATTTCGTTTATATTCTCACTTATTTCTTTGATATTTTTTTCATTCTTTTCACTTATTTCTTTGGTACTTTTTTATTTTCTTCATTTATTTCCTTGATACATTTTCATTCTTTTCACTTCTTTCCTTCATATTTTTCTCATTCTTTTCACTCATTTCCTTAATATTTTTTTCATTCTTTCCACTCTCCTGCATACTTTTGTTTAAATTCAACAAAACATTCTAAATTCTTGAGTATCTTCTACATTTCCATTGTGACACTGCTCTGAATTTTCTCTTGCTCCTCCCTTTTTGAATCTTCTAAATTAACACTCTCTATCATTCTACAGTCATTCTGAAGACAAGTCAAATCTACTTTACAAAAAATTCTTACCAAATCCTAAGATACACGAAACTCTAAATTTCAAGCGGTTTAATGGAGCACCAGGTTGGGTCGCCAATAAAAGTGCTGGGAAATGCCCGGGTTCTTATAAAAATTACTATGATGATAGTTTCAAATTGCCCGTGGTGTATTTATTTTTGCTAGTTCTCTAATTATTAAAACCACTGCAAACATACTTCAGATTTTTAATAATACGATTTATCCTTTTACAAACAATTAAACATCTACAACAGCTTTGTCTTACGAACAATATCTTAAATATAACATCGATAGCAAATATAGCTTCCTCTTAACACAAATCATGTATACTAAAAATAGACTCCTAAATCTCTTTTTAAAACTAGGATAATCAGTCACTTATTTTACAAATCTTAATCCTCATAATTATCATTCATAATCAACTCCATAATTAAATCTTCGTTATTATGTACAAAATTTATCTTAGTAAATCTTGTAGTTTAATATTTCTCCGCTTAGAACCGTATTGAGCTATTTGAATGCAGCTAAGTTAAATAATCACCTTCTATAATGCCGAAAATCTGTATCGTACGTTTGCCAACCCTTTTAAAATTAAATATTCTTGATTTTACTCACACACTCTACTTTAAATTCAAAATACTTGTACACAGAAAAATCTCATCATACCACTTAACTAATCGATAGATATGTCCTTTTAGAAATTCAAACCAGATATATTTATTTTATTATTACAGATCAGTTTGTTGTTGCCTTTTCCCAGAACTTAGCTATCAATCCATGCTCCAAAAATCGTTTAAAAAAGTAAACATTTTCATACCAATTACTTTGTATCACATACAGGAAACCATTCCAATCTTATATGTTTTATTTCAATTAAGAAGACTTTATCTTGCGTTATTTGTAATTGTTTTTACTTGTATCTGCGTATTAATAAACGCTTTAACGTCGATTGTCAAGTAACTCTCTTAAAACCGTTTTAAAATTGTCTTCCATAATATATGTATATATATATATATATATATATATATATATATATCCATATAATTTTTACTACTAAATACTGTACATTAGGTAGAGCTATAACTACGTAACGTATTATCTGATTAGGTCGATTGCATGGCGACGTTTGAATCTGATCAGTTCCACGTTCGAAATGGTCTATTCTAGAAGGCGTGTTATTACGTCTATTATTAACATTCGAAGATTTGTTTTTCTACTATCTCGGGATATATCATAATTGGACGTGTTGTCTTACGTATACTGTTATTACAACAATTTACCGCCTCTCCGGTCTATTCTCGTCGTTCACTTATTTAAACATTTAAGTTTGTTGATTCTTTACCTTCTGGCTATTAAATAATTTGTGAACGTTAATCTACTACATGGTTTTAGAACATGGGTGGATCAACTACGCTCCTCAATACTTAGAAATACATATTTTCAATTGACGTAAATACTTTTGATATTACATGAAAATTGAGTAGTTAAATGCATTTACGCGTACTTTTTCACGCGGCATTACTTAAAATGTAACTAAATTTTTCTTAGAATATTTATGCATTTGAACAGGACCAATCACTTATTAAAATCTTTCGGAATATGCGACTTTACATAGGATTGAGTACTTTTCTAAATACAATGTTTTTACTATTGAATGTAGACGAAACTTGAAAAAGGCTTGTTTACGCATAGAACATTATAAATACAGTTACTTTGATCTAAAATACGATTCTTTCGTCGTTAAACTATGTAATCATAACAGGTATTTATGTATTAATACATTTGTATACGGCAACTTCACGAATACGTTTTCTATACAAATAAATTCTACATAATTGGGTGTTTTCTTGAATTGGGCGACAATCCATGCACGCCTCCGTCTATGTACAATTATACGCGGTCTCCCGGTTGAAAACCAGACTCTTGCCCGATGTTGTCATACTTGGTCACTCGCATTCTGAATATTCTCTCTTACGTTTCCATGAGTGTCATTAATTTTTCGCTTGAGTCTCTCGACATAACTTTCGCCTACGTCTGCTCTAGGCTTACTACTGAACTCAAGCTCACATGGTAAACGTATCTCGCGTCCAATCATATCACGTGCAGGAGTCTGTCCAGTACTCTTGTGAACCTAGATAGGCAGACCATTAAAAATAAGTGTGTGTATTGATTCCTGTCCCTTTGATATTCAGAGACTATCTTACACATATACTTTCCCAAGATGCGGTTCATGCGTTCTGCGATTCCATCCGATTGAGGGTGCAACAGTTCAGTTCTGGTTTTTCTTATCCGTATTAACCGACAAACTTCGTGAAATAACTTAGTCTCAAAATTTTTGCCCCGTGTAACTCCAAAGGATTTCCAAATCGACAGAAAAATTCTTTGCCTAGTACGTCACCGACGGTTGCTCCTTCCTGGTTGTGTATAGAATACGCCTTTGTCCATTGTGTAAAGTAGTCCATGGCCACCAAGATATATTTATTTCTAGGCTCTGTTTCGGGAATGGGCTTGCGCCGTCAATTGCCACTCTCTCAAACGGGCTTCCTACTTTGTATTGCCTCATGAGTGCTTTCCGATTGCCCAGCGGCGCACATAACTGACACTTCCTGTACCACTTCCCGACGTATTCCTTGCAGCCTACCTATTAAAATTTTTTACGGACTTTCTCTAGAGTATTCTTTACGCCGAAATGTCCTCCTGACGTCTCATTATGTATATGTCCTAAACCCCCGGACACCTTGTTCTTAGGTCAGGACAAGGTCATCTCGACAATGTGTCTGCGTTACGGTAACTTGAACCTACTCGATATTCAGTTTTGAAGTAGAACTCTTGTAGCCTTTTTATCCATCTCGCGGCCTACCCTTCCGGATTCTTGAACTGCAGTAGTTACTTCAGCGCTGCGTGATCTGCTCTCACGTGAAACTTTCCACTATAGAGATACTTATAAAAGTGCTCTACCGACTTTAATACAGCCAACAGTTCTTTCCTGGTGTCGCAGTAGTTTCTTTCCGGTTTCGATAGGACCTTGCTGAAATAATTTATCATTTTCTCTTGTCCATCCTGTGTCTGGGACAACATACTTCCAATGGCAACATTACGTGCGTCCGTGTCTAATATGAATTTGCCTTCTAATCGAAGTTAACTGAAGATCGGAGCAGACGTCAATAAATGCCTTAGCTGTTGGAACATATTTTGACAACGTTCGTTTTATACATAATCGCGCCCTTCTTCTGTTAATTCAGTCAAATGCTTGGCAATATTCGCAAATTCACAAACGAATAATATGTGTACAATCGCAGAAAACTCGTAATTGGTGTTTGTCTTTGGGTGTCGGCCACTCTTGCACTGTTTTAATTTTTCCGGGTCTGGCTTAGCTCTATTTCGTGAGACTACATGCACCAGGTATTTTATCTCTTCTTTGACTCAATTTTAGATTGGTTCTTCTCAATCTTAGAAACACTTCCTCCAAATTGGTCAAGTGCTCCTTAAAGGCCTTCCCAACCAGGATGACGTCATCCAAATACATAGGGTATGTTTCCCACGACTGTCCACGTAAGATGTTATCCATTAAACGCTCTAAGATGACAGAACCATTGCAAAGTCTAAATGTCATTACTGCAAATTGCCGTAGGTCAGTTGAATAGTAAAAGTAGTCTTCTCTCGATCTTTGGGCACCACATCCACTTGTCAGTATCTGCTTTCGAAGTACAAGGTCGAGAACCACCGTGACCCTGAGAGCATATCTAGCGCGTTGTCAATCCTCAGTAATAGGTAGCTGTCCTTTTTCGTCACGTCATACAACCAGCAGTAGTCAACACAGAATCTTGTGGACCAGTAGTTCTTCTTGACAAGCACATCAGTCAATACCCAAGAGCTGTCGGAGTGTTCGATCACACCCTGCCCTTCCATTTTTTCAACCATTGTTTGAGCCTCTTTACGCTTGGTCAGTGATAAACTTCTCGGGTATTGTCTTATTATCCCGGGCATCCCCAGTATCGATTTTGTTCTTAACTACCGCGGTATTTCCTACTGACTGTCGTCATTTGCAAACAAGGGTACAATGTCTGACACTTTTGTCAATGCTTTTGTTACGAGTACACCCTTTCCAAGAGATTTACTACATACGTTGCGGTAGCGCATACAAAGCTCTCCCGTAGAGCACCATCTATTCGTACTATCACCGTGCTTTCTGCCCTGACGAACAAACTCGCACAGATCCGTCATTTGTCTCACAAAACGGTATCTCTTCGTTCTCTACTTTCGGGATATCCTGATTCATATCTAAACGAAAACCGTGCTTGTTTAAGATGTCCATTCCTAAGGTAGCTTCCTCAGTAATGTCCGTTATTATCACTTGATGGCCGGATATTTTGCCACCAATTACGATCTTTTGAATTTCTGTGCATACGAATGTCTTCGTCGACCATTGTCCGAACACGCGCCATTACAGACGTCACTGTATCATGTTTGCGCACTACGGAAGGGTTTGCAATTGTCCTAGTGGCATTGGTAAAGGCTTAATAATCTTACCGTTATACTATTCATATACGTAAATACTGTTCTCGCATCTAGTTGGCGCGATGCATATGATTTTCTCCGGGACAGAATCCGTACAGGTCGTTTTTTGCCTCCTATTCATTGTCAACCCCCTCTAGTTTTCAAATTTCTCTTATACTCTCTTGAGTTGCTTGCATTGCCGCTGGATCTGTCCAATTCCTCACAATTCCAGCATTTTGGTCCTTTGCTTTTAAGGCTGATACACTTGTTGTAGGTGCGAATCGCAGTTTTTTCATTTTCATCCTTGATGTTAGAACCCCGTAGTTTCTTTGCTCATTGTCCGGTATAGTTTGTAGAATACTCAAACCTTTACCTCGTTTTGCAACTATCAATGCAGTTGCCTTTTGTCGGTAATTCCAGCCGCTAGCTGTCACGGCAGCTTCAAATTGTTTGCACTACGTTCCCAAGGCTATTTCTTATCAAAGGTAGGTAGTTTTACTTTGAATTTAGATGACAACGGTTTGGTTTCCACGGCATTATTAAATTCTGGGGTGTGATGTTCTATCACCGGAGTTGTAAGCGATTTAATTCGTTCTTTTAATTTTAGTACTTCTTCCATCTTTCCCGAATTTTGTAACGACTTTTCTGTAAACTCTGCTTCAAATTTTTTGTAAAGCGTCTGAAATTTTGGCTTCAGCTTTTCCACGAATGTTGTAGTTTCTTGCATAAATCTTTTTCATAATCGGCTGTAATTTTCTATTAACCTTTGCTCAACCGGTTTTGCATTTTGATCTAATTGCGCTGTAAAATTTTGCAGCTGCTTGGCTGCGGTCTGGTTCGGTTTTTCCACCAGGTTCGCAGCGTTTTCCTGTAATTTCTCTGTAAAACTCGTGTTACTTTTTTCTAATTTCGCTGCCAGGCTCGCAGAGTTTTCCTCCATGCCTGACTTGAATTACTTCAACAAGGAAAGAGTATCGTCGTCCTTCTGTTGTTGACTACGAGTTACAGGCATGCAAATAGAAATTGTTCAAATTTCTTTTTTGCTATTAGCCCACACACTTGACAACGGCGTAACGAATTCTTTAAATTGGCTTTATTTCTAATAAATATGTCTAATAATTATTCTGCACAATTACAAATATTTACAGTCTTGTTTACATTAGCATTAGCTTAATCTTTATTTGTAGGCACTAATTAAAACTTCTATATACGACGTATTAAACACTATTGTAGCTCTTATTCTTAGTGGTAATTTATTTATCTAACACATGTATATCACGTGCGCGAATGAATTTTTACAACACCTAAGGGGAATTTATTTGCATATTAATTTATGTACATGAAACGTTTATTAGCAACGAGTTCAAACTAATACTCATCTATCGTAACGGGGTTCAAGAAAAATACAGAGATATTTAGAATATGAATTATTAAAATTTCTAGAGCAACCTTATTATATTACAATATCAATCACCATTCTTACCGCTAGTCAGATATGATTGTATTACGATACCTATGAATCATCCTTTCTTGTTGCTAAATAGATATGAGACCGTTTTAGTAAATACTGAATAAGAGTACTTTCAAGTGTTCTATATTCTTCTTAGTTACTATTACAATACAAAAGGTTTATTACATGTACATTCTTGTAAAAGTTGTTTATTCGAAACAGGAAAAAGATTTAATTTATTCAGGATTATATCCCAGGATTTTCGGTTTTATAAATCATGCGCTAGACCTATAAAACAAAGATTAGCACAAAGTCGTGCCACATTTAACAAGAAAAAGCAATTATTGGTGTTCAAAGACAACAAACATAGAAACAATTAGAAGATTGCTAAAAGCATATGTGTGAAGCGCAACACTGTACGGCTGTGAAACTTGGACAGTAGGAGAAGCGGATAGGAAAAATATAGAAGTTTTTGAGATGTGGTGCTACAGACGTATGATGAAGATATCATCGACAGACAAAGTTAAGAACAAAGAGGTTCTAGAAATGGTACGGAAGAAAGAAATATGTGGAAAACAAAAAATAAGAGAGATGGGATGATAGGTCACATACTAAGGCATGAGGGAATAGTGCGGAATATATTACACACAGAGATAGGAAAAAAGATAGATAGTGGTAGACCTAGGTTAGACTGTTGCATACAGATAGTGAAAGATGTTGGCTGTGGAAATTTCAGGAAAATGTTCAGGCCGTCTCAGAATAGAAATCAATGGAGGTACGCATCCAACCAGTTCCAAGACGGAAAACTTTATGACGAAAAAACAATAATTGTACTTAAACATGATGATTATTATAAACAACTACGTGTTAGTTTTACAATATTCTCAACTAATGTTGATTGTGTGAAAGAGTTTACTGGAGAATTATTAATTCGGCAAATTTCTATGTTGGGGGATCTTGGTAGCCGCAGGCTGCTTAACTCCGTTCACATACCGCTGAATATCCGTGAAATAGGGATATATTTAGATAACAATAGAAGGGGAACCGCGCAGTATCTATGCTGTAGGAATGTCAGGGAATTATATAGACTAGCTCAGAATAGAAATCAGTGGAGGTACGAGTCCAACCTGTTCCAAGACGAAAAATCTAGTGACGAAAAACTAATGGCAGTTAAATCTGATGAGTACTAGAAACAAATGCAGCTGTTGGTTTTGCAATATTTTCAACTACTCATGATTGTACGAAAGGATTTATTGGAAAATTCTTAATTCGGCAAATGTCTAAGTGTTGGGGAATCTTGGTAGCCATTAAGTTGCTTAACCCCCTTCGTATAACATTGAATATCGGTGAAATGAGGGTATATATTTACAAAACAATAGAAGGGGAACTGAACTGAATCTAACAATAAAGAGCAACGGCTATATTCGAAGACAACAAATATAGAAACAAGGACAAAGGTGCTGGAAGCATTTGTGTGGAGCACAGCAATGTACGCCTACGAAATAGGGAGAGTAGGAGAAGCAGACAGGAAACGGAAGAAGCCTTTTGGAATATTATGCTTCAGATGTATGATGATGATAGCATGGATAGATAAAGTTAATAATAAAGAGGTTATAGAAATAGTAGGAGAATAAGGATATCTGTGAAAAACAAAAAAAATAGAGACATAGAAAGACAGGATACGTTCTAAGGCATTTTTGGGAAATATTGTGGGCTATATTACAATCACATGTAGGAAAAACGACAGGTAGATGTTGATCTAAGTCAGACTACTGCACTCAGATAGTGAAAGATGCAAACTGTGGGAATTTCAAGGAAATGTGTAGGTTGACTCAGAATAGGAAACAATTGAGGTGCGCGTTTAACCAGTTGTGCCAAACCGCCATTTTAACAACTATAGTATTATAACTGAACTGTAACGGAACATGCCTTTTTATACGCAGTTTGAAATTATTTAAACAGCAATGCTACACAAGTGAAAAATTTAACAATCTATCAGATTGTAAAGCGTCATGCTTTCAAATCATCCACTTATTTATGCACCTAATAAAATATTAGTTAATGATAATGTAATAGCATCAATAGACACCGCTATGGGCGAATAAATTGAAATACTTTAAACTCTATCTTTTCAAATGTTGAATTCCTTTAAAAGAAAGCCTTTTTATAGCATTTATATCAGTAATTTTTATGTGTGCTACATTTTTTTTTTCTAATGTTTTATTGACAACACTATTAAGGTTGATTCAATTTTTAAAGTGTTAATATATTTTATCCCACTTTATTGTTAGGTTTTGTCTATTACATCGTATGTTGGTGGTTCTTTTTATTGAGTGGGAGAAGTTATTTGGTAATTTGTACCTATTTTAGATTAAACTAATACTTACAGTCTTTTACTCCTTGAAGTAAGTATATTTATGAACGTATCTTTATTTTACTATTTAACAGTTTTATTTAATCTTTTATATTAGTATTAATAATATAGTATCAAGACTACCCAAGCTTCTACTTTTTTACGTAGCTGATAGCTGTTTACCAGTAACAATATTCAGTTTATAATGCATTTTTTATATGCGTGACTTTGCTATACTTTTATTTCTAACGGTTGTTTTACTTGCTTGCTTTTGATTTTTAATGTTATTTAAGTATATGTATTATATCTCTAACTTAACTTATCAGTTGCTACAGTTATATTCTGGTTAATAAGAATTTTTATTTCACGGTAAATTTTATTTAAAGTATTTATGTTAATTACTATATCTTCTTCTTTCATTTGAATTTGAATGTATCACCTTTCATTTTCTGTATAGCGTTTTCTATTTGCATTGTATATTCAAGTAATTTTGCATGTCAATTTGAATTATATGTAAATTAAGAATTTTTTTCTAACGTCAAGCCAAATATATTGCATTTTATTTTAGAATGTATTCCATCACGATGCTGTATCGTATTAATAAGATTTTTTTTACCCGTGTTTATTTAAATAGCCCATTATTTATTTGATAAACGTTTGATTTGATTTGTTGCTATAAGATATAACTACTATAGATCCAAACCGAACAACGACCTACTTTTTAAACTACAGTTCCTTCTTCAGCTATGCTAAAGCATTGCTAACCTTTTACGACACCCGCTCTAATCTGTGGTGTTTAATTTATTACAGAAAAGTGTAACGACCAACTAGTGTTAATGCAAGACCAAACATAGAGCTTGTATTTGAAGTTCGTACACCTAGAAGGTTATTCAGTATTTGTGTGTTATAATAAATGCTTTGCCAGTATTTGTACCATGTTCTTGATTTTCTGTGGTTCCGTAAAATTATTATTACTGAATTGCAAATGTTTTTATGAAAAATCGCCTTATTGAGTTAATAGTGCCTTTTGCAGATGTAAACTAGTTGAAAAGTCTAATTATTTTCAGGCTTTCGAGTTAATCTAATGTGGAAATTAGAACTTGTAGTCATATTTCATTATCACATGATAGTCAAGTTAGCGATATACCACTCTGAGAAGTGTTAATTATTTAAGTTTAAGTACTGAAGTACTTACTTATTATAAATTTCTTCAAAATTAGTTATGAAATCCAAAGGTTTGGGAATATGTTAATTAGAAACAAAGAATGATGCTAAGTTTACATTTACATCCATAGAATAACCAAATCTTTGGTTATCTGTTTTTCTGCTGTGAATTAGAAGTAAGAAAATAGTTCTAGTTTAATGGTGTTAAATTACTGATTGAGTTTTTATTGCCATTCTTCGAAGAAGCAAATAATTAATGTTTTATAAGTGAATTAATTTCTGCTTTTTTCCGATTATCGATTGTAAAGTGAAAATATATATTACGTTTTCCATTTGCGAAAAATGTTTAACGAGTCTTAAGACTAAGTTGGAAGTTGGTATTACCATTCAGCAAAACTTTTTAAAATTTAATTAATATAAATATCTTGTATTTTTTGCACAATGTAAAAATGTATTAATTTATGGAATTAACAAATAAAAGAGGAATATGGAATTTAACTTCTGTATTAACAGTATCTCTTTAAAAAATAGTAAATTTATATTGTTTTAACAGTTAGATGGCTCCGTAGTTTTCTGTTGGAAATTAGTTATCAAGTCGAAATATTTTGCGTTTTTGGTTCCATAATAATGGTTGATAATACTAATTTTGTAATCTAGTTGTGCTATCCACTTAAAGATGCGCAATCTCTCTAAATTTAGTAATTAAATTAGTTGTTGCTATTGCAAATTCGTGTTTAAACCTGTTTTGAAATGCAGAAATTTGTGAACCTGTTAGTTGTATCATAATATAGGAGCGATTAGTTAACCGTTGCAGTACCGTTGCAGTAAAAAGTATTTCTTATTAAAAATGTATGATTAGAGTGGAAGGTAAAGAAAGAAACACAACACCAAAATCTCTGCTTATAAGGGTTATATTATAATTTCCTCTACAAACTTGATATGGATGGAGGAGAAGGTATTGCATATACATTAATTTATCTATCTCACACATAACTATAAATATCGTTTCTTAAGTACTTTTTTTGTAGAGGTGGTATCGTAGAGAAATTGCCGCAGACCACAATGCAATCATTTAATATATAATTATAAGGTACATTTAATTATTTCGTTGTATATGTTTCACACGGCGTGATCGATACGTCACTTTACTAAAGATCAGACCTGTTCCTTTTAGATTATTGCTACCACATTCAGCACAGTATTAGCATTTATTCTCAGGACATATAAAGTTGACCCTAGTTGGATTAGAACACGGTACCTTTCATTATGAAGTCAATAGTTTCTACTACACCACGAAGGCATATGCTAAAAACAACATTAACTGTGTTACATATTTAATGTATGAAGTACCTATATTTTAACATCGTTTAATAGGAATTTTATTTAAAACACGCTTTTAATTTTTTACATATTTTAAACGATGTATTAAAAAATATGCATTAATTAACAAGTAATAAAACAATCCAAACATACCGCATGAAGTGTTGTACCCTTCTTGCAGCTTTAGTTTAAAAACCTGTTTATTACACTAGTCCTTGTTTATTACGCTGTTCAGTATACAATACAAGTATCGTATAGTTAACTATAACATTAGAATACACACGAGGTCTTACTTAAATTATTTTAAAGCACAATACGTGCATTAAAAAACAACTATGAGAAGGAATTTTAGTTAATTAATATGAATATATACAACCACTTTGCATTAGAATTCTGTATTTAGAATGCTTCCTATTAACTTTGTATGTATGTATGTACTTACGTGTGTGTGTGTGTGTGTGTGTGTGCGCGCGTGTGCGTGTGCGCGCGCGTGCGTGTGCGTGTGCGCGTGTATGTGTGGTGTGCGCGTGGGTGCGTGCGTGCGTGCGTACATGCGTGTGTGCATGTGTGCGTGCGTACGTGCGCGCGCGCGTGCGTGCACGATTTAAGTTTTGTGCGAATTGCATTATTTGATATATTGTTCTTTCCGGTGTCACTTGGCGTTGCTGTCGACGGGTTTTGACGAAAACCGTTAATCTGAAGGCACTCGACAATATCTATTTTTGCTGAGAAAGATTGCGTTATTTTCAGCCCTAGACAAAATTTTGAAGGTGTCTACATCATTGGTTGTACATTTATTACTCTCTAGATATTAATACAACAGGTAACAAACCAGGAAGAAAAATTTATTTTGTCGAGGACATTTAATTTTCCATTACGTACTCAACCAGTTGTGTCTATCCCGTTCGTTCTAATTTGAATCTTGCCAAAACAACAAACTTGTATGTGGATCTAGGCGTTGAATTTTACATTGACTACGAAGGGAGACGCACATGTGTGTTAAATATATTTTATTTAGTAACTCACCAGAAATATAATACAAGTTGTTCTGATATTACAGTTTTTCATCTTTCATTTTGACAATTTTTGTTTATTTATGTAAACATTTTGTCGGGAATTCATAATCTATTTTGCTTAACACCGAGAGTCGGTATATTACAATCTCGGGAATACGACTGGCAATTTCGTACATGTCAGCCAATGACCAGAAAAGATCAAAGTAACCTCAATTTACAATAACTCATTTCATCTTGTCCTTAGGTTGCGACTAATGGAATGACCGGTAGATATAAGGTCTTGATTTGAACACCAAATAAGCAGTCCCAAACATGTGCAACTGAAATTTAATACTTTGTATAGGTGGAGTGTGAATTACTGCAGTGTGGAAAGATAATAAGAAAATGTAACATTATAGTTCCTTGAAAACAGCGTGATATTTATTAAATATTTGTACTCAGAGCAAAATTTCTTTGAAACATAATATCTTTAAAAGTTTTTGGAGGGTGAGGCTTTGGGAGGCGTATTGAAAAGAACTAAAAACCAGGAAGGTAAAAAGATAGCTGGCCGAGCGTACCTTTATTAATTGATGTACTAGCGAAAAATTCAATTGCGCATGAATAATAATCACCCTGTTTGATATAAGCATATTGTAAATACATAGCAAGTAACGTAAGTTGTATATATAAATATAATTAATTGTAAGATACCGTAAAACGCATTTAATGCGAACGCAAATCAATCGTTTTAAGATAAATACAAAGTCATTTATTAATTATCAATACACTTGATAAAAATACTTTTTATTTGCTGTAAATAGCATAGAATAGTACTAGCTTTACGCATTTAACTTAAGAAACTACAATAAACGTGTATTTTAAACCCCAATTTTAATAAATTTGTGTACTGAAACACGAAATCAAATATTTTTATAAAATTTAAACTTTTTTGTGTTAAATTGCAATTAACGTTTAAATTAATCACCACGTGGATTACAGAAATTTATTTTATATAAAGAATTTTTTAGAACATTAGGAATATAAAAGGATGAGTCGCCGGTATTTAGAACTACGTAAATATCTAATTAATAAATGAAACATTTTATTCCAAGAAGCGGCCGGAACCCGAAAACCCCATAGAATCCATGAAATATCCGATAAAATTGATTATCTTTTGCATTAGTATGCGACGCCACAATAATAGTATATGTGTTAAACAAGGACAAACGACGCGCGTCACGATCGACTGGAATGATATTACGAGGTTTAAACGTCTCGATTTTAGAGGCTAATGAGTTTTTTTGAGAAATCTTGCATCATAATGTTCTATACTATTCTAGTAACTTCTGGATATAGATAGTTTGAATGAAGCGTTTATTTAAAACGGGATTCATTTATTGATTCGATTAGTTCGATTTATTCGATTCTTAAATTCGATCGCGAGATTTTATTTTGATTTAAAAGCGCAAGCTGTTGCTTTGCGAAGATAATATTAGAAGTATGCAGTAAATATACTGTAATTTAATAATGATGCTGTTACAATGTATATAGAAGTTATGTTTTAATTACAATCAAGAGGGAAAATTCTTCAATATAATGCTCTTTTAAAAATTTTATTAAAAGGAAGATATAACCAAAAATGTACTTTGGTAACTGCTGTTTGAAACGAGGATTTTAAATATGGAAAATTTTGTAAGCTGATTTGGCCATCAATTTAAAATAAGCAGATATTTTACTACGAGTAGCTTTTTTGTGGATTTTGCAAGTATTATTTTTAGATTTATTTTTAACTGATATTAGAGTATTTGTATTTAGTTTAAGGTAGAACAATAAGTGTTAATCATACAATATTTTTTTTGTGAAGATTTTTTGCCAGGAAAGTTTGTGATCAGAGTTCTAAATACTCTGATCTTTTAATATATTATCTGTCACGGATTTTTTGTCCAAACAAACCCTAAAGGCGTGGCAAACCATCCATAAAAAAGAAATTTAGTTTTGTAAATTTAAAATAAAGTAACAAACAATTTTTTTTTAACAAGTACTTCTTAGCAATTATTTTGTGTTTGAAAGAAATGATGTTGTAAATGCTTTTGTATGAGAGAAAATATTTCATACTGTATAAATGCTTTGTGATATTGCTGTGTTTGATTTCATTTTGAAAACCCCGTCAATTTCTTTGACCTAACCAGGGAAAGTTAGAAAGGAAGGTAAGTGAACAATTTCAAGTTTACAAATTGCTTTATCTGTATCACAGCACTCTTTTAGTGACGCCTCCAACGCGAGGCCATTTTCATATCACTCTTTCAGTGACGCTCAACGCGGCCCTATCACATTACTCGTTTAGCGGCACCTCAACTTGCGGCGTTCTTGGTTAGACGCGTACCCTTATTGTTTCTTATTCTGAGTTAACCTGCTCGTTTCCCTGAAATTTTCAGTCTGCATCTTTCACTTTCTGTGTGCGTTTACCGCTGCTCTTTTTTGTTAGATACAGTTTCCTTCCCCTTCTATTGCTTTATAAGTATGTACCCTATTTCCTTGATATTCAGTGGTATGTGAAAGGGGGTAGGCGGCTCCGTGGTATAGTTGGTATGCATGTGACTATTATGCCCAAGGTCCCGAATTCAAATCCCGACACGGTCAGCTTGAAAAATGTTAGGCGAGCATTTTTCAGAAAAATACGCCCTCGTTCGGATGAGAGGTAGAATGCAGGTCTCGTGTGTGAGTGTTGTCTCAATATATTAAAGATCCCTACCTTGCTTGCAACAGCAAGGGTTTGGCAAAATAAAAAAAATTCCAGGTAAAGAAAAACTCGCTTCCTGGCCAATGTAGTACCTTCGGGTGGAGCATTGAAAAATCAAATGTAGGGGTATGTGAAAGGGGGCGGCTCCGTGGCGTAGATGGTATGCGTGTGACTACTATGCCTAAGGTCCCGGATTCAAATCCTGACACGGTCCGTTTGAAAAATATTAGGCGAGCATTTTTCAGAAAAATACGCCCTCGTTCGGATGAGAGGTAGAATGCAGGTCCCGTGTGTGAGTATTGTCACACATATTAAAGATCCCTACTTTGCTTGCAACAACAAGGGTTTGGCAAAATAAAAAAAATTCTAGGTAAAGAAAAACTCGCTTCCTGGCCAATGTAGCACCTTCGGGTGGAGCATTGAAAAATCAAATGTAGGGGTATGTGAAAGGGGGCGGCTCCGTGGCGTAGATGGTATGCGTGTGACTACTATGCCTAAGGTCCCGGATTCAAATCCTGACACGGTCCGTTTGAAAAATATTAGGCGAGCATTTTTCAGAAAAATACGCCCTCGTTCGGATGAGAGGTAGAATGCAGGTCCCGTGTGTGAGTATTGTCACACATATTAAAGATCCCTACTTTGCTTGCAACAACAAGGGTTTGGCAAAATAAAAAAAATTCTAGGTAAAGAAAAACTCGCTTCCTGGCCAATGTAGCACCTTCGGGTGGAGCATTGAAAAATCAAATGTAGGGGTATGTGAAAGGGGGCGGCTCCGTGGCGTAGTTGGTATGCGCGTGACTACTATGCCCAAGGTCCCGGATTCAAATCCCGACACGGTCCGTTTGAAAAATATTAGGCGAGCATTTTTCACAAAAATACGTCCTCGTTTGGATGAGAGGTAAAATGGAGGTCCCGTGTGTGTGTTCTCACGCACGTTAAAGATCCCTACCTTGCTTGGCACAGCAAGGGTTCGACAAAATTTAAAATTTTCTAGATAAAAAAAACTCGCTTTCTGGCCAATGTAGTACCTTCCGGTGGAGCATTGGAAAATCAAATGTAAGGTATGTAAAGCGGAGGCGGCTCCGTGGCGTAGTTGGTATGCGTGTGACTACTACGCCCAAGGTCATGGGTTCGAATCTCGACACGATCCGCTTGAAAAATGTTAGGCGAGCATTTTTCACAAAAAATACGCCCTTGTTTGGACGAGAGGTAAAATGGAGGTCTCGTGTGTGTGTTGTCACACACTTTAAAGATCCCTACCTTGCTTGTAACTGCAAGGATTCGGCAAAATTCAAAATTTTCCAGGTAAAAAAAAACTCGTTTCCTGGCCAATGTAGTACCGTTTAATTAGTGTGTTTACGGCTTTATAGTCTAATCTAACCATGAATTCTCCTTCTTTCTTTTGTGAGTAGTTTTCTACACAGTGCCGTATGTTTTTTCGCATTACTATCCCCACACCAGAATTTCCTTCCTCTGCTCCTGTATGAATTACCCTAAAGTCGTCACTCCAAAAATCTCCCGCCTCTGGCCACCGAACTTCGCTGATTTTTACTATGTTTAGTGCTAATCTATCCATTTCAATTTTTAAATTGCTTATACACGATACATCCGTATTTATTCGGTCCGTTTAAAATTAATTTTTCTTTTTCATATTTGGTTTCTATCTAAAGTAACTCGAACGCATTGCAATTTTCTGTGTTTAATATTCCAACTTTAAAAATTAATTTTTTCTTAATCGAATTTTCAAACAATTTTTCTTAAAGTCTACTTCTAATTCGGATAATGATAATACTTTAACGCTCTCTTTTGGTTAACTTTTAGAAACCACTTGAATTCTTATCTTAATAGAGTTACTCATTTAGTTCTTTCATACGGTGCAATAAATGACGAAGTATCTATACAACCACTTAAATGGCGGAATTAGTGTTTTATGTTGTGTACAGTTTTGACCAATTTCTTATGTTTGTTGCATTTTCAAAAATGAAAAAATAAACTTAATCGTGAAGGATTTTCAACATTGAAAGATACTACATAGGCGTTTAAAAATGGAATTTTTAGTATACCGAATGGAAAAATGCTTTGATGATTGGTTTATTTGTATGAAAAAATGGCATACATTGCAATGGGGAATATTTTGAAAAGCAACAAAGTCGTTTAATTTTTCCTCATCTATACTAAAATTATAGTTGCAGCCCGCGTAAAAGTATAGGACTAGAAAGACCGCATCTTAACATTATATTGCATAGAATTCTATTTCCAATTACCTACAATTACTTTATATAAGATAAGAGAAATACTCTTTATTTCGGAATTGTATTTGTGGAGGCGCAATAAACTCTGTTTATTGTAATTGGAATTGAATCTGTACTATAGAAGTTACGCGCTTTTAGTTTTTTCCTGTATTGAAGCTAAATTGTTTGGATCTTTCATATAATACTTTTAGTATATTACTTTCAAAGTTAAGCCTTTAAAATATGTGGTAGTCTTTTGAAATTTTTTTTTGTAATATGCAAATTTTAGAGTAGATTCTGCTTGTATTGCCCTTGTCGTATGAGTGTAATTGTATTATTTCAGTAACGAAACGTCATCGTTGGGGAAGTGGAATACTATAATTAAAAGGGTTCAGCCGAGGAGTACCAAAATTGCGCAACTTAATTTACATAATTTTCAGCGCTCCCCAACTCAATTTCTTGTAGGGTCAGGAGTTCGATACCCTCCTGAATAAGATGATAAAACTTTTCATATTAACTGTATAGTTAAATTACTCGAAAATTATTAACTGTTCTAATTTAATTTTAGATTTATTAGACGGTTTGTGCCGCATTTAAGATTAAGATAGGCGACAGCTATATTACTAACGCTTAAAGGTGGTATGCGTGTTATTATGCCATAATGCCCATAAGAGAATAACATTAAATGCATCGTGCACGTATCTATCATCTACTTAATGTCGTGTATGTGAATTACAACATTCAATTATACTCAGCACGCGTTTAACAGAAGCACTATTTCACGACTAGGCTTCCTAGGTTGGGACTTCCTTTTGTGCTCATTTATTCACTCTCTGCCGTATATCGCTTCGCTGGAGAATACAGAAGCGATTCGTGTATTCAATTACCTACAAAGAACTTCATAATGTAGGATGTCCGTACGATATTCGACATGAATTGCTCTTAAACTTTTTTTGTCTAGCATTTTAATTTAGACGATAACATAATGTGTGTTTGAAGATCCTTAAGTACTACGTTTGCACTGGTATTTAATTATAATTGCCACTTATTGTATCTTATTTATATACTTTAGAACGTGTTCCTAAAAAGATTAATATAGTATGTATCTATCTATATAATGTTTCTATCGGCATTTATTTTAACTTCGTTTTCTCCATTGCAAAATTTAAGATGTTTGTGATGCAGTTTTTTAAAAAAATTTTACATTCGGATTGCTAATTTCAAAAAAATTGTTAGGTATAGATTGAATTACTGTAAGGATGTGGAAAGAAATTAAAATTATACGACATTTTGTATTTGAGCTTCTATCTTACTAAAATGAGAGTACAATATGTGTCCATACTTGCTTCATTAGAGGGATACAGTTTTCAACAAAAATTAATAATTTCGAATTTTATAATGAAAAACTGTTAAAAACAAATGCAATGCAACAACACGAGTCCAATGTGCTTAAATTAATAAATGCATTCGAAACGAATGACTATCTGTTAAATAGCTGCGTTACTTTCAATACCAGTATTATGTGTATTATTTTTGACACTTCTATATAAACGCGAGCACGTTTAAACAGTGCAATACAATATTGAGAGATCTTTTAGTAATAAAGCTGTTGAATTAATTAATTCAGAACCAACGCTACGAAACTGAAATAAAACAGTTAGGTTGTTGCAATTTTCAGTACCGTGTATACTCGTATAGAACCAATTGAGGACGCATGTTAATATGAACTTTTTTCTTATTTGTTTACCATGCTCACGCCATATAAAGCATATGATTTAATTTTGAATAACTATATATAATATATAAGAAATAAAATTTATTGGCAAATGACTCAATAAGACCACATGGGCATCCTGTCTACGCATTTCACTTTTATCGAGGCTTGTTAGGACGGAAGTAGCAAGCTTGTTATTCAAATACAGACACACAATTTAAAGAACGTACTACAGCATCACTAAAGCTTACGTTATAAACCTTCGTGATGTTTTACTTTATACTAGATTTCGACAACAGTCGGCATGGCACAGATCTGGTTCAACTGCCTGTTTACCATAGCCAAAATTTTATAAAAAAAACGTGAGTTTAATAAATACAAAATTAAAAGAAGAAAGAAAATTTATTAGCAAATACTCTATAATGTCACATGAGCATTCTGTCAACACGTTTCGCCTTTACTCGAACTCATCAGGGCAGGAATAGCAACGTTGTTATTCAGATTTTCTTTCTTTTAGCTATTGTAAAAGGGAGTTAAACCGGATCTCTGCTGTATGACTGTGATCAAAACCTGTCGCGTCAACACGCTTGGTTAGTTATTATAGTTATATTTGTTAAGGGTAGGCGGAGAATAAAACAAGAAGTAGTAGTTTTTGATTTGATTGATGTCATGTAAAAATTTGTATGGTATCCAAATAAAACTTTAGAACTTTAATTGATTAGTTCAAACCCGACACAAAGCGGCGATCAACTTTGGAGCATTAAGAGAGCTAACACGGGTAGTGTTTAGTCTTGCTGGTGGAACAAAACCTACTCTGTCAGATAAAAATCATAAAGGCACAATATGTAAGTTTGGTTATGCTATACTTCCTATAATGTGGCAGCTTATGATTAACAACTTTGCTGCTCCCGTCCTGGTAAGCCCAATAAGGCCGAAACACGTCGACAGTTATTGATTCATCTGTCAGAAAATGTTCTTACTTTTACTAATTTTAAAATCCTTAAACTTACTCTTTATATACAAATATATGCAGTTCGATAGTAACTAGAAGCAAAAGCGGACTGCTGCTACAAACTTGAAGATGACCGATATGATTCAACTGCAACATAGTCAGACTAACGGTTCTGTTTGGAATTCCCGATAATAACGCGCAAGATAGCGCCCACAGACCGCGGCGATGTTACAGTGGATTCGTTCCATCATCTTCAAGTCTTCAGTAGCTGTTAGCTTTTGGGTATAGTTACTATTGAACTACATATATTTATATATAAAAAGTAAGTTTAACGAGTCAAAAATTAATAAAAGGAACAACATATCCTACAAATAACTCGATAAAGTCATATGGATATACTGTCTACACGTTTCCTTCGTATAGGTGTTCATCGGGACAGGAGTAGCAAAATTGCTATTCAGATACTGACACATTATGGGACGTACAGCCTCACATTTTGTGCCTTCGTGTTGTTTTACTTGACATTTGAAGTTTTGACAACAGTCGACACTGCGAGATCTGTTTCAATTGACTACCACCATAGCAAACATTTAGAAAAAAAAGTAAGTTTTACGAGTTCAAAGTTATAAAAGAAAGAAAATCTGAAGAATACTTTTACTACTGCTGCCACGGTGAGTCCCAAAAGCATTGCCAGGATATTTGACAATAAACTGTCTTTTTTTATTAATTCTTTAATCGTTTTATAATACTTTGGCTATGGAAAAAAGGCAGTTGAACCGTACCTCTACCAAACCGCCTGTCGTCAACACCTGCTGTGCCATGTAAAACATCACTATATCCAAAATGTAAGTTTGGTGCTGTTGTATTTCATATATACAGGGTGTTCCTAAACATCATGTTTTCTGTTTTGTTTAGAAACTTTTTGATCTCTTGCAGTTTTTTCGTATTCTGGACCGTTATTTAGGACAATAGTAAGAAACTATTTACTATAAATCGCTAGATTAAATTATAATTTTCAAGTAGGTCTTTTAAGTAGCATTAATTGTGGTCAATCTCTTGCTTTTATTAATTTCGACAGTATACTTCTCATTTGAACTCGTAGCTTGTGTCGGCATGTATTTACTTAAGTAAAGGAAGCGTTTTAAATACTTGTTATTATTTCATAAAAATGCCACATTTTACGAATACTGTAATGACTAAGATGCATTTTATCTATATTCTTGCGAATGGAAATGCACGATGAGCCAAACGTCTGTACACGGAACGCTATTCCAATAGAATTATACCTGAATAACGAGGTTTTTCGGATATTCATAGACGTCTTGTGGAAACTGGAACTCTTAGTAAAAATACCAATGATTCAGGTAGACCACGTACTGTTAGAACACCACAGATCGAAGAAGCTGTTTTAAATGAAATAGAAGAACATTCAGACGCTAGCACCAGAAAAATCGACGAACATTTGAATGTTAGTCATCAAGTTGTTTGGCGTATCCTGCGTGATTCTCTACTGTGCCCTTACCACATTCAAAGGGTGCAGGCGCTCCTTCCTCAAGATTTTCTTTTAAGGATTAATTTCTGTCAGTGGTACCTAAATAGGCTAGCAGTAAACCTCAATTTTGATTATAAAATCCTTTTTACCGACAAAGCCAATTTTTCAAGGAATTCTATTATAAATTTTCACAACAACCACATATGGACTAAAGACAATCACATGGAATTATAGACACGCATTGTCAAGTGCAGTTCTCATTAAATTTATGGAGTGGTACAATTAGGAATCATTTGATTGGTCTTTTTGTTTGCTTGGTCGACTTACTGGTCACTCATACAGGAATTTTTTGCAACACGAATTATTTTATTATTTGAAAACTTATCTTTTTTTGCTAAGAAATGAAATGTGGTATATGCACGATGGCGCTACGACACATTTTTTTATTTTAGCGAGTGAATATTTAAATTAAGTGTATGAGAACAAGTGGATAGGACAAGGGACCTCGGTCATGGCGCCCTAGATCCCCCGACTTAAATAGCCTAGAGGTTTTCCTATAGGGGCATCTCAAATCTCTAGTGTATACAACACGTCGGAGAAAATAGTTTCTTATTATTTTCCTAAATAATGGTCACAGATACGAAAAATCATAAAAATCATAAAAGCTTTTTCACCTATACAAATCGAGCTAATAGTTGTATAGCCATTAACAAAACCATAGCTTTATTATTTCACAAGCTATTGTTTTGTTAATGGCTATCAACTATACTCGATTTATAGTAAGGCTTTATGATTTTATAAGAGTTTGTTTACAGAATACAGATACATCTTATGTTTTATATATATATATATATATATATATATATATATATAGAATGAAATTTATTGGCAAGTGACTCAATATTAGCCACAAGAGCATCCTGTCGACGCGTTTCGCCCTAATTGGGGCTCATCAGGACAGGAGTAGCAAAGATGTAATATTTAACACGAACACATTATGGGAAGTACAGCATCACCTAGCCCACAATTTGTGCCTTCGTGCTGTGTCACCTGACTTTGCAGGTTTTATCAACAGTAGGCACGGAGGGGATCCGGTTCAACTGCCTTTTTCCATAGCCAAAAGACTATAATTATAAAGAATATGTAAATTTAATGAGTCTTAAAATAATATTAAAGAAACAGGATGCTCTTGTGGCTAATATTGAGTCACTTGCCAATAAATTTCATTCTTTAATATTATTTTAAGACTCATTAAATTTACATATTCTTTATAATTATAATCTTTTGGCTATGGAAAAAGGCAGTTGAACCGGATCCCCTCCGTGCCGACTGTTGATAAAACCTGCAAAGTCAGGTGACACAGCACGAAGGCACAAATTGTGAGCTAGGTGATGCTGTACTTCCCATAATGTGTTCGTGTTAAATATTACATCTTTGCTACTCCTGTCCTGATGAGCCCCAATTAGGGCGAAACGCGTCGACAGGATGCTCTTGTGGCTAATATTGTGTCATTTGCCAATAAATTTCATTCTTTAATATTATTTTAAAACTCATTAAATTTACATATTCTTTATATATATATATATATATATATATATATATATATATATATGTATATATGTATATTACTGTGAAATTGGCCCGATTTTGAAGCGTCGCTGAAAGAGTGATATGAAAATGGCCGCTTTGTGAGCGTCACTAAAAGAGTGCTGTGATACAGATACAGCAATTTGTTTAACTTGCAATTATTCATTTATCTTCCTTTCTAATTTTGCCTGGTTAGCTCAACGGAACTGACGAAGTTTTCAAAATGAAATCAAACACAGCAATATTACAAAGCACTTATACAGTATTAAATATTTTCGTTCATACAAAAGCATTTAGATCATTTACAACATTGTTTCTTTCAAACATAAAATAATTTCTAAGAAGTATGTATTACAAAAAATGTTGCTTATCTTATTTTAAATTTACAGAATTAAACTTATTCTTTTGAGTATGGTTTACCTGATTATGTTTATTGCCACGCTTGTAATGTTTGTATGGCTAAAAAAATCCTTGACAGATAATCTATTAAAAGGTCATAATATTTCGAACTCTGACCACAAATTCTCCCGGTAAAACCCGTTACATAAAAATATTGTATGATTAACACTTATTATTGTACCTTACATTAAATATAAATAAGTTAAAAATAAATCTAAAGGTAATACTTGCAGAATCCGCAAAAACGTTCCTCGTAATAAAATATTTTCTTATTTTAAATTGACGTCAAATCAGTTTACAAGATTCTCCATAAAAAATTCTCATTTCAAACAGCAATTCTTAAAGTACATTTCTGCATACTCAAAAACGATTTTTGCATAGCAAATGCAAAAATCGTTATCTGATTCCAGTTGTTTGTGACGCACTATTTGTCCTTATGTGGTATATACTATTATTGCGGCATCGCATACTAATGCTAAAAGATACAACAATTTATATCTAATATTTCTTGGATTTTTATGTGTTTTCCGCGTTCCTGCCGCTTCTAGGAATAGAATGTTTATCTACTAATGAGTTTATACGATTTCGACGTATTTTCCCGAAACTTCATTCCCAATCTAGTCTATTCCAGAAAATTCTCTATTTGAAATAAATTGATATACTCCACGGATAATTAATTTAAACTTTTATTGCTTTTTAATGCAAAGGGGTTGCAAATGTGTGCTTTTTGTGTTTCAGTACACAAAATTATTGTTAATTTTGGGGTTTTAAATACATGTTGATTGTAGTTTCTTATGCGACTTACAGCAAATGAAAGAATATTTTTATATACATCGATTAGCGTAAGCATTGAAATGCGTTCTACGGTATCTTACAATTAATTATTTTTACAACTTACGTTACTTGCTATTTATTTACAATACGCTTATATAATACAGGATGATTATTTATATATATTATATTATCATACTGGGGCGTTTCTCTTTTAAACAGTCCACCTATTCCTATTTTATAATTAACTAAACTTTCCTTCACTCTATACTAATATTATCTATAACTTCTCACTTTTTCATATTTACACCGGTCTCATCAAGTTTCATAGCAAATAAAATTCTCTTCACTATCATACATAATTTATCGTATTGTAGCAAATTCCTCTCTAAATTAACATAATCTTGAAAAATATGGGGTATAAAATTTTCAAAAAGTTGTCCCAGCAACTACTCGGCTATACTACATACGTCGAAAAAATTGTGGTCTAGAATCTCTATATCTAGCCTACTTACGTTATTTTCAGTTATACTTCTTTCAACTACTCTGCATAAAATGCATAAACTTTAGTCTTTAATGATTCACTATCAATAACTTCTTAAACAATTTTCACAATCAGTAGCAATTCTTAACTCTTTATTTTTTAATTCATAAGATTCCTTCAGCAACGATTTAACTTCATTCTTAACTTCACCTGGACATATAGCAACAGTTGATCCCTCATTTTTAATATCTTCAAATTCTTTTTAAAATAATTTACATCTTTCTCAAAATAATTTACATTTATACTATTAATTTCTTCATCCTCTTTCATCTCAAAAACTTCTTTTTTTTCCGCTTTCAATTCTTTCGTACATCCGCATATTTGAATGAATGTTTCGACAAACCAAACGCTACTCCTCCATATTTATACATACGCCAATTCACAAAACGCTTTGAATCTCTAATCGCAATTATCCCAAACGAATTATTAAGTCCTACTTTCCAAATTATTTCATCATTATTTAATATTTTATTACCTTTATTCCTTTTATTTTTAAGAGCTGCATTCACAGAAACTTTCTTTATCTCTTCTTCAACATCTGCAATCATACTATTTTCATCAGTTTCATTTATTATTTCCATCTCTTCAACATTATCTTCTGCAGTTTTCAATAATGTTGAGTTTTCTCTAAAAACGCTACACCTTCTCTTTTAACTTCACCAGGACACTTAATGCTTAAACTTCCATCTACTTCACTTTTCATCTCCTCAAATTGATCAAATTCATACAGTCTCCTTGTACTTCTATATGGACTTCTTCCTCTCATTTAATCTTCTCATCTCCCATATTTGGTATCTATTATACCTTTCATCTTAATTATAAAATCCATTCTCAGAATGGCATCAACTCTTAGTCCTGGCACTATCAAAAACTCTTGCTCAACTTCCATCTTTCCCAACTTAAGTTTCAGAATTATGATACTCTTGATAACTGCAAACTTCTTATTATTTGGTGATACTAAATTATTTCTTTTAATAGGGATAACTTTCTGCATTAATGCTTCTGAATTTTTTTTAACAAAACCTTTATTTACTAATGTTGCTTCGGCTCCTGTATTTACCAGTAATTTTATCTCTTTTTGCTCTACTTGCAAGTTTATTATAGGTAGTAAATAATTTTTTTCATTACCTTTTTCATCATTTTCCAACTCAAATTTCATAAATTCACGCGAATGTTTATATTTATTAATTTCTATATTTTCGTCATTTGATTTGTCTGCATCTAAAAATCCTGCCTACCTGTCGTTCCAGGCTGATTAACTATCTCTGCATATGTCCTTCTATTTTCGTTGCTACTATTCATGCCACTTTTCTGTGCATTTCTCATATTTTCTCTTCTTTGGGTAACGGTTCTATTCTCAATGGTCCGGGATTTATTATTCTCCCTTCCCCCGTCACTCCTAATGCCATTTCCTCTCCTCCTGTCCTCTCCTGTCCATTATTCCTCTGGAATCTAAATGTATTCTTGGACTGGCTCCTTGGCCTGGTCTCCATTCTCCTTGGTTGACCTATGTTATCGTAACGTTGAAGATATTCTAAAAACATGTCTCTATCAACAATATTTTGTAAGGCTATGCATTGCCTTACTTCAGTTTCGAAGTGACCTGCTAAATACTTTATAATGTGCTTGTCCTGTAAAGGAGGATCAAGATGTTTGGCAACGCTAAATGTCTTGATCGCGTACAATATCCTTGTCATGCCTGTATCGCTACTATATTTGCACATTAATAAAATATCTCTAATTTTAAATTGTTGGTTCTCCCCAGAAATGCTTTAAAAATTTAATCTTGAAGTCCTTAAACGCAAATGTTTGCTTTTCGTGTTTCAGTACACAAAATTACTGTTAATTTTGGGGTTTTAAATACATGTTGATTGTAGTTTCTTATGCTATTTACAGCAAATGAAAGAATATTTTTATATGCATCGATTTGCGTTAGACTTGAAATGCGTTTTACGGTATCTTACAATTAATTATTTTTACAACTTACGTTACTTGCTATTTATTTACAATACGCTTATACAATACAGGATGATTATTTATACATGCGCAATTTGCGTTTTTGCATGACACTTTAATGAATAAAAGTATGCTTGTATTTTACAGGGTGTAACCATGAATTTTTACGGACATTTCCGTTTATTTTAGATTCTATTATATTTTTAGTGGGATTTATTGGTGGAATTTGGGTTTCAATGCCTCTCGTGACCCCTAATCACGTATATATATATATATATATATACAAGGTGTTTTGAAACATCGTTTAAAGATTTTAAGGGCATACAGTACGATCGAAAATAAGGTTGAAAATCATAATAAACATATGTCCACAAATTAACTGCTTACGAGATAATAAATAAGTAAACAATAAGATATCTCAGGAAACAGGTGCTTATCAACTTTTGTTTTATGACAGTTTAATTTGACGTTTTGTGCAATTTGTGCAATTTGCGTATTCTAGTACTGAAATGAGCGATATGGTGTTAATGTACGGTCGTGCTAATGGGAATTCTTTGCACGCACGTTGCTTCTATGCTGAAACGTTTCCTGATCGCAAAGTGCCTTTGTATGCGATAATTCAGAGATTGTTTCAACGTCTAAGAGAAACTAGTTCATTTGAGAAGCGGTTTTATGATACTGGACGGCAGAGAATAGCATGCACTCCACAGATAGAAGATCGAATGTTGAATATTATTGATGAAAATCTCGAAACTAGTGTTAGAAAAATTTCGACTCAAGTCTTTGTAAGCAGCTATCTTGTTTGGAATACTCTTAATGAGCAACTCCTATACTCCTACCTGCTCCGGATTATCAAGCGAGAATAACTTTCTGTGAGTGGTTTTTGCGAACAGCTGCTGATCGGCAAGATTTCTTCGCTGATAACATCCTTTTCACTAATGAAGCTGGTTTTACTAAAAATGGAATATTTAATTTCCACAACAATCGCGTTTGGTGTGATGAGAATTCTCATGCTATCGTTGAAGCCAGACACCAGCAATGCTTCTCTGTAAACATCTGGTAAGGCATGATAGAGGAACGGTTGTTAGGACCGATTGTTTTGCCACAACAGGTCTTGCATACCCTACATGTGATTTTCCAATGCTCCACCCAAAGGTACTACATTGGTCAGGAAGCGAGTTTTTTTTACCTGAAAAATTTTTTGAATTTTGTCGAACCTTTGCTGTTCCAAGCAAGGTAGGGATCTTTAACGTGCGTGACAACACTCACACACGGGACCTTCTTTTTACTTCTCATCCGAACGAGGGCGTATTTTTGTGAAAAATGCACACCTAACATTTTTCAAGCGGACCGTGTCGGGGTTCAAACCCGGGACCTTGGGCGTAGTAGTCACATGCATACCAACTACGCGACGAAGCCGCCAGGTCTTGCATACCTCGAGTTCTTGGAAAATATTTTACCTAAACTTTTGGAAGATTTACCTCTAAATCTGAGATTGAACCTCTGGTTTATGTAAGATGGAGCTCCACCACACTTTACGCTTGCTGTTAGGGAACATCTTAACAATGAATTTCCTGGGAGATGGATAAGGTAAGCAGGTCCCATTGCTTGGCCTCCAAGATCTCCCGATCCAAATCCGTTGGACTTTAGTATCTGGGGTTATTCGAAAAGTTTAGTGTACGCAACAGCGGTAAACGATCTTCCAGAGTTGCGCCAATGAATAGAACACTGTTGCCAGATAATCCGAGAAAAACCCTTGTTTTTTGAAAGTGTGTGCGCTTTCTTTGAAAGAAGATGTAGATCCTGTGCCGAAAAGGAAGGACGTCATTTTGAACAATTTCCTTAGTTATAATCTATTTTATGTTAAAATGCAATAACATCTTAATAAAGCAAACTTATTCTGCAATTGCGATGAAATCGCTGTTATCTCGTAAACGGTTAATTTTTGGACATATGTTTATTATGACTTTCAACCTTATTTTCGATCGTACTACATGCGCTTAAAAATTTTAAACGATGTTTCAAAACACCCTGTATATATATATATATATATATATATATATATATATATATATATATATATATATAAAACTTTTATAGTAACGACCTTGCTATAATTATATGAAGTGTTTTATTGCGGGTTTTAGGTCTGCTGGTAAGTAGGTATACAAACTCTTTCTTTAACTGCCTAAATTTTCGGATTTATTTTGAATCCTTGATCACAGGCTTTCTATAATTATATAAAAATGAATGGGCTAAACTACACATAAAATCTGTATAAACTTACAAAATTGAGAATAATAAAAAGATTGCATCTAAATTAAAATGTAGTCGTAAAAGTAGTTTGCATTTGACTAAGGTGTAAAATTAAAAATTTGTATATTCTATTAAAGTATTTGAAATCTGTCTTTATTGAAGTTTTTTTAAAAAGTATGACACAATTTGTTTATTTATCTGCATGAGCAAGTGTATGTATGCATGGAAGCGCATGTCTATGTACGAGTTGGCATGAATATGGAAGTAGTGTTTAAATTTTATTTGTATGTATACCCATAAAACGCATATTTATAAACACAAAATTTTAAGTGTATACACATATATACATATATAAATACACATAAACATATACAAATACATACATATAATCGCGCATAAATATACAAAAAAAAAAACATAAATATACATCTAAATATTTATACATACACACACACATATATATATATATATATATATACATATATAGTTACACATACACACATATATACACATACACACATACACACACACATTCATACATACACACACATATATACATTCATATACATGTAAATAAATATACACTAAGAAATATAGACATATAGACACACATACATACAATATAACACGCAGATATATACATATACATACATACAAACATATACACATACACATATACACATATACATATATATATATACATATATACATACATATACATACACACATACATACACACATACAAATACATACACATATATATACATATATACATACACACATATACACATACACATATATACATATATAACGCATAACACACACACATACGCACAATATAAAAACAATTTATTTAATATATAATTTAAGTTTTAAAGTTAAGTAGGTAAGTATAAATTGAACTCAAGCCACTAATGTCTGTTTTTTTGTTCATAGTGTTGTTATTTTTGTATATGTAATACATCTCTAAAAATAACCTTTTTTGTTTATTTGTTTCCATTTCTAAAATTTTTGGATTCTGAAGATCTATTTTGTGATTTAAAGTAAATGAATGATTTGATAAAGCACAAGAATTTGGTTTAATTTTGATGTCACTCTTATGTTGAGTGATTCGTTGCTTTAAAGTTTGGGACGTTTGTCCTATATATAAGCTGTCGCATTCTAAACAATTAATTTGGTAAACAACATTTCTTTGTTGAATTGTTGACGTTTTATCTTTTAATTTTGTAAATAAATTTCTTACAGTTAGTACATTTTTTGTCGCAAATTTAAAATTATGTTTTTTAAATATCTGAATTAATTTTTGGGTTAATAAATTTATGTGGTAGTGTTTTATATACTTTTAAATTTTCTTGGTTTATATTATCATCATTTGTGTTGCGATTATTTTTATTTCTAATGTAGATATTATTTATTGGAGTGTTATGTAATAGTTTATTTATTAATGGTATGGGATAGTTGTTGTTTTTTAAAATATTTGTTAATTTTTGAATATTTTGGTTATAAAGCGTTGGATGAGAAATTCGTTTAATTCTATTTTTTAATCCTAAAATGAAATTAGTTTTAGTTTTAAAAGGGTGATATGAATGATAGTTCAAATATCTATTTGAATTTGTGGGTTTTTGGTACCAGTCCAGAATAATTTGGTTGTTAGCATTTCTTATTAATAATGTGTCTAAAAATGGTATCGATCTGTTTGTTTCCTTTTCAACTGAAAATTTGATGTGACTGTTGTAACTATTAAATATATCTAAGGTTTTATTAATTTTATTATCTGGAACAGCTGTTATTAAATCGTCTACAAACTTTTTAATAAATGGAATACTAAATGGTAATCGTGACACAACGGTATCTAATAATTCATCCATAATATTTTGTGCAAAAATAGGACTCAGGTTAGATCCCATTGGACACCCAAAGATCTGTGTATAAAATTTATCGTTAAAAGAGAAATAAGAGTTATTAAAAAAGAATTCTATTGTTTCTAAGAACATTTCTTTAGAAAATTGACAATTTGATTTAATATTAGTCCATAATCTATTTATATTATTTATAACTAATTCTTTAGGAATATTAGTAAAAAGCGATATGACTTCTAAACTTATTAAAACATAATTTTGTGGTAATTGAAAATTATTTATGAATTCTGCAAATTCAAAAGAATCTTTCACATTATAATTATTATTTTCAATAGATTTTGATAATATTTCGGAAATGCATTTTGAAAGTTTTTCAGTTGCGGAGTTATTTGTTGAAACAATAGGGCGAAATGGGTAATTATCTTTATGTATTTTTGGAAGGCCGTATAGTTTAGGAATTGTACTGCTAAAATTGTTAAATGTCTTTGCTTCTGAATCGTTAATCATTTTTTGTTTTTAGTTTTTAATTAAATCTAAAGTTTTCTTTTGGAATTTTGATGTTGGATCTTTTCAATTTTAATATAAACGGTATCATTAATTAATAAATCTTCCATCTTTTTATGTAATCATTTTAGATATTGCAACAGTAATATTACCTTTATCTGCTTTGACTATTAATAAATCTTTATGTTCCTTTAGAAATGTTTTGCATTTTTTATAATCTTGCCATAATTTCGATTTGGTTCTTGAATGTTGATGTAGGTAATTAGTTAAGACATTAGTGACGTAAGCTCTGTTTAAATTTTGATGTTCTTCATTGGTATCTAGCAAAATATTTTCTAGATCTGCTAGTAGTTTTATAACAAGGTTGTTATTAATAGGGGGATGAATACTAAATTTTGGTCCTAGTGAAAGAATTGTTTGTATATTATGTGGTATGTCAAGTTTACTGATATTCTTAAACCAGTGACTAGTTTGATTAAATTCTATTTTATTAAATTTTGACAATAATATAATATATAATAATATATAATAATATATAATAATATATAATATATATATAATATAATATAAACTAAGAAAATTTAAAAGTATACAAAACACTACCACATATAAATTTATTAACCCAAAAATTAATTCAGATATTTAAAAAACATAATTTTAAATTTGCGACAAAAAATGTACTAACTGTAAGAAATTTATTTACAAAATTAAAAGATAAAACGTCAACAATTCAACAAAGAAATGTTGTTTACCAAATTAATTGTTTAGAATGCGACAGCTTATATATAGGACAAACGTCCCAAACTTTAAAGCAACGAATCACTCAACATAAGAGTGACATCAAAATTAAACCAAATTCTTGTGCTTTATCAAATCATTCATTTACTTTAAATCACAAAATAGATCTTCAGAATCCAAAAATTTTAGAAATGGAAACAAATAAACAAAAAAGGTTATTTTTAGAGATGTATTACATATACAAAAATAACAACACTATGAACAAAAAAACAGACATTAGTGGCTTGAGTTCAATTTATACTTACCTACTTAACTTTAAAACTTAAATTATATATTAAATAAATTGTTTTTATATTGTGCGTATGTGTGTGTGTTATGCGTTATATATGTATATATGTGTATGTGTATATGTGTGTATGTATATATGTATATATATGTGTATGTATTTGTATGTGTGTATGTATGTGTGTATGTATATGTATGTATATATGTATATATATATATATGTATATGTGTATATGTGTATGTGTATATGTTTGTATGTATGTATATGTATATATATATGCGTGTTATATTGTATGTATGTGTGTCTATATGTCTATATTTCTTAGTGTATATTTATTTACATGTATATGAATGTATATATGTGTGTGTATGTATGAATGTGTCTGTGTATGTGTGTATGTGTATATATGTGTGTATGTGTAACTATATATGTATATATATATATATATATATATATATATATATATATATATGTGTGTGTGTGTGTATGTATAAATATTTAGATGTATATTTATGTATTTTTTTTTTGTATATTTATGCGCGATTATATGTATGTATTTGTATATGTTTATGTGTATTTATATATGTATATATGTGTATACACTTAAAATTTTGTGTTTATAAATATGCGTTTTATGGGTATACATACAAATAAAATTTAAACACTACCTCCATATTCATGCCAACTCGTACACACACATGCGCTTCCATGCATACATACACTTGCTCATGCAGATAAATAAACAAATTGTGTCATACTTTTTAAAAAAACTTCAATAAAGACAGATTTCAAATACTTTAATAGAATATACAAATTTTTAATTTTACACCTTAGTCAAATGCAAACTACTTTTACGACTACATTTTAATTTAGATGCAATCTTTTTATTATTCTCAATTTTGTAAGTTTATACAGATTTTATGTGTAGTTTAGCCCATTTATTTTTATATAATTATAGAAAGCCTGTGATCAAGGATTCAAAAATAAATCCGAAAATTTAGGCAGTTAAAGAAAGAGTTTATATACCTACTTACCAGCAGACCTAAAACCCGCAATAAAAACACTTCATATAATTATAGCAAGGTCGTTACTATAAAAGTTTTATACATATATATATATATATCTTATCGAAACATATATATATATATATATATATATATATATATATATATGCTTCGTCAATTTTCCAGGTATTATTTCGCATAGCTGACTGGTTAAAAAGTGAACAGCTCTCAATTTGGCGACGTTTTGGCAAAATCATATCTGCCGTGTTCAGGCTCTGCAGGTTGAGCAGTTACTGTACTATATATATATATATATATATATATATATATATATATATATCTCAGATCGGTTTTCAAATTTCAAAAATTTTTCATAGGTTACTAGATAGAGGCAAAAAACACAAAATTGACGACTTCTTTATTTGCTGGTAGTTAGTCTACTAATTGAAATAGAATGTTCAAATTTGGTACATTATGGTAATTCCCCATTGCGCTTCACATTTTCAACTTAGATTTTGTCTAGGGCATCTAGATTTTGCGTGACGATGTTCAACTTTTTATTTTTAAATAGCCGCCATATTGGATTTTTACATTTTTGAAATGCTGACCAAAAAGCCTTTCCAAAGAGGTATAAAACATGGATATGTTTGATTGAATCAAAACACTAAAAATCACATAATTATGTTTTGGTCGTAGTAGGCTTTAATTTCCAATATGACAAAGAGAAACAATTGCTCTAAAAATTTTAAACTCAATTTTCAGTGGTAATAAAAACAGTAAAAAACGTAGAAAATTGAAAATAAATCTGTATTAATCAGAACTTACATAACTATGCATTAACAAAGAATAAATACAAACTAGCATCTATTCAATAAAAAATATTATTTAAGCTGTTTTTAGTTGTCATTCATGTTCAGACAATTGCAAATTAACAATCAAGGAAAAAAATATAACAATAGTCAGCCACATGAATTCATTATTTATTTTAAATGTTCAAATAACTCCCCATTTTGTTGAACACACAACCGACACCTTTTATAAACATCTTTACAAGATCGTCTTATCATAGTTGGAGTTATTTTATTTACGGCTTCTTGGACTGCTTGTTGTAATTGGCCTACATTATCATACGTTTTTGAGTGCACACGACTTTTTAAATGGCCCCATATAAAGAAATCTAGAGGAGTTAAGTCCGGTGATCTCGCCGGCCACTTAATTGGTCCCCGATTTCTAATCCAGTTTTTATTATACTCAGAATTAAGAAAATTTCTAATAATCAGAGCATTGTGGGGTGGAGCGCCATCATTTTGCAAAATCATATTTTGCAAAGTAGCGAGTGGAAGCTCCATTAGTCTATCTGCCACATTTCCCTGCAATAAATCTAAGTATTTCACAGAGTTTAAATTTGCATCATAAAAAAACGGACCTATAATGTACCTTCCAATAATACCAATCCAGACGTTGAATCCCCCTTTAACTTGATGTCTAACTTGGCGGTTCAAATGTGGATTTTTATCTGACCAAAAAATTGTATTTTTGCGGTTGAACATACCACAATTCGTAAATCGACTTTCGTCAGACCACAAAATTGTATATGCAAAATTTGAATTTTCGTTGCACTTTCTGATGTACCAAGCACAAAATTCCATTCTTCGAATTTGATCTTCAGTACGCAATCCCTGACATGGTCGTTCATGATATGGATGGTGCTTGAAACGTTTTATAATAACTCTTGCCGTAGAATGAGCAACATCTGTTATATTCTGAATTTGTCTAAGAGAAGTACGAGGATTTTCGACAACTGTTTGTAAAACGCTGTTTTCATTATCTTTTTTAATTTGCCTATTTCTCTTAGACAAGCCAAAAGTACCATAATTTATTAAATTATTTTGTAATCTCCGAAACATACATCTGTTTGGTTGATGTTTTTCTGGGTATTTATTTAAATACAATTCAGCGGCTTTAACATCATTCCTTCCAGAAAGAATAAAACATTATAACATTTGATATTTATCACGGTTAGTAAAGCGATCCATTTCAAGCGCAAATGCTTTGCTTAAATTTCTATGTAAATTAATTAACTGTTTTTTAAACTGCACTACTTGAAACATAAAATAAAGGACAAACTTTGACGTTTCTCAGATGTTGAGCAATTGTTTCTCTTTGTCATAATGGAAATTAAAGCCTACTACGACCAAAACATAATTATGTGATTTTTAGTGTTTTGATTCAATCAAACATATCCATGTTTTATACCTCTTTGGAAAGGCTTTTTGGTCAGCATTTCAAAAATGTAAAAATCCAATATGGCGGCTATTTAAAAATAAAAAGTTGAACATCGTCACGCAAAATCTAGATGCCCTAGACAAAATCCAAGTTGAAAATGTGAAGCGCAATGGGGAATTACCATGATGTACCAAATTTGAATATTCTATTTCAATTAGTAGACTAACTACGAGCAAATAAAGAAATCGTCAATTTTGTGTTTATTGCCTCTATCTAGTAACCTATGAAAATTTTTTGAAATTTGAAAACCGATCTGAGATACACTCATGATTAGACAACTTTTGTCCCATTTAACCAAGATCGTATCTCCTACAGTTTCCAAGATCCCTATGTACTGCATTTTATACTGTACACACTGTATATATATATATATATATATATATATATATATATATATATATATATATTAATAGAGAAGAATAATCCATATTTGGAATCCAAATGAATGCTTAATATATATTAATAGTTATTAAGATGAAATGAAAACCCAACTTTGTATTTAAAGTTGAATTACCATTCCAAATCGAACTAGTAATTGAAAACCACTAAAAGAACGGCTACAGCAGGACTTGAACCTGCAACCTCTGATTCTCCGGATCAGTGCTCTAACCAATTGAGCTATCTAGCCTAATTGTTTAGATGATGTTATACTTAATACTACTGAAGCTTGGCTCTTGTTACTGTCCCATTTAATCATAGTCCCATTAAATCCGACACTAAAAAAGTAGATTCGAAACGCGTTTGTCGCTCTCGCTGTTCATATTACAAAATTTACAGTCATATTAAAGAATATTGTCTTAAACTGCAATTTAAGAAATTGAAAATTCCCTCTTTTTCCGCTACATCTCTAACATCGTACGTTTTGGATGTGGTGCGCCGAGTATATTTCGTTCGAAATGAACTAATTGTAATGCCAAAAACTCAACATCGCTAGAGTCGACGTTTTAAATAATCATATTATGACCTTTAGTATAAATGGCTATTATAGCAATTATATTTCCGATTTCATTTTTACCGTTAATTTATGCAGTTATGGTTTTTATGAAATTTTTCAAGACGTGTTGTTAATATTAGCTTTGTGAAGGCGTGATAGCTCATGCTGAAGAAGTTTTAAGTACTGAAATATAGGTTACTTTAAAACAAAATTGTCGCTTTTGCCATGAACGTTCTATATCGTACATTCACACAGAAACCACGCTACGAGTTATAGATTTTATTACCAGTGTCGACTTTGTTTTAGATTTTTTAAATAACTACTGGTACTTTTATGATAAATCTTCAAGAAAGTTTAATTTTTATAGCAATCCTAAAGTAAATCGTGAAAATATTAATTTTTTTCTATGTAAGGATGGAGTGTCGCTTTTCTCAGATCAACATAGAATTGTAAGTAGACGTAGATTGTCAGAACTGACAAAATTTTTGCACATTGCTCAGTATCAGGATTCTTGGAGCTTTTTTCAAGGCGGCAGAATACGCATTTGATTTAGAATTTTGTGAGGAATCTGAATATTATTGAATTTTTGAAATCCGTCTAACCCCTGTCGAGCTATACCCCTTTTAAACGGCGAGCTTCCAAGATTTTTCTCCATGCCCAATATCACGATTTTCAATCTTGGCACCTGAGACACGTACATGATCGAGAATTTTATAAGGAATTCAAATCTTTAAAATTTTTCGGAATAACCCTTACTGAGTTACAGCCCTAATACCTAAAATTATTTACACCTAGATTCCGGTTTATTTCTAAACATTTGAAACATCTATTTAATGCAAAACCGTTTAAAGAATTTAACTTTTTTTCATTTTTTAAATCGTAACCACCCTTACCGTGTTACGATCAAAAATAAAAAATTACATAACATTCAAATTTCATCGTGTTTGTCGAAATTAAATTATAGATTTAATCTAGACAAACAACCAGTAAATACCTAGGAAGTTTTTATGCTGAGATTAGCCTCACCTAGTTAAATTTTTAAGCGGAACTATGGCACTGAGAGTAGCTTACTTTAAAGCTTTTCGATTTCTTAAAAGATAGAACCATATTAAAGAGTACTTTCCTAACCGTTTTCTGCGGATATTACTTCTGTCGTAATTTGTAAGTGCACTTTAGTTGTAATTTTTAGTAAAAGTTTGGTAAACGAAAGCATACCAAGTAGCACTATAAAATTTTTCTACTCGAACATTTTTTAGAACGAATAAAGGCATGAGCCAGAATAAATTTATGTTATGTAGAAGCACGTGTTTTTCTAAACTTTGAATGTCGTTAATGCGTTTTGAACCTATTATTCATAATATGCATATAAAGCAGCTATACAAATTTAATTATAGCTAATTAGCTTCTAATGGTACAAACCTACTATCGCAGTTATTTGTTGATTCCTATTTATAAGTTTAATGTGTAACTAAATGAGAAAATATTTCCATACTTAACAGTAATAAACTGGTAAAGTTAAATATTAAGTCATCTTATTGTTAACATAAAGGAAATTTTACTGATAGTCCATTTCTATTCTGTTAGTTTGCAATTACCGGGTTGTTATGAAACTTGATTCTGTTACTAGATTCAATTCAAACAAAACGTAGTAAAACGTTTATTAAAAAATATATTAAATTGCATCTAGAATATTATATTATTCTCTATTAAAGTGCACCCAGAGTCAATACAACATTCTTTTTAACACATGTTAAGTGATTATTTATGATTTGAATGCTCATTGCCGTTTCTTAGTCACTTTAAGCTTGGGATGTCTAATTCTTTTACTTTTTTAATATGATGGTGTGGTACTAATCTAAAAACCATATTTTCCTTTACATACATAGTAGAGTCTCGTTGAATTTTCTTCTCCAAATATACTGTTAAATAAGCAGAGGAAATGCCGCTTGTAGACGGGATTTCCAATTAGTCCATGAACATGTTTCTGGAGCTGTGCAGCGTGTTTCTTGAAGTCCTCGCTTAAATTGTTTAAGTTCAAAGGCATATCCCAAATTGCCTACCATAATTCCCGAGTTCCATATTGAATATAGTTATTTCGTTAACAAAGAAGTCGCTGGCTTTGTACTGGAATTCTTATATATCTTAAATATTTTATATGGTGCTTGCTGATGGGTTCTCGACATTTACATAAAAACAACGATACAGTTTGCTTTGCGTGGTTGATAATGAGTGCGTTCTATCTTGCACTGGAATATTCATTATCTAAAATAAAAACACATAGAATTTTTAATATAAACTCTGAATACCTACTTGTATTGAATTATAAATTGACTGTTTCTATATGAACATATAAACTTATGCTGAAGAAAGATGCGTTAGAATTTTCACTTAATGTACAAAATTAATGTAGAAAGAATCTCAATGTGGCTATTAAATGAACTTAACAAAAAAGCTTTTTTTTCTAAATATTTATTGCTGTTGTTTGTAGGAATAATATGCCATAAATTTAACAGCGGGTAAAAAATTTCTTAAATGAGATCAATACAATCTATTCGAGAACTATTTATACATACCGTGGGCCAGTTCATTTATTTTGAGGGGTGACTTCTAACCTTTACTAACAACTCAAATATTGTACAATTTTACTGTATCCTCGTTTATTTTTTCTTCCGTACAGTTCCGGTGGAAATTTTACACTATGGCATACTCTTATGCACAAAATGTTTAAATCTATCAGCGGATTAAGTAAGCTGCAGTTTTTTTTTATTTTAGTAGTGATCCTTAACTTTCATTTCGATATATTTTATAAACAATCGATGTGTTTCTTGAAGTCCTCATTTAAGTTGTTTGAGTGTAAAGGTTTATTCAAAATTTCGTGCCATAATTCCTTAGTTTCCTTATTCAGTACAGCTATTTTTTTAACAGAAAATTCACTTTTTGTACTAGAAGCCCCGTATATTCAAAATATAATACATGGTGCTGATATGTTCTCGTCACTAACATAAAAAATAACGATGTAGTCTGCTCGCATGGTCGATAATGGTTGCGTTTTATCCCGCACTGGATTACTCATTTTCTAAAATAAAAACAACATAGAATTTTTAATGCAAATTTCGAATACCTACTTGCAACTAAGTGTAAATGGTGACTTGACTGCTTCTATATGAACCTAATACTGAAGAAGAAAGCGTACAAGCGTCAACAATACACAGTTGGCCTATTTATTAACAATAATCATAAAATTTGTACGGCATTTGCTCACATTTCTTTTTTATCAAACACAAAAAAATTTAACTTACTTTTTTTCAAATACTACTGCAAATAAAACCATATACACGACAGAATTTTCAGTCAGCATTTCTTGGTTTATTCTCACTCTCTATTATTTAAGGTAAGTGGAAAAGCAAACCAGTAAAAAACATAAGTCGTCCGTTTCTATTTTAATACGGTTTCCGTATTTTGTAAACACCATATCCATATACAAATTCGAAATTTGTTGTTAAGTGGTAACACCGTCGCTCTTTGCGTTTCATTACCAAACTCATTCTATTAAAATCTATTTCTAATTTTTTCTCATGATTTGAAATAACATTAACAGGTTCAACTGAAAACAATACTTACTATCTGACTGTTTGAAAGCATTTTGATTACCATCTTTAGTAAACTGGCACTTGCTCTATCTGAAAAATCCGTTTTAAGACTGAGGGTAATTCTATAAAAATAACTAATCCGTAAAATTAGAAATTCTCGGGAAGTCGACTGCTCGGCTTGGTTAGTACTTTCCCTACAGTCATGTGTTTAATTGTCCTTAGTAATGTGACAATTGAATTACTTCTAAATAAAGTTAAAATTACACATGTGGACGAGTGGTCAACAAATTTTTAGAAATTCGGTTGTTGATTACATTCTGCACTATTTAACTTTAGAAAGAAAGGTTTTAATAATTAATTTCGGTCGATCATCTTGTTTAGCAGTCAAGTAATAGGACTCGTCAGATTTTGAAAACCGTTAGCATCTTTATAATTTTGTAAGCTGTGTTAAAATTTTTGTATCATATTGTTGTGCATTTATCTTAAAACATTTGTATTTTGTAATTTGCCTACTGTTTATTGGTTGTCGATTGTACATATGCTACCTAGAACGATTTCAAAATTTGTGTTGGGGATTGAAACTGTTCATATGGTGAAAATGTTGTTTTGCATTGGCGTATTTCACATAAACCAATTTAATTAATGGTACACGCATAGTAAAATACTATATTAAAATGTTTAAAATTATTTTATACCAAAATGCTGTCGTGTTTATTTACAGATTTAAAGTTTAAACATGTACAGGGATTTTCGAAAAAATTGTGTAATATAACTACAACTACAAGTGAAAAAATTAATTAAACATTTGGAAAACAATTATTTCTTGTGACGCGAGCAAGTTTATTTATTTTCAAGGAAGTCCCTACATGTGATTTTCCAATGCTCCACCCGAAGGTACTACATTGGCTTTTAAGGAAGTCCGCTGATATTTACTACCTACTTCAAAATTTTAAACGCCTCAATTCTCGTTTAATTTTTTGTCTCTACATTTGCAATAAATCGAAGGGCTTTCAAACATAAATGTAAATGGACAGCAACCTAGTTTCAATATACTTAAAATTGGAAAATAGCTTAGTTTTGGATTAAAGTTTTGCTATGAATTTGAATTTTCCTTGGATAAAAAGGAAATTAAGCATTTACTCTTTTTTTTGAAATTTTATCATGTCTTGAAATTATTTTCTTACAAAAGTAGTTAAAAGCTAAACGTTTACTTTACAACAAAAATATCTATTGCACTTTAAAATGGCTAACGAAGACTCTGGTCACGAAACAGAGAAAACAGGAATATTTCTACTCATTGAAGAAATATGATGACGAGGACTATATTTTTGTCAGTGGTTTAAGTTACGTTTGCAATATTGATCAAAATATAGGCGATGAAAAGAAATAGCCGATATAGTAGTGAACAACCATTACAAGACTGACGGAAATACATCCGAAGAACAGTAGAAGGTTGCACTCTATAACGTCTAAGGTATTAGAAACCTAAATTAAAACGGTATGCTAGAATTAGAGCAAATGAAAGCATTTAACTTGGAAAAATGCTGGAAAAGGGAGCTGAAATTGTAGTGATTGAATTGCACTGGGTAAACCATGGGTTAAACTACAATCCGAGCACCGATAAGCGGCCGACCAAGAGAATGCGAAATCTTGTACGTTCTCAGAACTAAACACATACAATTGCATTTGTATTACTGTAATTGTAAAAGTTAGATACCATTTTGTTACGTTAACTTTTTGAAATAAAGTGATTCTGCATTAATTTGCAACTACTTAAATTAAGCGCCTCTTAAAGATGCTAATCTAAACCCGTTTTATGTTATTTTCAACTTATACAAGCTTAACAAGTTCAATAAATACGTGTTAAAACGTCCTATAAAATTATCCAAAAGTTTTGTACAATAGGAATGCGTGGAATATATCCTTCACCGCGTTTATAAATTCTCTCAAATATGATCGTTAAATCACTTCTAGAAGGCTAAAAATTCACTTTGGAAATTCGTCGCAACAAGCAAGCATTTGCTTCTCAAATCACTTTTAAAAGTTTATTCTATGAAATACGTCCCGCGCCAGCTATTGTTTTTAATGCTTATTCCTTGAAATACGCTTGTTGTTTCCAATGGTTTCTACAAAACACTGCTTTGTATAGAAGCTTTTAATAATAGTACTGAGAAAACCTACTTCGTTATATTTGAACGTGTTCGACCGCTCGAGTTTTATAGGTAATAAAATCGTCCTCTAATTAATTCATTCTAGCTATGCCCATAGCGTGAATCGATAATAATACAAACCTCTATTCATTTTTATCAGTCGGGCAGTATGCAAGGTCGCATTCTCGCTTGAACGTTTTAAAATATATTTTGCTTTCCCATGCGAACGAAATTCAGGAATTAATTATTGTATTTTGCTTTCTTTATTGATTGCATTCTAGGAATATATTGCAGTTGTTGTCTGGAATATATTTTTACATGCTTTTGCAGAATATTTAACATTATATTGCTGGGAATTGTTTTATGTTACTTATCCCCGTCGTTTTCAAGTTGTATAAACACAAAATAAATATATATGGTTCCGGGTTGGGACTACCGCTTTTGCTACTTTCACCGGTTACTTTGTCAGAAGACACTTTTGGCTTAAATAGGCTGGTGAGTCTGCTAGTTCAGAAGCAACTCTTCATATTTTTTATACTTGTCTAATTAATATTCTTATTTTTATTATTATTGTTTTATATTTATATTTCATTTTCTTTTTTGTCCTGATTAAGTCCCTTACAAAAGTGGGCGAAACGTGGACCTTAGTTTATAAAATGACACTGTTCCAACCCGGAACCATAAATATTTATAATGACTCCGGCCGTGAAAGCCTCCGACAATATCACAAAAACCTCTACGTGGAGAATATTGTAAACAAAATAAAAACTTTCAGTAAGCTTAGACACTCATTAGCAAAATTACTTTGTGCACTTACCTTTTTGTTACGGTGCCGTAACTCTGACATAATTCCCAATTTTCTTGAAATAAAGTATCACATTAACACATATTATAACCGAAAAATTCTTCACCGAGCAAAACTCTCACTACTCCGCGAACGAATTTCCAACACTCGAAAAAAAATAGACAATATTTCTAAACAACTCCTTCAGCTCCATCTAACATCTCAGCTACAATGACTGGACTTTGTTTGACCGAATTTCATACTTGCAAGCCCAAAAGACACCGAACTCACTACAAAAACCCACTTACGCAAATTCTTGCAACTTTCCAAGAACCTTCCACACTCTGAAAACTCTGTCCTCAAACACCGTCATAAACCGATCACAATATATCCTATCCGAAAACGAACTACATATCCTTTCCAAAGGACTAAACTTCTCAATTGCACCCAGAAAAATTCCCGCAGAGGAAATTATTAGCCCTGCAGAATCAGCGATCCGATCTCTACCCCAAGACGATACCAACCTAATTTGCTTTGAAACAACTAAATGTCTCCGACAAGCCAAAACTCTCAACAAAAACGTGACAAAGCAAGAAATGACGGCCTTAAAACACGTACAAACGAACAAGCAAATTGTTATACTTCCTGCAGACAAAGGTAATGCGACTATAATTCTAAACCATACAGAATACAAATAAAAGATAAACAAATTATTACAAGACGGTTTCTACACTCCTGTAACCAAAGACCTCACTTCAAAACTTGAACGGGAAATTTTAGCACTTATCAAATCCTCTAATATTCTCAATGCTATCCAAAAACGCGTAATACCTCGCGAATCTAAACCACCTCGATTGTACGGCCTTCCTAAACTCCATAAACCAGATGTCCCACTCCGTCCAATAGTGAGCACAATTGATTCACCAACATACAATCTGACAAAATACCTGGCATATTTCTTTAAACCGTGCTCCGGCAACAGTCCTACTAATGTTTTAAACTCCTCTCATTTTATAGAACTAATTGCAAATATTGAACTAGGCCCTAATGATATACTAGTCAGTTTTGACGTAACATCCTTAATCACTAACGTACCTGTCATAGACACTGCCTCCATTATTAAACAACTCCTACCTCAAGAAAACGAATTTGAGTATCTGGCCACGCTCAATGAAAATGATTAACTTCTACCTATTTTGTCTTCGACGGACAGTTTTACAAACAAACTTTACTCCCTATTGTGGCCAATATATTTATGGATTTTTTGAAATCGATGGCTCTAGAATCTGCAGACTTTAAACCAAAAACTTGGCTCCGTTATATAGATGACATTTTTGTAATCTGGCCCCATGGATACCAAACGCTCAATAATTTTCTAGATCACATAAACAATCAAGATAAAAATATTAAGTTCAATATAGAAATTGAAAAGAACGGAACACTGCGATTCCTTGACGTTCTGGTGGAACGTCAACCCAACGGACGACTAGGTCATTCCGTATACAGAAAACCAACACACACAGATCGATACCTACATGCGTCGTCAGATCATCATCCGTCACAAAAATCATCGGTAATCAACTCTCTAGTACACCGTACAATTAAAATTTTACAAGCAGAACATTTATCTAATGAACTGAACCATCTGAAAACCAGTTTTATAAAAAATGGCTATCGCAAATCAGATATCGGCAGAGTAATAAGCTGGCATCTGCATCCAACACGAACACCCAAACCACGCTGTAATTCAGACACACAATCTTTAGCAATCTTTCCATATATACGCAGAGTAACAGACCGAATTGGCAAAATTCTACGTAAACACAACATCAAGACTATCTATAAGCCCTCAAATAAAATTTCACAAATATTACCAACTCTAAAAGATCCAGAAAACAGTCCTAAAGCCCCAGGTGTATATAGTATACCTTGCAGCTGTGGTTTAGTGTAGATAGCAGAAACAGGACGGTCAGTTTAGACTAGACTAAACGACCAAAAGCGATGCTTAAGAACAAGTTAGTAAAATCGCTCAGCAGTGGCCGAATACCAACATGAAACAGGCCATACCATTAACTTTGACAAGACGAAGATAATTGCCAGAATTTCATTTTTCTACAATAGAAAAATCAGAGAATCCATAGAAATCATTAAAAATTCTAACAATTTAAACAAACACGATGGCCACTACCTTTCTCCCATTTGGAAAACGAGCCTATGTTCACAAAAGCAGAACTGTAACGTTCACTGATCCGTTACACATTCCTCTCTATTCATGGTCACTCAAGCATCAAGTTCTCACCCTATATAAACCACCACTTTTGCTACTTTCACTAGTTCCTTTCCACAAGACAACTTTTGGTTTAAATGGGCTGGTGAGTTTGCTAGTTCAGAAGCAATTCTTCATATTTTTTTATACTTTTTACACTTGTCTTTATTATTATGTTATATTTATATTTCATTTTCTTTTTTGTTTTGATGAAGATCCTTACAAAAGTGGGCGAAACGTGGACCTTAGTTTGTAAAATGACTCGGTTTCAACCCGGAACCATAGATATTTATAATGACTCCGGCCGTGAAAGCCTCCGACTGTATAAATACAAGTTGAACTTTAGAAATGTGCTCTTATTTATTCGACTCTTATGTATTCGATTCTAATTCTAAACAACGTCCCTTTAGCGTTGTAAGTCGCGATTGTAAAATGCGTTTTTGGATGTAGTGTGCTAGTATAGTTAAGTTGTTTGATGCAGCACCCAGCCTTAGACGAGTGCAGACCGTACTTACGAATTCCTAGCATGGAACCAGAAATGCCGATAACTGAAGGTACAGTTTTCTGTTTGCTTACTTGTGTTGCTGTTTTGGAAGATACACTTTTTTTGGTTAATTCGCAATAAATTGCAGACTGTACTTTACCAAATTCACGTTCACAATGCACGAACGATTATGCAGGTATTTTTAAATTTACAGCTAGCTAACCCAAAGCTTACGTTGGAGCACTTTTTACTGTTTCTTTTTCTGTCTACATTAATGTTAACTTCAACAACTTGCTAGTTAATAATTGATTACGTTATTTAAAATTTAATGTTCCCAAAGCAGGTAAAAATGATTGCAGATATTACTGTATTACTTCTTGCACATATTACTGTATTATTTCTTGCTCGTATTGTTGGATTATTTCTTGTGTATATACTTAGGGTTGGAAAGACTATGTAAGTATATGGTATTTAGGTTATAAGATTTTATTTTCGATATTTTCAAATGTTTAAGTTTATACTCTATTATATGTAAATTGGCGCTTTGCGTACATCACGTTATAATACGATTACGAAAACATATGTTTTTGACTTTTGTAAATATTCTTGTGGGACTTTATGTTTGTAATATAACTTTTTACTGAGGTTTCCAATTTTTCTTTCTGTATCACCCACTTCTCTCTACAACGATTTTGAGCTAGCCTGAAATCTAGTTCTTTTGGATTTCGATTCTTCCATGCTGTTACCGTTTTGTTGCGATATTCGGTGTAGGCGATTTCCTTTGCTTACTTTACTGCTTTCTTTCTTGTCTGCACAGAATACCGTAACAATTTTTCGTGGAAATTTTATTTTTCCAATTCAGTAACAAATAAACAACTACGACAACAATAAATAAACGGTAACAATTTAACAACAAACAGAAAAATACACGACTGTAACGCAAACAATGTTTACAGCAAACTATTCAAAGGTTTAACAACAACTGAGCGATATTTTCATGACGGCGTTTGCGGTCGTTGAGTTTCCTTTCATTTGTGTACCCCTTACCTCACCCCTCGACCACAATCTAACGGTGCGCGAACTATAGGTGTGTATGTCGCCCGACATGACACCCAGGTAGGCGTCCTATACCCAAAATATTTGTTTATGCATGAATGATACAATTTTGATATACTTTATTTAGTACAGAAAACATAACAACAAATATACTCCATAATTATCTACTGTAGTAAATAAACAAAGTCACAGATAAATCAGAATTTATTTATAACTTAAGTAAACAATCATTAGACTTTTGAATTCGAATTAAATTGTAAAGTTTTATTCTTAGTTTCTGTGTTTCTACAAAAAAAAACTGCAATAAAACTAATTTATTAAACAATTATTACACATCCATAATTAATAATATTGAATATAAAATTTATTTTCAATTCTTTTAAAACATGTTCGCCAGAAAGTATTTCTACTATTTCAAAAGTTCCACAACGTCTTGGAGAAGCTCTTCCCAGTTATATGCGTTTATTTGCTCTAATCTGCGCATATCTTCTTGATTAGGGTTTCCAACATCATAGAAGTTATTCAATGTAACCATTTCCTGTGCTTTCTAAGGCCACAATTTCCAGAATCTTAAAGTGCAATAAGATGCATCCGTATAAGGTTGATGTAGGTCAAAGCTTATGGGGTACAGATTATAAAAAGCGCTTCGGTTTCTGCGATTGGTTCCGTAACAAACTTGATTTCCATTACTACCCATTTAAAAATTCACATATAGTGAATCAAAGTGAACCAAAGATTTTCTATTAATATATGGTGTGGGATACTTAGAAATAAATTGGTAGACCCGTATTTTTTGGGTGCCAATTTAAATCGTGAAAGGTATTTGTGATTTATGCAATGTCAATGTGAAAATTTCTTAGATGATTTGCTATTGCAAACTGAAAAGCAACTAAGATATTTTCAGTCATGAGGGCTCCTGCCCACAATAGTCGGTTGGTTTGTCAATTTTTAGATCACACGTATTCTCACAGTTGGATAGGTAATCGTGGTTCAATCGGGTTATGTATGGTATGACAATTACGACGTAACAATTGCTGTATAGCTTGGCCGCCTAGGTCTTTTGATCTTAATCCATTGGACTATTTTTATGAGAATACATTAAAGATATTGTTTATACAAAATCTTATAACAGTATCGAAAATTTCCCAGATGCAATTGTAAGGCATGCAATACTTTAAGTATAGTTTTTTTGGAAACATCGGGACATCGTTAGGAGGGTGCAGTTATGTGTTGAAGCAAATGATGGACATTTTGAGCACTTATAAAATTGTATTTTACTTTTTTTTATTTTTCTTGCATCACAATAATTTAAACGGGTCATTGTTTTCATTTATTTTCATGGTCTACAGCAAAAAAATATTGAAATTGCTTATAACTTTGTTATATACGCAAGGATTTTAAAAATTGAAAAGTGTCATATGAAGATTTGAAAATATCATTCAGTAACAAAAAATTCAATAGGACATCCATAAGAAAAAAATTCACTATCGTATATTAAAATCTAAGAGCGCTATGTGAATTCTAGTTTTATTTTTGAATTTTGCATATGCTAAAATACATCTATGCTGATTTTCAAACGAATATCTCTCTAAATATAATAGTATAAAGAATTTATGTAAAATGATTTTTCAGTTTTTTCCTGATATTTCAATATCGCGATTTTGAAAAGTGTTATTGAAAGAACTTGAAAGGACGCAACTTTTTGTAATTTAATCGAATTTGTACCTCTACTGATTTTCAAAATTCCTATAGTGAGCGATTTTGTGATGCTCTCTCTAAATATATTGGTTACAAAAATGTGCAAAACTATATTTTACACGAAATTTTTACAATTATGTTATGGTACTGTAACGAATTCTCTAATTGTGTTTTGGGTTTAATTCAAATAAATACAAGTTTAATAACTATTGCTTACATTAACACTAGCCTATCACTATTTGTATGCACTACTTTAAACTTTTAAATACAACGAAGTGAACACTATCCGAGCAGTAATCTGACTGGTAATTTATTTATCTAACATATTTATATCACAAACTTTTATTAGGACCGAGTTCAAACTAAAACTAAATTGCCGCAATGGGTTACACACTTATATACGATAATCCTTTATTCAAGAAAAAAGGAGAAATATCTAGATTGAGCACCATCAGACCTTTCGAGAACAATCCTACTGTATTGAAATATCTGTCAATCATTCTTTCTTATCGCTAGACAGATGTGAGACCGCTTTAGTACAAACCGAATAAGCGTCTTTTCCAGAGTGTTCTATATATGTCTTAATTACTCCTACAGTATGCTTTACACACTAAAAATACTAACGAGAGCGTACTATGCTATTGTTCAGTTTATATATGAGTAAGTGTACAACTTCAGATTTTGGAGGTTGTATCTCAATAACGGTTGCTGTTAAGTTAAAACTAACAGTATATTTTAATTCTTTAGCAAATTACAGGTTGGTCAAATCTGTCTTAGATCTCTACAAAAAAGGCAAAATCTGAATATCCATTAATTTTGGATTTTAAGGGTTATAATTCGGTAAGGGTTTTTCTGATTTCAAAAATTTTAATACGCTACAATGTGCTAGATTAAATACGTGCCTTATATCTCTAAATGATAGGACCATATTAAACGATGTTCGATCGGCTCAAAAACGTGCACAGATTTGTATTGAGGATAAGTGCGGTACTTCTGAACAGTTTTTGTTATGTTATGATCTGATGTGTAAAATTGTTGTATTCCAACTTCCCTTGTTTGTTTGGCCTCAATATGGTATTTTTATTCCTTCTGTTTCGCGTAGTTTATATTGTATTGATTGTCTTAATGTTGTGTTTATACAATCTCTTTCAATGAAAAAATTTATCGTACTAATATATTTTTCCGAAATCTGTTCCGGTGATAAAAATATTGAATAATTGTTTCTATTTTAGCATACCATTTTTTTTAAAAATGCTACAAATTTAAGCATCTAAACCCAAGTTAAATATCATAGGAGCTCTGTGGAGTGATGTTTAATGTAAAAGTATAACTCCTTTTGCCACAATTTTTTTTTCAACGTAACACCTCTAAATACGCATTTCGACCGGTAAGTGGTCATCATCAGTAGAAAACAGCTAGCTTACAATTGCTAAACTGACAATTAAATTGAAATGATAGTTAGTTTCACTTCTGGGGATATTCAATTCACTATTGAATTTTGTACTTGCCAAGTTTCACTTCATCCTAATTAGCCAGGAGAATATCCTCAGAAGTGAATCTAGCTTAATTTCATTTTAATTGTCAGTTTAGCAATTGCAAGCTAGCTGTTTTCTACTGATGATGACCATTTAGTGGTCGAAATACGTATTTAGAGATGTTACATTGAAGAAAGAAAATTGTGGCAAAGGGAGTTGTTATACTTTTACCTAAACCTCAGTTGTGTAATTAAAACAATTAAAGTTTGTCTCTGAATAGTTTAATTGGTTTGCATACAGTTTCTGATAGAAGCTCTCGCTGAATCGGGCAGTCGCCTTTTTTTTGAGATAACTTTAAAACATTGACGTAAATATCCAACGTAATTTTTAATATCTTCATTTTCTTAAAAGACCTAGAAACGAACCATAAATTACGTCATAAAAATTCTAGTGCAATAAAACCAGATTCACAAACAAACTGGACACTTTTTTTAATGCATGTACATTTCAAACACTAACAGGCTTTTAAAGGTCAGTCATCATTTATGCATTAGTTGGACAGAAGTTTAGCTTCAACGTCAGTCTTATATTTATGTATGTATGTATCTTCTTGTTAGATATTCTTATGTTAGGTTAAAACCATAATTAATTATCAGAGATAAGAAGACGATTGTTTTAACAAATATACCGTTGTCAAACTGTATTTTTAATAGTAGCACTTTATTTTTAATGACGTAAATAAATATACTGTTAAATTAAGTTTGTTAGATACACGTTTAAGAATGCCCAAATCAGATACGTAAGACATTAAATAGGAAATAAATATTATTAATGAAATTGTGCTATACAAGTAATTGTTTTATTAATAAGTCAAACATTTAATTCTATAAGATGTGTTTTCGTTGCAAATATATATTTTTGCCTATTAACAATATATACTCCTTGCAATTTCTAAATAGACCTTCGTCATTAATATATGTGATATCTCATCATAGCGACGTTGCCACTATCAAAAACTATTGCTAGGTGAAAATAATAACGCTAACTGTAGAATACAGAGGTTGAAAATATTTAATAGTAGGTGAAGAAATTTAATTAGCGACTTTTTAAAACGTATTTTTAGAATGAGTTTCTATTGACAATATTGCAGATTAAAGTCTCTAAATTAATAATAAATGCTATTAATCTGTGAATTTTTACCACTGAGCATATTTTAAATATTGCTGCTAGTTTCTACAGTTTTTTATTTCACAGCCATATGCATATTTTACCAGACACGGTAGAATAGCCACCGTTATCCCAGAGGTTATGTAATTGAATTATAAATTACATTATTAATTAAACATGGCTCTATATAACTGGATATCATACTTCGGTAATAAAAGGGAATCAGACGGCGACGGTATTAGTTCTGGGCGAAAAGTTTTTAAATGTAATCATACTTGTTTATTGTAACGGGTGTTTCAAATTGCGCGGTTTTTTTAAGAATAAGTAAAATATAGATGGCGCAATGAATTCGTCTGGGTATTTTGACATTTAAGAAGAGTGTTGTATGACATTTATAAAAGTGGCTTCGTACACGATACAACAACGCGTTCAAATTGTTGAATTATTTTATGAAAATCAGCGTTTTGTGAAAAGTGTTTTTAGAAAACTACGTGAATTTTATGGTTTACATAATCGTCCAGCTGAAAGCACTATTGGTCGATTTATTAAAAAATTTCAAGAGACCGGATCGATGGAAGATCAAAAAAGTGAAAAATACAGTCGTAGCGGTCGTTCACAAGAAAATATTAATTTGGTTCGTGATAGTGTTACTGAAGATCTAAAATGTCCATTAGACGACGTTCACAACAATTTGGCCTTAGTTGATCAACAACATGGCGTATTTTGCACAAGGATTTAGCTCTGAAGGCATTGTACTATATAATTTTTTTTTGGTTTTATATTATATAGTTCTTTATCCTCGTGACTATCAGCTATAAATCATACCTCCCAATTTTCTAAATCTTGATCTGATATCACAAGGTCGAGAATTTCTTCTTTTTCTTTTAAGCCCAAGGTAATGTCGGATGGAGAATGGCTTGAGACAAAGAAAAACTCTTAAGATGTAAACGGCTAGTCGAGTGTTAGCTCTGGGTAGATCATGAGCTTGGGTCATGGGTGAATAAAAGACCAAAAATATATATAATGAGCGCCACCGTATTTTTTAATACAATAACCAACAAAATTTAACTGTGCTTGTATAAGGGGAATGCGGAAACCTTATCTCAACACCACTAACATAGCCATAAAACTTGAATGTCACTCTTTCGGACACACTTACCAAGACCTCAACCACCAGATGTCATACAGATGTCTCAGCTTTACCTGTGAACAAACAAAAGCACAACATGGACACCATTTGTGTCCTCAAAAACATTTGCCAAAAATAGAATAATAGAATTTAGGCATCTAAAATATACTGAGGGAATTTATTTTCATTACACACACTTTTTATTTAAGGAGGACTTGCACTATTTTTTAAATGTTGAATAATAAAACGTCTTTCAAAAACAAAAGGAATTCTATTAGGACAAATTTCTGATTATATACATGTGACTGCAATATTTAAGTTTGTATCTTTCTCATAATTTGTTCATAATAATTCTAATGAAGTTTTACATTCAAAATTAAGATCTATGAGTAGATCATATCTATAAAATTTGATTAGACAAACATATAATTTATTAACTGTTCATAACACATAAGTTTATTTTAATCAGAGAAGTACTTCCTTGATCATTACAACAAAAATTAATTATCAAAGAGCAGACATTTTAAAATGCAAATATTCTAATTTAATTGTACTCTACAATAAACACGCGAATTTCATATATCAATGAAAGTGCCTTTACAAGATCTGAAAGTCTTTAAACATAATGTAAACTTTATCAAGACAGCATATGGCGTTTAGATTGGAAAACGGAATCTTATATTTTTTGTCTGACATAAGTTGTCATTCAGAATTTCATAACATACACGGTTTGCGTACATGTGCAAACAAACTGTACAACACGATACTTATTCGTCGATGTTACTGGCTTCTTAAAAAAACTACTTTATATTTACGTTACTCAAACAATTAATGTTGGATAATTCATAATAATTTACTATAATTTCAAAGCTATCAAAAGTTAAAAACACTCACGTGCATCGAAAATGTACTGCAGGTGCCAGACGTTGACGTCAGCTGTCGGACATTTCCAGCGTAATATCCGTGTGCGATATTAGTCATCGGTAAGTTTGAAATATCGGGGTTCCATGTGGAATCAGCGTTTACTTTACTGCATATTAAATTGAATAGAACGAAACCATAATTCTTTGCTTTAAATTACTGCCATAGAAATTTGTTTTAGTTTATTATCGAAAATGTTGTTGAAGATATGTCCTTAAGATATTGCACTAAGATGAAAAATATTAGTATAATCTATTGTATTAATATATACCAACTGTCTAAAATGATGTCCAAAGGGGTTCCATATTGACTCTACCTCGTCTGAAAAAGCGGCTTGCACTCTCGGACGTTGAGAATAAAGTGCCGACTGACAACTCGACAGCGCTTGGCAACGAACTTTAGAGTATAGATATACAAGAATCCATGCGTTATTACGAATATTATATATTAATTTTTATTGGATGATAATTCACAAATTAAATACTTTAAAATACAGCTGTTTTTTTTATTTTATTGAACTAAATGTAACTAGGAAAAAAAATACGTTACAGCATATAAGGTTCAAATAACACAGGCACTAAAGCCATTAGATCATTTGAAACGTCGTTCATTTGTCAATTTCTTCAATGAACACACAGGTTGATTTTTCTCAAAAAATCATGTTTTCCGATGAGGCACATTTTGAACTTGGTGGCTATGTTAATAAACAAAATTGTCGTATCTGGGGTGAGGAAAATTCACGAATTATTCATGAGAAACTTATGCATTCTAAACGAGTTACTGTTTGGTCTGCATTTTGGTCAGGTAGTGTAATTGGACCTTACTTCTTTGAAGATGCTGCTGGTGAAGCTCTAACTGTCAATGGTGATCGATATCGTTGGATGATAACCGAATTTTTGTGGCCCTGAATGAATGAATATTGATCTAGAGGATATTTGGTTTCAACAGGATGGCGCTACATCTTACTCTGCACAATAAACAATTGCTTTATTGAGAGAAAAATTTCCTGGACGTGTAATCTCAAGAAACGGTGATGTTAATTGGCCCCCAAGATAATGTGATTTGTCTCCATTAGACTATTTTCTTTGGGGTTATATGAAAAGTCAGGTTTATAAAAACAATCCACAATCGATTCCTGCTTTGAAAGATGAAATTATTGGTGTCATTGGTGAGATAGAGCCTCAATTATGTCAAAATGTCATTGAAAATTTTAACAAAAGAGTGGACGTCTGTGGAGCTGCAAGAGAAGACCATTAGGCAGATATTATTCTTCGCATATAAATGCCATTAGTGATACTTCAATTACCAATAAAAAGTTTTTGAAAATGAATGCAAATTATGTGTCTTATGTATTGTTAAAAAAAAAACGCGCAATTTGAAACACCTTACACATAAAATTAAAGCTATATCGATTATGTAAAAAGTTTCTTTAATTGCATCACTGTTATCACCATCATCAATGTTAATAATTAGAGGTGCATTCTCTCCTTATCGAATCTGTTCAAATCTCGGTTTTTCTTTCCAACGCCTCCTTCCGCATCTGTAAACAATTTTTAATGAACTTCTCTTCCTTTCCGACGTGTCGATTGTTATAGATCTTACTCACACCCCATGTATTCTCATTTGCATTGAATATGCAGTGATACGGAAGCAATCTCAATACCTATGTCCGTATGATTTGGCCAGCAATTCCACTTTAAAAGCTTTTGGCGGTTTATACCTACAATTTAAAAAAATTACTCATACGTTATAAATCACATTATATTAACTTACATCATGACAAGTTCAAGAGGCTTCGCTTTAAAAGCATTAGTTCAAAGAAATTGCTTGTTTAATAAGCCATTCTGCAATATCATTTTTTTTCTTGGAAGTATTATGTATTTTATTTAGCACCATACAATGATACGACGCGTTGTATAAGACTATTGCAACTGATGCTTCCAAATTCTTTAAAATTTGATTTTCAAACTGATATTAGAAATTTTGCTCATTCATTCTTCCATGGTAATTTGAATTTTTTTGGAAGAGAAAATCAGTGCAGCCCCATTTATAAATCCACGTACGTTTTTGGTACAGATTATCTTCTTTTATTCTCATATATGTTTTCTAGAATCATATCGTTTTACCCATAATATTTGGCAATTCAATTAGATCTTTTCTTGGGTTATCTTTTTGCCATTTAAATTAAATATGGCGCAAGGCTATTCAGGAATCATTCACTACCATTAAAAAGTTCATCTTGCTTCAGATTCTGTCATAAAGTATGGACAGAAACATGATTATCTAAAATAACTACATGTCGCATTATAAATTCAATTTGGAAATGAGTACTTATGATTTTCATACAACCTATAAATGACATCTTGAATTCTACATGGGTAAATTCATCTACGTCAGTGGTAGGTTTTGTATGAACTTGCTTTTTCGATGTAAAAGATTCATTTCTCGCACTTGTTTCAGAAATCGATTTTAGTGCCTCGACACTTTCTAAAAATATGCATAATAAATTGTTCTTGAAGTAAACAAAAAACTAAAATACCTCACGTACAGCCATTAAAGAAATAACGGTTCATCTGCTGCGTTTTCTTAAGCACTTTAAGCTTAGGTTATCTAATGTTTCTATATTTTCAATATAATGGTGTTGTAATAATCTGGAAACCATAGTTTGTCTTCACATAGATGGTAGAGTTTGGTTAAATTATGTTCTCCAAATATATTGTTAAATAAGCAGAATGAATGGAATTTGTTTATAGGGATTTTCAATTAATTCATGAACTTGTTTTGGGAGTCACACATTGTGTTTCTTGAAGTCCTCGTTTAAGTTGTTTGACTCCAAAGGCATATCCAAAATTTATTATCATAGTTTTCGGGTTTCTATATTGGGGATAATTATATTTTTAACAAAAGGAAATCGTTTTTTTGTGCTTGAATTTTTGAATATCCAAAATGTAATACATGGTTGTGCTGAATCTTTAATGCGTTTTTATTGAGAGCTGATTCTTAAATGTTCAAACTTGACGTACACCTTCGCATATATAAAACCAATCCTTCTTCTTAATCGAACTTCTCCAATCACACAGCTAGTAAACTAAAAGTTCCCGTTAGCTATTCCGTTTCCGTATAACTTTTTCCACTATATACGTGCCAGGAGTTTGCGTAGATAGAATCTGCTGTGTTTAGAAGCAACCCAAGATTAGGTTCTCATCCACATCTTCCATTAAGTAGGTAATTGGTTTGGTTTGTTGTGCTTACACAATTCTATAGAGTTTAGCGTTCCAGTTGGGGTGAACCCTCTATCAAAGATCGCTTTATATTTTGATATACGTACAATCTCATCAATTTCTTTCTGTTTGCGGCACTATTGTCTGTGATGAGAAATTTAACTCTTCCCGGATGGTTTTCAGCTTCCAGTGGAGTCATTTTAATAGCTAGATGTAAAGTATTAACTGCTAGTGTTCAGATTTTCAACAACAGGTCACAGTACCATTAATTGGCTTTGTCCATCATCGATAACCGGTTTTACAGTTACAAGCTTCGGGTATTTAGCATTACCTGTAACTCTAAAAATTTTAAGCAGTTTTTAAGGTTTCTATTGTCAGAATGTAGCCATTCAGGATACTTCTCTGCTAAAAAATATTTTTCATGACATTCTCCGATGTCTATCCATTCTTCCACAAATATTTCACTTTTTCTGTTGTCAGGATCAATTTGCACAAAAATTAAAGAAATGTGTCAACAACTTTAAAAATGATTAATGTGTCATTAACTGACAGACGCCTACTTAGATATTTGGCAAAATATGAAAAATTGAAGACGACACTAGTCCGTCTGCAAACACTTGTTAGTCACGTTGAAATTCAAACACGTAAGTACATCGCAATATAGTTTGAACAGTAATTGGACTAACCAGGTCAGCTAATAAAATTCAGTGTCCTAATTAAGCACATGGCGGGAAAATAAAAATTCAAAAAACGATGCAAATAACTTCAAAACTTAAAAATATAGCTATGGTACACTTTTATAATTTTTGAAAGATAATCAAATTTACTACATGATGGAATTATAAAATACAGGATGTCCCATTTAACAAAAGCATGATATTTGCGTTTGAAGATGTCATGAGCAAACTGCCCCATTTCGGGTACCCAGTAGAATTTTCGATCATTGTAAATACACCTATACTTTCTCTTATTGGTTTAATATTTATAGTCAAAATTGGATTTGACTAAATTCATTTGTTTCTGAGTTATTTACTCTTCTTTTAGATCTTCCAATTTACGAAAAATCACAATATCTCGGGAACTACAATGTTTAGGTATAGGACATGTGTAAGAAAATACATTTAATTTCTTACGCACAATCCAAAAGTGCAATAAAATGCATAGTGTTTTGTAAGAAAAAGCAATTTGATACGACACACTTTTTTGGGACACCTTATATATTTCAAAATAATTTTAAAATGTAGTCCTTAATAATCCATATATTGTTGCTCAGACAAAAACTGTAAAATTTTTTACTGTTTGATACCGTCGCGCCAATCGAGACTTACCCTGTATATATTAGAGCATTTACGATTATATATATATATATATATATATATATATATATATATATATTTCTGTGATATTTGAGGTTTAAAACAGCATTTGTATTCAAATTGGTAATTATTTCATGATTCTGTATATAAAATACGAATAACAAAATAAAGCGCTTTTCTGTGGAGTAAAAATGAATAATTGTACTAAAGAATTTCAGTAAGCTAAAAGTCAAGCAGCATCATCCTTTAATTATGAATATTAATTACGAATAGCGTGTGTTATATCATAAACATATTTCTACTGTTGTATTTAAAATGTATAAAGCATTGTAAATGTCATATTTTTAACCAAGGTAGCTTTCAAAAGTTAAATTATAGAAAAGCTTTAGCATTTGAAACCGTTTAGTTTGAAGCTATTTGTTGAAGTTTTCCCGGTATAGTTAAGGAACGTTACAAGATAAAACGATACAAATGATAAGCGAATTCTTAGTAAGGGGTGGTATGGTGGCTGTCAATTAGGAATGAATTATAGTTTTGAGGGATCTAGGCGGTTACAAATACCGCTTGCCAAGGTGTTTGAATACTTAAGAAGTAAGATATAAATATCACGTGTTAACATAGACATAGTTTAAACTTAGGAAGAGATGGTAATTTGTCCGTTACAATAGAACTGGCCAACCAGTAAACAAAGAACGACTGTGTTATTAAATGGATATGGGTGTGACGGGCAGAGAGGGAACATTAACAGTCAGGAACAATGGAGATAACAGACAAGGTAGACATTACATTTGCATTTCCAATGCTTTACCCGAAGGTACTACATTGGCCAGGAGGCGAGTTTTTTGTTGCCTGGAAATTTAGAATTTTGCCGAACCCTTGCCGTTCCAGGCAAGGTAGGGATTTTTAACGTGCGTGACAACACTCACCCACGGGACCTCCATTTAACCTCTCATCCGAACGAGGGCGTAATTTTTGTGGTCATAAATATGATAAAACTAACCAAACTGCTCTAACCAAACATGAAAAACAAGCCCAGCATAAATTCGAATTCAACAAAACAACAATTTTAAAAACAGCAGCAAACCAAAAAATTCGGGAATTCCTAGAGACGGTGTATATTATTAAACATCCAACATCAGTAAATGATAAAATTGATACTAGCAAATTTAGTAAAATATATTATAATCTATTAAAATAAAAATGCATCAAATTAATTAGGAAAAGGTGTTTGTCTTGTATATATGGAGGCGAGATAGAGTGACTAAACGTATGTGTATGCGTAGAGGTATGTTCAGATGAATACATATACAGATATATATATATATATATATATATATATATATATATATATATTTAAAAAAATAAGCCTATTGATATATATTTATACATAAAGTAAAATTTACCCAATAAGACAGATATACATAATTGTAGAAAGTATTACGATTTTAACCTGTTTTTAAAAAGAGTCTTTATCCAGTGATAAGAAATAGAAACTCCAATAAATCAAGCATTAGTCTCCAATCAAACTCTGTACTAAACGTTTTAATATACATGTAACTAAAAAGTTCGAATTTTAAATTTTGTCATAGAGTTTAGCAACTCGCATCAAGGTGTACATAATTTATACAGAAAAACAATATTTTAATTTGTGACGTAAATGTTTTGTACAATTTTAAATTAAATAAATTAGATTGTAGTAACCGTACCATATCAATTAGTGAATAGCTCAATTTATACTACGTTATAAATATTTAAAACTCCGTTTATGGGTAAGCATTTTAGATATTTGTTAAGATATAATGTACATGTATTGTATTATAGGGGAAAAAACATCATTGATAAAGACCATCTAGCGACGGTCGAAACGTCTGATTAACACACATATAATGTAAAAAAAATTTTTTATAGACCTTTTTCTCAAGAAACAAACTTTCAAGTATTAGTATATAAAAGAAGGTCAAGAAATACCAATCGAATATTATATATATATATATATATATATATATATATATAATACTAAATTCTCGAACGTAAGTAACTAGTTAATAGAATAGTTGTTAAAATCTTGGGATGCAATCGTTCATATAGCAATAAAAACTACAGTGTCAAATTGTAATTCTATTCTAACGTTTCGGCACACGACTTATGCCTTCTTCAAAGACTAAAATTTGCTGAAATAGTTACAAGGTCTGAAACAATACAATCCATCTACTTACATGATTACTTTGACTTTATATAAATGATGGTAACAAAATAAGAAACGCAGTTCCATACATAACGCACAGCATTAATAAATAATTACATAACACTAGAGCTAAAAGTAGCAAGTAAAAAAATTGAAAATACATTAAACACTACAATCAGAATAAAATATATAACTCTGCTAAAGTAACACACAACAATTACTATATGATAAAGGTTCTTACAAAAATTATCATCGGAAAACAAGGTATTACACGAGTACGGAAGATAACAATATAAATCTAATACATGACGATAACAAAGACAAATAGGAACTATAAAACTAAACGCGATTCCTTTGTATAGCAAACAACGCTATCTACATCCGCTTTTTTCATTAACACTATATAACCCCGAATATACCACATTTAAATTATTAATATCCAACTTATTATTTAAAGGAATACGTTGTCGGTGAATATGAAACGATTCTAGGAATAGTCTTTTGTAGTAGTTACTCTCAATATCCAAAATCTTGGTGTTATCAAATTCACTTGGTGTTTAGAATCATAAAGATGTGAGGACAATGCAGAGTACGATTTACCAATCTTGGCATCGCTTTTGTGTTGTATAATTCGATTTTTTAGCCATTGTTTGGATTGCCCTACGTACGTTCTTTTGCAACTGCATTCGATCTGATAAACAATATTACTACATGGAGACTTCTCTGTCTTGTCTTTTAATTTCGTAAACAACTTACCTATCGAATTATAATAGGTACTCGCTATAAACATATCAGGTTGCTTAAGGATCTTGACGATTTGTGAAGTTAAATTCTGAATGTATGGGAGTTTCCTAAATTTAGTATCAATACTATTGTTTTTAATTGAAGTATGTAGATGATTAGAATATAGCAACCTTTTAACCAGATTTTTGGGTTATGAATTATTCAGTAAGATAGATTCTAATTCTTTTAGATTTTGTTGAAATTCAGGTTCACAAATATTGAGGATACGGTGTTTAGACAGTTAATAGTGTTAAGTTTATGATGAAATGTATGGTTGGAAAGATATAATGTACCTACCAGAATCGTAGGTTTTATAAATATCAAACTTCAAGTTGTTGGTAGATGATCTGATGATCATGTCAGAAAAGGAATACATTGGTTAACTTCCTTTTCACAAGTAAAATCAAATTCGGATTATAACTATTGAAAATGCATAATGTGTACTCAATCAATTGCTCAGGAATGGAAACACAAAATGTCATCCACGTATTTAACCATAAAGTATGTCAAACGAGTGAATCGAAACTATTCAACACCGAATCCATGACAATGAGCACGATAGGGATAGGTGAACCCATAGGTACCAAATACCTCAATGTAAAACTTCGACTTGAAAGTAAAATATGTGTTATTACATATTAATTGAATGGTAGATAGAATAGAATCTAAATCAAAATTGCAATGTGGTTGAATGCAATTCCATTTTTTTGTAATGATTTCTACCACTAATCCGATAGGGATGTTGGTAAACAACGAACAGACTTCTAATGAGATAAGAATATGGTCATCGGGTAATTTATAGTGTCTATAGGTATCAACAAACGAAAAAGAGTCTTTGATATTCCAGCCTCCCAAAGGAAAAACATTGTTTAAAATTCTTGATAAAAAGGATAAAATTTTAGAAAATGTTTTTCCTTTGGGAGGCTAGAATACAAAGGTTTTTCGTTTATTGATACCTATAGACACTATAAATTACCCGATGACCATATTCTTATCTCATTAGATGTCTGTTCGTTGTTTACCAACATCCCCATCGGATTAGTGGTAGAAATCATTACAAAAAAATGGAATTGCATTCAACCACATTGCAATTTTGATTTAGATTCTATTCTATCTACCATTCAATTAATATGTAATAACACATATTTTACTTTCAATTCGAAGTTTTGCATTGAGGTATTTGGTACCCCTATGGGTTCACCATTATCCCCTATCATTGCTCAATTAGTCATGGATTCGGTGTTGGAATATGTTTTCGATTCACTTCCGTTTGACATACCTTTTATTGTTAAATACGTGGATGACATTTTGTGTTTCCGTACCTGAGCAATTGATTGAGTACACATTATACATTTTCAATAGTTATAATCCGAATTTGATTTTTACTTGTGAAAAGGAAGTTAACCAATGTATTCCTTTTCTAGACACATTAGTCATCAGATCATCTACCAACAACTTGAAGTTTGATATTTATAAAAAAAACCTACAGATTCTGGTAGGTACATTAATTATCTTTCCAACCATACATTTCATCATAAACTTAACACTATTAACTGTCTAAAACATCGTATCCTCAATATTTGTGAACCTGAATTTCTCAACAAAAATCTAAAAGAATTAGAATCTATCTTACTGAATAATTCATACCCCAAAAATCTGGTTAAAAGGTTATGTTCTAATCATCTACATACTTCAATTAAAAACAATGGTATTGATACTAAATTTAGGAAACTCCCATACATTCAGAATTTAACTCCCCAAATCGTCAAGATCCTTAAGCAACCTGATATGTTTATAGCGAGTACCTATTATAATTCGACAGGTAAGTTGTTTACGAAATTAAAAGACAAGACAGAGAAGTCTCTATGTAGTAATATTGTTTATCAGATCGAATGCAGTTGCAAAAGAACGTACGTAGGGCAATCCAAACAATGACTAAAAAATCGAATTATACAACACAAAAGCGATGCCAAGATTGGTAAATCGTACTCTGCATTGTCCTCACATCTTTATGATTCTAAACACCAAGTGAATTTTGATAACACCAAGATTTTGGATATTGAGAGTAACTACTACAAAAGACTATTCCTAGAATCGTTTCATATTTACCGACAACGTATTCCTTTAAATAATAAGTTGGATATTAATAATTTAAATGTGGTATATTCGGGGTTATATAGTGTTAATGAAAAAAGCGGATGTAGATAGCGTTGTTTGCTATACAAAGGAATCGCGTTTAGTTTTATAGTTCCTATTTGTCCTTGTTATCGTCATGTATTAGATTTATATTGTTATCTTCCGTACTCGTGTAATACCTTGTTTTCCGATGATAATTTTTGTAAGAACCATTATCATATAGTAATTGTTGTGTGTTACTTTAGCAGAGTTATATATTTTATTCTGATTGTAGTGTTTAATGTATTTTTAATTTTTTGACTTGCTACTTTTAACTTTATTAATGCTGTGCGTTATGTATGGAATTGCGTTTTTTATTTTGTTACCATCATTTATATAAAGTCAAAGTAATCATGTAAGTAGATGGATTGTATTGTTTCAGACCTTGTAACTATTTCAGCAAATTTTAGTCTTTGAAGAAGACATAATTCGTGTGCCGAAACGTTAGAATAGAATTACAATTTGACACTGTAGTTTTTATTGCTGTATGAACGATTGCATCCCAAGATTTTAACAACTATTCTATTTATATATATATATATATATATATATATATATATATATATTGCTGCGCACTTTTCTTTTGAGCCCTAATGTTGGGTTGACATAAAAATGTTTTGTACTTTCGGGAACCTTGGTGATTTACTTTAATCGTGCCCCTATTTGAGGTCGATATTACTTACTGTTATAAAATTACCTGTCTATAAAAACTTCCACTATTTACCACCTAAATAAATGTTGAGTTCAAGCTTTGAATCATGAGATGTTTTAGTTGAGTACCCTCTGAAGATGCTTTCCAAAATGACACCTCACGGCTAGCTCTGCTCACTTCTTCTTCAGGGATACTCACCACAGCCACTCATTTGCTCTACAACCTTTCTAATTAATAAAAAAATTAAAAAATATTTCGCCAAAAAAAACATACAACTCTTTTATTCTGACTATTAAATAATATACTCACGCAATCTCAATATTTACAAATTTTATTCAAGTGAAACATTTCATACTCCTACTCGATAGTAAAAATCATCAACTTAATACACCCACGATTTTCTACTCGTCTACATTTCATTGCGTTATTGTAAAGTAGATGGGCCTATCCCGGAACCTTAATTTACTTTCCCCTGGTCTATGCTGAGCTCAGTATAAACCTGTTTAAATTTGTGTGCAAAATTTTAGCATTGAAAAATTATACAAAAGACCCGTTTACCTCTTACATCTGTGAAATATTCATAATTATTATATACACAACTGTGTCACCAAATAAAACTCAAAATCACTAATAGTTTAAACAAATAAACACCAGCACAACAGTTTCAAGAAATTCATTACCTGGAGAGTATTCTTCATTCAGATCACCACCTCTGAAGATGCTTTCCCCTATCGACTGCACGTACCAGGTACACTCCATATTGCTGCCTTCCATTGGGAACAGCAATTAAATCTCGAACCCGCTGGGCATCTAAATTACCATAGTCAAAAATCCCTCAGGACTGCCACTACAGATCCATACATAACCTCTTCTTACGCGCAAAGTGCAACAAGCACCCTCATTCAATTTGCAAATAATTTTCTACTTATAGGTCATCCTGCTTCAATTAATAAAATAATTTAATACGGTTCACCACGTTTATACTAACTGCGCCTACTTGTGCATTAAACACGTGTAACTTTAGTTTTGGATTGCACTAGTCACCTGGTTTGAAGCTAGGATGATCTTTCGAAGACTTGAAAACTAAGAGAGCGAACGCCGCCTCTAACACCGCTTTTATAAGCACAACCCCTCTTAAGTTGCACGTGTTTTTGTTAAACATTCTTCGAAACTTGTCAACGACTACTCAATTCCACAAACAAACGTGCACGAAAATACAACCGTTTTTTAAAACTTGGAAATTTTTAACACAAACACTTCATTACCGCGAAAAACTCCGTAAACTCGCCAACCGTTCTAATTTTCTTTGAAATTTCCACTCTCCTGTTACCCCCAAACAACTTCAATCGCGTCTCTCGTGTGCGTGTACCTACTACTATTGCAATTCTGCTTTCATAATAACATCCCCTAGCTTTGTCTTAATATTCTACATAAATTGTCTACGTTATTTCTACATTTCTGTTATCTTTGTCTGCCCATGTCTTCTGTCATTATTACAGTCCCTCTATTACTATATTGTTGAAAGTTGTTTCTCCCTTCCTTTATGTGCGCCTTCAAAAATCGATACCTTCTGCAAACATGTTGCATCTTCGTCCCGCTTATTGGCTTTTAAAATATACTCGTCTTAGAAACGATTGAAAGTTATTGTCGCTTAACCACTTGATATTTTCTATCTGTCTCTGTTACATATCAAATATTGTCTGTCGCCTAACTTTATCGATCTGTTTTCAACTAGTCGACCGTTGCTTTTAGCTTTGTGTTTTCAGTTAACACATTTTTCCTAGAACTATTTTCTCAACGTATCCCAGCTTTTATAGGAATCGTTTATTTAGCGCACTTCTATTCTATGAAATCCTGGACTGTTGTAGCTTGTTTTCAAATGCTAAACCTTGTACAGTTCCTCGAATGCTTTAGCTTATACTACGTTTAATAAATGTACCTTGCTTAAATTATTGATTTTTACACCGAAAAGTTTTTATCCCAATAATATTTGTACATGATTGTTGACCTTGTCATCAATTTTATTCATAATTAATTGTTGTCCTTGTGCCAAATTAACGTATAGAAATTAAACCTACTTTATTTTATCTAACCTTACTCCAATCTAATTATGTTGAAGTGTTTTAAATTAATTATTGATTTCTATGTACAGGGTACCTACAAATAAATAAATGTTGGCTTATTTACACATATCTAAGCTTACCAAACCACAGTAATATATATATATATATATATATATATATATATATATATATACACACAAATAAGATATATCGACTGTTTGAAATATTATTTTAGTATAGATATTGGGGCAGCAATCAAACTTGTCAAATTAATAAAACAGAAAATAGAAAATCCCTTCACATTAATTTATTATACATACTTGATGGAGAAAACAGTCACTACTGTTGGATCAAGAATATAAAAAAATTAGTTGGTAGTCCGTTGTCTAAAAGAGCAAACCGGAAACGGGTTTGCGACGTGTGCTTGGTCTATTTTCGAAACTAGCAGGCCATGTGGTTACAAAAATGCTGAGTGCCTTTACCAACATCGAAGATTTCAAAAACATCTACAAATATACGCGTGAGCTGCGTGCGATCTACATAGATTTTGAGTCATTGCCAAAACTGATCAGTTCTGCTGCTCCAGAGGCATCTGCTAAGATTAACTGTAACTTCGACGAAAATGTATTCCATTCGAGGTACACAGAGGTGTCCTGGTGAGGCAAAGATTTTTATAGAAAATAATGAAAGCGAATGCTTATCGATTATGAATCATTCTTAAAATCAACTTTCCCATAGCACCGCTGGAACCAATGACCGAGCTTCTTAGCTACGGAGCAGTAGACTGCGGTGTTTTTAAAATACCATTAGGAGAAGAGAGGGTGCGAGACTACAACTACCTAAACGAAAGACTCCGCTATCACCCTCAATAGAGAATGAAGTTTTGAAAATCGAATTTTTTGAAAATGACCTGAACTGAATAATATTTGCTATACGTTAATAAGAAATACTAACGAGCCACTAAAAATCGGTTAGCAAGTTTTTGTATGGGATTTCAGCAAACTGTGAAGAAGCATACTTTGGGAAATCGACTTTTTTGTAAACCCTTGCGCGAGATGCCTTTTCTTTGGATAAAATAAACCGCTCAAAGATATAGTTAGTCAACTTTTCCTTGGTTCTTCAACAAAATTTGAACTTGTTATGCTTTTAATCGGATTTGGGTAAAATGCATGGACTTAAGAGCTTTTACAATGCATCAGTAAATAGCACCATTTGTTCACCAATAATTGGCTGAGAAATTTTCGTTAGTACTCTCAAGTGTGTGCCAACTTTACACATCTTATCTCGATATGGACGACCTAAATATGATACGTTAAACCGAGGAAAGGTGTGCACTAATGATGTTTAAAGTAGGTATTTATGAGTTTTATACGATGTTAGTAGAGGTTAACCACAACTATACATTATTAAATTTTTAATAGTTTTTATAATCGTTATCGTAAACTTTTGAAGATTTTTACTTTTTAGTCAAGTACTTCGCGAGTATAGAGTTTTAATAAAATAAATAATATTTGCACGCTTAAAAGTTCATTGGATGAAATAGAAATAGCTTTAGTTGAAACCTCAATGAATTGTTTGTTAAATGTATACATAAGAATAACACCGGTGCAGTAAAACTCGGTACCCGTTTAATACAAATGTCTCATTAAGCAAATATTATTCGGAGAACCTTACTCCTATGTTATAACGAGAACTTGGTACACCTAGCATGAGGTGAATTTTCGGATTTATATTTTTAAATCTCGAACATTATTTAACATCGTAGTTACATTTATAATCTTGTGCAGATATCACACCGAGATTTTCCAAACATGAAGGTTGTAATAAAAATAACGAGACTAACTACGGTTTACATCTAGTTTATTACAAGTAGTAGACACTTTTACACATATTTTAATTACCACTACAGTATACGTTTTAAAATTACTTATTTGCTGCAACTAAGAGTAACAAGTGAACGAGCGATTAAAGCATTGATGTCCCAGAAGGGGACTAGCAGTTCACACTCGTTAATAAACCAGGATAATATTAATTTATATAGTTAATTTAGCAGCTGCATTTTAAAGACAAAAATACCCGGAGAATGCAATAGTTTATTATGTTAACTTTTCACTTACTTTATGCGGCTTGCAGCAGACTTAGAATTTTTCACACCCAGTATATTATGTGAGTAATCTTTTATCTTGCCACATGAACTTTTGTTCTATTTATTTTACAAAACCTGCAATCTGACTAATTAATTGATTTAAGACGAAACGGTAGACATATATAAATATGTAGCTATGGACTTTATACCGTCTCCCAAATAAGTTTCAATTTACAACTCTAGGCAATCGTTGGAGTACTGTACGTAGTTTACCAGAACTTTGACTTAGAGGAGCATTGCTGTTATGGTATCTAAACCAAATGGTTTTAATTTCCTCAAAGGTATTTATTAGTGGTATTTTTTACTATTATTAATATGCTCCCATATATTTACAAAACATTTAGGAAGGTTAGAAGTACATAAGATTTGTTACATTTTGAGATTCGTAAGGTTGAATTACAAACTTTATTAACGCTATGTATTCTATTATTTAACAGATCCTGCAACTAAATTTCACTGGAGTTTGGTGACACCATTTTGCGTGATCCTTTGTCAACTAGTTTCCACTTTTAATGGAGTGGTGTCCAGCTCATTTAAATGTCTACCTATGTTCTTGTCTTCCATTATCACGCCTCTTAATGTTTTAGCCAGTTGTTTTATGTTTTGCATGTATCTTTAAATCAACCTTTTCTTATATTCTTTGAACAACTTCATGATTTTTAATGCCTGTTGCTTATCGCATTCTCTTCATCTATCGTCTAGTTTACATTTAAAATAACTCCAGTAGTTTTATTGCGTCTACTTTCGTGTCCACAGAGTTGCACTACACATAAAACATTTAACAAATCTTTTTATAAATTCTTTAAGGCTCCTGAAATTTTCTTTTTTAAAACTTTCCAGTCCATTACCATACGTGTTATTGCTTCTCTTTCACTTTCATACACCGCACAATATGATTTAAAATACTTTAAATTATCTGTTTGTTGTTGTTTAGTCTCCGGCTATCGTATATAGTAATCCATTATCATTACGCAAGAAGTTTTTTGTCTACTTTTCAACTATGACTCTTCCATTAGTTTTTTATAATATCTCTCAATGTGAATTTTTCAAAGAAAATGTGAAATTTATGAAGTGCAATATACGTTTTCAAAAACATGGTGAGGGATAGAATACAAGTGAAGTTTCACGTCAATCTTATTTACCCCCGTATAAACAACAAGCAATAGAAGAAATAGAAGAAAATTAAAATGATAAAAAATTTTATTTCAATATTTTATATTTTAATTTGGGGGAAAATTCTTAGAAAAGGGCGCCACCTTACTCTATAAGGGCTATATCCCAACCCAAAGTAGTTTATTATAAGTGCGCAAACGTTTACTAAAAACGTTGGGTGTTTGAAAATGCGTTTTGTTAGAGAAATTGAGGAGAATTTTATGCACATACTTTCATTCATTTAGCATTGAAAGTTTTTAGTAAGTATGAAGAAGCAAAACTTTTATTAAAAGCGCGTTTTATTTCGGAAAAATTGAAAAACATTTTATGCATATTTTTTATTCATGCAGCAGCGAAAGTTATTAATGAAATAAACGCATTTAGCTAAGCTACAAATTGCGTTAATGTAGAAAAAGTCACGCAAATATGAAATTGGAAACCTCAAATTTTTATTACAAACATACTACTCCGGGAGAGAAATTGGCTGGCTGGACTTAAGGTAACTTTGGCATGATTGTGGGGAGGGGAAATAATAAGGCCAGTCTTAACGAAGGAAAAGTGCCACTTAATCAGGATTGGAAGTAAAGGAGATTATGTATGAGCCTTTCGAATAAAGGAGGAAACTAAATGGAAATTATTAAATTCTGCCTTTTAAAGATTTTGGTGACATATTTAAAAGAATTTTTTATAACATTATTACTACATTGATCTTCACTAAGCTGTTACACATACAAAATAAATGAAACACACTTTTACTTCCACATTAAAGTAAACAAACCCAAAATAAAAACAAACTGGAGCAAACAACCACCGAAACTCTCAATAACTTATCATCAACATTAGGTCTTCAGCCCTGAAACTGGTTAGACGCGTACCCTCATTGTTTCATATTCCTAACTAACCTACACATTTTCTTGAAATTTGCACATTCTGCATCTATCACTATCTGCGTGCAAAAGTCTGATCTCGGTCTACCTCTAGTTCTTTTTTCCTATCTCTGCTTGTAATATATCCCGTACCATTCCCCAAAAACGCCTTAGAACGTACTCTACCCTTCTATTTCTCAAATTTCTTTTTTTCCACAAATAACTTTCTTTACTATTTCTATAACCTATTTGTTATTAACCTTGTCTGTCCATGTTATCACCCTTATACATCCGAAGCACAACATTCCAGAAGGCTTCTATCGCTTTCTGTCTGCTTTTCCTACTGCCCCTATTTTATAGACGTATTATGCTGTGCTTCACACATATGCTTTGAACAACTTTCTTCTCGTCTCTATGTTTGTTGTCTTTGAGCATATCCGCTGTTCTTTCTTATCAGATGTAGTTCGGATACCTTCTATTGTTTTACAGTAATATATTCTATTTCCTCGATATTCATTGGTATGTGAGGGGAGGGGGGGAAGCAGTCTGTGGTTGCCGAGTTTCCCCAGCACTTGAACATTTGTTGAATTAATAGTTTTTCCAATATATCATTTTGCACAATTAACATTAGTTGAAAATATTTCACAACCCACACCTGTAGTTGTTTATAATAATCATCAGATTTAAGAGCACTTATTTTTTTCTCATTAGATTTTCCGTCTTGAAATTAATTGGACGCGTACCTACACTTATTTATGTTCTGAGATAGCCTACACAGTTCCCTGAAATTCCCACAACAGCCTATATTCAGCTCGGTTCACCTTTTATTGTTTTTTAATTATATGCCCTATATCACCGTAATTCAGTGGTATGTGAAGGAGGTTAAGCAGCATGTGGATTCCAAGGATCCCCCAACGCTTATACATTTTCCGAATTAATATTTTCCAGTAAATACTTTTGGACAATTAACATTAGTTGAGAATATTGCAAGACTAATACCTGTAGTGTTTATAATAATCATCATGTTTAAGTACATTTATTTTTTCGTCATTAGTTTTTCTATCTTTGGACTGGTTGGATGCGTACCTTCATCGATTTCTATTCTGAGCTAGATTACACGTTTCCCTGAAATTCTCACATCTTACATCTTGCACTGCCTATGTGCAATAGTCTAACCTAGGTCTATCTCTACATCTCTTTTTCCTATCTCTGCTTCTAATATATTCCGTACTATTCCCTCAAGTCTTAGTATGTGACTTATCGTCCTATCTTTCCTATACTTTACTGTTTTCCACATATTTTTTTCTAACCTTACTATTTCTAGTGCCTCTTTGTTCTTAACTTTGTCTGTTTACGATATCTTCATCATACGTCTGTAACACCACATTTCAAAGGCTTCTACCTTTTTCTTGTCCGCTTCTGCTACTGTCCAGGCTTCATAGCCGTACAGTACTGTGCTCCACACACATGTTTTAAGCAATCTTTTCCTTGTTTCTATGTTTGTTGTCTTTGAACACAGTATTGCTTTTTCTTGTTAAATGTAGCTATGTAGCTATGAGCTAATCTATGTTTTATATTTTTTGTGCTTTTCCTATGTTGCGTTATTTAGTTTCCTATGTAGCAGAAATCTTTAACCTCTTGTAAGTTCTTGTTACCTATTTGTATTCTTATTTTTGGTTTATTTTCAATTCCTTTGCATACTAGTACTTTAGTTTTATTTTTGTTAATTTTCATACCGTATCTCTCTGTTAGAACTGTTTTCATTTCATTAAGAACAGCTCTAATTCTTCTTTGCTAGAAGCTAATACCACTATATCATCTTCAAATCCAAGCATATCAATCTTTTGTCCCTGCATAGTAATTCCAAATGTCTTCCTGCATTTGACAGTATTCATTGCCTCTTCTATGTACAAGTTAAAAATTAATGGGGATAAGGCACATCCCGGTCTCACCTCTTTCCTAATTTTTACTTCTCTACGTTCCTGCTATAATTCTATTCTACTCTATTCCAATTTTTTTGAGTATTTCGAATATTTTTTCCATTTTATATTGTCGAATGCTTTTTCCAGATCTACAAACCTTATATACACGCTTTTTCCCGTTTCTATTATTTTCTCCATTATCACCCTCAGAGCTAGAATAGCCTCCTATGTTCCGCTGTTTCGCCTAAACCTAAATTGATCTTTAGCTCGTTTCTCCATTCGTCTTTGTACAATTCTAGTTAATATTTTTGACACGTGTGCTGTCAGACTTATTGTTGAAAAATTTTCACATCTATCCGCGCCTTTCTTTTTTGGTATAGTTACTATGATGCTACGTTTGAAATTTTTGGGTATCTCGCCTGTCTCATACATATATCTTACAAGTTGGAAGAGACGTTTTGTTACTGCTTGTCCCACAGGTTTCAGAGTTTCTGTTTGCACCTTATCTGTACCCGGCGCCTTACCATTTTTCAGACCCTTTAATGCTAATTCAAACTCATCTCGCAGTGTAGGATATCCCAAGTCATCATTTTCAATATTTGATTCCTGTTCTAATGCTGTTAGTTCCTCTCCTGCATATAAACTCGCTATAATCCCTGCCAACTAACCACTTTCTTTACATTTTCTATAATGACTTTTCTCTAACGTCCCTTATATTTTTGCCATATGGTTTTGTATCCCTAAAATTCATTCTAATTAGTTTGTATGCTTTGTCTGTCTTGTTTTCTTGTTTTCGTTTTGTGTATACCCCAGAATGTCTCTGGCCGCCATGTCTAAGCTGGATTTAATGTTATTCCATTCTGTTTCTGCTTCCTTAGTATTAGAAATTTTCCTGATATCTTTCAGCAATTCATCTGACTAGTTCAAATTTTACGTAGATATCTTTATTTTTTAGTTGCTCAAAGTCATAGTGCCTTCTTCCATTCCTTTTTTCAAATTTTTAAATTAAAGTGCGGCCTTCATAATTACGATGTTGTAGTCAGTGTCTATATTTGCTTCTGGATAGATTCTACAATTTTTTACTTGATTACTAAACCGTTGTCTAATAAGAATGTAATCTATTTGATATCTTCCTATATCTCCTGGCATCTTCCACGTGTATCGTCTTCTAGCAAGATGTTAAAATAATGTGTTTGTGATGGTTAAATTGTTTTTGTCGCCAAATTTTACCAACCTATTTCCCCTGTCGTTTCTCGTGCCTAAATCAAATAAACCTACTACCGCTCCTTCTCTATCCTCACCTACCACTGCATTAAAAGCCCCCTAATTATTAAATTTTCATGTTCTTTTACGTATCTTAGTATGTCTTCGATATCTTTGTAGATCGCTTCTACCACTACCTCACTGTAGCTGGAGGTGAGCATGTATACTTGTATTATAACTGTATTTACTGGTTTAGATTCTAATCTAACCATGAGCATTCTATCGTTTTTTGTAAGTAGTTTTCTACGCAGTTCCCTATTTCTTTTGCATAACTATCCCCACACCCGAATTTCCTTCCTCTGATACTGTATGAATTACCCTAAAGTCTCCACTCCAAAAATCCTCCGCTTCTAACCACCGAACTTTGCTGATCCCCACTATGTCTAGTATTAACCTATCCATTTCAATTTTCAAGTTCTTTAACATACCTACTTGCTTCATACTTCTGACATTCGACACTCCGACTCGCAGGATGTTCCCGATTCTTTTTCTAAATTTTCCGGTCACATCCTCCGAAGTAGTCCCCTCACGGAGATCCGAATGGGGGACTATTTTACCTCTGGAATCTTTTACCTCAGAGGATACCATCATTTTAAATACAATTTAAGTACGCTTTGTACTTGAGAGGTAATGTGGCGGTTTTCCTTTGCCTTCTACATCGCGGTGGTGTGTCTTAGAATGCCGTACCGACTCCTATGGTTTGAGTTTGAGTACCTAAAGAGCCGCTGCCTTCTTTCGCGAACCTGTCTTAGTATGGTTCCTCACTAAAGACCCTACTAATTTGAACCTGTAGTTTGGCTCTTTAGATCGCTGGAACGCGGAAGCCATTCCACCTGTTCTAGTAATCTAGAACTTCGTCAAGGTGCAGGTCCATTCGGAATGGCGATAACTCGTCAATAGAGAGAAACATCAATTATTGGACAAACAATGAATGGATAACCATGTAATCTTAAAACGGAATTAATTCGTTACCTTTAAATACTCAATTACGGTGACATCCAAACATGGAGATGAAAAGGAGGTGTTTATAAATTCCGAGATAAACAAATAATTCGAAGACCACAATTATAATTTTTAATAACTTCTTTTAACTAAACCTTAATTTTATTGGCATAAGTAGAAATTACAAAGCTAAAATTTTTCATTAGGAAGAATTTGTATCTTTTATGCTACTTAGAATTTAACCGATGCATATAATTATTTTATTTTTATATTGAAATCAATGACTTAACAAAAATGAATACTTTGTCACGATGTACGCATTTCGTTCATAAAAGTTTTTCCTTTAGCAACAATAAAAACTTAATAAAGTAAAGTTAGTATATCGATTAATTCTTTAAAAAAAAGTGTTAAATTATTAACATTACGTTTAAGAAAAAGTGTAAATAACAAGTATTCATAGTAATAACAGGTAATCGCAATTCGACGTGCTCATTTTAATAAAATGGATTGTCCTAAAGTATTTCATAAGAAGCACGCAACTTTAATATGAAGAAAGACAATATTTATGTGAATCCTAATTAAGATATAGTAATATACCTCCAGGTGGGTAAAATAAAAATACTAATGTCCTTTCAAAGTAGTCCAGATGCAGCATAATAACACTCAACCTTGTACAAAACAACCTCGGCTAATTGCTGTCGCCTGCATGATAGATATTCGTGTTAACCATTTTTGTCTGTACTTTAATGGTAGTTCTAAACCCAGATAAAACTAGCATAAATAAAATTAAGGGAATGCAGCCCCATCTATTATTCTTGCATAATTGCGATAAAATACAAGAACACAATTCCACAATTAAATCTTTACATGCAAGCGTGTAATCAAAAATCGTACTTATATAGTTGTGCTACAGATCTGAGCGTTGCCCAAAAAAATTAAAATTTTATACATATTTAAAAACTTACCGCTGATCAAACACATAACAAGATTAAACAATCACAATACAAACGCTACACACAGCCACTAGGCGCCTCTTAGACACTTTTCTCCACCATGTGTTAATGCATTCTGACAAGTTTTAGAATTTATAACTGCCCCAATCAACAACCAAAAAAACCACTTCCAAAACGATAAGGAATGTCTTACAAACAATTAAAGCTGAAAAATACATTACACCACGATATAACAAACAAAATAATACTTTGTAAACCAAGGAAATTAAACAAATTAAGTCGTTTACACCATAATAGTTCAAGGACTTGTTATAATTGAAAATTTTTAAATGGTGATCGGAAAATAAATACCCTACAATATATGTACAATATTCCTATTGGGAAAGCGGTGTTTTTGCAATAGGAATACTGTATTAATAATGTGGTCAGTTGAAATATTTGAACCATGTATACGCGGGTATAAAACAGTTTACAATCCTGCTAAAACTTCTTGTTTTATATAACAAAGATTCTTTTGCTCTTAATTAAAGATGTCTGTAACCAGATTAGCACATTTTTACAAACGAATCTAACGTGTTTCTAAAAAAACGGTTACTAACTGAATTATATGTATTTATTATTTTAGACAACTTTCGATTAAGTTTACAGTGGTTACAGTAAAACATTTCGTTATATTAACCGCTAGTTGAAATGTAGGCTTGTAAATTTTTATCCTCAAGCTAAAATTATAGCTTATTATTAATTTAGTAGCACACTTTAATTTTGTTGATTACATCTTTCCGACTTACAATGTATCAAGATACTTAGGCTCATGCGCTTTCCATAATAAAGATTGTACCCCTGTTTGTATACAGAAAACCTCCAAAGTCATACACCTTTTCGTTATGTAATATGCAAGAACAGGAGAATAGGTAACATCTATGTAAATTATTTCTAGATATATATTAATAATAATTATCCTTTAAATGATTCAATAAATAATTTCAAATAATTTTTACACAGATTATTTTGCATTAACCGTATCGATAATAAAATTCGTATTTATGCTGCAATAAAAACAAGATGTTTATAGCAAAAAAATTGAACGTTGACTCTGATAGGTGTTTAGTATTTTCAATTTGAATAGGCGATTCAAAATAAGTCAATAAGAACATTTTGTCGATGCGTTTCGCCCTAATTGAGGACATTTGGGCGGGGGCAGCAAAAATTGTAATATTAAACACAAGGCACGTTATGCAAGATGCAGCATCACGTAACTCAGTTTGTTTTTGTGTTGTTTCACTTGACATCACAGGTTTTGTAACAGTAGCTTGTTAATAAATTTTTTTGTTTTGCATTAATTTAAGACTCGTCAAGTATATATATATATATATATATATATATATATATATATATATATATAATTGTGTTGAAATTAGCAGGTTTTAGGTCGGCTGGTAATAAAGAAAACTCTTTTTTATGGCCTAAATTTTCGCATATATTTTTATGCTTGATCACAGGCAATAACTAAAACGTACAAACTATTAACAAACTACTAAAGTGAATAAAATAACTACTTACAGTGAGGGTATTTACATTAGCTTATTCTGAAGAATTTTAGAACAATTTTCTTTAATAATTAAAAGAAATAATGTATATATAAAAATTTGATTAAATAAAATATTGGTTTGATAGAAGTAAAAGTCAATTTTGATTAAATGATTTATATATATATATATATATATATATATATATAATATATTTTAAAGATAATGACCTTCTAGTAATATTAAATGCTTTAATGGGTTTGAGGTCAGCTGGTAAAAAGAAAACTCTTTTATAATGCCTAAATTTTCGGATATATTTAATCCTTGATCACAGGCTTCTAAAAATGTTACAAACAACTAGGCTAAATTATATAAATATTAATTGAACTTACAAGATGAGTTGTTTTAAAAAATTAACATCGAAGTATTAAACATAACTTTTTAGTTTTTTACTTTTAAATGTAAGAAGGATATATAATTTGTATAAGAAAAAAGGTAAAAATAAAAATTAAAAATTATGTCAGATTTTGAAATATTTCAAATTTTCTGTTTTAATAGGATACCTGATACCTTTGTTTAATGTATATGTTATGTTGTATGTGATAGTTGTTGTTTGTATGCGTGTGCGTTTGTGTGTGTGTGTGTGTGTGTGTGTGTGTGTGTGTGTGTGTGTTTGTTTGTATGTGTGTGTATGTGCATGAGTTAGGTTGTATGGTGTGTATGTGTCTATGTATTTATAACGTTAAACATATTAACAAATATTACATTAGGTACGTAGTTATGTTTTAAAATTAAGTAAATATGTGTAAATCGAGCTCAAACCACTAATATCAGTTTTTTTATTTATACTATCTTTTGCACTAAAAATGTGATACATTTCAAGAAATAGTCTTTTTTGTTTATCTTTCTCTAATTCTAAAATTTTTGGATTTTTGAAATCTATTTTGTGATCTAAATTAGCTGAATGACTCGCTAAAGCACAGGAATTTGGTTTAACTTTTATGTCACTTCTGTGTTGTGTTATACGTTGATTTAATGATTGACATGTTTGTCCAATATACAAGCCATTACAATCTAAACAATTAATTTGGTACACAATATTTTTTTGAAATAGTTTGGGTGTTTTATCTTTTAATTTTGAAAACAGATTGTTGACTGTTAAAATATTTTTCTTTGCATATTTAAAATTATAATTTTTAAATACTTTAATTAGCTTGTGAGTTAATTCATTGTCTATATTTGGTATTGTTTTATAAATTTCTAAATTTTTGTTGTCGTTACTACTTGTGTTATTTTTGTTTATATTACTGTTACTGTTGTTTGTGTTTTTATATTTTTCAGAGGTATATAGTAATTTTGTTATTAAAGGAGTAGGATAGTTGTTGTTTTTTAAAATGTTTGAAAGTTTTTTTATATTTTTATTGTAGAATGTTGGATGACATATTCTTTTAATTCGGTTTTTTAATCCTAAAATGAAATTTATTTTTGTTTTGAAAGGGTGATAGGAATGGTAATTTAAATACCTGTTGGAATGGCTTTGTTTTTGATACCAATCTAAAATTATTTTATTTTCATCGTTTCGAATTAATAAAGTGTCTAAGAAAGGTACCGATTTATTTGATTCTGTTTCTATTGTGAATTGGATATGACTATTATAGCTATTAAAAATATTAAGGGTTTCAACTATTTTATTTTCTGGGATAGCCGTTATTAAATCATCAACAAATTTTTTTAAAAATGGAAGGTTAAACGGAAGTTGTGGAATAACACTATTTAATAATTCATCCATAACTATTTGTGCTATAATGGGACTAAGATTTGATTTAATTTTAATATATATATATATATATATATATATATATATCTTGATCTTTTTGTTTAACTTGCATGTGTGTATGTATGTTATGTATATATTAATTTTTTTTTTTTTTGTTTTAATTTTTAATATGATACATATAATAGCGTCCTCATGTGTATGTTTATATTAGGAGGAGGGTGAATATTGAGGACGCTATTATATGTATCATATTAAAAATTAAAACAAAAAAAAAAATTAATATATACATAACATACATACACATGCAAGTTAAACAAAAGATCAAGATATATATAAAAATCATTTAATCAAAATTGACTTTTACTTCTATCAAACCAATATTTTATTTCATCAAATTTTTTATATATACACATTATTTCTTTTTAATTATTAAAGAAAATTGTTCTAAAAATTCTTCAGAATAAGCTAATGTAAATACCCTCACTGTAAGTAGTTATTTTATTCACTTTAGTAGTTTGTTAATAGTTTGTACGTTTTAGTTATTGCCTGTGATCAAGCATAAAAATATATGCGAAAATTTAGGCCATAAAAAAGAGTTTTCTTTATTACCAGCCGACCTAAAACCTGCTAATTTCAACACAATCGTATAAAAAGAAGGTCGTTACAATAAAATATATATATATATATATATATATATATATATATATACAGGGTGTTTTAAAACATAGTTTAAAGATTTTAAGGGCATGTAGTACGATCGAAAATAAGGTTGAAAGTCATAATAAATATATGTCCATAAATTAACTGTTTACGAGATAATAGCGATTTTATCGCAGTTGAAGAATAAGTTTGCTTTACATATTAAGATGTTATTGCATTTTAACATAAAATAGAATATAACTAAAGAAGTTGTTCAAAATAACGTACTTCTATTTCGACACAGGATCTACATCTTTTTTCAAAGGAAGCGCGCACTCTTTCAAAAATAAGGATTTTTCTCGAATTGTCGGGCAACAGTGTTCTATTCGTTGCCGCAACTATAGAAGATTGTTTACCGGTGTTGCATACACTAAACCTTTTAAATAACCTTAGATACTAAAGTCCAGCAATGGAACCTGCTCGCCCTCTATCCATCTCCCAGCAAATTCATTGTTAAGATGTTCCCTAAGAGCAAGCGTAAAGTGCGGTAGAGCTCCATCTTGCATAAACCAGATGTTCACTCTCAGATTTAGAGGTAAATCTTCCAAAAGTTCAGGTAAAGTATTTTCCAACAACTCGAGGTAAGCAAGACCTGTTAAACGTTGTGGAAAAACAATCGATCCTAACAACCGTTCCCCTATCATGTCTAATCAGATGCTGCTGGTGTCTAGCTTTAACGATAGCATGAGGATTCTCGTCACACCAAATGTGATTGTTGTGGAAATTATATATTTCATTTTTAGTAAAACCAGTTTCATCAGTGAAAAGGATGTTATCAACAAAATCTTACCGATCAACAGCTGTTCGGAAAAACCACTCAAAGCCATTCTCGCTTGATAATCCGAAGCAGTAAGGACGTGTACCTGTTGGATATGGTAGGGATGTAGGAGTTGCTCAAGAAAAGTTCTCTAAACAGAATAGCTGCTTACACCCACCTAGAGTCGAAATTTTTCTAAGACTAGTTTCGGGATTTTCATCAATAATATTCAACATTCGATCTTCTATCTGTGTGTGCATGCTATTCTTTGTCGTCCAGTATCATAAGACCACTTCCCAAACGAACCGGTTTCTCTTAGACGTTGAAACACCGTCTAAAACTTCACATGCAAAGGCAGTTGGCGATCAAGAAACGTTTCAGCATAGAAGCAACGTGCTTGTAAAGAATTCCCATTAGCACGATCATACATGGACACATTATCGCTCATTTCAGCATTAGAATACTCAACCATTGTAATTGCTATAAATTACACAAAATGTCAAATTAAACTGTCATAAAACAAAAGTTGATAAGCACCTGTTTACTGAGATATCTTATTGTTTACTTATTTATTATCTCGTAAGCAGTTAATTTGTGGACATATGTTTATTATTATTTTTAACTTTATTTTCGATCGTACTATATGCCCTTAAAATCTTTAACCGATGTTTCAAAACACCCTGTATATACAAAATAAAAAGGAATTATTGGCAAGTGACTCAAATTTTTTACTTTGTATTAATTTAGGACTCATTAATCCTACTTTGCTTTTAAAATATTTATATATATATATATATATATATATATATTACTCAAATTTAGACCAGGGTAGAAAATTAATTAACGACATCAAATAATTTTAATCACCGTGTATAAGGAAGCTTTGGGAAAAAGTACGCGTAATTAAGGGCCTGCTGTGAAGATTTAAATCATTCAATTAGAATGTAGGGTTTGTATAGAATTTTATTAGATAATACGCGTTATTAAAACGTGGAGCATAAAAATTTATTCGTTTCAGTAAAAATAAGGGATTTAAATTATTCACTAGACGCTTTCTATAAAAAGAAGCAGTATTAAAATGCTCAACTTGTATGTAATTTAATTATTCTAAGTATAAAGAAACAAATAGAAATTACGTGCAAAATTTATATTAATTAATTCAAGTTCTAAGTAACGGGTATTAAACAAAATGTACAAATAATAATTAATATTTAATTTGTATTCACTAAAAATTAAAGGGTAGAAGTCAATGCCATTCATCATTATTTTAATTGGAGTTAATTGAACGATTATTAAGGTATTATATGCATAAAAGTTTTTAAAAACCCAATAATACCAAATATGAGACGCGTTGCTAGCATACAAATCTATCAAGAAGGTTAGAATACGTTGAATATTCAAATCTTAGAAGTGTTATTTAAAATATTACGATTGAACACCTGCGTATTTTTAAATGTCAAAGTCTAATAAATTCGAGCTGATAAACATGAAAATTCTGCGTATATTGCAAACGGTCGGATAAACCGTAGCTTATATTAACATATGAATCCACGTGGACTGAAATAACCGATAGTAAAGAGTATCGATTTGCACCACTAGGACCAAGTTAGAAAAAGACAGATAGAATGCGCAAGTCAGAGACACAGATAATAAAAGACGTGATTTGAGAAACGTCGCGAGGAAACGATTGGTTGAAATAAGTTGCAGATATGAGAGGTGAAAACACAACAATTTCTATACAAAATTAATTAGTTGTTCTTGGACGTGTTTGCGAGCCGTGTGAAAATTTCTTAGATTTAACTGGCACGAGTGCAAAAATTTAGTAGAATCGCTGTGCCGGACTGTCGAGAAGGGAACAGAAAATGCGAAATTCTAAAAACTGGCCGTCGCGGGACAAAACCGACGTGCAGGCAAGCTATTATATAAACCCGTGATTATAGGTGTTTCGCTCTCTTAGATTTTCGATTTTGATTCAGTACTTTAAACAGTTTGCTCTTATATTTTGTGATTATTGAATACTTTAAAACAGCTTGCTCTTTACGTGCTACGATACAAGTTATTATGCATTAGTGCACTTAGAAAAGAAGATACAAGGTAATAAAGTCTAGTTATATTTGCGAGTATTTACTGTACCAATTATCCAAATTTGTAACGATAAATGAATAAACAAAAGTAGGCAGTTTTGGGTATAGCTGGAAAGAAGTATGAATTTCAGTGCTATTTTTCGGGAGTGAGTAATCAAATGTTATTAGTAAACGTGATTGGATCTACAAACAAGGTTTAGATATACATAGATGCGTTCCTGAGAAGCCCTGAAACTTTTTAAACGAATGGTGTTGTAGATGAATTTTAAAAGCCGACCAGGAATCTGAGGACGTAAACATAAACCAGCTGGAATGGTGGAATTAGCAAGGACGATGTACATTGAAGCCACGAGTGCAATAACCTTCAGGTAAATTATACAATTTTGTTTGAACTTTGATGTTTTGGTGTGTGTTGGATATTTTTATAATTTGTTTGATAAAAAAATGGACAGTGGTGAATTTGTATAAACAACAAATTTTGAATTTTAAGGTATAATTTTCTTGTTTAAGTAGAAAGGAGTATTTAGCAGTTTATGTTTTGATTATGATGAAAATTTGGGTCTGTCTTTGAGCTCAATTAGACTAACCTGTTTAATTAACGTAAAGGGTGGGAGATGCTCCTTTATCCAGACTCAGGTCTGCAGATCTTGTTTATTTAATTAGTATGCATCCTACAAGGACTTTAATTCTGGATGCAAATTAAAATGATGACAAATTTAAACTTGAAATTTATGATACTGAAATTTATGCTGAAATTTAATTTTGAAATTTTAGTGTATTATGAATATTGATGTAAATAGAGTTAACGTTGATGTTTGTGGTAGGAATGTGTTTGTTTTTTTTTTATGAATGAGGATGGAAGGTTTAACTAGGTGAACAGCCGAGGCGGAAAGAGTAAAAAGGCGACTATCAGAAGAGATTCAAAAGGGCGAGAATCACAGAAATATATATATATATATATATATATATATATATATATATATATTGCTGTGGTAGGGGATTAAAGTTTTAAACTTCGTCAGGATCATTAAATAATTTTCAAAAAAACTGCTCAACTTTCAAACAAAAATTCTTACCTTTTGATTTCTGCTTCAAAACTCGTCAGCAGCTTCCCTGACTAGCTCAGCTGTGCCTCTTCTCGGATACCTAAATATAAAACCATTCTTCCTTCACACTCGTACATCATTCAGTAAAATCACCAAATAATACAACAATCATACAATCTTTTATTTACCGCTATATACGGACAAATTATTCACATGTATAAAACACAGTTTGGTACACTAATATCAAACTCAAAATGTTTGTCTTGTTTTTAAAGTCCTTGCTTTTCTAATTATTTGCAAACAGATTTAATAAAATATGATTAGATGGGCCCCACATATTACCCTAAATTAATTGTATACTGGAGTATGGTGAGCTCATAATAACCCAGTTTATTTAATATATGCCTTTTACCTTGCATAAATTAATACAAAATTAATACACGTTTACACTTCACAATCCAATTTATATTCAGAATAAAATTTTGTAAGTTCTAAATACCCCCTTTCAATATTTAAATAACCCCAATAAATTGTCCAGTACATGTATCTTTTTGAATAAGTTTATATAACCATAAATAAACCCCAAAATTCACTCACACATCACCAAAATTTCACAAAGGTTTATTTAGACAACAGAAATTTCAAATAAATTATCTAGAGACTGCTTCAGGCTTCCATTCCTTCGACGACGATCACCGGAACATTTCAGCTTCGTGACCATGCGCTGTGATACTGAGCGAATTCACAGACGTTAACCCCAATTATTTGCCAAGCGCCTTGTTTCAAAGTACCATTTCATAACAACCTACCCTCCTGGTTGTTAGTAATGCTTACCCACGTATATTAAGCTTTTATTTATTGATTTTCTAGCTTGGTATAGTAGTAGTCGGACTTTTGTTAATTTAATTTACACTACACGTAACTCACGTTAATAAATAGAATGCCACTACTACTAAGTTACACGTGCTAGCACTATATTTACAGTATAATGAACATAGCTAATACTCACATATAAAAAACTCTACTATAATGTTGGTCTATCGTAGTAAAGTAGTATAAAAGCGGCCAGAAGACAAAGAGAACGCCACTAATTTAGCTAGAGTATTTATATCCTTTCAAAATGCTACCTCCCGGACACACTTCACGTGAAAAGCTTATTTTCAAATTACGATTCGACAAATTTTGATTCAACCGTCTTGAAATTCCTTAAATTTACTCTGTCCTACGTGTCGTACGTATTCGAAATCGCTCTCACCTGTCGCGTGTTCGTACGTTTGGAAAACTGTCTGTTCCTAACCAATGATACTATTCTATGTCGTCATAAAACTCCGCCTGTAATATTTTTATCTCTGTCTGATACATGTTTGCTGTCGCGTTCAAAACTCCACTTGAGAAAATCGATATTTCTGACAGCTCATGTCCACTCCACGTGGATTAGTACGTGCGTTGTGAATATCAATGCTTTTATTTCTGTATCTATCTGTAGTATATAACCTATCGTGCATTTCCCTTGCTCTTTAAGAAATTTGTTAGCTTGTTATTCGAACCAACTGACGGTTGAAAATATTTTCTATGAAGTCCTGTCTTATTATGCTTATAATTCCGACTAATGCAACCTTTTAAAAATGCAGGTGTTTGTTAATTATAGACCGTTTAGCACAACAATTCTTGGAGTTTATATTTCGTCGTAAAACTGACGTTTGCTTGTTACAAAGAAGCCTTTTGCCTTGGGATTATTGATTTTCCTTACCCTAGTGGGTTTTCTAATGCTTTTACGTGTTGAATTAAAATAAATTAAATTTAATTATGCGTATTCTATTTGCTTTAAAACTGTTTTTCTTTATGTACTTTCTAACATACCATTATTAATTATAAAAATACGTCAATATATGTCCGTTCTCCCTAATTGAATTAAATAAACTTTGCGCGTAAATAATTTGTTCTTTTCTCTATACAGGGTGGTCGAAATTGTATTGTTTACCCCAAATTTAACCCTTTGAATTCACAACAATATATATATATATATATATATACAGGGTGAGTTTTTAGTGTGGCAACGGTCGATAACTCCGTTATTATAAAAGCTACGTAAACCAAATTTGGAGGCATATTAGGCATGCCTAAAGTGCACATTTTAAAAATATTTGGAAGCATACAGGGTGTTTCATAATTCCAGGGTATATTAAACTTTTTTTTTTTTAATGGAACACCCTATATATTATTACATTTTTGAAAAGCCCATAAAAAGAGCTTTAATTTGATATTAAATTGTATCTGTCTATTCCTTTTAGTTTTTGAGATATTCAACTGTTTTTAGAAAAAATGACCCCGATTAGATACATTGCCACTGCACTAATTCACAACTTTTGTTAATTTTCAAGATGCAGAAAATTTTACCATATACCATAGTATATTTGTAAATATCACTTTTTTGAAATTTCTTCACAGTATACAGGGTGTGTCAGGTTTCGCAAAATGCAATTTTAAATTTTTTTTAAATGGCACCCTACCAATTTTATTGCTACAATGGATAGATCATTAAGTGTTCTTTCATTTTGTTAAGCATTCCTATACCTAAATCCATTACTTTCTGAGATATTTTGATTTTCTTCAAATTTTATGAATGTTTTAATTTACATAACTAAAATAAATTACTATTGGAGAATATTATAAAACAATTAATACATTTTGATTAACAATCAACTACAGTTATCCAATAACAATTTTCACTAAAGATATAACAACCTACAATAATACGCTATCAACAGAATTCTGCCAGATCAACAATATGCATTTTATAGAAAATGTTCAAGCAGGAAATCAGGCAGGCTTTGAAAAAATAACTATTACATGTAAAGTGTCATTTAGGTTTATTAATTGTAGTGTGTTGTCATTTAACACATTATCAGTTCTGTTTTAAATGTAATGTATGAAGGAGTTTTCAAAATGAATTTTACAGTGGAAGAACAAATAAATATGATTTGGGTATTGGGAGCACGTTTAAAAAATTTCCTACTTGCATCAAGAATATACAAAGAGAGATATCCTGTTAAATGACAACACACTACAATTAATAAACCTAAATGACACTTTACATGTAATAGTTATTTTTTCAAAGCCTGCCTGATTTCCTGCTTGAACATTTTCTATAAAATGCATATTGTTGATCTGGCAGAATTCTGTTGATAGCGTATTATTGTAGGTTGTTATATCTTTAGTGAAAATTGTTATTGGATAACTGTAGTTGATTGTTAATCAAAATGTATTAATTGTTTTATAATATTCTCCAATAGTAATTTATTTTTAGTTATGTAAATTAAAAACATTCATAAAATTTGAAGAAAATCAAAAATATCTCAGAAAGTAATGGATTTAGGTATAGGGAATGCTTAACAAAAATGAAAGAACACTTAATGATCTATCCATTGTAGCAATAAAATTGGTAGGGTGCCATTTAAAAAAAATTTTAAAAATTGCATTTTGCGAAACCTGACACACCCTGTATACTGTGAAGAAATTTCAAAAAAGTGATATTTACAAATATACTATGGTATATGGTAAAATTTTCTGCATCTTGAAAATTAACAAAAGTTGTGAATTAGTGCAGTGGCAATGTATCTAATCGGGGTCATTTTTTCTAAAAACAGTTGAATATCTCAAAAACTAAAAGGAATAGACAGATACAATTTGATATCAAATTAAAGCTCTTTTTATGGGCTTTTCAAAAATGTAATAATATATAGGGTGTTCCATTAAAAAAAAAGTTTAATATACCCTGGAATTATGAAACACCCTGTATGCTTCCAAATATTTTTAAAATGTGCACTTTAGGCATGCCTAATATGCCTCCAAATTTGGTTTACGTAGCTTTTATAATAACGGAGTTATCGACCGTTGTCACACTAAAACTCACCCTGTATATATATATATATATATATATATATATATATATATTTGTTCAAGAATTAATGGACTGGTTTGTGATATTTTAGTAAAAGGTTTGTTTAATTTTCTTGGGTATATAGTCCAAAATGATTAAAATATATGATTAATTTGAAATAGTTTTATTTCAACTTGACGTGTCGGCACATACTTTGTGCTTTTTTCAAAAGCTATAAAAAATGAAAATAGCAGAAATATATAAATATATAGATGTAACTTACTTCAAGCATTAAACACAAGTAACTGAAATTAGAATGAAGAAATGATTGATATTTAAAATTAAATACCAAAATTATACAGTTCAGGTAACGTTGGTAACGAGGATTCGTAGAAATGCAGTTTCAAAAATTGCAGGAGTACGTCACAGCATGAACAGTAATTATAAAACAATACAGAAAGATATTGAATTATTGTAGGTGATGTTGATGTTGCTTAAATTGACTCATGTTATACAATGCAGAGTACATAATATGAATATTGACTACATCTAGTCTATTATTATTTTGATTCTGTTCTTTATTAATATGATAAGATTCTAAAAACAGCCTAATCTTTTAATTCGGTTCATTATCCAAAATGCCAGCATCTTCAAAGAGAGGTTTGTGCTTGGTGGTATATACGTGGGAAGTGCTACGTACATTGACGTAACCTAAAAAAACAAGAAAAAGAAAGAAAGGATGACCGGGCTCAATCTGTGAGTGGGCGGGGTTTTATACCTGTAGATAAATTAAAAAGAAACCTGAAATAAATAGAGAAAAAATATAAACACTCACTCATTCACACTCAGAACAAAACATACAAAGGAAAAGAAAGAACTTATAATTAAACAAAATATTTACACAACACAGTAAAAAAAACTACTCAAGAAAATGGCGAGCTGTAGTTTTTAGGTAATTACCCCCTGACATTAATTAGTAAAAAAAAAGAACCAAACGCAACCCTAAAAACCACAGCTCTAGATCATCGTAAATATAAACGTAGCCTATGTGTACATACATAATGGCAACATTTTCAAATGTGCCCGCAAGTCTTTAAACAGTTTTGACATTAATAATTAGTATAGTGTTAGTAATTTATAACCAAATAGTAAAGCAGTACGAAAAGAGCGGGAAATACCCAAAATAGTTCAATAATTTTCGGATGTAAGCATTAAATTTAGCAATGCCATAGTTGATCGGTAAAATCCCAGGCGTTCTAGTTCCGAAGTAAGAAGCGCATACAAAGAAAAAAGAACTCACCCTCGAGTTACTGGTATCGGGATGGAGCTAGTCGCTGGTCTATGTCAGCGAGTAGGTAGGCTTACGCCCAGGCAGAGCGAATTTGACCTCGCATTACCAGAAGAAACGACAGCTCAAGGGATTAACGTGTCCCCCGCTTTTAATACGTGCCAGCAATTCGCATAAAGAAAACGAAATGAATCAAAACAGGACGGATGTTTTCTGGTTGCTAGTCGAACAGAGAGTCAATATTACATTTGTTTAGTTAAAGCACCAAAGCTCAAGGAAATAAAACAGGAAAACCCGCATTTTTAAAAATAATTTCGCCGAATTCTTTAAAACGGGAAGACACGCCAGCCTTAATTCGTGAAATACTTGGAAAGACGCCTATCTAATTATGGCGTAAATTCCACGTTAAGAAATTCTTAGAAGGGATATTTATTTTTAATGAGCAGAAAGATTTATTAAGTAAAATATATAGGATGTTTATTATTAATTACAATACAATTTTAAACACGCGAAAGGGTTATGTTTAATTTACGGAATAAATTTTTGTGTTTAACGCCAAAGGAATTTAAGGTGAAAATTATTGCATATAAAGTAATCAATTATTTACGAAAATGAACGTAACAGAAGCTAAAGCACCTTTATTGGAATCCTAACCGCAATCACTTTTGTGCTGGGTCAAACGATTTTTCAACCACTGACAAGTCTGTCCAATATAACAACTGTGGCAGCTACATCCAATTTTGTAAATGATTTTATGTGGAGTGGTTTTAAGGTTTGATCCTTGAGTTTAGTAAAGAGATTTTTGGTGGAGGTGTTATATTCGTAAGTAATGACTAGGTTGGTTTGTTTAAGCGACCTTACTAGTAGAAGCGTCAAAGTTTGAATGAAAGGAAGCTTTTTGTAAATAAAATTATTACGTTTGTGGCTATTATTAGATAATATGTTATTATAAATTAGTTTATGTAACAAAGATTTGGGGTATCCAAATGCATTCTTTCTCTCATACCCATCATCTCCTCTATCAATACTCCCACTTACTCATTGGCAAATTTTTTTAGTTGCATTCTACAGCTTGCTTTCCCTTTAGAAGGTTACAATGTTAAAGATAGTTTTACCTTTGTAAAAAAATTAAAAAATTTCCGTTTACCCGTAAATCATATACTTGTTTCTCTAGATGTCAAATCTTTATTCACCAATATTCTGCTACTTCTGGTTATATCCATCATTAAAAATAAATGGACTTTAATCGAACCTCACTGTAAGATTTCAGAAACTTAGTCTCTTGCCTCCATTAATATTGTCTTTAACAACACCTATTTTGTCTATCAAGACAAATACTACCTACAAATATTTGGTACCCCAATGGGTTTCCCACTATCCCCAATTATAGCTTAAAAATGGATAATTTGCTTGATTTGGTTATATTTCTACTACCCTTTCAGATGTCTTTCCTTGTAAAATATGTAGATGATATCATCTGCTCCGTTCCCCCTGAGTTTATTGATGACACTATTTCTATATTTAATAACTTCAATGAACACCTTAAATTTAGTATTGAAGTGAAGTTAATGGTAAATTACCTTTTCTGGACGTTTTAGTCATTAAGAAAGATGGAAATCCATCAATTTTTGATTGTTATACCAAATCTACAAATTCAAGCAGATATGTAAATTTCTTCTCAAATCACTCCCTCAAACATAAAATTAACACAGTCCAAACGCTACGCTCTCGCATTGAATTGATCTCTGATCCACAATTTCTCACTAATAACAAAAAATTACTTTTTAACACTTTAATAAACAATTGATACCCCAAATCTTTGTTACATAAACTAATCTATAATAACTTCTTACCTAACAATAGCCACAAACGTAATAATTTTATTTACAAAAAGGTTTTTTTCATCCAAACTTTGACTCCTCTACTAGTAAGGTTGCTTAAACAACCCAACCTAGCCATTACTTATGAATATAACACCTCCATCACAAATCTTTTCACTAAACTCAAGGATCAATACTTTAAATTCACTCCACAGTAAAATCATTTACAAAATTGAATGTAGCTTCCACAGTTTTTACATTGGACAGACTTGTCAGTGGTTGAGAAATCGTTTGACCCAGCACAAAAGTAATTGCGGTAAGGAATCCAATAAAGGTGCTTTAGCTTCCCACGTATATACTACCAAGCACAAACATCTCTTTGAAGATGCCGTCATTTTGGATAATGAACCAAATTAAAAGATTAGGCTGCTTTTAAAATCTGATCATATTAATAAAGAACAAAATCCAATTAGTAATAGACTAGATGTAGACAATACTTATAATATGTACTCTGCATTGTATAACATGAGTCAATTTAAACAACATCAACATCACCTACATTAATTGCATATCTTTCTGTATTGTTTTATAATTACTGCCCATGCTGTAACATACTCCTGCAATTTTTAAACTGCATTTCTACGCATCCTCGTTACCAATGTTACCTATTTAATATCAGAACTGTATAATTTTTGTATTTAATTTTAAATATCAATTATTTATTCATTTTAATTTCAGTTATTTGTGTTTAATGCTTGAAGTAAGCTACATCTATATATTTATAGATTTTCTGCTATTTTCATTCTTTTATAGCTTTTGAAAAAGGCACAAAGTATGTGCCGAAACGTCAAGTTGAAATAAAACTATTTCAAATTAATCATCTATTTTAATCATTTTGGACTATATAACCAAGAAAATTAAACAACCTTTTACTATATATATATATATATATATATATATATATATATATATATATGCTGTGATAAGGGGTTGTTTAGGGGTGTATTGAGTAGCAAGGTTCGTGTAGTAACCATAAATTGCAATAGGAATCAGAAAACTGCATTTATTTAGCTGAAAATTAAGTAATTCGTACATTATGTAAATAGCAAGCATTTAACACCCTGTATATAGACCGTAATTAGCTTTAAACGATGCAAGTAAGCATATCTTACAACAATAGAACGCGTATATAACAGAAAAATAGGTAATTCATAGATTATGTAAATAGCAAGCATTCAACACTCTGTATATAGACCGTTATTAATTATAAGTAATACCAGTGAGCATATCTTTTAACAATAGAACGCGTATTCAGAAGAAATGATTGTACATGTAATTAAACACACGTTGAGAAGTGTTCTAATTAGTTATAAAACAAATACGAAGATAAGAGATAAAACCTAACAAAGCTTTATGCAATTACGCTGAAACAATAAACATTTTTGATAAGAAAACGCAGTTTCAAACACGCATAAAAATACATAAACGAAAACAACATTGAAGTTACATCATTTATTTTGTTCAATTATCCAAAAGGCTATATATTACTCATATTTAGACCAGGGTAGAAAATTAAATAATCACATCAAATAATTTTAATCACCGTGTATAAGGAATTTTATTAAATAATACGCTTTATTAAAACCATGAAGCATAAATAAATTCGGTCGTTTCAGTAAAAATAAGAGATTTAAAATCATGTACAAGACGCTTTATATCAAAAGAAACAGTATTAAAAAGCTCTGCGTGTAATGTAATTATTCCTAAACAAATAGAAATTACGTGCAAAATTTATATTAATTAACCCTATTTTAAGTAACAAGTAGTAGACAAAGCGTACAGATAATAATGAATATTTAGTTAGGATTCACTAAAAATTAAAGGCTATTATTTTTAATTGAAGTTAATTGAATCGTTAGTAACAGATAATATCTATAGAAACTTGTAAAAACCCAAGATTATAATACCAGAAAATAAAGCTCTGAGAATTAATATTATTTTGAACACCTGCGTAGTTTAAATATCACATACGGCGTAAATTTTGTAGATAATTAATAGTTTCAAAGAATCTTGGAGAAACCGGGGCTTAATATTCACGAGAATGTGCGATACGGGGTTATTAAACCCAGATAACAGTCCACATGGACTAAAATATAATCGATAATAAAGAATATCAATTTGCACCAATACGAACAGGTTAGAAAAGGAAAGAGAAAATGCGTCAAGCAAAGACACATATAGTAAAAGGCGGGATTTAAGCAACGTCACGAGGGTCACAATTGGTTGAAAATAGGATGCAAATATCAGAGGTAGAAACAACAATTTCTGTACAAAATTAATTAGTTTTCTCGGACATGCTTGCGTGCCGTGTGTTGAAATTTCTGAGATTTAAATGGGACGAGTGAAAATTCGTAAAAATCGACGCGCGAGCGACAGACTGGGAACAGAGAATGAGAAATTCTTTAGAATTACCCGTTTTGGGGAACAGACCGACAGACAGGCTTTTTGCTATATATACCGGTGGTAATATGAATTCCGGCCTCTTAGACTCTTAGACTTTTGACTATTCGATGCGTTAAAAGCTCTTACATCCGCGACTTGATTGAAGATGTTAAACAGTGCATTTTAGTTTGATAAAATAATTTAAAATTTTGCTCGTATATTTTAGTGATTCAAAACAGTTGGTTATTTACGTGCTAACATGACTGTACTTCAGTGCACTTAGATACAAGGTAATAAAATTTAGTTTCACTGTACCAATTAGCAAAATTTACAACGACAAATGTATACACAAAAGTAGGCAGTTTTGGCGTATATTGGTGAAAGAAGTATGAAGTTATTTGCTATTTTCGGGGTGTTAATAATTAAATGGTTCAAATACGTGTCTGGATCCACGAAACAAGGGTCAGATATACATAGATGAGTTCCGGAAAAGCCCAGAAACAACTTTAAATAAATGGTGATGGAGAAAATTTTAAAAGCGTTGAGAATTAGAAGCCGTAAATATAATCCTGTTGGAATGGTGTGATTAACTAAAGGGACGATGTACTTTGAAGCTACGAGGACAGTAACCTTCAGGTAAATTATACTATTTTGTTTGACATTTTGTGTGTGTTGAATAACTTTATAATTGATTTACTTTAAATGGACATTAATGAAATTGTACTAAACATAAAATTTTAATTTTAAGATGAAATTTGCTTGTTGAAGTAGAAAGGGTATTTAGTTTTGATGTTCGGTAATACGATGAAAATTTGGGTATGTCTTTGAGCTCAATTAGACGAACCTGGTTAATTAACGTAAAGGGTGGTAGATGCTCCTTTATACTCAGACTCCGGTCTGCTTATATTGTTATATTAATTAGTAGGCATCCAACAAGGACTTTAATTTTGGATGCACATTAAAATGATAATAAAATTAATCTTGAAATTCTTTTTAAAACTGAAATTTATGCTGAGTTTTAATTTTGAAATTTTAATGTATTCTGAATATTGATGTAAATAGAGTTAACGTTGATGTTTTTGGTAGGAATGTGTTGTTTTTTTTTATGAATGAGGAGGTTTATAACATTAGGTGAGCAGCCGAGGCAAAAAGAGGATCACAGCCGTTTATGACGCCCAATCTGTGGGACTAGAATTTTTTTGTTGAAAGGACCCAGTTCCCGCATGCAAAGGAGGAATATCACAGCAATATATACAAAACAACAAACTTAAAATTGAACGTCTGGCAAAGATAACAATGTATCAATAGCCAATAAACCTTACACGGAAAACCGAAGAAATTACATCAGAAACAACTTCGAAATGCAGAGAATATTAAAGACCTGGTTGGTTGAGATATCTGCAAAACTTCTTGAAAACCCAGCCCACATGTAAGTGGGAAGAGCTTATATAACTCAGAGCAATTATAAGACAACTCAGCTTACAGCTCATGCACGCCGAAGCTGCGGCACTGCTAACCATAAAGTCACGCGTAATTTAAATATAATAGAATATCAAGTGTATATTACAGTGATAATAGTGCAACGATTACGAAGACTTCTTTTGCCGTTTAACGTTAGTAGAATTTGGGATAATTTATTTAAACTGAATATTTATAATAATAGGGCTTCGAATCTGTGGTACATTTCTGAATATTCCGAATGTGTTGATGATAATAATTCAAATTTTTATCGATATAACATTTCGAATGTGTAGTGTATTTCTGAATACTTCAAGTTGCAATAATTCAGGAATGTGTCGACAAGAATAATTCAAGTCTGTTAACAATTCAAATCAGCGTCGACAATTATATTTTTGGTACAATTCTGATACAATTTTGAGTTGCGAGTTGATCCACAACCCGAACAACATATCGCAGGTAAGATATATTTAATTTTAAGATATTTTTCTATTTCAATTTTAATACTGAATTTATTCAATTTGTATAAAACTTGTAATGAAGTCAAGAACAAACATTGCATACGTTAAACTTACGTAATATATTATAAAGGGGTTTAGAACGTTCCAGGTTTCTTTGGTAAAAAGGTAGCTTTTGGTGACTTCAGATTGAATTCAAAGCATATAAATTTTGGGGTAAAAGATACATATGATATTGATTGATTGAAGGGTGTATTTAAATATTTTTCAATAATTGTAAATAATATTTCTTTTCATTATATGAAACTAATTGACTTCGTTTTATCAATTCAAACAAATAGGTAATCATAAAGGGGTGGAGAAGAGAAAAAATGATCATCGTAACGTTGTGCACTCTGTGTAGATTAAAAAGGGCTAACCGTGGCATAATAGTAAAATTAGTAAGATTAAATTTGATTTGAGAACACAGAGCGGTGGCGTTAAGTAAAAACGTCATAACACCGAGTGCGGCGTTATCATATATATATATATATATATATATATATATATACATATATATATATATATAAGACAAGTTATTTGCAGTCCGCAATAAGAAATTGTGTAGAACGATATATAAAATAAGATGTATCCGTAAACAAACTCTATACAAATAATAAAGCCTATTGACGAATACAAATCGGGCTAGTAGTTATATAGCCATTAATAAAACATTAGCTTTATTACTTCACAGGGGAGGAAACATCCACTACACCAACACTACTAAGCGTGGAAGTACAAAATCGAATCGAAACTACATAGTAAATTCTATAGATGGCTATACAAGTACGTCTAGCCATTTGAGATTTGCGCAATGTTACAGCAAAATTTATTTGCAAACGTAACAAACCTTCTCGTGGCGACACCCGGGTTCATGCCCCAATGCAATTCAAATAATAAAAGACAATTTATTTGCAGTCCGCAATATATATATATATATATATATATATATATATATATTGCTGTGAAACCTACAAAAAGCTATTAACTTAACTGGTCCGTTGACTTTCTTCTGTTAATCGCCTCTTTACTCTTTTCCGCCTCGGCTGCTCACCTAGTTAAAACTTTCATCCTCATTCAAAAAAACAAATACATTCCTACCACAAACATCAACGTTAACTCTATTTACATCAATATTCATAATACATTAAAATTTCAAAATTAAATTTCAGCATAAATTTCAGTATCAGAAAACTTCAAGATTAAATTTATTATCATTTTAATGTGCATCCAGAATTAAAGTCCTTGTAGGATGCCTACTAATTAATAGAACAATATAAGCAGACTTGAGTCTGAGTACAAAGGGAGCATCTCCCACCCTTTTACGTTAATTAACCAGGTTCGTCTAATTGAGCTCAAAGACATACCCAAATTTTCATCAAGAACATAAATACTAAATACTCCTTTCTACTTAAACAAGAAAATTTCACCTTAAAATTAAAAATTTGTTGTTAGTACAAATTCACTATTGTTCATTTTAAGTAAATAAATTATAAAGTTATTCAACACACACCAAAACATCAAAAATCGAACAACAAAGCATAAGTTACCTGAAGGATATTGCACTCGTGGCTCCAATGTACATCGCCCTCTGTTAATCACACCATTCCAACTGGGTTATGTTTAGGTCCTCGGATTACTGGTCGTCTTTAAAATTTTCTACACCACCATTCATCTAAAGTTGTTTCAGTGCTTTTCCGGAACTCATCTGTGTATATCTGTATCTTGTTTTGTGTATCCAGTCACGTTTACGAATCATTTAATTATTAACACTCCCGAAAAATAGCAAAGAAATTCATACTTCTTTCACGCTATACGCCAAAACTGCCTACTTTTGTGTATTCATTTGTCGTTGCAAATTTGACTAATTGGTACAGTACTCGCAATTATAACTATACTTTATTACCTTGCATCTTCTTTTCTAAGTGCACTAAATTACTTTCATTGTAGCACGTAAAGAACAAACTGTTTTAAAGTATTAAATAATCACCAAAATATACGAGCAAACTCTTTAAATTATTGAATCAAAATCGAAAAACAAAGAGCACTATTTAAAACATCGAATACTCAAAAATCTAAGAGAGAGAAACTCATATTAACCCGGGTATATATAATCGCTAGCCTATACGTCGCTTTTGTCCCCAAAACGGACAGTTTCTAGAATTTCGTCATTCTATGTTCCCTTTTCGATCGCTCGGCACAGCTTCTACAAAATTTGCACACGTCCAAGTTTAAAATGTATGAAATTTCGACACGGCTCGCAACGTCTGAGAATAACTAATTAATTTTTATACAGAAATGTTATTTTTACCTCTCATGTTTGCCTCTTATTTTCAACCAAACGCAACCCAGTGACGTTGCTCAAATCACGCCTTTTACTATATGTGTCTCTGTCTTGCGCATATTATCCGTCTCTATCTACCCTGTTCTGAGTGGTACTAATCGATATTCTTTAGTATCGGTTATTTTCAATCCACGTGGACTGTGAAATAACCCACCTTATTAGCATTTCTCGTGAATATTAAGCGACGGTTTCTCCAACATTCTCTGTAACCATTTGTTATCTGCAAAATTTACGCAGAACGAGACTTTTAAAAATACGCAGGTGTTCAATCGTCCTACTTCTAAATAGCACTTCTACGATTTGAATATTATTGGGTTTTTACAAGCTTTTATACATATTATATGTTACTAATGGTTCAATTAACTCCAATTAAAATAATACCCTTTAATTTTAGTGAATCCTAATCAAATATTCAATTATTATCTGTACATTTTGTTTAATACTCGTTACCCAAACTTGAATCAATTAATATAAATTTTGCACGTAATTTCCATTTGTTTCTTTACTCGGAATAATTAAATTACACGTTGAGCATTTTAATACTGCTTCTTTTATAGCAAGCGTCTTGTAAATAATTTAAATCCTTTATTTTAATGAAACGAATGAATTTTTATGCTCCACGGTTTTTAATAAAGCGTATTATCTAATAAAATTCCTTATACACGGTGATTAAAATTATTTGATGTAATTAATTAATTGTCTACCCTGGTCTAAATATGAGTAATATATATATATATATATATATATATATATATATATATATATATATATAGGTAGTTAATTACACAAGGTAAGTTGATAAATACTATCGTATTATAGTGAATAAGATGAAATAATAACTTAGACTTTTATGCAAAGCCCAAATGATCATTTCAAATCGAGCTAGTAATTGAAAGATGGAAATATAAGGTCTTGGACAGGACTTGAACCTGTATCCTGGTTTTGCCGGAACCATGCGTTTACCAATTACGCCACCGAGACCGATGACACAATTGGGAAATTTACAAATTTAAATCGTGTACACGACGATACATAAACCTAACTTTCAATTACGTTCGGCATTTTTGTCAATCATATCTGACAATGTTCAAGTCCTGTCCAAGACCTTATATTTCCATCTTTCAATTACTAGCTCAATTTGAAATTGGAACACTAACAGATCAACTTATCAATGTTTTTAAATATGAAGAGATCATCATTAGCAAGAAATACATTAAAACTATAGAAGGATTATTTAGCAGATTAAAGTCCCCCATACCAATAAATGCACAGTCACATACAGTTTATAAGATTACTTGTATCAGTTGTATTAAAACTTATGTAGGTCATACATCACAAATCTTAAAAGCGAGGATCTCGTTACATAAAAGTGATATAAAACTAAAACCAGAAAGATGTGCTTTGGCAAGCCATGCACGTGAATTTGGACATAAAATTAATTTTGAAAACGTGAAAATTTTAACAAAAGAGACCAACTTGACCAAGAGAAAATTCTTAGAAATGTACTTTATTAATTGTTAACCACATCGTATGAATAAAAAATCAGACACAGAAAATCTGAGTGTAATATATACTTACCTTTTGACTAAACCCCATGTACATAAATTTGACGGACCTGTAGATGAATAATATTAAATATTTTACATATAGATATAGAAACAAGTTATACATATTGTTATCTTTAGTAAGTAGGTATCAATTTTTGGAAAGCTTAAATGTTCACATTGTAGTGATGTTATAATAATTGTACTAATTCATTGTATTAAGAAACAACTTGTCAGATTTACAGTTTTATTTTACATTCGTAGTGTTTATGTTGAATATGCTAATCGTTATATTTATTTAAAATTCTCATGTTTGTGTAAGTGTCAAAACATATATTATAGTTATTAGTTAGTAACTTAGTTATTACTTTTAGTGTCCTGATGATGAAATTGAAGATAAATTTCGAAAGCTTGACTAGACGAATAAAGAGAATGTAAAACAGATTATTATTAATTTGGTCTTTATTTCCCTTATCAGAAATTATAATATTATTGAATAATTATAGACCATTAGAAGATTCATTATTTTATTATATATATATATATATATATATATATATATATATATATATATATTACTGTGAGGTTAAAGCTCTATTTACTCAAGCTCCTCCGTTTGAAAGCTATAATTACTGTGTGGTTTTCTCTGGAACGTCTTTGGAATCATGTCCCACTGTTGGGCTGCATAAATACTGTGTGGCTTTTGGCTCGAATCTTGCCCTCGACTGCTCCTAATAATTCCTCGGCTGCTCCTAATAATTTTTCTTACCTAATTTCCTAAATTAATATTGACACCTACCTGTTACATCCAAAACCTCCTGTCCGTATCCTCAGGCTGAAACCTAAATAGACATTCACACCAATCACACACTCAAAAATAACTCAATTGACCAAATATATCACACTCTATTTAAATTAAATCCATAGTACATTTTAAAACACTATTTCTTTAGGTACATCTATAAAGATCAATAAATTTTATAACAATAATCATGCAAATTGATAACCTTTTAAACACATATATTTTTATTTAAAGTAAAAGGGCGTTCCTCATAGCTTACGTTACCCTTTTGGTCTTAGCATGAGCTCATAATAAAACTCTACAACTGTGCATATGAATTTTCTGCACTACCAAATATTGATAAGCCCTCTATACCGCTTTACAACATTTGGTTATCTGTAAATTTATTAATTATTTTCAAAAATCAATTTTCTTTTAAAGTCCCATAAATGTCTGTTCATAAAATATCAAATAATAAACACATCAAACTCAAATCTAAATAATCACAAACACCATAAAAATATTCACCACTCAATGTTCTATTCTATTGCCTACCTGGTTTTTATCTTCTAAGTGTACTCCACCATCTAGCTCCTTGAAGATGCTGTCGTCTAGTAGATACCCAGTCCATTAGCTAACTTCCTAGTCCAATTACCATATCTGCCATGCATACCGCTGTTTTCAATTTCCACTCCAAAAATTCCAATCTCCAAACTTAACTTTTATAATTCAAACATAGCTTTTTTTTTATCATCCAAACACTTTCAAACTTTAATTTTCGTGCATTCCAATACCAAACTTAACAAGCCTTGTACTTACGTACCACTTTAACGTTTTACCACAAAGATGCTTTATTAGCTTCTACATAAAATTTTATTAACTTGTACTAGTTCACTTGAAAGTAACTATTATCACCAATGCTGAATGAAATCAGAACGAAAAAGAACGAGAGCATGGTCCCTCTCTGCCAGTGATTATATAAGTAAAATTTGCCCCCCCCCTGTTTCAAATTGGCACGTACACTTGTATACCCGTTCCTATAATTCTGGAAAATCTTTTCTAACCGCTCGTTGTTTCAGCGAAAAACCCCTGACGAATCTCGGATTCTGGTGAATTTTTATAACGAACATAACAATACTCGGTAAATCGCTTCAAACTGTCAACCGCTGTTCTAATTTAGCCTCTACATTTCCATTTGTCTACGCGTCCCACTTGAACAAACATCTCTCATCTCCCTTGTATCTATAGCGTTATCTCACACATACGCTTTCACCAGCCGGATCTCTGTCCTTCTTGTACAATCCACAGCAATCAAGTTGCTTGGCTCCATTTTCCCACTTTTTAACAGACTCTTATTTGCTTTTAAAGATCCTTGAAATTATCGATTTTATTTAGTCTCCCAACTATACTGCCTCTTGAATTATGTATACGCATTCCTCTTGCACTCAATACACTTTTATTTTGTCTTGGTCTTTTGTTGGCTTTTTGCTATACCACTTCCAAGATTGAAATCAATATTTTAACCATAAAACCGCGTCTACATTAATCCCAACGGTTGTTCTTTTCCAGTAACCCATTAAAGTTTATTTGTTGTCAAACTTATTGAGAAATATTGTCTCCCCTCGTTGTTTTATTTAAACGTGCCGGATTTTACGTTTGATAACAGAAATGTTAATTTAACACATCTTCACGCTTTTAGATTTTCATATAATCACTTTACTACAAATTTAAATACGTTAGAAAGATTTTACCCCAATTATTATTTATTCTGCCCTATGTTTGTATAAATATTATGTTACATTATTCTTGGCTAAATTACATTGATCCTACATTACTATACACTACTTAAGCAAAAAATAATTTGTTAAAAATATTCCAACTTCCTAATTAAATAAATTTTGTTTTCTCTTATTCAAAAGCTCTCAACCCATGAGTTCACTTGTGCCCTTATATATCCCAATGACCCCTTAATTACACGATAATATATATATATATATATATATATTGCTATGACAATAGGGTTATTTAGGGGTATATAGCGTCAGAAGTGTCGCGCACTACATGTAAATAGTACTATAAGCTAGCAAAATGAACAATTTCATCATGAAAAGTGCGTAATTCACAAATCATGCAAAAAAAGCAAACATCTATCACACTGTATAAGCATCACAGTTAACTTTAATTAATGCAGGGAAGCTCATCCTTCAATAATACAACCACATTTAGTAAGTGAAATAATTCTGTACGCAATCAAATTCATTTTAAACCAGCAAAGTATTCAAAATTTTTAAATAAATACGCATTAAGAGCATTGAAAGCTAGAAATCATGATACGAATTCTCTTAAAATTAACACGTAATAGTGCAAGGAAATAACAAAGCATCCTCGCAATAAACACACCTTTCAAAACAAAAATGTTTCAGAAACGCAGGATGTAAATAAACGCATTTCAATATACGTCATCATAAAAATTTTGCATAAGTGATTTTTAACATGGATTAAATTCAAAACTCAAAAGATTATCTTGACAAAAGTAAAAGCCATAAGTTTGTCTACGTGAGAGGTCGAATTAAAATTTCCTACAACAAAACAAAACAAGACGGGTGTAAGTACATGGGCTATAGGAGTCCACTATATAGAACCTGAATGCTACGTGATCGACAACATCATTTCAACAAGCTATCATCAAATTCACGCTGAAAAAAGCCCAAGATATGGACAATAGCTTATAGCACGCCTTAAACTTTGTCCGAAGGACTCGAATAACCAATGATGTCAGAGGAGACGTTGCTTTGAATTTCACACAAATTTGATAAATAATCAGTTTTCTTTCAACCAGAGCACGCTTCATAGCAGTTCAAATTAGAAAATTAGGTAAAGTGAACATTGACAAATTAAATAATTATATTTTATGGAAGTCGTGATAGAAAAGTTTTGAAATTAAAATAATAGTGAAAATATGCGAGAGAAGTTTGTCGTTAACTGAAAAACGTAAGTGAAAGCTTGTTAATTAAACATAATTTTAATATTTAAAATTTAGGGCTCTAGGTAAAAATCTAAACTAGTACATCTAAATTGGTACATAAATCTAGATTGGTACATAAATCTAAATTTGCAAATAAATCCGAATTTAAATATACATCGATCTAAATTTGCATGAAAACATTGGTTTGCATTTGCGCATCGGGGCACTAAACGGATGATTGTTCTAAAAATTGAATGGGTGTTTGGCCAAGCGGTACTATAAAATCAACAAGTGAACTGAACGGAAAACAATCCAGGAGTACTGGTCAACAGTACGCCGCAGCAGATCCAGGAATAGGGAGAACAAAAAGACACGCAAGGGGCACTACAGGTCGGAGCATTATCTAATAGCATAAAGTATTATTTTCTTTTTTATTGAACGTTTACATTTTTTTTATACCAGAATATTTATGTAAATGGTCATCAAAAATCTTCTTTATACGTGAAAATTTACGTAGAAAGGAAAAGTCATGAACGTCCAAAGGTATTTCCAATAGTATACAGTGTCATTTTTGCTGGCTTTAAACTGACTAAAGTAAGCTATAAGTTTGGGGATAAACAAATTGATATCATTATTACTTTGATTCAGGGGTTTATTTTGTTGAATAGTGAATCATATTATCAAGCTGTAAAATGTATATATTCTTTTCGCTATACAAATCTTGCTTAATTTCGATTTCATTCAAGTAGGAAAGTGTAAAGATAAAAAGGGGGTAAAAATTATTTGCTATCGTAACGTCGTACACTCTGTGTGAATATATATATATATATATATATATATATATATATATATATATTTATATATATTATAATTAGTTTTTTACACAAGGTAAGTTGATAAATACTTACGTATTGAAATGAATAAGATTTGTAAATTTTCCAATTATAGCCATCGGCCTCGGTAGCGTAATTGGATAACGCACAGTTCCGGCAAAACTGAGATGCAGGTTCAAATCCTGTCCAAGGCCTTATATTTTCCTTCTTTCAATTACTAGCTCGATTTGAAATGATCATTTGGGCTTTGCTTAAAAAGTCTAAGTTATTATTTCATCTTATTCATTTCAATATTTATATATATATATATATATTTATATATATATTTATATATATATAAAATACATTATATACTAGCTCGATTTGAAATGATCATTTGGGCTTTGCATAGAAGTCTTAAGTTATTATTTCGTTTAACTGTAATACGTTAGTATTTATCAAGTTACCTTGTGTAATTAACTACCTAGAATATATATACATATATATATATATATATATATATATATATATATATATATAATTTGTGTGTGTGTGTGTGTGTGTGTGTGTGTGTGTGTGTGTGTGTGTGTGTGGTGCTCCTGTCTCTGCGCTCATTATGCTCTTTGATTTATATTCAAAATTAATGAAACCAATGCGACAAATATAATGATTTCACAATTATCTTTTTACAAGCTGGTATACTTTATTTTTTAATGAAATGAATATAAATTGTTTCTAATTAAGTTTGTTTGTATTCTTAAGAAAAATCGATGGCATTTACCTAAGGTTCGATACATTTTGTACTATTGAACATGTAGATGGAAGAAGTTTTTAAAAAATATAAATGGATACCTAATACAATGCGTGAAACTAATAAACTCACCATTACAGTACTAACACCAAAAAAATACAGTGTTGTGTCATGCAATTATAAAACAAAATCCATACCTGTTGTCTTCTTTCAAATTATGTTCGAGAACGGAAAGCACACCCCCTATCCCACGCGTATGATCGCTTTTGATCCAAAATTTTTGTTTCATCCAATGCGTGGTTGTTATTTGGATATGGTAACAAATTGATTTTAACACGAAGATTTATAAATTCAGATTTCGAAAACAGAATCCTGCGAAAATATATTACTATAGAATAAGATACGGAGTTTCTACAACGGTTGAAATTTGAAATTTAATTTGAAGCTTTTTCTAACGCTCTCTAAGCAATTTTATCGGAAAAAATGTGGCAAAGTTTGTCGTTACGAAAGAACAAACAACTTTGAGCGTTGAATTCTCGTTAGAAAGCAGTACTTGTAAGTATAAACACATGTATAAGTTAAATATACACATCCCATTTTTGGCATAATACATATTTTTGCGTACACGGGCAACTGTGTTCCGATTATTAGGTTCAGTATAATCTTCTCTTGTACGATTAAATAGTTACCCATTAATCAAAATATCTTTCATTTTGATTTATCGCTGCTTTTTTTATATATTGACAAACCTTTTGATTTGGGGTCAAATTGTCGCGCCGTAAAGCAAAGATCATTAGTGCTTTTTAGTTTATTCTACTATTTCATTACATTTGTAACTAATAAGTATCATTTTATAAAGACATTGGTAAATTATGCGATTTGTACATAAAGTTTTCTATCCATGTCTAAATAAGTCATTTACGCAATATACTAATAAGTCGGTTCCTTGATGTGTAACATTACGAGAAATTTTATGGTTTTTATAGGTTTAATTAATAAAGAAAAATAAAGATTACAGTAGTCGTTATATTTTTAAGACTTCCTGAATTGCAAGTAATCTATAACAGGACCTTTTGTATGCGGAAAAACTTCAATAAGTATAATTAATTTCGTGTTTTTCGCCACATAACAGAGGCAAATTGGGGATTGCATTGAATATTTTTAACTATATTATGCAAGAGTCAAACCGAAGTCTATACTGAAATAATTATTATTAAGTGATATTCAAGTCCGTTCTCAATTGACCTGCCTGCACCTTGACGAAGTTCTAGATTACTAGAACGGGTGGAACGGTTTGAGTCCAATGAGTTAAAAAGCCGAACCAAAGGTCCCAACGTAGTCCCCCATTCGAATCTCCGGAGGATGCGACCGAAAAGTTTAGAATAGGAGTCGGGAACATTTTGCGAGTCAGAGCGTGGAATGCTAGAAGAATGAAGCAAGTAGGTAAAAGCTAGAGAACTTGAAAATTGGAACAGATAGGTTAGCACTAAGTAGGGATCAGCGAAGTTTGGTGGCCATAGGTGGGGGATTTTTACAGTGGAGACTTCAGGGTAATTCATACAGGAGCAGGGGAAGGAAATTCGGGTGTGGGGATAGTTATACGAAAAAAGGTATGACACTGTAGAAAATTACTTAGAAAGGAACGAAACTGGTTAAATTAGAATCTAAACCGGTAAATACAGTAATAATACAAGTATACATGTCCACCTCTTGCTACAGTGCCGAAGGAGTAGAAGCGATCTACAAAGATATCGAAGACATATTAAGATACGTAGAAGAACATGAAAATTGAATAATTACGGGCGATTTGAATGCAGTGGTAGGTGAGGTTAGGGAAGGAGCGGTAGTAGGTTTATTTGGTTTAGGCACGAGAAACGACAGGGAAAATAGGCTGGCAGAATTTTGCGGCAAGATGCTACGTACCTAGACGTAGCCGGAAGAAAAGTAAATACCAGGCTAACTACCAAACGCGGAGAGTGGGGAATTCGCCTACTTACCAAAAAGAAACAAAAAAAAAACACATCGCCCACGATTATCTATTAACAAATGAAAATAAAAGCGGTTTCTGTACAAACAAGCAAAAAGAAAATAAATTAGTTGTTATATTTCACAGCAAACAATTATATTGTACGAACAATTTAGAAAATAGGATACGAAGTGCGCATCTCGTATTTCACACAAAATAAAATTAATCAGTAGTAAATAAACCTGTGAGAGTTTTTGTCAAGCGTTTTTAAAATTTCACCTAATACTTTTTGTAAAATAACTAATTAGTAGGAAAGAATTAGCGTGTGGGAACTTTTATCAGACATCTTTTAAATCGTACATAATGCCGTTTGTAAAATAAACCAATCAGTATAATGTAATGAGCGTGTTTCTGTCCAACATTTTTAACAAAGGTACCTCACACTTGTAGAGCGATAACATCGCTTAGCAGCAACAAACAATAGTCCTATAGTGTCACGTTTCTTATTACGTAACTACACCAAACGTTGATACGGAATATGCCATTGACACACACAAAATAAAACGAGTAGCATACCTGTAGGTGTTCGGATACTTAGTTCGCACACCGCCGGGGATAAGTCAACACAGAAACGCCATGGTCACCAGGATCTGTTTACCCTGCTACCACAACTGTAGCAGCGGTTTACGAACAAAAGCAGTTAGTCTACATAAAGAAAGTACCCATTTAGCCTCCAGCTAAAAAAAAGCAATCCACGCTAGACACCTACTAGTTGTCGAACAGAAAAAAACAAATGTGCGTTGCTTTTGAAATACGGTGACGAATACTGTAGAAAATATTTCGACGTACAAGCTGTAGAATCAAATTCAACAATGGTTCAACTAACGCGAATTCGAACTGCAAACCCTCACTTATCGAAGAGCGATTGAAACTGGAAACCCGGGTTTTATCGGATAGTGCGCGATCTTATTTCAACAAGTCTTTACATCGGAAATAGAGAAACCCATTATATGTGGTCGTAATTTATACCAAGATAACAGGTACCTAAAACAGGGCATAGACTATTTAATTATAGCATAAACTTGTCGATTCGAAGTAAATAAGTTCAAAATGAAAATTTGTAGCAAGCGTATTTATTATTAATTATGTTGAAGGATTTAACAGATTACCGGATACGTAAAACAAGGCATAGACTATTTAATTTATCGAGTAAATTTTGGTTTTAAAAGCAAAAGAGATTTGAGTTGAGGAATTGATTCGAGAGCGTGTTTATTATTAATTATGTTGAAAATAAACGTAACAAAGAACAATTTAATCATCACAAACACATTATATCAACATCATGCTAGAAAACGATATACGTGGAAGATGCCCGGAGATATAGGAAGATATCAAATAGATTACATTCTTGTTAGACAATGGTAAGTAATGGGAGTGGGTAGGACAAAAAACACCCAAAAAAAACTCAAACAAAAAAAGATTCGCTAAAAACAAAGGAAAGCACTCCAAAAGCAGCAAAAAAATTCTTATCCGACTCGAAGGACCCATAATAGAAGAGAGAAAAAAGGAAGGAAGGGAAACAAGCAATGAGGACTAAGATGGAATGGCATTGACAATGAAAAAGTCGTTGTAGGACGGATGTTTCTTGTAAAGAAACAGGAAAGTCTTCGACCTCTAAAGAGGAAAAGGAACGAGGAATAGAACCAACAGTGCCAACCAAAACAGGACTCAAAGGTCAAGCTTCAAGTAAAAAAAGGGACAACAAGGAGAACGAGAGGAAGAGGGGAAGAGCGCTGGTAAAAGGAAACGATGTACTACTAACTGTGGTAGTCAAGAATCTCAACAAACGAAGGACCAAAGAAAAGAATAGCTAACTAGACCTAAAGTCGACTAAGTCGTGGTTTCCGAAGAAAGAAAACGGACTAGAAAGCACGTATGTTAACTTAGCACCCGACTAAAATAAATTTTTTTTTCATATATGCATTCGATTAAGCTCAGTTTGTACCCGTTTGTACCACTTTTTATTTCGTTTGTACCTCAAAGGGGCGAAAGTTACAGGTGGGTAAAAAAAATCATCAGCACCCGACTTGGAGGTACAGAAATTTTCTAAATGTCATTCGATTAAGCATCGTTTGTACCCGTTTGTACCACCGTCAGTTTCTGTTGTACCCTTAAGGGGGTGTTTGTACCGAATTTTAAAAATAGGGACAATACCTAACTTTGCCATTTTTAGAGATATCTTAAATGCGCAATCGGGTACTGTTTCGTAATCGTTTGTACCCGCTTGTACTACCACCAGCTTCGTCTGTACCCGTAAGGGGGTGTTGGTACCGAATTTTCAAAATAGGGGTAACACCTAACTCCGCCATTTTTAGAGATGTCGTATATTCGCAAACGGGTGATGTTTCGGAATCGTTTGTACCCGTTTGTACCCCCGCCAGTTTCGTTTGTACCTTCAATGGGGCGTTTGTATCGAATTTTGAAAATGGGGGCAACACCTAACTCCGCCATTTTTACAGATATCTTAATGCGTAAACGGGTGCTGTTTCGAAATCGTTTCTACTAGTTTGTACCACCGCTAGTTCGTTTGTGCCATTAAGAGGGTGTTTGTACCGAATTTTAAAAATAAGGGTAATACCTAACTCCGCCATTTTTAGGAATATCTTAATGCGCAAGCTGGTGCTGTTTAGGAATCATTTGTACCCGTGTGTACCACCGCCAGCTTCGTTTGTACCATTAAGGGGGTGTTTGTACCGAATTTTTAAAATAGGGGTATCACCTAAGTCCGTCATCTTTAGAGATATCTCAAATGCGCAAGCAGGTGCTGTTTGGCAATCGTTTGTACCACCGCCATTTTTAGAGATAAATCAAATCCACAAGCGGGTGCTATTTCGTAATCGTTCGTACCCGTTTGTACCACCGCCGGTTTCGTTTATACCCTTAGGGGGTGTTTGTACGGAACTGTCAAAATGGGGTAACACCTAACTCCGCCATTTTTAGAGATATCTTAATGCGCAAGCTGGTGCTGTTTAGGAATCGTTTGTACCCGTTTGCACCACAGCCACCTTCGTTTGTACCCTTAAGAGAGTGTTTGTACCGAATTTTTAAAATAGGGGTAACACCTAAGTCCGCCATTTTTAGAGATATCTTAAATGCGCAAGCAGGTGCTGTTTGGTAATCGTTTATACCAACGCCAGTTTCGTTTGTACCCTTAAGGGGGTGTTTGAACCGAATCTTCAAAATAGAGGTATCACGTAACTCGGCCAGTTTTAAAGATACCTTAAATGCGCAAGCGGGTGCTGTTCCGTAATCGTTTGTACCCGTTTGTACCTTTGCCAGTTTCGTTTGAACTCTTAAGGGTGTTTTTACCGAATTTTCAAAATAGGGGTAACATCTAACTCCGCCATTTTTAGAGATAAATCAAATCCACAAGCGGGTGCTGTTTCAGAATCGTTTGTATGCGTTTGTACCACCGCCATTACCCGTAAGGGGGTGTTTGTACAGAATTTTTAAAATAGGGGTAACATTTAAGTCCGCCATTTTTAGAGATATTTTCAAAGCGCAAGCGGGTGCTATTTCGTATCCGTTTGTACCACCGCCAGTTTCGTTTGTACCCTTAAGGGGATGTTTGTACCGAATCTTCACAGGGGGTAACACCTAACTCCGTCATTTTTAGAGATATCTAAAATGCGCAACCGAGTGCTATTTCGTAATCGTTCGTACCCGTTTGTACCACCGCCAGTTTCGTTTATACCCTTAAGGGGGTGTTTGTATGGAATTTCTAAAATGGGGTAACACCTAACTCCACCATTTTTAGAGATATCTTAAATTCGCAAACGGGTGCTGTTTCGGAATCGTTTATACCCGTTTGTACCACCGCCAGTTTCGTTTGTACTTTTAAAGGGGTGTTTGTATCGAATTTTGAAAATGGGAGTAACACCTAACTCCGCCTTTTTAGAGATATCTTAATTCCGCAAGCCGGTGCCGTCTAGTAATCGTTTGTACCAATTTGTACCACCGCGGATTTCGTTTGTGCTATTAGGGGGTGTTTGTACCGAATTTTCAAAATAGGGGTAACACCTAAGTCTGCCATTTTTAGAGATATCTTAAATGCGCAAGCGGGTGCTGTTTCGTAATCGATTGTGCCCGTTTGTACCACCGCTCGTTTCTGTTTCGTTTATACCCTTAAGGGGGTGTTTGTACCGAATTTTCTATATAGGCGTAATACCTAACTCCACCATTTTTAGAGATATCTTAAATGCGCAAGCGGGTGCTGTTTCGGAATTGTTTTTGCCCGTTTGTACCACCGCCAGTTTAGTTTGTACCCTTAAGGGGGTGTTTGTACCGAATTTTCAAAATAGGGGAACACCAAACTCTGCGATTTTTAGAGATATCTTAAATGCGCCATTGGGTGCTGGTTCTGAATCGTTTGTACCCGTTTGTACCGCCGCCAGTTTAGTTTGTACCCTTAAGGGGGTGTTTGTACCGAATTTTCAAAATAGGGGAACACCAAAGTCTGCCATTTTTAGAGATATCTTAAATGCGCCATCGGGTGCTGGTCCAGAATCGTTTGTGCCCTTTTGTACCGCCGCCAGTTTCGTTTGTGCCCTTAAGGGGGTGTTTGTACCGAATTTTCAAAATAGGGGTAACACTTAACTCCGCCATTTTTAGAGATATTTTAAATCCGAAAGCGGGTGCTGTTTCGAAATAACTAAAGGTAACTAGATTTTAAAAGTCGCTATATTAAATATCCAAAAATCACTAGAAAATTTTAAAATTATTAATTATTAGATATTTGAGTGAAAAACCTAATTTTTCTACAAAGATATAAATATATTCAAAACTAACATCTTACAAGATAAATTGGAGGTTAATTATGGACGAAGTAAATATCAACACATGTGTACGTATTTATCGCCACTGTTACGTTCCCGCGCCACTATTATTGCGCAATCGTTTATTATAACATGATTACGCGGCAAATGTATCAATTACAAAACACGTTTAATAGTGATACAATGATCAGATTTACTTTTAAAATATAAATAAAACCAATGTACTCACTTAAATCGCACCTTACAGCCAAATCCCAGGGACATCTCGTTGTGGGTTACATCACGTCCAAATTCTATCTGTCCATCTTCTTTTGTTCGTTCGTAGGTAGGGCGAGAAGGATACAGGTAGAGGTACGATAAGGCAAGATAAGATACAGGGACTTACATCCTAAAAAGAGAAAAGCCAGACACACAACACCGGTAGATGTTATTCACTTTAGGTCTCGTAGTTTAATGACGTCGTATCACACACTCCACGCACTTGCGCCATTCTTTCCGCGCGACCGTGACTCGGGGGGCGACGGAACTTGACCAGTTTATTTAAAAATATTCGCGGGAATTTATTTACGTATTTAACAATGTACATTGCCAAATTTGGAATGTAACACACTTAAATCTGATGATTATTATAAACAACTACAGGTGTTGGTTGTGAAATATTTTCAACTAATATTGATTGTGCGAAAGGATATATTGGAAAAACTATTAATTCGGCAAATGCCCAAGTGCTGGGGCAACTTGGGAGCCACAGGCTGCTAACCCCCCTTCACATACCACTGACTATTGGGGAAATGGGGTATGTAATTGTAAAAAATAGAAGAGGATCGAACTACATCTAACAAGAAAGAACAGCGGCTATGTTCAAGGACAACAAACTTAGAAACAAGTAGAAAATTGTTGAAAGCATATGTGTGGAGCACAGCACAGTACGTCTATGAAATAGGGGCAGTAGAAAAAGCAAACAGAAAGAGATAAGAGCCTTCTGGAATGTTGTGCTTCAGATGTATGAGGATGATAGCATAGACAGACAAAGTTAATAACAAATGGGTTATAGAAATAGTAGAGGGATAAAGATATCTGTGGAAAACAAAAAAAAATAGGAGAAATAAAAGGGCAGGATACGTTCTAAGGTATTTTTGAGGAATAGTACGGGATATATTACAAGCAGAGATAGGAAAAAGAGGTAAAGTTAGACCTAGATCAGATTATCGCACGCAGATAGTGATAGGTGCAGACTGTGCAAATTTCAGGGAAATCTGTAGATTAGTTCAGAATAAAAAACAATGAAGGTGCGCGTCTAACCAGTTCCAGGACTGAACACCTAATGATGATGATGATGATATTCAAGTCTTGTTTTGTTATGCTTAATAATTTACTTTGAAATGATTTCCTAATGATTCTTGTTAACGTTGGATTGGAAACCCAGTGTAGTATTCAATCGTATAAACTGTATCATAACTCAAAAACCGTAACGAAAATATACGTATCGGCATATTTGTATAGGTTGTCCAAATCCGTATTACGCATTGTCCTCATTCAACGATCATATTTCTTATTTTAAGATTTTTGTTAAAAGAACATTTATGTTCATTTTTTACAAATTAAAAATTCACTGTTAATTAAAGGAATATAAACTCAAATCTAATTAAATGTCACATATTAACCCTTCTTAGAGCTTAGCAGTCCCATCAAGCAAAAGCTTAAGGTGCATTTGGAATTGAGTGTCGTATACGGACCTATACTCCAACTCAAAATCAGATTCAACTATATCCGTTTTTCTTTTTTCTACTCATTCCGTGTTTGGTTTTTCCAATTTGCTTCTTTTTCTCACATACCCTTAATTACTGCTTTGAGTCTACTCCTATTTTCTAGTTTTATTGCATATTCTGCCTGTTTCAATTTTCTTTCGTTCATTTTCTTCTGTGCTATTCAACTGTTATGAAAGTTTCTTTACGTTTTCTTCTATTTATGCCACTCCCTCAAGTCTTTTAACTTATCTATTTTTTTATATGATAGTTTAACATGTCAATGTGTTACTCGCTTTAAATCTACTGCTTAGTTTTGAGATAAAAATTGTCGCTGAAAAAAGAGTTTATTGCAGATATTGGGTACTTCCTCAGGCTGGTACCGTAGTTGTGCTCCGGTAGCTAAGTCAGCACGAGACACTCAGGATGGGGTTCTAATATTCTGCGTTACACCAAAGGAACTCGCGGGTCCAGTAGGAATTTCAGCTACAAAAAAATCATTATTTAACGGACGCCAGGAAAGATTGGAGCAATAAGCGACCGCTAGAGCTTTTTACACTCTAGCAATTAGCCCTACAAACACTAATCTCATAGTCTGGCAAAAAGGTAAACGTAAATAAAGCTAGTTATGTCAATAGTAACGGTGTTATGCTTTAAAGAAACAACTCTATGAAGGAAATTCAAAATTATGTGTGTGTATGCGTTTATATATATATATATATATATATATATATATATATATATATATATTCACACAGGGTGGTTTTTTTAAATTTTCACTATGGGTATTTTGGAAACCGTTGGAGATAAAGAGACACTCAAATGGAAAAAGTAATGTGGTTTTGTCTGCTGATATCGCATGTGCTTTCCTTTTTTAGAAAAAAATCCACGGATATCTAGATATATTGAAAAAACTAAATATTGCAATTATTTCAAATCCATCTGTCGGCTTTACTGTTGACATAATGTAAATAGAAAACTTGTAGATATTTTTAAGCTGAATTTGAATGAGCAGTTGGAAAAATTTATTATTTTTTTTGTCATAGATATGTAAATAACTTCAATTTTTTTAAATGGAAAGCATAATTGGATATGGGCTTGTTTAAGAGCTTATATTTTGCTGATTTTACTGATATAGCACATGATGGAGTTATTGTTGTAAATTACCGAAATATTAAGGTTTTTTTTGTTTTTTTTGTTCATAATTATTAGACCACACATGAAAAAAATAAAACAAGCCTATAAATCGCACGTTGTATTTTGAAGTAACTGTCATTGGTATTACTGTTCACATTATTGCTAATAATTAGGTTCTTTTATGTTAAAATGAATTATAGTAATGTGGAAAAGCTCGATATGTTAACTTGTTACATTCAGTGTAATAAAAATTTTACTAGAGCAGCAGATTTATATTTTAAACGCTACCGCTGTCAACCATCTGTTCCGACATTTCGCAACTTGTGTAGAAATTTAAGAGACTATGGTAGTTTTATACAAGGAAAAGAACACAATGTACAAAATATTGATGAAAGTATGCAAATAAATGTATTAGCTAGCGTCCAGGTCAATCCTTCTACTTCTACAAAAGAAATTGCTTTATCCAGAGGAATATCGCAACGGTCCGTTGTTCGGATCCTGAAAAAGCATAATTTTCATCCATACAAAATATCAATTGCCCAAACATTGCATCCAGGAGATGAAGACAAGCGGATAAGATTTTGCAGATAGTTTGTGAAGGAGTGTCAGCAGGATCACGAATTTCCATTTATTGTTTCATGGTCAGATGAAACAAGGTACACAAATTGTGGTATTTTTAATAGGTTCAATGAGCATCTATGGATGCAAGAAAATCCGCATGCAGTTCAGCAACGAAGATTTCAAATAAAATTTGGTTTTAATGTATGGTATGGTGTTCTAGGCACCAATATTATAGGACCTATAATATTTAATGGAAGTTTAACAGGAGAGAAATTGTTGGGAAGGTGAATAAGGCCTATTTTAGAACGAATTCTTGACTGATTATTTCTCCTTCCTGGTAATTATTTGGGGACTGTACCAAATAATATTTGTAGGTGGTTTCTGAAATATAATTAAACACGCGGCACTTTGAGGGTATATTAATAATTAAAAACTTGAAACTATTTACAAAGATTGTACATTTTAATAATTTTAAAGAAATTGAACAGCGCTACATTTTGCTGCTTACAGTAAAGCGTCTGGGTCTGAACTGCTGAGAGCGCATCATAAAATTAAAGAGGATGGTTGGCAACCAGAAACTTACGCTAGATGGCGAGGCCAGTATGAAAACATACATAATTTAAAGTAGTAAAATTATTAAAGCAATATCCAACATACCGCCCGTCTTGAAAGAGATAGCTTTCAAGAAAAAGACAAACATTAAATCTTAGAACTAAGGGAACAATACAGATCATTATTAGTAATAAGAGTTAACACAAGCAAATACTTAATCTAAGCACAATTAAGAACTACATTACACACAATGATTTTCCTTTATAGTCACTCGCGCACTGTGGGGAAGGTGCACAATTTTGCAAAGGAGCGTTTTACGATTCCGTTTGAAGTCTTGATTGAGGCAACACGAGAGATACCGGCAGCACCAGGAAAGAGCTGAACCACTCTGCCGTGCTTCCACTGCATCGGTTGAGCATGGTCATCTTTGGTGAGAACTAGGGTGTCCACTGCAAGTTGAGAAGAAGTTTCGCGCCACTTAACACGTTGTTGAAGCTCTGATAAATATTCTTTGCTCCATCTTTTCCATAGATGTTGATTGAATTTTTGTACCCTTTGAAATGTTGATAGCCGGGATTCGGAAGATTGAGTTAAATCTGGATCCGGCAGTGCAGTTGACGGACGACCAATGAGAAAGTGGGCAGGCGTCAATGGTAAGAGATCAGAGGGATCTGAGGATAAAGGTGAGATAGGACGAGAATTAAGGGTGGCTTCTACCTGTGATAACAAAGTGCTCATTTCTTCGTAGGTCAGCAAAGCATTGCCAACAACTCGTCGCAAATGAAATTTGGAGGACTTGATACCTGCCTCCCAAAGACCGCCAAAGTGGGGGCTATATATACCTATATTATATATATATATATATATATATATATATATATATATATATATATCTAATAGCCTGTTATTATAGATACTTTATTTTATAATCTGCAAGGTCGTTACACCACATATATTATATATATATATATATATATATATATATATATATACCTATATATACCCAGTTCTTTAGTTCTGAAGTCGCGCCAACGAAGTTGGTACCGTTGTCGGAGTAAACATGTAGAGGTTTGCCTCGTCGAGCAACAAACCGTCGAAAAGCCATCAAAAATGTTTCTGTACTCAAGTCGGTGACCAACTCTAGATGCACCGCTTTTGTAGCAAAACAAATGAATAAACACAAATAAGATTTAGTGGTTTTACAACCTCGACCCCTGCGGTTTTTAATTCTGAAAGGGCCACCATAGTCCACACCAGTCACATGAAATGGAGGAGATGGTTGAACACGATAAGAGGGTAGGTTACCCATTATTGGCTCAGCGAATCTTGGAGAAAACCGAAAGCATCGCAGGCGTTGATAAACTACTTGCTTGGCAAGATTTCTACAAGAAGTGATCCAATACCTGTCCCTAAGACAGGAAATCAGCATCTGGGGCCCAGCATGCAAAAGCTGTATGTGCTCGTTAAGAACAAGAGGTTTTGAAATCGGATGTTTACCCGAAATTATTAACGGAAATTTCCTATCATATGAAAATTGAGAGTTTTGGAGTCTTCCGCCAACTCTCATCATGCCCTTGAAATCAAGAAATGGATTAAGAGGTAGCAACTTTGAGGATTTTAAAGATGTACTCTGAAGTAATATTTTTAGTTCAGCAGAAAAGGATTCCTGCTGCGAAAGCTTTATAAGAACAAGGAGTGATTCATTAAACTCAATAGACGATAAAGGACCGAAGCAGCGACTTGCCTTGGACCTCAAACAATTGTTATGAAAGCGAAAACAGTAAGCAGTGACTCGCACTGACTTAGACAAGCTTGAAAAGCGATTAAATAAAAATGGTTCTGGTGAGTTGACTAGATTGCAGGAGGACTCCCCTTTTGTTTCAGGGAGGTCACCAATTGAGCAATTTAAATAGGGCCATGAAGACTCATCTTCATGAAGCCATGAGGGACCGTTCCACCAAAGGTTTGAATCTTTTAATGCCTGAGGACTGACGCCTCTTGAAAGCAAATCTGCAGGATTGCATTTGGTTGGCACATGACGCCAAGTACCGAGTTGCGTGAGCTGCTGCACATCAGAAACCCTGTGGCATACGAAGGTTTTTAACAGCCTTGGATCGGTTTTCAACCATCCCAAGACAATGGTTGAATCAGACCAAAAATAAGAACGTGTAACTGGCAAGTCTAATGCTTCTAGAACTTGCTTTGAAAGTCTTGCTAAGAGAACAGCCCCACAGAGCTCTAACTTAGGAATTGTTAGCGGTTTCGGAGGTGAAACCTTAGATTTGGAGCATAGAAGCTTAACGTCGTATAAACCTTCTCTGTCCTTTGAACGTAGAAAAATGCATGCACCATACCCTTGCATGGACGCATCACAGTGTAACAATTTTAATTTCGCAGTAAAGGAATCTATTCATTAAAGGTACAATGAATATTAAAATACCTTTATTAACTAAAATAATGATACGAGTAACAATCAAATTTTTACAGTATTACAATATCTAGAATCATTAGTCTATTTGTTTCGGAGTTCGGTGCATTCCACAGCCACTGGCGCGCGCGTGAGAGGTTTTGACAACCCCACCTGGGACCCTCCCACCATGTAAGAACGCAGCGAAGGCACTCGTCGATAGTTAAAGGCAGCGACAAGATGCAGTTGAAAAGAATGGCGAGTGACCTCCGAGTCGCCTTATTTTTGTGAAACACTTCCTGAGTAACGGTTAGTACATAATCCACATTTTGTATATTCGTTATCATATTAGCTAATTTAAAATTTATTTAGCGCAACGATAAGTCAGAAACCACAACGACAAATTAGAAACCGCACGACCACTTTGAAATGACAATTTAGAAACCTTAACTTATAGACTACGTAATGAAAAATTATATTTGCAAATAAGATTAGACAACGGAAGATTACGATACAAAAGCAATGCTGCCTTGAATCAATGTAAGAAGTTCGCTTCGCTTAAACACCTGTATTAAAGCATGGAAAACAAGCATAATTAGCTGCAAATCCCGCACGGCGAGGTAGTTTCCATTACAACCAAGGACAACAGCCGGTATTTGGTTCGTAGTAGATTTAAGAACTTCCTCAGTACTTCATTCTGAAAGTACATTATTTCGTTTTGTTTGTTAGAAGTACAAAATGGTTATTCAGTTTACCTGTAACTAAGCTGGTTTTCCCCAGTATCAAATTTGATTTCACTTAGTTTCGTAAATATGTGACTACACGTGGCTTCAGCATAAATTAACAGCTGCGATTACGTCACCTGTTTGTTTGAACAATGCCGTCAACAATTGCATAATGGCTAACAGATGTTTAGTATTACAGTACTGCCACTTTTGATAAAATTAGAGAATATCTTTGTGATTATTTTGACTTCAAATTAATTTTAATACCGTTAACTTAAAGAGAAATTTTGTATAGTAATTTGTAAATGACCTACACAGATCTGATTGGGTTAGAAAACTTTAGCATAACCAGTCACACTGAATTGTAATATATTTGTGTAAGGATCAGTTGTTAAACCTTACAACAACTTTATAAGTATATCAAGTATTCATTTTATTTTATCACATTGAATTTTATTTACTGAAACAAAGAAAATTCTTTCTAGTAAATTTATAATCCACATTTAAAGTTTTTTATTCTGATCTAGTTTGATCAGACCTGATAAACAAAAAAAAAACAATAAGAATTAAATTTTTATAACTCCATTATGTAGAAAATATTCTTTATGCATTTTTAGGTATACTTGAGGGACGCAAATAGTGTTCCCATTTTCTAGGTGACTTAATTATTATTCTTTCTTACAGGAACAGCGTCTTATTCTGTTAAGACAAGCTAATGTGTCAACGAAGGCGATCTTTTTTTCTTTGGGTCTCCACGTCCGCCCTTAGAAATTTGCTATGCCATTAAAATAAATCAATCTGGACTTGGTGGCGCCTGTTTGTTTTAGTTTGAGTATGACCCCCTTCAGATTTCGACTTACCCCCCCATTGCTCATAGCTCTACCCAAGGAATAGACCCCTAGTTACGTCGGAAGACTTTGTTTTGCAGACACCTGACTTGGAGCATGGTGATAATAAAGTAGTGTCAGGCTGGTGTTTTAGTAAACTAAAAAGAAAGAGAAAAAAAAAAACACGTTACACTGGCGCCGGCAACGTTTGGGGCTTCGAAATTTGTTTGTTCATAATTTGATTAACTTCGAAATTTGTTTGTTCATAATTTGATTAGCGTCGAAATTTGTTTGTTCATAATTTGATTTACCTCGAAACTTGTTTGTTCAAAAATAATTTTACTTTGAAATTGTCTGTTCAAAATTTATTTTTGCTTCCAAATTTGTTTGTTCGGGATTGATTTAGCTTCGAATTTGTTTGTTCAAAAATTGTTTTACTTCGAAATTAGTTTGTTCGAAAAGTAATTTGCTTCGAAATTTGTTAGCTCAAAATTTATTTTGCTTTGAAATCTATTTGTCCAAAAATTATTTTGCGTCGAAATTTGTTTGCTTAAAGTCTATTTGACATTTAGATTTGTTTGTTCGCTTTTGATAAAAGATTGGTTGTAACGTTAAACCACAGTCAATCAATTAATTAACTTAGTTAAATTTATTTTTAACTTTCATTCTATTTTGACCCAATATAATTTTTTTTGATATTGTTTTGGCAAAAATTATTTTACCAAAAACACCTTTTGATTTTTACCTTTAGTTGCCCAAATTTGTTTTGACAATTTTTGTAAGGTTCAGATCATTTGGATTTAGCGGTTTGATTCAATTAGGCTTTTGTAATCATGTCGGATATTCCGAATTGTTTGTCTACTTAAAGAGGAACGGGAGTAGTGAGTGAGAAACCAGTTTTGGAGAAAAGAAAATTTTTGGAAGACTGTTAGCTGAAGAAGCTGATAAGCCTGTAGTTTGATTTGCTTGAGTCAATAAAGAACATTTTTGTCCAAATTTGATGATAAGGCTAGAGATCCTATTTTGAAGGTACATTGGAGTGAGCTGTCGTCGTGTCATTTGAGAATTGCTCTTTGTGCATAAGCACGTTTTTGATTTTGTTAGCAGATTTTTGTTTAGATCGGCATTGCAACGCAATTTAGTCTAGGCGGAACTTGTCGTCGTGGTTGGTCGCTCAGCAGTATGTCAGTCCAGACGAGACTCAGGAAGAGTTGGTCGCTCGGCATTGCGTAAGTCTAGACGAGACTCGAGGTGAGTTAGGCGCTCTAGAATTTTTTTTGCATCTTTTTTTGATTTGATGTAAATTTTGGTATTGTTAGTCTAGGTGAGACTCGTAGAGGGTTTGTCACTTTAGCATATTTAGGATTTGTGAAGCATTGTAGTTGTTTCGACAGTTCGATTTGTAGTAGGATGAGAGTGTACCCGAACACTGATTTTTTTTGTTAGCTATCGTCTTGATTAGTTTTTTTATTGATGACTCATAAGCAGGAAAATGACTTTTAGTTGTTGGTGATTGGTTCTCGAAGTATTTGATTTGACAACCTTTGCGAAGTGCCACGGCACATTTGATTGAGAAATTTTTGGAGGAAAAAGTATTTCTTGTCTACGGAGTACCACAGTTTGTTATTTGTGATAATGGTCCACAATTAATTGGACGTATTTTTAAAGCTTTGTGTGCAAGGTACGAAATTCAAAAGATTTGGTATAATGCTGTTTATGCTCCCCAATGCAATTTTGTGGAAAGAATCAATAAGACAGTTGGTACAGCAATCCGTTCATACGTAGAAGGACATGATACGTGGGATATTGAGATATCAAAGATCCAATACGCAATCAACTCAGCAAAACATGAGTCCACCAACTATTCGCCAAATTTTTTAGTTTTTGGTCGTCAGGTACCTTTAAGTGGAAAAGCTTATAATGATAATTTTATACCGGGTGAAGAGGTTGATGTCGTCTCCAGTAGTAGACCTTCTTATGTTTTGGATCGTCAACCTTTGTTTGATATTTTTGGAAATGTCCGTGAAAATTTGCATGTAGCTTATCTACGTTCGAGTAAACGCTACAATCTTAGGAGAAGAGACATTTCATTCCGAGTCGGAGAGTGTGTTTGGAGAGCTAATAAGGTCCTCTCGAGTGCTAGTGATAAATTTTCCGCTAAGTTAGCCCCTAAGTTCGTTATGAGTAAAGTTCGGAAAAAACATTAGAATTTAGTATATGAGTTAGAGAACGAAGATGGGACAAGAGCAGGGAAATGGCACGTAAAGGACTTGAAACCAGTTGAAGCGTCGTATCCAAAGGAAAATGATGATCCTGACGATTAATTCCGGTCCGGTCATCTCTTTGATATTAAGTAATGAAGTAGTGGTTTGTTTTGTTTTGTTCCGATTTTTGATTTAGTGTCGGTTCACTAATACTGAGTATTTTATTTGAGAAGTGAAATAAGTGGTTTGAGATTTTGTAAATTTTGTAAGTTTGAGGTGTGCCTTGGTGTGCACGCTGGTCATTTTGCTCGCGCGTTACTCGGAAATGTGTTTGGAGGATGTCTTTGACAGATATCCTTACAATGTAGAAGTAGGTGGGCTATTTGATTGTTGGTCCTGATTTCTACATATCGAGGTAGAGAGAATATTAGATTATTCTTTCCCTTGTTCCTTTTGACCGTTCGAAGTTCTTTGATTTGATAAGGTCAAAGTTGGCTTGGTGAGTCTCACCATTTGGTCCATCACTAATGAGATCAGTTGTTTGTTAGAACTTAGTGATAGGATATTCAGTAGGGTGTAGGATAGTACAGCCCTGACTGGTTCAATTTTGTATTTGAATTTGTTAAGTAACCTTATGGTTAGGTTACCTTAGTTTTGATTATCTCTTTGCGATAAAGTGATAATATTTTATATTTGCATTTGTTAAGTAACCTTATGGTTAGGTTACCTTAGTTTTGATTATCTCTTTGCGATAAAGTGATAATATTTTGTATTTGCATTTGTTAAGTTACCTTATGGTTAGGTTACCTTAGTTTTGATTATTTCTTTGCGATAAAGTGATAATATTTTGTATTTGAATTTGTTAAGTAACCTTTTGGTTAGGTCACTTTTGTTTTGATTATCACTTTGTGATGATGGTGTTTAAATTTAGACCTATTAGTAGGGTCTTCCTTTTGATTCTCACCTTATAGTGATGATACTTTGAATAGTTATGCTGTTTTGATGAGGAAGCATTCCTTTTTTTTGTAGATAGAGCTAATTGAGCTCCTGGAAGTGAAGTTTTTTTTGTGGAATTTGAAATAAATTGTAAATGTTTGGTTATAGGTAATAAATATTAGCCTTGTTAGGAATAAGGACCCCAGGTTAAAAAAAAAAAAAAATCATTGTGAATTTAATCTTTTTGTCCCGTGGAGTGTTTGACTTTCTATTTTGACCCCTCCCAATTTTGATTATTACCAATTGTGACTCCCCGATTTTGTCTCCCGATGGACGTCAGGTACACGTAGTTACCAACACACTCTCATTTGTAAATATTTGTCCCCTCCATTTGAATAAATTTATAAAATTGCATAGTTAGTTAGGAAGGTAGAAAAGGCTAGTATTGTTAAGATAAAAATTTTTTTTTGTATTTGTTATATTTGAAGTTTTTTTTCTTAAAAAAAAATTTTTTTCTTTTAGGAAAGGGGTAGTGTAACAATTTTATTTTCGCAGTAAAGGAATCTATTCATTAAAGGTACAATGAATATTAAAATACCTTTATTAACTAAAATAATGATACGAGTAACAATCAAATTTTTACAGTATTACAATATCTAGAATCATTAGTCTATTTGTTTCGGAGTTCGGTGCATTCCACAGCCACTGGCGCGCGCGTGAGAGGTTTTGACAACCCCACCTGGGACCCTCCCACCATGTAAGAACGCAGCGAAGGCACTCGTCGATAGTTAAAGGCAGCGACAAGATGCAGTTGAAAAGAATGGCGAGTGACCTCCGAGTCGCCTTATTATAAATAAAAATGGTTCTGGTGAGTTGACTAGATTGCAGGAGGACTCCCCTTTTGTTTCAGGGAGGTCACCAATTGAGCAATTTAAATAGGGCCATGAAGACTCATCTTCATGAAGCCATGAGGGACCGTTCCACCAAAGGTTTGAATCTTTTAATGCCTGAGGACTGACGCCTCTTGAAAGCAAATCTGCAGGATTGCATTTGGTTGGCACATGACGCCAAGTACCGAGTTGCGTGAGCTGCTGCACATCAGAAACCCTGTGGCATACGAAGGTTTTTAACAGCCTTGGATCGGTTTTCAACCATCCCAAGACAATGGTTGAATCAGACCAAAAATAAGAACGTGTAACTGGCAAGTCTAATGCTTCTAGAACTTGCTTTGAAAGTTTTGCTAAGAGAACAGCCCCACAGAGCTCTAACTTAGGAATTGTTAGCGGTTTCGGAGGTGAAACCTTAGATTTGGAGCATAGAAGCTTAACGTCGTATAAACCTTCTCTGTCCTTTGAACGTAGAAAAATGCATGCACCATACCCTTGCATGGACGCATCACAGTGTAACAATTTTATTTTCGCAGTAAAGGAATCTATTCATTAAAGGTACAATGAATATTAAAATACCTTTATTAACTAAAATAATGATACGAGTAACAATCAAATTTTTACAGTATTACAATATCTAGAATCATTAGTCTATTTGTTTCGGAGTTCGGTGCATTCCACAGCCACTGGCGCGCGCGTGAGAGGTTTTGACAACCCCACCTGGGACCCTCCCACCATGTAAGAACGCAGCGAAGGCACTCGTCGATAGTTAAAGGCAGCGACAAGATGCAGTTGAAAAGAATGGCGAGTGACCTCCGAGTCGCCTTATTTTTGTGAAACACTTCCTGAGTAACGGTTAGTACATAATCCACATTTTGTATATTCGTTATCATATTAGCTAATTTAAAAATTTATTTAGCGCAACGATAAGTCAGAAACCACAACGACAAATTAGAAACCGCACGACCACTTTGAAATGACAATTTAGAAACCTTAACTTATAGACTACGTAATGAAAATTATATTTGCAAATAAGATTAGACAACGGAAGATTACGATACAAAAGCAATGCTGCCTTGAATCAATGTAAGAAGTTCGCTTCGCTTAAACACCTGTATTAAAGCATGGAAAACAAGCATAATTAGCTGCAAATCCGCACGGCGAGGTAGTTTCCATTACAACCAAGGACAACAGCCGGTATTTGGTTCGTAGTAGATTTAAGAACTTCCTCAGTACTTCATTCTGAAAGTACATTATTTCGTTTTGTTTGTTAGAAGTACAAAATGGTTATTCAGTTTACCTGTAACTAAGCTGGTTTTCCCAGTATCAAATTTGATTTCACTTAGTTTCGTAAATATGTGACTACACGTGGCTTCAGCATAAATTAACAGCTGCGATTACGTCACCTGTTTGTTTGAACAATGCCGTCAACAATTGCATAATGGCTAACAGATGTTTAGTATTACAGTACTGCCACTTTTGATAAAATTAGAGAATATCTTTGTGATTATTTTGACTTCAAATTAATTTTAATACCGTTAACTTAAAGAGAAATTTTGTATAGTAATTTGTAAATGACCTACATAGATCTGATTGGGTTAGAAAACTTTAGCATAACCAGTCACACTGAATTGTAATATATTTGTGTAAGGATCAGTTGTTAAACCTTACAACAACTTTATAAGTATATCAAGTATTCATTTTATTTTATCACATTGAATTTTATTTACTGAAACAAAGAAAATTCTTTCTAGTAAATTTATAATCCACATTTAAAGTTTTTATTCTGATCTAGTTTGATCAGACCTGATAAACAAAAAAAACAATAAGAATTAAATTTTATAACTCCATTATGTAGAAAATATTCTTTATGCATTTTAGGTATACTTGAGGGACGCAAATAGTGTTCCCATTTTCTAGGTGACTTAATTATTATTCTTTCTTACAGGAACAGCGTCTTATTCTGTTAAGACAAGCTAATGTGTCAACGAAGGCGATCTTTTTTTCTTTGGGTCTCCACGTCCGCCCTTAGAAATTTGCTATGCCATTAAAATAAATCAATCTGGACTTGGTGGCGCCTGTTTGTTTTAGTTTGAGTATGACCCCTTCAGATTTCGACTTACCCCCCCATTGCTCATAGCTCTACCCAAGGAATAGACCCCTAGTTACGTCGGAAGACTTTGTTTTGCAGACACCTGACTTGGAGCATGGTGATAATAAAGTAGTGTCAGGCTGGTGTTTTAGTAAACTAAAAAGAAAGAGAAAAAAAAAAACACGTTACAACAGAAACCGTGAAACTCAATCTCCGTGTGTTGTTTACACACAACATATCTTGGAATCTTCAAGTCATTTAGGCCGACTAATTCGCTACGATATGAAAGCCATTTTTTATTTAAGTTATCGGGAACAGGGTCGTCTCAATCTAGTTGTTCCAGCCACAGTTGCTGAATGAGAATTTTTGCTCCCAAGGTGCATGGACCAAGAAAACCCAGAGGATCAAAGATTTGGGAAATCTCTGAAAGCATGCTACGCTTAGTAGCCCTTTGTGTAAAAGTATTGGAAATTGTGAACATGAACTGATCAGATTGAAATGACCAAATCAAACCTAAAGTTTTGGTGTGCTCATGATCTCCTAGCTTGAGAACACCAGGATGTATATCTGAGCTTGGAATTCTTTCCAAAACAAGTGGATCATTCGAAATCCATTTTCGCAACTTGAAGCAACCTGAAGTTAGAACTTCATTTAACTGAGAGCACAAGGTGCGAGCACTTTCAAGCGTGCTAGTACCTGCTAATAAATCATCAACATAGAAATCTTCTCTAATTACCTTAGAGATATCCGGAAATGAAGCTGCACGATCGTAACTCAGCTGTGTAAGGCTACGAACAGCAAGTAAGGATGCAGAAGCAGTACCATAAGTAACTGTATTTAAGTTGTATGCGAGAAGTGGATCTGCAGGAGAGAATCGCCACAAAATCCTTTGCAGAGACCTTTGGTCAGGCTCCACCTAAACCTGTCTGTACATCTTCTCAACATCACCAGCAATAGCAAAAATATGCTTGCGGAAACGTATCAATATGGAGAACAAATGTTGCTGGATGGTGGGACCAACCATTTGAATATTGTTCAAAGAATAACCAGAAGTGGTTTCTTGTGAACCATTGAAAACGACTCGCAATTTTGTAGTAAGGCTATCCTCTTTTAGGATACCGTGGTGTGGAAGATAATAAGAAATTTCAGATGCTTGGGGATCAGCAAGTGACATGTGCCCCAGATCAATGTATTCTTGCATAAATTGACTGTAGCGAGTAGCCAAGTCTGGATTGACTTGCAGTCGCCTTTCTAACCCAAAGAATCTTTTTTGGGCAATCTTGAAAGAATCACCTAGAATTTCAGGCAATTGCTTGAAAGGAATGGAAACTATAAACCTGCCATCGGAATCGCGACGTGTAGTTTGTACAAAATGTGCCTCACAGGCACTTTCTTCTGCTGTAAGAACCTTTTCAGCAGGGTAATGTTTAATCTGCCAGAATCTGCTGAGTGTATTAGCAGGATTCTCGACCGCTGTATAATTGCACTGTACAGTATGTGCGAAAGTGGTTGTGGGACCCGAAACAACCCATCCCAATTGCGTCTTTTGCAGAATTGGGAAGTTTGGTCCTAACTGAATTTGCTCTATGCATAAGAGCTTCCAAAATGATGATGCACCTAGCAAAATATCGATGGTACCAGATTTATAGAAAGTAGAATCCGATAATTTAATGTTGTTGGGAATCTTGATGCTGTCGCATTCTACGTTGAAACTAGGAGAAACACTAGTGATTTCATCCAGAATTTAACATGAGACATTGAATTTGAAGTTGGTGTGAAGTGCATGAAGTTCTACGTCACACCTTGCACGTATATGCGAAGTGGCCTTACCTAGACCAGAAACGGTGATATTAGCGCTGCGAGTTTGAAGGTTTAACCGAGCGCATACAGCTGATGCTATGAAATTTGATTGGGGGCCAGAATCTAGCAATATTCTGATTTCGTGAAATCGACCATCATTTGAAATTATTCTTGCCTTTGCTGTGGGCAATAGGACTTGAACATCATTCGACCAGAATGCGGAAATTGATTGGTTTGACTCAACAGGTGCTGCAGAATTTGCAGGCCCTGGTTGATGTTCAGATTTGATTTGTTTCTCCTCATGAAGCAGCGTGTTGTGTTTGGCGTTGCATTTCTTGCAAGTAAACTTTGAAGTGCATTGATTTACAAAATATCCCTTGGAAAGACAGTTAAGACAAACTTGGAATGATTTTACCTTTGAAATTCTATTGCTTGTAGACAATTTAGCAAATTCGTGACATCTGTATAATGCGTGAGCACCTTTGCAGCAAGCGCAAGTAGGCCCATTAGAAACAAACGATTTTGAGTGTGGTTTTGAAGGCTTTGAAGACTTTTCCGGCTCTGAAGTTTTGCTTTGTTTCGACTCGAGGGCGTCTAATAAATTTGCGGTGTTCTTTAGGAACTTTTTAAAATCTGACAATGTAGGTAAAACTGATCCAGCAGAATTTCTTAGAACTTCCCACTCACGGAAAGTGTGGGAATCTAATTTTTTAGAAACAACATAAATGATGAAAAATTCTAAAAGTTGCTTATCCGAAGCTAGTGAAGTGAGAGCATTATAATGCTTAAACAACATATCATTTGTTTGATGCAACTTAGAAGCGGATTCCTTATCAATCGACTCCAGTTCAAATATTGCCTTAAAGTGGTTATACACTAACATGCGAGGGTCATTGTAGCGCTGACAAAGCGTCTCCCACGCCGTTGCATAACTACCAGGGCTGAAGTCTAAAGATTTGATGATTTGGGCTGAGGAGCCGCACAGACTTGCCTTCAAGTAATGAAAGCGTTGGATGTCCGATAAGGAATTGTTCTCATGAATAAGATTTTTAAAGATCTCGTAATATTCCAACCATTCGGATGGGTCTTCACCGCTGAATTTTGGAATCGATATCGTAGGTAAGCGAATTTGTGGGCTAGAATTGCCCGAATGTGTTTTAGGACTTGACGTTTGTGAAACTGATCTATGTTCAATCTCGTTAGCATAATGCTGAAGCAAATCTTCTGCGCGTGATACCGCAGAATAATAAGAACTTTCAAAATCATAATCAGAATCCGCAATGTCCGGATTTGATGTAAGAATTTTAAAATCTAAGTCATGGAATTCAACAAGTAGAGGCGTTATATCATTTAGTCTTTTACGTAACTCAACAATTTTGGTTGAAGTAATTATTTTATCGGTACTGTTATGAATTTCTTCCAAAGAAGTAATATGATTTGTGAATCTAGTAAGACGTGCTTTAATATAACCGCGAGCTTTAGTAAGGGACTCCATAGTACCTAATAATTAATTAAAAAGTGACAGTAAAATTATCACAACGCGCCACTGGTGGTAGTTGTGCTTATTCAATCCACTCCATTGGTGGAAAGGCAGCAGGTTAAGAATTTATTTGTAATGGGAATTCTAAGAACACTAGGATAGAAAGCGCACGCCTATGGTCGCTTTGTTGGAACAAGAGTTCGCAATTATAAAAACAAAACACCCGTTTCGTATGTAACAATGTGTTATAAAATGTGTGAGTAACCTCATAATTAACAAATTAGCATATTATAAATCCCAAAATAACTTAAAACTAAATAAAACACAATGCTTGCTTTATTAAAATGTAAACAGTAAAAATAAGGGTGAGCACTTTGCCGCAGCATACCTGTACCATTGACTTACCTTTGTCCCTGTTTGAACTTGCAAGTGTGCAAATGAAATGAAAGCGGTTGCTCTTTGTTTTGCACATGTACCATGAAACATTCAGGGCTTGCTTTGGAATCCTGTTTTGAAGGGTTTAGTACAGCCGAATCAAAAAGGGTCGTTTTCCACTGAAACTTTCTTTGTTCTGCCAACGTAACTAAAGTTTTAGCAATAAGGTACTGACTTTGTTTATATAGAATAAATGATGCTAGTTGCATTCCTGTGTAGTTTAAAAATATTTGAGCAATGATGCTGCATTTCTTGAATCATTTAATTATAATATCCGTGCCATTTGGTTGATTATGTCCTTGTTAGAAGCGATGAGGTTAATTGTACCAGTGGTCGAAGGCCACAAGATTAATCATTATTATCCGCGCACGAATGGACCATGTTGGGAAGGTGAATAAGGCCTATTTTAGAATGAATTCTTGACTGATTATTTCTCCTTCCTGGTAATTATTTGGGGACTGTACCAAATAATATTTGTAGGTGGTTTCTGAAATATAATTAAACACGCGGCACTTTGAGGGTATATTAATAATTAAAAACTTGAAACTATTTAGAAAGGTTGTACATTTTAATAATTTTAAAGAAATTGAACAGCGCTACATTTTGCTGCTTACAGTAAAGCGTCTGGGTCTGAACTGCTGAGAGCGCATCATAAAATTAAAGAGGGTGGTTGGTAACCAGAAACTTACGCTAGATGGCGAGGCCAGTATGAAAACATACATAATTTAAAGTAGTAAAATTATTAAAGCAATATCCAACAGAAATATTTAAATGTGTTGGAAACAAATGTAGAGAATCTTTTAGATGAACTACTTTTACGAGTGCGCGGGAGACTCAAATAATTTCAGCATGATGGCGCACCTCCACACAACACTCGTAGTGTTACTGACTATTTAAATAGGTTGTATCCAGATTCTTGGATTAGTAGAAATGGTTCTGTGTAATGGCCACCCCGAAGCCTGGAATTTTCAATATTAGACCTTTTTATACATGAGACATGTGAAAAATAAAGTGTATATTAAAAAGTTTCATACAGAATCATAACTACCTGAACTCTAATTAACGCTCATAGAAGCATTACTAAGCGTTCCTTAAAAAAGCAATACATTCCATTGCTAAAAGGTATAGGCTATGTATTGCACAAAATGGTGAGCTTTTTGAGCATTTGTAATTTCACATAATATTGAATTGTTTACATATTGTCGTTGTTATTTGAATGATTTTTTTAATTGTTTCTGTTACCAACATGTTGTTAAAATAGCTATCTACTACTGTTATGATAAAGAAATACAGTCATTAAGTCTTCTTTTCTGATTGTATATTGAAACATAGCTATTTTATTAAATAAAACAAAAAAACCTCAATATTTTTGTCATTTCCAAGAGTAACTCCATCGTATGCTATATCAGTAAAATCTGCACAACATAATGTATTAAGCAAGCCGATAGCCAACTATACTTTCCATTTAAAAATTGAGGTTATGTACATATCTAAACAAAAAAATAATAAAATTTTTAAACCACTCCGTTCTTATTTGGTATAAAAATATGTACAAGTGTTCTATTTACATTATTTCTTTAATGCCAACAATAAAGCTGACAGACAGATTTGAAAAAAATTATAATATATAGTTTTTCAATATCTAGATAACCATGGGTTTTTTCTAAAAAAGGAAAGCACATGCGAGATCAGCAGGCAAAACCGCATTACTTTTCCTATTTGAGCGTCTCTTTATCTGTAACAATTTCCAAGATGCCCATAGTAAAAATGAAAAAAAAACACCCTGTATATATATTGTAGTGGTTTTAAAGGGTTAAATTTAAGTATAAACAAGTTAATTTCAAACACCCTGTATAGAGGAAACAATCAGAAGTTACGTGCGAAATTTATTTCATGTAGTTAATGTAAAGTAACAGGTATTACCATAATTTTACAAGTAATAATTAAAATTTAGTTAGGTTCGTAAAGAAAATAAATTGTAGAAGCCAATGCAAATTAATAATTAATTTAATTGAGTTTAGTTGAAAGGGTTATTACGTCTAATACGCATAAGAGCTTGAAAAATCGATAATACCAAGGTGAAACGCTTTGCTAACAAACGAACAGCCGTTGAATATAAAATACCTTGAAACGTAAACTCCTAGAAATGTGGTTTTAAAAACGTTTGTTAATTGAACACCTGCATGTTTTCGAAATGTCAGGTTCCCCTTATTTGTGTAGAGAAAAGACGAAATTTGAGGTATATCGGGTAAACGGTCGGACGGTTCGCATAAATGCTAACTAAAAGTTTCCTTCAAGCGCAGAGGGATGGACGATCAATGAAATGCTTCGGAATGAGACAGGTATAATAGCAGTTCATTTCGAAACGCACGTATTCAGTCCACATGGGTTAGTTTGAAACGCGGACAGTAATATCGATTTCTACCACTCAAACAAGGTTAGAAGGAAACATAGAATATGCATAAGAGAGGAATATCGTTAATACAGGCGGGGTTTCAAGACATCACTGAATATCTCATTGGGCTATATAGTTAGTTGTAAAACAGACAAACACGGGAATATTAAATGCGGGTTTTTCGGAAAAGATAATAACGACGAGTTAAATTTCAAAGATTTCGAAAACGGTCGAACCAAAATTTTAAGAAGTATTATTTTAAATGAAGGATTTCGCGTGAAGAGCGGCCGAAAGGTGGCATAGTAAATTGTATAAATACTTTAAAAAAATTAATAGGGCCCTCTTAGTATTTTCGTCGCTTCAGACTACGTACAGAAAGTTACCACGAGCTTGTAAGTATATAAAATTTGTTTAAATTAAATAGTACAGTGTTGGCCTCATAATTTGATACGCGGATAGTGTCGAGTCTAAATTTTATTGAGGTGCAGCATATATTTTTAACAAGCTCGTGAAGCGACGTAATGTAACGTAAATTAAATTAAGCAATTATAAAAGAAGTGTAATATATTTGGATTTGGATTTGGATGGATCTTGTATGAACAGCATAGCAGCACAACTTAGAGGGTGTTCATCTACAAATAGCTGGCGGCGGCGAGCAGAGCAGAACCACGAAACCGAGGGTGCAGGAACTTAACGGCATCATGAACGGAGTAGGGATCTTCAAGAAATTCCAGGTAACGCTTTAGAATTTGTTGTTTTTGATTAACTATGAAAATTATTGTGATGTGCGAGAGTGAACTATGAAGGTATTTTGCATTATTTTGCGTATTCAAAATAATACGTATCACTAACTTTTATTATGGTATTCAAATATAAATCTAAAGGTGTATATAAAGCTTATTAACGTTCCTCAGGAATTTAAAATTTTTATTGTTATGAGTACATGGGTTTTTTTTTGTGTTTGCAGTAAGCGTATGCTAAGTAAAAAGCATACATTAATCATAAAGAACTGGGTTATCATGAGCTCACCATACTCCGGAGTGTCCTAATTAAAATTAATTATAAATAAAGAGAGAAAAATAAGGTATTATTCAGGGCCCATTTACTCCGGTTACTTTCAATGTGTTTGAATTTCTAGTTAAAATTCTGGACTTTACAAAAATCGAATTTATTGAGGTGTAACTTGACTACCGAAATGTAAATAATATTGAAGTTTTATTTGTAAATAGTGGTAAATAAATATTGTATGATTGTTGTATTATTTTGTGGTTTTATTGAGAGTGTGCGTGAACGATTAAAAGTATGATAGTGAATCTAGGTATCCAAGAGGAGACCCAACTGAGCTAGCCATGGAAGCGGTTGAAGAATTAAGGTGATGAAGAGAGGAATCTGGGTAAGAAATTATTTTTTTGGGAAAATTTAATTTCTATTGTGTGAAATTTATGACGATTTTTGGAAAATTAATAAAATTTTCGAATGTTTTTTCTTACTCTGTCGATTTTATAAAGGGTACACAGCAATTTTATGACGCCCAATTCGTGAGGCTCGATTATTTATAGGGTAACACTGCAATTTTATGACGGCCCAACGTTGGGGCTTGAATGATTTTTAGCGAGTTCCAGAGGTTGACCCCGGAAACACAGCAAAATTATGGCGACCCAAAAGTGAGGCTCGAGTTCCAGATAGAATTTTAACAATTTTATTCCAGGAAACTGGCGATCTGAGAGAGAGAGAGAGAGAGTCTGTTTTGTATAAATTTAAGAATATTTGGAGTGTGTGTGGGAGTGATTTGAACGTATGCAGAGAAAGGAGTGGTTAAGAAGTCAAGGAGTGGAAATTGGAAGTGACGATAGTCCCTTGTGTGATAAAAATTCGAAAATGGAGGAAGCTGGAGGTAGTAGGGATCAGTCGAGGACGGAATCAGGAGAAGCTGGAAATGAATTAATTTTGAGAATGCTAGAGAGGATGAATGAAGAATCCAACAGAACATTAGAGGAAATGAGATTAAGTAGGGAAGAATATAACAAGAAGTTTGAGGAGATTAGAAAAATGGGGGAGAATCAAAGAAAAGAGTGGAGCAAATGAGTGTGGAATCTAATCGAAAGTTTGAGCAAATTAGTCAGAAAGTTGATAATTCGACGAAAGAATTCTCAGATTTTAAAAATAGCTTGACGATAAAAATGGGGAAGTTGAAAATCGGGTTGATAAAAATGAGCGCGATATTAGAGGTTTAATCAGGAAATGAGACAATTAAGGACTGATGTGAGGATTTTTTGTGAGGACGAGATTAATGCAAAAATGACTGAGGTAACGGACTCGTGTAAGGATCAGTTAGGTCGTGTAGAGAGAGAGAAGTGACCGGGATTAAACAGAATGTAGCAACTTTAATGGGGGATGGTCCAAGGTTTGTAACAGGTAATGTGTCCTTAGAGCAACAGATGAAATTTTATGGGGATAGTAGAGTAAATCCGCAAATATTCATTAACAATATTAGAGGTTTAGTAAATAATTTATACGATGAACAGGCAAAATTAAATGTTGTAAAAGCTTTACTAAAAGACCATGCTGAAGCTTGGTACAATTTAATAGGACAAGAAATTGATACCTACACTGACTTTGAGGACAGGTTTTTGAAACATTATTGGAGTGACCACAGACAAGACCAGGTACGAGACGATTTAATCACGGGGAAATTTAAAGAAGAATTTTTAGGAAGTAGGGAGCAATATGCTATACGAAAGTATAGCATAGCGAAGCAACTGAACCCACCACTGACGGACCGACAGATCATAAAATACTTGTCGAGACATTTTGAGGTTGAAGTGAGACAGCACGTAGCGTTACAGAACATTGTAGACAGAGAGATGTTTCTGGAGTACCTGCAGAGGTACGATGACGTTAACAGTGGACCACCTAGGGAAAATAGGGAACGACAGGTAAACACGGTTAGGTTCGACAACAGACGGGACAATTACCCAAGACGGGGGAATAATTTTACGTATTAGCGACAAAATTGGGAACCGCGACGGACATTTTATAGGAGCAACAGTGTAGGCAGGGGACCTGCACCGAGACCGGGACCAACGAGACGGAACAGTTCACTGGACATGAGGGGGACAGCAAATACAAACAGGGAAGGTAACAACACGGACAGGGTTGAGACGCCAAGGACACACGCGGAAGTGACAGCAAGACCAGGACCGAGTAGGGAGAACAGACCTGGACAGGATTTTTAAAGCAGGACAAACCACTAGACATCACTGTGTACAAATATGAACATCCTAGGGAATTTTTGAAAATAGAAGAAGAAATTGAGCTAGAAATTATAGAAAAATTATAGGATACCTGTTGACAAAGCACCGAGTTCGCCATCTTCTTCTAAGAATCAGGAAGGCATGTTTACCAAAACTATAAATTGCATCTCGAGTTACGATGATTGAAATTAAAGTGAAAATTCGTCACGATTATCTATCCCATTAATTTTATATGTAAAACCTGCTTACTAAAAATTAAACTTTTATTAGTAATAATTAAAACGCCATGTTCTCAAATACAAACCGTTTTATAAAAATAATTAGAATCACGTTCTAACAGAGTTCATTGCAAAGGTTTCAACACCAAGCTAAATGTAAACCATGATGGGCCCAAAATTCACACAACAAGTTTTTTATAAAACGTGTTTAGCGACTACATGCTAAATACCAGAACGAATCTCCCATGTTCTATTTTAATGCGCATGATCCCCACCAACGACGTCTGCACTTGAACTCAAGCACGTTAATGGCGATATTCACGCCTAAATCCAGGCAATCTACACATCAGGAAATGTACAACGTATTTGCCTAAACAAATGTGTTACAAGAGAGTGCATTTTTATGTAACAAATATTCAAAGCGTAATTAATCTGTTAGTGTACATAACGTAAGATTAGGTAATAGAAAGCTGGAACATTGATATTTTCAAAAGTTTTAGAATTATAAATATGAAAGTGTAGTCAAGAAACACGTTTACCATTAGGGAGCGTTTTACAAACAAGATATTTCTAGTTAAAGTTTGGCGTTGTAAACACCTTGTTGGTACTGAGTTTAAAAGCTTGTTAACAGACGTTAGGATTCGTAGTAGAAGATAGTTTGAAAACAAACATCTGGTTTAGGGTAGATGAGACGGGAACCCTACAAGTATAAAAATGGATCGATAATATAAAAGGGAATGACAGTGTTTTTAATGGGATAGCAAAGAATGGAAAATATCATATGGTTAGTTGTCATTGACTTTGAAACGTCTGTAAAGAGGTTTTTAAAAGTAAATAAGTGCGAGAAAGGTGCTACTTGTTTGCATAAGATGTTGGTTAAAGAGGGTAATGAATGGTAAATATTGTAGAGGCTTCAGAGTCGGACTATTAGACTGCTTGTATAAGAGCAAGAAAGACAATAATGTAGACTGGTTGGTTGGGATAAGATTTGTAAATAAGTGGGAATGAAGGTAAAGTAACATAATACACAGGTAAGACAAGGATACACAAAAATCGATAACGAACGTTGAAAACTGGGGAAAGATACAATACAAGGAACAGTATAGTTTGAATATAAGTTAGAATGAGGCGATCGGATGTGCGCGTATGAAAGAAGCGTGTTTTAGTGCTTGGGTGGAAGTTAGTTGCCGGACGAGTTCGTATAAAGTGACAGCCGTTAGATATTTTTAATGAGGATTTCGAACTAAAGTACTTGCTTTGCAAGTGGAATTCTCGTATTTTTGAGACGGTTGGAGACGGTTGCGAAGTTTACGGGGAAATGCTCGAGGATAATGGCTGGTTTTGCAGAACGAGGCGACTGTTAGTTGTTGTGGAGTAGAGGAATTCGTGAAATCTGTGAACGGTTGAGAAGTTTACCGAGAAAGGTGTGCCTGGAGATGGCGTGTAACGATTCAGGGGTGGAATTCAGAGGTTATATAAACAACGACGAGACAGTTCTCCTTTTCTTTCCTTGTTGATCTTCAACCAAGCTTTGTATAATACTATATGAATGAGTTTAAATTCTTGTTATTACAATTAAGATGCAAAAGTTGGTGCAACGGTGAATATCTGAAATACAGTTGATAACCGAAGCTGAAAGAAAAGTAAGTAGACCTTTTCACTACATATCATTGGAGGCGCCTGGTGTGCACTGGTAGAAGTCGAGTATGTTGATGGACCAGTAGCAGATGTACGGGAGCATGGAAATACCGTGCATTATCAGTTTAGAAATCTGAGTGGAAGCGTGCAGTTCCTGATGGTGAGAAACCACCTGGAGCAATTCTTGAACGAGCAGTCTAGAGGATGACCACATCGGAAATGATTTCAATGTAGAGAGCTGGTGGTGCTTAATCCAGGTAATTCAACCTTTTAAAACTTTTGAATATAGTGATTTTGTTGGTGATTATGACAATTTGGTGATTTTTGTGGATTTTGTTGTATTATAAGGACATTTTTATTTGACAATTTTACTTTGAGATGGGGTTGTATGAAAACATTTATGTAGTATTTGGTATTATGAAATGAAAGTGTAATATTGGCTTTTGTACAAAGTAAAGGGGTTTTTGGTAATTTTTCAGTGCAGTAATTAGCACATAGGTACAGAAAGGTTTTTACTATGAGTTCGTAATAGACCTGGGGTTTAAAGTAAAGTTTATGAAGAAGCCCAGTTACTTTTATTTAATGATCGATGTAAATTGATAAATTTTCAAATTATTTCATTTAAAATGACTTCATTTAAAAATTGGTAATATTTGTTAAACATCCAAGGTGTATGAAGAATGTAAGGTTAAAATTTTTGAATTGCGAATTAATGTTCCAATAAAGCGTGATGTACTTTTGGCTGTCATATTTTATTTATTTTTCGAATATTAGGGTATTATTTTCAGAAAGCAAGTGAGCAGCCATGGCGAATATTCCTGAGGAAGTTGAGCAAAAAGCTGGAGGTTTTGGCGTCCGAATTGGAAAGCATCTTCAGAGGGTATTACTATAGGGTGATATGTATTGCAAGTCTAGGTGGTAGGACTTGATTTCCTGAGTAGGTGTAGATCATTTGTGACAATACAAATTTTAGGAAGACTTTTCAGAAGGACTTACACAGCAATTATGGCTTCCCAACGGAGGGGCTCTATTAGTATAGAGCCTAGCGGTTACAATAAATTTTATCGGCCCAACGCTGGATCTCCGTTGTTAGGTAATTCCAGAAAAATAAATATATGAAATACTATGATAATAGGGTGATTTAGGGGTGTATTGAGTCATAATTAACTTTGGGCGTCAATAAAAGTTGTGGACCATTGAGATGACTCTAGTAAAAGTGTTGCTCTAATTATTTTGCTAGTTCAGTTTAAATGAAACTACTAGAATCAGACATCAAACTTATAATGACATGAAATATTGTTTAGTAAACAATTTTTTATTATTATATTTTTTATTATTTACATAATATAACAATTTCAATACACATAAAACCATAAACGAGAAACTAATACTTTTCAGATATGTGTTTTGAGTGCATAAGATCTTCATTGCGTGTTTTTAAAAACAGATTGATATAAACTCAAGACTTGTTTTAAAATTTTTACTGATTTGTTCTGAAGGTGTGTACGAGACTAGAGAACAAATGTAACTAATTGTTAGTCGATTTAAATAATATCGACGACAGCAATTTTTGAAAATCTGGAAAGGGATGATTGTCATACTTTAAGTTCTTAGAAACAAAGCTTTTGCTATACATTAATAACTTTTTAGTTCATAAAAATTATGCCAAGTATTGTATTAATACACGCTCCCTGTAATCAAAACTCCATTCTTACTTATAACAACTTAATAAAATATTCACCATGATCATATTTCATCAATGAGCGAATAAAAATATTGATTCGTACAACATTCTTCTTAAAATTGATTTGTTTTATTTTTACTTAACTCTTAAGAACGTTTAGTCTATTGTCTATAAAATCCCTTTGATGGTTTCTCTTTTTATCTATTAGCATTGGATAAAATCAGTATTATTAAATTATTCTAGCTAGGTATATACAGTTATTCATAATTTTAAGTTGACAATGAATTCTATGGGTTAAAAAAAATGTAGTACTTGTTTTAAACGTCTTTAAATTAATACAAGTAGTATTAACTAGAATTTAATGTAGAAAGGTTTGATACTAATATTATAAAATGCGTGTCAGAATGGTCGTGAATTTGTTTGGGTTTTGCATATAAAATACAAGGGTAGTTTGAAAAGTTCGCGAAACAAAGGGGAAAATGAAAAAAATTTGTTTTTAAAATATAGTTTATTTTTCAACATAATCTCCGTCAAGTTGAATACACTTCATCTAGCGATATTCCAAACCCATTATGCCATCACGAAAGTGCAATTCTTCAAGGCCTCCAAAATAGTCGTCGACAGCTGCTTTTACTTCTTCGTCCGTGGAAAATTGTTTTCCCCCAAGGAAAACTTTTAGTCGTGGAAATAGGTGGAAGTCAGAAGGAGCCAAATCAGGCAAATAAGGTGGATGTTGCAACAGATAGTACTTCAGATCATTCAATTTTTGCATTGCTACTGTACTTGTGTGTGGACGTGCATAATCCTGATGGAAAATGATATTTTTCTTACGCAATGCAGGTCTTTTTTCACGAATATTTTTATCCAGTTGACCTAGAAGTTTACCGTAATATTCACCGTTTGTTGTTTGGCCCGTGGGAAGGTAGTCAATTAGTAGGACACCTTTAGCGTCCCAAAAAACTGATACCATAACTTTTCCAGTCGACTTCACGGACATTGCTTTCTTTGGTGGTGGAGAACCCCTATGTCTCCATTGTTTAGATTGTTGCTTGGTTTCAGGGTTATAATAGTGAACCCAAGTTTCATTTGTCGTGACAAATCGTCGGACGAAATCGGTTTTATTGGAGTTAAGGCGGTCTAAACTCTGTTGATAAATTCTCTTTCTCTGAAGGTTTTGATCAATTGTCAATATGCGTGGCACCCATTTTGCCGAAAGTTTTTTTATATCTAATTCCGCAGTTAAGATATGAAATGCTCTTTCATCTGACATACCTGCATCCTTAGCAATTTCGGAGACCTATATTCGACGATCCTGCGTAACCATATCATTAACTTTTTGGACGATTTCAGGCGTGGTGGCAGTTTTTGGTCGTCTGCTGCGCGGGTCATCTTCTAGGCTCTCACGACCACGTTTAAATTCCGTCACCTACTTGTGCACAGTTGTAAATGATGGATCGGAGTCTCCTAATGTATCCCGCATATCTTTATGTATTTCTGTTGCTTTTCAACCTTTTTTTTACAAAATATTTGATAACAGCGCGCGTTTCAGTTTTATCCATTTTGAAAACTCGTAAAACTAACTTTACTTCATATAGCACCAAATTAATACTACTTGACAGAATAATGTCAAATTTAACATCTGAGCACTAGATAGTTGGATCCATCAATTGCATATATTTTATTCGAACTGATGGTGCCATCTGTGCTCCATTTCGCGAACTTTTCAAACCTCCCTTGTATATAGCTAACTTTCAAACTATTTTCCGTTATACATTTAATTTCTAAGCCAGATAAAATTCTTTAAAGGATTCTGTTTAGAACTACAAAACACTTTTCAATATAAGAAGTCCTTCAAATGTTAACATTCAATTGATGGCGGCCGGCGGATTAGAAAACCCTCTAACATATAACAGTCGAACATATGATATATATTTATCCAATTGGCTGCATACCCACCAATCACACTAAATTTGCCGGTTTTTCAATCCAAGCTTTTGATTTAACTTATCACCTGTCTACGTGTTTACTAACACGAAGATATCATTCGTTGAATATAAAAATTTTCTTTTCTTGTAGAATAGTTCTAGTCGAAAAATTAATAGTCTACTAACACTGAATAAATATATCTTGTTCGATTTTATTTTCTTTTCTTTTTCAAAGCCTAATAACAAATATACATGCGGGTTTCGTCTTATTATACGAATTAATTGACCTCGTCGCACCATTTTCTTAATAAACTTAAATTGACAAGGTTATGCTCCACCTTCAGACGTAATATATAAACCACTTCGACTTCCATTCGTTCAGTTCAGTTCAGTTATGGAGTCCTTCAATTTCAAAAGTCATTCAAGATGTTCTAATTTAAAGTTCTTTTGGTCCGTGACAGTATTCGTGTTTTTTGGTGCTGAAAAAGTCGCTATTGGGTTCTATTGTCAAGGTTCATTAGTATTTTTCGGTGAATTACAACTTCTTTCTCTCACTATTTCTGCATTGTCACTATTTGTGCATTATTGCCTACAAATCATTTTAAAAACTAAAAAATAGCATACGTTGGCGTTTTACTAAAACTCAATAATTAAAATTACTTCTCGTTTCATTAACAAATGATTTTTTCTATCAGCATAAACAGTGAACCTGGTGCAGAAAATTATTGTATATTTGCACTCTTGTCGCTGTGTAGATGTATATATAATATTTTCAGTAGTTTTAACGGCATTGTCATAGTGTTCTTTACATTGCGACACAAATTGCTCTAAGTGATTAATTCTGTATACATTCTAATTATAAACACATACCGAATTATTATTTACACAACTAGTTTACACTGTTTTCGAATTCTTCGTCCTTTACTGCTCCATTTTCTTACAGTTACAATTTGCTACTCCAGAGGAGGTATATGCTGAATCCATTGTGTCATTGTCTTCTACTAGGCTTCTTGAAGTGTTTAATCGTGTTATACTGATTCCACTTGCAATAATTTTTATTTAGCACTCACTAATTGAAAACGACAGCAGAAGGCAACCGGTATGCGTCAAATGACGAAGAGAGAGCTACAAACTTATATTTAAAAAGTCTCTAAGGACGCATTAGATAGATGCGGAAGTAGCGAAAGGAGCTGACGGATTTCGTCTACGTTAAGATGCAACGAAAAAACTATCTTTACATTTTTTACAATATTTTAACATGGGGATTAGAATGGTGAAATGAATATTCTACGATTGTAATTTATATACTTACCTGTGTAAATACCTTATTTTACCCCACGTCTATGTTTTCGGAGATGCAGAACGAAATCAGAACTCTGATTGAAAATAGCACAAATATACGTTTTATTTAAAGAAGTAAATAAATAACAAAACTTGTTTGAATTCTGAGCTTCTATACGTTAAATCAGTAGCTGTGCTATATGCTACCTAAACCTTTCAATCAAGGTCATACTTAAGCAGGGAGTCTTAGGGGTCCAGACCCTTTCCGACTTCATAAAAGTATTTTTCCTTGTTGGTAAAACAGTACAAATTAGAAAGTCCCTCAACTAATGACACTATTTTTAAATAAAGTATTTCCTTTGTTTCTAAAACAGTGCAAATGAACAAGTTCCTGAACTAATGGCACCATTTTTAAATAAATTAAAATAAAATCTTCGATAAATATAGGATCTTATAGGATCAAAGGCACTGCTTTACTTTTAATTTTTGTAAAATCTTTTCTAAATCACTAGATCATATAGTACCGAAATTTAACTAAAACTATAGGGAGCAGGTAACGTACAATCGACAAAAAACCTATTATAGAAACTATAATTCTTTGTGGGCGACAACATTATTCCTTACTTGGGACTTCAGACTGTGGACCTGTAGGGCTTAGCAGTTCAGTGTTGTATAATGAGGGTGTGTTTGGGGTTATGCTTTTTCGTATTAGTGCTGGTGATCGAATATTACAAGGATGTTTAGAAAATTTTGCAAGTAACGCAACCTACCTTAGCTTTCAAATACAAAATTGCATAATTTCGTTATGTGGGAATATAATTAGAACAAACGAATAAAACAAATCAGTAACTCTAAAGAATTTTCTCGTTTAGCTGATAAAGCTTCTGGTGTTTCGCGAACGGAACAATTATCACTTTGCGTGCGGTATTTGGATGAACATTTATCAATACCCGAAAATATTTTGTTATTTGTTTTAGTAAAAGAAATTTTTTTTGACATCTTCAAACGCTGGACAGCAGTCTTTTGTCCCGCGTTCCAGGTGGCAGTACACGTTTAAATTGTTAGTAACATGCTAATTTAACATTTTTGAAAGGTAGCATTTATAGCATATACCTATAATTTTTTTACATGGTTTGGAGCGCAGACATTAGAACGGTGTACCGCGAACTAGCCGATAGCATACGATTTTATTGTTTCTAGTACAAAAAAAAAAGGTTCACGGGTTCCTGGACTAAAAGTTTGTTCAAAACAAATTATCATTTTTTTACAGGAAGATTGTTAAAAAACATACAAGTGTCATACATTGTTGAATTAGAAATTAAAAGTACTTTCGAAATACAAAACAAAAAATTCAGGTCTGTATTTAAAAATTTCAAATTGATGACGGTCTTGAAGAGACGAAACGTGTAATAAAAACGTTAATAGTTGCATCTTGTAGCTTTTAAAAATTGTAAACAGAGTTCATTTATCATTTTCTCAAAATTCTAAGAACGTAGAAGCTAGATGCATTAAATAAACTCTGAAATTTTCTGGATAAAAATATCAATTTTTCCGAATGCTCTACGGTTAAGGACGTTTCCAAGTCCGTAATGATATTTCCACCGCAACTAAAAACACGTTTTGATGTCACATTGTTGCTTGAATGAATAAATATGTTTTTGCAAACATAACTAAATTTTGAAAGAAAATTTTATTAGTATGCCACCACTTTAAGGGATCTTCTGTAATATCTATAATTGGATATCTTAAATAATTTTCAATTTCTTCCTTGACTTTATCGGACGGTGAATCATTTTGGTTTGTAGCTAGTGTCTTTTTCCTTAATATTGCTGCCAAACCAGACTTTTTTTAGTATCTTTTGAAGATGCGCTTCTCTCTACATCAATATATAACTTCAGTAATAAACCTAGTATCTCATTTATGATTTGGGCTATAAATGATGATATTACCAGATTTTCAAAAAATACTCGGTTAATGAATGTCGCTTTTTGAAGAAAATCGTTAACACCAATGGCGTAACAATTATTCATAGGCCTCCCCGCCAATCAAAAATAAGGCCCTTTGACGTTAAAAAAAGTCAAAACATATGCCTACCTTAAACTTTATTAATCAATTTATCATATTGAATATAACATTAGTAGTAGAATACAAAATAAGTAATAAGCTACTACAACGAAAATGACATTACATATTAATTACTCGTTTCTAATATTTAAATTTGCTAAAATACAAAATTTCTCCGGCGATCATTTGTTTCTGCAAAAACATCGACTATTGTATTTATGTTTAATTGTCTTGCCATAGTATTTTCTATATATATTTATTAATGCTAAGGACGATAATCTTGTTTCAGACATGGTACTTCGTAAATAAGTCTTTATTAATTTTAATTTCGAAAATGATATTTCTGCACTTGCCGATGTTACGGGTAGGGTCATAAATAATAAATAAGCATTACATACTTCGGGAATGCTGGCACTAGTACAATGGAAATCTATTAAAACTATTATAGCTGCTTGACAAATACAACTAGCAGCTTGCAGCTGGGGGCTTTAAAGAAGTTCTTACAAATTGCAGTTGTTGCAAGAAGTCATTATTCGTATCTAGCGGGTAAGCGTCAATCAACTTCTTTGCTTCGCGAAAAAAATCCTCGTCGGGTGAAAAAAAGTATTCTCTATTGGGATCCAAAATTTTAAAAACATCGTTCACTTTGCTCATACTCGTAAACCTGTTCTGTATTTGCGAAGTTATAATATCTAAATTGGCCAAAAATACGCAAATTTTGTATTTTTGACTTCCGTTAGAAATGCGCTCATCTTGACAAAGTTCATCAAAATGCTTTTTTATTCGCCCAGTCCGACTTACTTTGAATTTAGAAGTAATCCCGTGATGAGTTGCGAATGATTCAACATCCTTGAGAAACTCTTTGTAGTTATTTCTCAAATCTGTTAAAGCATTTTTACAATTTAGTAACAATTCAGTAGCCCGATATAAATCTATATTAATAGATTGCAAATGTTTAGTGGCAACTTCAATGGATTCTAGAATTTTACATTGTAAAATAGTAATATATACAAATTCAAACTGATCAACCTTTAACATTATGTCATTAGCTTCTTTTTTCTCCCTATTGTCTTTCGAAACTAATATAATTTTAGAAAGTGTTTTCAAAATTATTGCATAATTGTGTTTGATTGAAATGACCGTTTGATATCTCGATGAACATAGAGTTGCGGATAATGTTTTTAATGTGACGGTGTTTCGTTTTAAAGGTGCACTATTTTGCATTTGCAGTAAAAGGTTCCATCTCTTTATACTCAGGCCAAAAGAATTATCAATCTGCTGTATCAAGGCGTAATAATTGCTTATCTCTAATATATTATTACATACATCTTGTAATACTAAATTTAAATTGTGTGAAGCACAATGAACATACTCTGCGTAGGGTTGAACAATTTTAATTTTTTTTTAACTCCGCAGTATACTCCACTCATATTTGCTGCCCCATCATACCCTTGCCCACGACATTTTGCAATAGGTATCGAATTGTTGTCTAAAAAAGCTAGTACAGAGTCAGCAATACTTTGCCCTGTTTGGTTATGAATGTCGCAAAAACTCAAAAACGATTTATTTATTTTTAGACCAATAAGAATATTATGAACGGGATCGTTTTGAATAATTACGTATCTTATAACAATAGATAATTGGTCTGTTTTGAATATGTCCTGAGCTGTATCTAAAATAATTGTAAAAAAAGCATTTTTACGTATTTCGGTTAGTAACGTGGTTTTTATAGAATCCCGAGTAATGTAATTACTTCGTTTTTAATACTTGGGCTTAAAAATTTTGTTTGGTATTTTGGCTTGTGAATCAATTCCGCTAAAGTTGTGTCATATTTTGCCATTAAACTTACAATTCCTAAAAAATTCCCACTGCCATCAGGGCCATCTGCACTTGCTTGTTCTCTATGTCCTCGAAATGGTATGTTTACAGCAGAAAGAGTTAGAATAATATGAGTAATTCGCGTTAACACATTTCTCCAAAAACTTACTTGTTTCTTAAATGTACTTTCAGTTATATATTCTAGGGATTTGTTTTTTTTATTTAAATCGTAAACTACCGATGCCTGCATGTGGATTGCGGAAGTTTTGTGAACTTTTATTTTTTTTGAAAATCCTTTCCAATCCTTTACTCCTTTTACTCACGCAGGATGAAATGACGCATGTTTCCTGTCTGCGAATAGCCAGCATGTTTCACAATAAGCTACATCCAATTTTTGTGAATAGCACAACCAATAACGTGGTGTTTCTTGACCTGCCGCTGTTTTTAGAAAGTAATATGATTCGGAAAATGATCTATTGTTCAAATCTCTAGGAAATGCTTCTATAGGTCTCGACGGGCCATTTATTTATATTTCTTTTTTAATGTGGAAGCTTTCAGTATCGTCTTTGAACAATCCCTTGTCGGAAGGATGGAAAATATGTTCTGACCTAAATATTATTTATAATCAGGTTAATTAACAACAAAAATAGTATATTACCTAGTCTGACTAGTTTCATTATCCTCATTGATAAATATGGGTCGTGCTATTTCATCTTTTTCAAAAGAAACTGTTCGTTTCTGATATGGATCTAATTCGACGTCGACGCCTGATGTGCTTGGATCTGCTACATTCTCAACGATATGCAATACGTTGCTGGAGAACAATGTATTACTACTAGTACTAGTTGATGACATTGGCAAAACAATCAAATTAGTGGCAACGACACCAGCACTAGTTAGCGATTTCACAGCATTCTCGCCTTTTTCTACCATAAAATTTGTTATTTTTACAAATTTTGTTGTTATTCCGATTTGTGTGTCCGCATTTTACGTTTTTCAGCACCACTTTTATATTTTCTATTAGACGACATATTACCGAACTTCAAACTAAACAAAAACTGAACCGAGTGTAAATAGAAATACCTAACCAGGTAATGCAAAAAGCAGGAATAAAAGAAAAGGCTCAAACAAGAATCGGGGTTACTAAACGACTAGAGCAAAATCCTGGACCGTTTAGCGTTTACAGTTAAGTATAGGAAAAGTCCAAAAGAATTTTAGCGCCGCTACACACTGCCCGATAATCTGGCGCTTAATACATAAAAGAATGCAATTTATTGTTAATACTGTCACCCTATGTCTTATTGTTTACTCAGTTTCAGCTTATGATTACTGAAATTACTGAAAGCATTGCTGAATGTACGATTGAATATATGCTTAATTTATAGACATTGCATTCTTTATAGTAGGTGGGTAACAATGGACACATTATAAGTTTGGACTTTAGGGGCCCGCGCAATTCGGCGCCCCCTCGCAAGAAGTATGCGGCGGGGCCTTTGGTTACGCCCATGGTTAACACTCTCATTTTCATACTATTTTAAAAGGGTATTGACAATACACATATGTATATGATTTGGAAGGAATTCTAGTTACGAGCAATAAGTGTTTTGATCATTAGAATTTGGCGTCTCTATTACACACTACCTCGCGAAAAATTTGAAAGTGGCATGATTGAAGACGCAGTTGCAAAATTATATACTTATGGATTATATTTTTAGAACAAATTGTGCATTTCGGATGGTGTAAGGACAAGAACGATGATTTAATCTAAAATTGTAGAACACCCAAATACAGCCACGATATTGAAACGTGCAAGATTGTGTTCGCTCAGTTTACTTCTTATATATATATATATATATATATATATATATATATATATTGCTGTGTTACCCTATAAATAATCGAGCCTCACGAATTGGGCGTCATAAAATTGCTGTGTAACCGGGATCAACCTCTGGAACTCCCTAAAAATCATTCAAGCCCCAACGTTGGGCCGTCATAAAATTGCTGTGTACCCTGGGATCAAATCGACAGAGTAAAAAATACATTCGAGGATTTTATTAATTTACGAAAATCGTCATAAATTTCACACAATAGAAAAATTTTTCAAAAAAAATAATTTCTTACCCAGATCTCTGCTTCATCACTTTATTACTTCAACAGCTCCCTGGCTAGCTCAGTTGGGCCTCCTTTTGGATACCTATATTCACTATCATACTCTTTATCGTTCACACACACTCTCGATAAAACCACAAAATAATACAACAATCATACAATATTTATTTACCACTATTTACAAATAAAACTTCAAGATTATTTACATTTCGGTGGTCAAGTTACACCTCAATAAAATTCTATTTTTGTAACTTCCAGGATTTTTACTTAAAATACTAAACACATAGAATGTAACCGGAGTAAATGGGCCCTGAATAGTACCTTATTTTTCTTTTTTTATTTATAATTAATTTGAATTAGGACACTCTGGAGTATGGTGAGCTCATGATAACCCAGTTTTTTTTATGATTAATGTATGCTTTTTACTTAGCATATGCTTACTGCAAACAAAAAAACAAACCCATGTACTCTTAACGAAAAAAAAATTTAAATTCCTGAGGAACGTTAATAAGCTTTATATACACCTTTAGATTTATATTTAAATACCATAACAAAAGTTAGTTATACGTATTATTTTTAATACGCAAAATAATGCAAAATACCTTCATAGTTCACTCACACATAACAATAATTTTCATAGTTTATCAAAAACAACAAATTCTAAAGCGTTACCTGGAATTTCTTGAAGATCCCTACTCCGTTGATGATGCCGTTAAGTTGCTTCGCTCTCGGTTTCGTGGTTCTGCTCTGCTCGCCGTCTCCAGCTATTTGTAGATGACCACCCTCTAAGTTGTGCTGCATGCTATTCATACACGATACATCCAAATCCACGTATATTACACTTCTTTTATAGTTGCTTAATTTAATTTACTTTACATTACGTCACCTCACGAGCTTGTTAAAAATATATGTTGCACCTCAATAAAATTTAGACTCGTCACTATCCGCGTTCCAATTATGAGGCCAACACTGTACTATTTAATTTAAAATAATTTTATATACTTACAAGCTCGTGGTAACTTTCTGTACGTAGTCTGAAGCGATGAAAATACTAAGAGACCCCTATTAATTTTCTTAAAGTATTTATACACTTCGAAATGCCACCTCTCGGCCACTCTTCACGCGAAATCCTTCATTTAAAATAATCCTTTTTAAAATTTTGGTTCAACAATTTAACAATTTAACTCCTCGTTATGATATTTTCCGAAAAGCCCGCATTCAAATTTTCCCGTGTTTGTTTGTTGTACTACTAACTATATAGACCAATGAGATATTCAGTGACGTCTTGAAACCCCGCCTGTATTAACGCTATTCCTCTCCTATGCATATTCTATGTTTCCTTCTAACCTTGTTTGAGTGGTAGAAAATGGATATTACTGTCCGCGTTTCAAACTAACCCATGTGGACTGAATACGTGCGTTTTGAAATGAACTGCTATTATGCCTGTCTTATTCCGAAGCATTTCATTGATCGTCCATCCCTTTTGTCTTAGCATGAGCTCATAATAAAACTCTACAACTGTGCATATAAATTTCCTGCACTACCAAATATCAATAAGCCCTCTATACCTCTTTACAACATTTGGTTATCTGTAAATTCATTAATTATTTTCAAAAATCAATTTTCTTGTAAAGTCCCATAATGGCTGTTCATAAAATATCAAATAATAATAAAAACACAACAAACTCAAATCCAAATAATCACAAACACCATAAAAATATTCACCACTCAATGTTCTATTCTATCGCCTACCTGGTTTTTATCTTCTAAATGTGCTCCACCACTAGGTCCTTGGAGATGCTGCCGTCTAGTAGATACCCAGTCCATCAGCTAACTCCCTGGTCCAATTACCATATCTGCCATGCATTCCGCTGTTTACAATTTCCAATCCAAAAATTCCAATCTCCAAAATTAACTATTATTATTCAAACATCGCTTTTTTTTATCATCCAAACAATTTCAAATTCTAATACTTCCGTGCACGCCAATACCAACATAATAAGCTTTGTACTTACATACCACTTTATCGTTTTAACACAAAGATGCTTTATTAGCTTCTACATAAATTTTTATTAAATTGCACTAGTTCACTTGAAAGTAACTAGTATCACCAATGATGGATGAAATCAAAACGAAAGAGAGAGAGAGAGAGAAAGAGCTCGGCCACTCTCTGCCAGTGATTAAATAAGTAAAATTCGCCCCCCTATTTTAAATTAGCACGTACGCTTGTACACCCGTTCCTATAATTCTTGAAAATCTTTTCTAACCGCTCGTTGTTCCAGCAAAAAACCCCTAACGAACCTCGAACATAACAATACTCGGTAAATCACTTCAAACTGCCAACCGTCGTTCTAATTTAGACTCTACATTCCCATTTGTCTACGCTTCCAACTTGAACAAACATCTCTCATCTTGTATCTATAGCTTTATCTCACACATATGCCTCCACTAGCTGGATCTCTGCCCTTCTTGTACAATTCACACCAATCACTTTGCTTGGCTCCATTCTCCCACTTTTTAACAGACGCGTGTTTGCTTCTAAATATCCCTGAAATTATTGATTTTATTTAGGTCTCCCTACTATACTGTTTCCTGAATTAAGTATACGCATCCCTCTTGTACTCAATACATTTCTATTTTGTCTTAGCCTTTTCTTGGCTCTTTACTATACTACCTTCAAGATTGAAATCAATATTTTAACCACCAAAGCGCGTTTACATTAATTCCAAAGGCTGTTCTTTTCCAATAACCCATTAAGTTTGTTTGTTGCCAAGCATACCGAGAAATTTTATCTCCCCTCGTTGTTTTATTTTAAACGTGTTGGATTTTACGTTTGAAAATAGAAATGTTATTTTAACACCAGCTTTACGCTTTTAGATTTTCATATAACACTTTACTTCAAATTTAAATACGTCAGAATGATTTTACCCCAATTATTATTTATTATGCCCTATATTTACACAAGTATTATGTTACATTATCCTTGGCTAAATTAAATTGACCCTACATTATTATACACTACTTAAGCTAAAAAAATAATTGTTAAAAATATTCCAACTCCCTAACTGAATAAATAAGTTTTATCTTATCCAAAAGCTCTCAACCTATGAGTTCACTTGTGTCGTTGTATATCCCAATGACCCCTTAATTACACGATAATATATATATATATATATATATATTAAATTATTGGTTGTGGGTTTCCGGTCAGCTGGCAAGTTCAGTAATACTCTTTTTTATTGCCTAAATTTTCGTATTTATTTTAATTCTTGATCACAGGCACTACAAATGATAAATTTTAAAAACTGGTACAATTTGGTTTTAAAGTAACATACTAAATCGAGGTTTGTATAAATAATTAGCAACAATGTAAAAAATAACAGGAACTATAACGTAACATAACTAAAAGTAATATAAAATGTATAATTTAATAAAATGACACCATGTCAAATAAATTTGTCACACTGTTCTTTTATTTTTGTGTGTGACGGTATGGCAAAATTGAATGCATGCATGCATGTATGCATGTGACGTTTTTAATGAATTAAGTGGGTGTTAATCTGAGTGTGTGTGTGTGTTAATTTTTATTTTTGTATGTTTGTTTGTGTTGTGTGTCTCTGTGGGTATTATTATATTTTTATTTATATTATATAAATTTTTTTTTTTTGGTGTATGTTTATAACATCTCACTGTAATAACAACAAACAATTACTTTGATCCACAACCAATAATTTAATTATATACATATATAAAGCAAGGTCGTTAAACAATAAGATAATTATTGATATATATATATATATATATATATATATATATATATTGTAGTGGTTTAAAGGGTTAAATTTAAGTATAAACAATGCAATTTCAAACACCCTGTATAGGGAAAACAACCAGAATTTACGTGCGAAATTTATTTCATGTAGTTAATGTAAAGTAACAGGTATTACCATAATTTTACAAGTAGTGATTAAAATTTAGTTAGGTTCGTAAAGAAAATAAATTGTAGAAGCCAATGCAAATTAATAATTAATTTAATTGAGTTTAGTTGAAAGGGTTATTACGTCTAATACGCATAAGAGTTTGAAAAATCGATAATACCAAGGTGAAACGCTTTGCTAACAAACGAACAGCCGTTGAATATAAAATACCTTGAAACGTAAACCCTAGAAATGTGGTTTTAAAAACGTTTGTTAATTAAACACCTGCATGTTTTCGAAATGTCAGGTTCCCCTTATTTGTGTAGAGAAAAGACGAAATTCAAGGTATATCGGGTAAACGGTCGGACGGTTCGCATAAATTCTAACTAAAAGTTTCCGTCAAGCGCAGAAGGGATGGACGATCAATGAAATGCTTCGGAATAATATATATATATATATATATATATATATATATATATATATATATATATATATATATTGCTGTGTTACCCTATAAATAATCGAGCCTCACGAATTGGGCGTCATAAAATTGCTGTGTAACTGGATCAACCTCTGAACTCCTAAAATCATTCAAGCCCCAACGTTGGGCCGTCATAAAATTGCTGTGTACCCTGGGATCAAATCGACAGAGTAAAAATACATTCGAGGATTTTATTAATTTACGAAAATCGTCATAAATTTCACACAATAGAAAAATTTTCAAAAAATAATTTCTTACCCAGATCTCTGCTTCATCACTTTATTACTTCAACAGCTCCCTGGCTAGCTCAGTTGGGCCTCCTTTTGGATACCTATATTCACTATCATACTCTTTATCGTTCACACACACTCTCGATAAAACCACAAAATAATACAACAATCATACAATATTTATTTACCACTATTTACAAATAAAACTTCAAGATTATTTACATTTCGGTGGTCAAGTTACACCTCAATAAAATTCTATTTTTGTAACTTCCAGGATTTTTACTTAAAATACTAAACACATAGAATGTAACCGGAGTAAATGGGCCCTGAATAGTACCTTATTTTTCTTTTTTTATTTATAATTAATTTGAATTAGGACACTCTGGAGTATGGTGAGCTCATGATAACCCAGTTTTTTTTATGATTAATGTATGCTTTTTACTTAGCATATGCTTACTGCAAACAAAAAAACAAACCCATGTACTCTTAACGAAAAAAAAATTTTAATTCCTGAGGAACGTTAATAAGCTTTATATACACCTTTAGATTTATATTTAAATACCATAACAAAAGTTAGTTATACGTATTATTTTTAATACGCAAAATAATGCAAAATACCTTCATAGTTCACTCACACATAACAATAATTTTCATAGTTTATCAAAAACAACAAATTCTAAAGCGTTACCTGGAATTTCTTGAAGATCCCTACTCCGTTGATGATGCCGTTAAGTTGCTTCGCTCTCGGTTTCGTGGTTCTGCTCTGCTCGCCGTCTCCAGCTATTTGTAGATGACCACCCTCTAAGTTGTGCTGCATGCTATTCATACACGATACATCCAAATCCACGTATATTACACTTCTTTTATAGTTGCTTAATTTAATTTACTTTACATTACGTCACCTCACGAGCTTGTTAAAAATATATGTTGCACCTCAATAAAATTTAGACTCGTCACTATCCGCGTTCCAATTATGAGGCCAACACTGTACTATTTAATTTAAAATAATTTTATATACTTACAAGCTCGTGGTAACTTTCTGTACGTAGTCTGAAGCGATGAAAATACTAAGAGACCCCTATTAATTTTCTTAAAGTATTTATACACTTCGAAATGCCACCTCTCGGCCACTCTTCACGCGAAATCCTTCATTTAAAATAATCCTTTTTAAAATTTTGGTTCAACAATTTAACAATTTAACTCCTCGTTATGATATTTTCCGAAAAGCCCGCATTCAAATTTTCCCGTGTTTGTTTGTTGTACTACTAACTATATAGACCAATGAGATATTCAGTGACGTCTTGAAACCCCGCCTGTATTAACGCTATTCCTCTCCTATGCATATTCTATGTTTCCTTCTAACCTTGTTTGAGTGGTAGAAAATGGATATTACTGTCCGCGTTTCAAACTAACCCATGTGGACTGAATACGTGCGTTTTGAAATGAACTGCTATTATGCCTGTCTTATTCCGAAGCATTTCATTGATCGTCCATCCCTTCTGCGCTTGACGGAAACTTTTAGTTAGAATTTATGCGAACCGTCCGACCGTTTACCCGATATACCTTGAATTTCGTCTTTTCTCTACACAAATAAGGGGAACCTGACATTTCGAAAACATGCAGGTGTTTAATTAACAAACGTTTTTAAAACCACATTTCTAGGGTTTACGTTTCAAGGTATTTTATATTCAACGGCTGTTCGTTTGTTAGCAAAGCGTTTCACCTTGGTATTATCGATTTTCAAACTCTTATGCGTATTAGACGTAATAGCCCTTTCAACTAAACTCAATTAAATTAATTATTAATTTGCATTGGCTTCTACAATTTATTTTCTTTACGAACCTAACTAAATTTTAATCACTACTTGTAAAATTATGGTAATACCTGTTACTTTACATTAACTACATGAAATAAATTTCGCACGTAAATTCTGGTTGTTTTCCTATACAGGGTGTTTGAAATTGCATTGTTTATACTTAAATTTAACCCTTTAAACCACTACAATATATATATATATATATATATATATATATATATCAATAATTATCTTATTGTTTAACGACCTTGCTTTATATATGTATATAATTAAATTATTGGTTGTGGATCAAAGTAATTGTTTGTTGTTATTACAGTGAGATGTTATAAACATACACCAAAAAAAAAATTTATATAATATAAATAAAAATATAATAATACCCACAGAGACACACAACACAAACAAACATACAAAATAAAATTAACACACACACACACTCAGATTAACACACACTTAATTCATTAAAAACGTCACAAGAATACAAGCATGCGTGCATTCAATTTTGCCATACCGTCACACACAAAAATAAAAGAACAGTGTGACAAATTTATTTGACATGGTGTCATTTTATTAAATTATACATTTTATATTACTTTTAGTTATGTTACGTTATAGTTCCTGTTATTTTTTACATTGTTGCTAATTATTTATACAAACCTCGATTTAGTATGTTACTTTAAAACCAAATTGTACCAGTTTTTAAAATTTATCATTTGTAGTGCCTGTGATCAAGAATTAAAATAAATACGAAAATTTAGGCAATAAAAAAGAGTATTACTGAACTTGCCAGCTGACCGGAAACCCACAACCAATAATTTAATATATATATATATATATATATATATATATATTATCGTGTAATTAAGGGGTCATTGGGATATACAACGACACAAGTGAACTCATAGGTTGAGAGCTTTTGGATAAGATAAAACTTATTTATTCAGTTAGGGAGTTGGAATATTTTTAACAATTATTTTTTTAGCTTAAGTAGTGTATAATAATGTAGGATCAATTTAATTTAGCCAAGGATAATGTAACATAATACTTGTGTAAATATAGGGCATAATAAATAATAATTGGGGTAAAATCATTCTGACGTATTTAAATTTGAAGTAAAGTGTTATATGAAAATCTAAAAGCGTAAAGCTGGTGTTAAAATAACATTTCTATTTTCAAACGTAAAATCCAACACGTTTAAAATAAAACAACGAGGGGAGATAAAATTTCTCGGTATGCTTGGCAACAAACAAACTTAATGGGTTATTGGAAAAGAACAGCCTTTGGAATTAATGTAAACGCGCTTTGGTGGTTAAAATATTGATTTCAATCTTGAAGGTAGTATAGTAAAGAGCCAAGAAAAGGCTAAGACAAAATAGAAATGTATTGAGTACAAGAGGGATGCGTATACTTAATTCAGGAAACAGTATAGTAGGGAGACCTAAATAAAATCAATAATTTCAGGGATATTTAGAAGCAAACACGCGTCTGTTAAAAAGTGGGAGAATGGAGCCAAGCAAGGTGATTGGTGTGAATTGTACAAGAAGGGCAGAGATCCAGCTAGTGGAGGCATATGTGTGAGATAAAGCTATAGATACAAGATGAGAGATGTTTGTTCAAGTTGGAAGCGTAGACAAATGGGAATGTAGAGTCTAAATTAGAACGACGGTTGGCAGTTTGAAGTGATTTACCGAGTATTGTTATGTTCGAGGTTCGTTAGGGGTTTTTTGCTGGAACAACGAGCGGTTAGAAAAGATTTTCAAGAATTATAGGAACGGGTGTACAAGCGTACGTGCTAATTTAAAATAGGGGCGAATTTTACTTATTTAATCACTGGCAGAGAGTGGCCGAGCTCTTTCTCTCTCTCTCTCTTTCGTTTTGATTTCATCCATCATTGGTGATACTAGTTACTTTCAAGTGAACTAGTGCAATTTAATAAAATTTATGTAGAAGCTAATAAAGCATCTTTGTGTTAAAACGATAAAGTGGTATGTAAGTACAAAGCTTATTATGTTGGTATTGGCGTGCACGGAAGTATTAGAATTTGAAATTGTTTGGATGATAAAAAAGCGATGTTTGAATAATAATAGTTAATTTTGGAGATTGGAATTTTTGGATTGAAATTGTAAACAGCGGAATGCATGGCAGATATGGTAATTGGACCAGGAGTTAGCTAATGGACCGGGAATCTACTAGACGGCAGCATCTCCAAGGAGCTAGGTGGTAGAGCACACTTAGAAGATAAAAACCAGGTAGGCGATAGAATAGAACATTGAGTGGTGAATATTTTTATGGTGTTTGTGATTATTTGGATTTGAGTTTGTTGTGTTTTTATTATTATTTGATATTTTATGAACAGCCATTATGGGACTTTACAAGAAAATTGATTTTTGAAAATAATTAATGAATTTACAGATAACCAAATGTTGTAAAGAGGTATAGAGGGCTTATTGATATTTGGTAGTGCAGGAAATTTATATGCACAGTTGTAGAGTTTTATTATGAGCTCATGCTAAGACAAAAGGGTAACGTAAGGTATGAGGAATGCCCTCTTACTTTAATAAAAATATGTATGTTTAAAAGGTTATCAATTTGCATGATTATTGTTATAAAATTATTAAACCTTATGGATGTACCTAAAGGAATGGTGTTTTATAATGTAATGTGAATCTAATTTTAATAGAGTGTGATATATTTGGTTAATTGAGTTATTTTTGAGTGTGTGATTGGTGTGAATTTCTATTTAGGTTTCAGCATGGGGATATTGAGGGGAAGTTTTTTGGATGTAGCAGGTAGATGTTCGGTTTCTTTGTCGCACGTTCGCGTGGTTAATTTTAAGTTATTTAAATTTGTAGTCGTAAATCTAATAGTAAAACTGTCATCCCTTGTTCTCTTATATCCTGCCATAAAAATTCCTTCTGCATCTGTGAATAAGTTGGACTAAGAGTAGTGAACAAACACTTTCTTATGGATATTGAAGCAGAACGGTCGTCGGTTTCTTCGTTCGGTACCCGTAAGTTAGTCAAGTGCCGCAGACTTTAGTTGTTAAACCCCCTAAAAAACACAGTGCAAGTGTAACGTAACATAGACTCAATTCGCATACAGTCCACTTGGTTGAAGGAAGAGGAACTGCAGTTTAGAAAAAACAAAACACCGCGGAGGTAAGTCGATATATAAATTTATAAGACCCCCCGCGCGTGAACAAAATTGGTCCTTCGAGCCGGATTATTAATTAAATAATTAGTTCCTATCCTTTAAGCTCCTTATACTTAAATTTATAAAATTGTCGTAGTTTTTATTATGGTTAAACGTGTTACACAGAAAAGAACATCTTGCTTACACATTTAATGCTAGTAACATTTGGTCATAACGGTAGATTTTACAATACATTCCTTATCCTTTGTGGCAAAGATTAGGGTCGTCGTCGGTATCTTTTTATGTAAACTATTTATGAGGGTTATTGTATCCTAAATCTTTACCTTATTTGTTACTTCAAGTTGGAGCAACCATTCGGGTTAATGCAACTTGTATAACAAAGGGGTTATTGGTATTTATTTGAAACCTTAAAAGCTTTGTCGCGCCAGCACTGTAGTTAGTTGCATTTTTCTATTAATAATTTAATTTCGTAGATGAATTAGTAATTTAGCGTATTCGAGTCACGCATTGTTTTTACATTAATTTTTATTGTCGTTCATTAATCATTAATTAAATTGGGTTATATCAATTGATAAAGCTATTCTTGAAGCTAAATTTGTAGTTAAAAGGTTGGATCACATATACAGCAAAATCAACCAACCGGAAAACGTATCGATTGCTTTAATTAGAGCGTCGATTAAAAGTGTCGAACAGATTGAAACGCTTTTCAAATCCTTTTGCAAGGATATTTTCTTTGATGAAGAAAGTGAACAATTGGATGAATTTTCGGCTCTTAGGGTGAAAATCGATGATTATCTATTAGATATTCGTATTATCGCTGAACAATGCGAATTAGATCGGGTAGAAAATAAGCCAAAGGTGGAAAATATGAATAATTCTTTTTCGTCAGATTGTACAATTCGCTTGAAACATCTTTGTCCCCCGCTTCTCCGGACGCATATCAGATTTTGAGAGTTACAATGCAATTTATAAGCGGTTGATTCATGATAATGTCAGTTTGTTACCCGTTGAAAAATTTTGCCATCTCGTTGATACATTAGATGATTCGTCGCGTGGCTTAATAAAACACTTGCCATTAAATGATTATGCATACGACGAAGCCTATAAAATCATTACTAATCGTTTTCAGTCCAAGAGGTTATTACTTTCAACATATTTTAATGCTTTCGAAAAATGCCCTAAGGTCAGTTCCTCAGACTCGCATGCGGAACTCCGGCAATTAATTAGTTGTTTTGATGAAAATATATTCGCGTTAAGGCAGATGGAAATAGATTTATTAGATTTCATGTTGTTTAATCTGTTATCGAAAAAATTAGATACAAACATTTTAAAGCGTTTCGAATTAGGAAATAGTGACGAAATTCCTTCGTTTAAAGATTTAAGGTCGTACATTGAAAAACAATGTAAAGTGTTGGAAATCAATGACATTGCTTCAGGAACATGCTTAAAGGCTCGAGATTCCGTTAAAGAAAGAGAAAAAAGAAGGTTTGTTAGCACTTCGGCTAAAACTTCTTTAGTTGGTACCACCAATGATAGTAAAAATTGTAGTTTCTGTCAAGCTGTGCATCCTATTTATAGATGTAAGCAGTTTCTCGATAAAACCCCTCAAGAAAGATTTGAGGTGGTAAAGCTTAAAATCTTTGTATCAAATGCTTGAATACTTCACATTCGATGAAAAATTGTACGTTAGATTGGTCGTGTAGAAATGTCATCAGTCGCACAATTCGTTGCTTCACTTCGATAAACAAGAAAATCGGTGTCGCCACGCCGACAAACCCATCGTCAAAGGTCAGCGTCTCCTCGGAGAGCGGCGCCTAGACTTACTTCTACTAGTAGACCTAGTGAAGACAATCTGTCGTCGTCGGTTGTGCATGAACAACCTGTCACTAGTTCGTTGATTTCGACGTCATTAGAACACACAACCACGCTGTTAGCTACGGCAATGGTGTCGGTGCTTGATTATACAGGAACATTGCAATCTGTTCGTGTAATATTAGATAACGGATCCATGGAAAGTTTTATGACTGAAAGGTGCCGTCAGAAATTAGGTTTAAGGAAACGGAGAGCCAATGTCACTGTTCAAGGACTTGGCTTGAATTCGTCGTTGGTGTCTGGTGCACTATCGTGTGTAGTCAGCCCCTCGGGAACACGGTCTCCAGCATATCGAATTGATTGTTATATTTTACCTAACATTTGTAATCAATTACCTTCGTCGTCGATAGTGGTCAAGGAATGGTCGCATACTCGAGGTTTGGCCTTAGCTGATCCTAATTTTAATGTTCCTGGTAAAATTGACATGCTACTCAGAGCGGAAATCTTTGCTCAAGTTTTGTTGAACGAGTCTCGTTGGGGTGTCGCTAACGAGCCAGATGCTATTAAAACAACCTTTGGTTGGGTTTTAACGGGAAAGGTCGTTTCCCCGAATAGTTCTATTACGTCGTTGTGTGCTTTCGTTGAACCCTTAGACAGTGATATTCGTCGATTTTGGGAATTAGAAAATATTCCCTTCAAAAAACACATTTCTCCTGAAGAAGAAAGGTGTGAAAATCAATTTGTAGAAAATTATAGACGTAACAAGGACGGTCGTTTTGTAGTGTCCTTGCCCTTTAAAATTTCGGAACCCTCATTCGTAGGTATGAGATCAATTTGTATTAAAAGATTTTTGTCGTTAGAACGTCGTTTGTTAAAAAATCCTGAATTGTATTCAGATTATAAAAAATTTATGGAGGATTATTTGACAAGCGGGCACATGGTTCAAGTGAAATCGCCTGAAAATTCGTCGGGTTATGAAAAAATGTATTACATTCCCCATCATGCTGTACATAAGCGTGATAGCACTACCACCAAATTGCGTGTGGTTTTCGATGCTTCGTGTCAGGATCAATCTGGAAAGTCGTTAAATGATAGCTTGGCTATTGGTCCTGCTTTGCAAAAGGACATTGCAGTTTTGTTATTGCACTTTCGTGTACATCCTATCGTAATTACAGCTGACATTAAACAAATGTATTGGCAGATTTTGGTTAAAGATACTCATCGTAATTATCAACGTATCGTCTGGAGATTTTCTCCGTCAGATCCTATTATGGAATTTCATTTAAATACTGTGACTTATGGAGTTTCGTCGTCGCCTTTTTTGGCCTTACGTACTGTTCAAAAATGGGCAAGGTTAGAATCGATTAATTTTCCTTTCGCGTCATCGGTATTGGCGAGCGATACCTATGTTGATGACTTAGTCACTGGATGCAATTCGATTGAAGCTGCTAATCAATTAATTGGTGAATTGAATAGTATTTGCACTAGTGGTGGTTTTCAATTAAGAAAATGGAGAAGTAATTGCCCGGAAGTGTTGTCCAACTTGAGGGAGTCCCTGTCCAGTTCGGACGCAATTACATTTCAAGATAAAGATAGTGGTTCAATAAAAATTTTGGGCCTTTCGTGGCGTGCTCTTACAGATGCATTTTATACAACTTAGACGTTGAAGAGCGCACTTGCACTAAGCGTAATATTTTGGCGGCTATCGCAAAATTTTGATCCTCTCGGGTTGATAGCACCTGTAGTACTGTTCGCTAAACGTTTAGTTCAAGATCTTTGGCTTTTAGGTCTCGGGTGGGACCAAGAGCCTCCATTGGAAGTCATACAAAAATGGAAACATTGTTTGGGTGAATTGCCAGCGGTTTCGAATATTGAGATTTCGCGTCGCATCGTATGTCATAATTTTAAAAGGGTGGAGTTGCATGGATTCTGTGATGCTTCTGAAGCTGGGTATGCAGCTGTCATCTATTTTCGTTCGTTCGATCTAGAAGGTAATATTACCATGTCATTAGTATGCGCAAAATCGAAGGTTGCTCCTACTAATCGCGTTTCATTGCCCCGTCTCGAATTGTGTGCTGCCGTACTCTTGGCAGATTTAGTAGATTTCGTCAAAAATACTTATACAGATATTTTATCATTTAGTAATATTTTCGCGTGGTCAGATTCTACTGTTGTTTTGTCTTGGATTCGGTCTTCCTCGCATAAGTGGAAGACATTCGTTAGCAATCGTATTTCGCATATTCAAGAACGTATTCCTCCATCTTCGTGGTTTCATGTTAAGTCCCAGGATAACCCTGCGGATTGTGCCTCACGTGGACTTTTGGCTTCAGAGTTGGTTCATCATCCATTATGGTGGAAAGGACCTTCCTGGTTAGTGCGTCGTAATGAAGAATGGCCAGTAACATCGCTGCCAAAACTTATCGACTCATCTCAGATGGACGTCGAATATCGTACTCTGTCGTTAACAGTCGTTATGTCTGACAATTTCTTAGATATGTTGTTGGATAAATTTTCAAACCTGCAGAAAATTTGTAGGATTATTACCTGTATTCGTCATTTCATTCGTAATGTTCAATGTCCAGATTTGCGTTCAAAATATTCTGATGGTTTGTCTCTAGCTCAGCAGCAAGAGGCTATACATTTATTGATTAAAAGAGTTCAAACAAATGTTTTTGCTCAAGACATTGCAAATATTAAAACTGGAAAACTTGTTAGTAAACAACTTCGTAGCCTTAGTCCGTTTCTAGATAGTCGTGATTTGTTGAGGGTGGGCGGTCGCCTACGTAACTCAGAGTTATCGCATGATGCAAAATTTCCAATTTTGCTTCCTTAGTCGCATCGGTTGACTGAAATTATTATATTAGATTGTCATGAAAGACATTTACATCCTGGAAATCGAACGACTCAATTTTTACTAACTCAAAATTATTGGATCTTGTTCGCCAAAGGGGCTATTCGGCAATGTCTGAAATCCTGCATTCGTTGTTTTCGTGTAAACCCTGTGGCTTTATGCCCCCCTATGGGGGATTTACCAGCTTCTAGGTTAACTCCAGGTAAGGCGTTTTTACATACGGGAGTCGACTTTGGTGGACTTTCTCTGTCACGATGAATCGATGTCGTGGCGCAAAATCATTGAAAGCGTACATTTGTCTATTCATTTGTTTCAGCACGAAGGCTATCCATTTGGAACTAGTGTCTAACTTGTCGACAGACGCTTTCTTGGGTGCTTTACGTCGATTTATTGCTCGGAGAGGCAAATGTATTCAAATCCATTGTGATAATGGTACTAATTTCGTTGGGGCCTCTCGTGAAATCTCTCAATTGATGCGCCATTCGGCAGGCGTTGAGGGAATCGAATTTGTGTTTAACCCTCCTGCTGCTCCTCATTTTGGTGGGTTGTGGGAGGCCGGGATTAAATCGGTAAAATCCGATTTAAAGAGAGTTATCGGTGAACAAATTTTGTCGTTTGAAGAATTCTCGACGGTATTGATTCAAATCGAAGCGATTCTCAACTCACGTCCACTATGCGCACTGAGTTGCGAACCGCATGATTTCTCGTATTTGACCCCGGGTCATTTTCTTAATGTTGAACCAGTTTCGGTGTTACCAGATCCAGATTTGTTGTCCATAAACCCCTCTCGTTTGAATCGCTGGCAATTGTTGCAGCAAATGCAACAAGGGTTTTGGAAGAAATGGAGTGCTGAATACCTGCACACGTTGCAGCAGAAAGGTAAGTGGTTGAAGAATTCCGCTACCCTACCTATTGATTCGCTTGTCCTCTTAAAGGAAGAAAATAACCCCCCTCTACAGTGGCGTTTAGGAAGAGTCGTAGATGTTCACCCTGGTAGAGACGGTATCGTTCGGGTAGCTACAGTCAAGACATCCCAAGGGTTAGTTAAACGCCCTCTAGTGAAACTATGTTTACTGCCAGTTACTTGATATTTAATGGTATGTACACATATATTCACTTATATAAGTTTGTCGGTTAGGTTTCTTAGTTAATAGCTCTAATTAGGTTTTAAATATAAAATAAGTTAGTTCATACTTATTTTGGTTGGCGGGATGTTCGGTTTCTTTGTCGCACGTTCGCGTGGTTAATTTTAAGCAGAACGGTCGTCGGTTTCTTCGTTCGGTACCCGTAAGTTAGTCAAGTGCCGCAGGCTTCAGTTGTTAAACCCCCTAAAAAACACAGTGCAAGTGTAACGTAACATAGACTCAATTCGCATACAGTCCACTTGGTTGAAGGAAGAGGAACTGCAGTTTAGAAAAACAAAACACCGCGGAGGTAAGTCGATATATAAATTTATAAGACCCCCCGCGCGTGAACAGTAGGTGTCTGTAGTAATTTGGAAATTTGAACTAATATAAGTTATTCGGAGCAGCCGAGGGCAAGAATCAACGTTAAACCACACAATAATATATATATATATATATATATATATATATATATATATAATACTTCTTCTTTGTAGGTTTTTAGGTCTGCTGGATTTAAATAAATACTCTTTTTTATGGCCTAAATTTTCGCATATATTTTTTTATGCTTGATCACAGGCTACAACTGTATTAACGCTTTATAAAAGATGAACAAAGATAAGAAAAACTTACAGTGAGGATGGTTGAAATTGACATCAGTGTTTGGAATAAAATAATGTTTTTTATAGAATAAATATTAATGTAAATAGTGAAAGTAAAATGACAGTGTCATTTTTGATAAAAGTTTATTATTTGTTTTTAACGACAGTGTTGGTTTGTGAGTGTATGTGCATGTAGGTGTGTGTGTGTGTGTGTGCATGTGAGGGTGAATGTGTTTGTGTAATTTTGTATGTTTGTGTGTGTGTTTGTGTGTGTGTGTGTGTTGTAATAGTGATTTAATTGGAATATGTGTTATCAACAATTGAGTATATATAAATTTAAAATAAACAAAAAAGAAAGAAATAAAAAGTGGTTGAGGGTGAAGGGTTTGATTATTATTGAAGGCATTTAATGTTTAAATTTTAATAAATATGAATATATGACGCTTAGGTTGTCAATATCCGTTTTTTTGTTGAAGTTGTTTGGGCTTTTATAGATGTAGCACATCTCCAAGAAAGTCCTTTTAAAAAGATTGTGTTCCACTTTTAATAGTTTAGGATTTGAAAAGTCCATTTTGTGATTTTGGTTGAGGGTGTGAGTTGTTATATATATATATATATATATATATATATATATATATATATATATATTGCTGTGTTTCCCTGTATCAGATTCGAGCCTCACGAATTGGGCGTCAAGAATGCTGTGAAACCTACAAAAAGCTATTCATTACCTTAACTGTGTTGGTCCATTGACTTTCTTCCGTTAATCGCCTCGGCTGCTCCTCTAGATAACTTTCATCCTCATACATAAAAAACAAACACATTCCTACCACAAACATCAACGTTAACTCTATTTACATCACTATTCACAATACATTAAAATTTCAAAATTAAAAATTCAGCATAAATTTCAGTATCAGAAAATTTCAAGATTTAAATTTGTTATCATTTTAATGTGCATCCAAAATTAAAGTCCTTGTAGGATGCCTACTAATTACTATAACAATTTATGCAGACCTGAGTCTGAGTACAAAGGGAGCATCTACCACCCCTTTACGTTAATTAACCAGGTTCGTCTAATTGAGCTCAAAGACATACCCAAATTTTCATCATAATCCAAAACATCAATACTAAATACCCCTTTCTACTTAAACAAGCAAATTTCACCTTAAAATTAAAATTTTATTGTTAGTACAATTTCACTACTGTCCATTTTAAGTAAATCAATTATAAAGTTATTCAACACACACCAAAATATCAAAGTTCAAACAAAATAGTATAATTTACCTGAAGGTTACTGCACTCGTAGCTTCAATGTACATCGTCCCTTTGTTAATCACACCATTCCAACTGGGTTATATTTACGGCTTCTGATTCTCAACGCTTTTAAACTTCTCTCCATCACCATTCATCTAAAGTTGTTTCAGGGCTTTTCCGGAACTCATCTGTGTATATCTGCACCTTGTTTTGTGGATCCAGTCATGTTTACGAACCATTTAATTATTAACACCCCCGAAAAATAACAAAGAAATTCATACTTCTTTCACCAATATACGCCAAAACTGCCTACTTTTGTGTATTCATTTGTCGTTGTAAATTTTACTAATTGGTACAGTGATACTAAACGTTATTACCTTGTATCTTCTTTTCTAAGTGCACTAAAGTACATTCATTGTAGCACGTAAAGAACAAGCTGTTTTAAATCACAAAAATATTCGAGCAAACTGTTTAAATTATTTAATCAAAACCGGAAAACTAAAAAGCACTGTTTAACGCATTGAATCAAGTCGAAGATCTAAGAGAGCTTGTTCATATTCACCTGGGTATATATAGAGGTTAGCCTGTCTGTCGGTCGAGTCTCCAAAACGGACAATTCTAAAGAATTTCGCCTGCTATGTTCCCATTCCGCAGCCCGGCATGCGATTTTTACGAAATTTGCACTCGCCCCAGTTAAATCTCAGAAATTTCAACACGGCTCGCAACGTCTGGAAATAACTAACTGAATTTTATACAGAAATATTATTTTTATCTCTCAAATTTTGCCTTTTACTTTCAACCAATCGCAACCCCATGACGTTGCTCTACTCACGCCTTTTACTATATGTGTCTCTATCTAGCGCATATTATCTGTCTCTAACTACCCTGTTCTTATTAGTGCAAATTGATATTCTTTATTATCGATTATTTCAGTCCATGTGGACTGTGAAATGACCCACCTTTAGCATTTCTCGTAACTATTAAGCTACGGTTTCTCCAAGATTCTCTGTAACCATTAATTATTTGCCAACTTTACGCAGAATGAGCTTTTTAAAAATACGCAGGTGTTTAAACATACTATTCATTCTCAGAGCTTTATTTCATGGTATTTTATTGGGTTTTTACGAGTTTTTATAGATATTATCTGTTACTAATGGTTCAATTAACTTCAATTAAAATTAATACCCTTTAATTTTTAGTGAATCCTAATTAAATATTCAATTATTATGCTTCACGCTTTTATTTAATAACGCGTACCTTTTTCCAAAACTTCTACACGGTGATTAAAATTATTTGATGTGATTATTTAATTTTCTACCCTGGTCTAAATATGAGTATTTTCCCCCTATTTGAATACAAATAATCCCACTTATTTGAATTCAAATATAAAATATTTAAACCGCAAACAAAATTTACAAAAAAAAATGCCTATCTCTCTCTACCCTTGTCTATCTGACTTACCTACCTTATCCAATCAAAAAAAAATATTTACACCTATCCTATATCCCTATCCTATTCCTAACTCTCACCTAATTCTCTAAACTGAAATTATCCCTAACTTCATCCTACTTATCCATCTAATCCTATATACATCCTATATACTTATCCTATTCCTAACTTTTAATTAATCTCCACTATACTTTACTTCTCCCTATCTAATCCTATATACCTATCCTACTCTTACTCTATTCCTAACTCTCCACTAATCTTATATGAAATATCTATACTTAACCTATCTTCTTTTCTTCCTACATTTACTCTTTATTCTCATCCTAAACCTATTTCCAATTATCTCCCATATTTATCCTATACCTAGCTTTATTTTCTATATCTATACTAAAATTCACCTATCTCTATCCTTTGTTCATCAAGTTATTTAAATCTAACTCTCTTCTTGACCCTCCAAGTCTTTCTTCTCACCATCCTAATACTCTTCATCCCTATTTCTCCCCCTTCGATATCTTTACTTATCATCCTTATTATCTCACATAAAATAAACTTATCATCCCTATTATCCTGACTCTTAAATATTACTTCTTCTTCAATCCCTACACTTGTCTGTTTCTCATTTATTATTGTTTCCCTTTCGGCCGACAAACCAAACGATACTACTTTACAATTATCGATTTTTCCCTCTATGGAAAATCATATGTACCTTCTAGAATTCTTATGTAATGGAATCCGCCAGAATGAATTCCTTAAATCTACTTTATTAAAAACAAACTTGCCACTTAACCTCCTCAAAAATAATTCGGCCTTCACCTGCTCCCGATATGCTGCTGTTGCTTCTACCCCCACTAATTCTGCATGTTTTTGTACTAAAGCTTGAACCTCTACTATCCTATCCTCTGGACATCTTATCGTGTTGATCTGTTTAACCCTATCATCCTCTACCTCTACTACATTAATACTAAACCCCGTGTCATCCTCTGTGACTTCATAACTGCCCTTCCATGGCACTACCCTATCCTTAATCCTTACTACCTTCCTTTCCATATCTATCACAACCCCTAACTGCATCATACAGTCAACACCTAAAATGCTCTGAAACTTCAGTCCAGGTACAATTACAAACTCCTGTTCACAGCTTAAACCTCTTATATCTATCCTAAGCACCACAACACTATTTACTACAGCAAACTTCTTTTTATTTGGAGCTACTAAATGGCTACGCTTTATAGGCATAATTCTATCACAAACCTTATCCCTAATTTTGCTGACGAATTCCTCCGATATTAAACTCGCCTCTGCCCCTGTATCAAGTAATACTTCTACATTATTTTCAAAATTTCTAAATTAATAATTGGCAAACATAATTTTCCTCAGTTTCTGGCTCTACTTCCTCCTCAATTTTGAAAAATTCACGTGGATGTTCATATACATTTACACTGAAATCTAGTGGTCTGTCGCGTTCTAAAAATCCTGTCCAGGTCTGTTTTCCCTACTTGGTCCTGGTCTAGCCGTCACCTCAGCGTATGTCCTAGGCGTTTCCACTCGTTCCGTGTCTGTATTAGCAGTCCCCTCATGTCCGGTGAACTATTCCTTCTGGTAGGTTCCGGTCTCGGTGCAGGTCCCTTCCTAAACTATTACTCCTAAAGTATGGTCGTCGCTGTTCCCAATTCTGTCGCTGGTATCCGTAACTATTCCCCTTCTAGCATAGTTGTCCCGTCTATTGTCAAACCTAACTGTGTTGATCTGTCTTTCCCTATTATCCCGAGGTCGTCCACTACTTACGTCGTCGTACCTCTGCAGGTATTCTAAAACATTTCTCTGTCCACTATGTTCTGTAGTGCTACGTGTTGTCTTACTTCTACCTCGAAGTGTCGTGATAAATACTTGATAATTTGTCGGTCCGTCAGTGGTGGGTTCAGTTGCTTTGCTATGCTATACTTGCGTATAGCATATTGCTCCTACTTCCTGAAAATTCTCCTTAAATTTCCTGTGATTAAGTCGTCTCGTACCTGGTCTTGTCTGTGGTCACTCCAGTAGTGCTTTAAAAATCTGTCTTCAAAGTCCGTGTAGGTGTCTATGTCCTGTCCTACTAAATTGTACCATGCTTCCGCGTTGTCTTTCAATAAAGCCTTTATCGTATTCAGTTTAGTCTGTTCGTCAAATAAATTTCCCACTAGATTTCTTACACTATTAATAAAAATTTGTGGATTTACCCTGTTATCGCCATAAAACTTCATGTGTTGGTCCAATGATACTCCACCTGTAGAAAATCTGGGACCATCCTCCGTTAAACTTGACATGTTGTATTTAATACTACTAACTTCGCGTTCTACCCTGCCTAACTGATCCCTACATGAGTCCGTTACTTCAGTCATTTTTACATTTATTTCTTCTTCACAAAAAATGCGTACTTCGGACCTTAAATGTCCCATTTCCTGTCGAAGACCTGTAATATCACGCTCATTTTTATCTACCTTATTTTCAACTTCCCCCAGTTTCACGGTAAGACTATCTTTAAATTCTGTAAATTCTTTAGTATTTTGTTCAATTTTCCCGCTTATCTGCTCTAATTTTTGGTTGGACTCCTCCCTAGCTCTATTAGATTCATCGCTTAGCAGTTCTAATTTTCTGTTGGACACCTCCCTAGCTCTATTAGCTTCTTCGTTCATCCTCTTTAGCATTCTCATTATCATCTCGTTTCCTTGATCCCCTGATTCCGTCCTCGACTGATCTCTACTGCCTCCAGCTTCTTCCATTTTAGAATTTTTCTCACACAATGCACTATCGTCACTTCCAATTTCCACTCCTTGACTCCTTAACCACTCTTTTCTCTGCATACGTTCTAATCACTCTCACACACTCTAAAATACTCTTAAATTTATACACACACAGAAACTCTCTCTCTCAGATCGCCAGTTTCCTGGAATAAAATCACAAAAATTTTATTTGGAACTCGAGCCTCACTTTTGGGTCGCCATGAATGCTGTGTTTCCCTGTATCAGATTCGAGCCTCACGAATTGGGCGTCAAGAATGCTGTGAAACCTACAAAAAGCTATTCATTATCTTAACTGTGTTGGTCCATTGACTTTCTTCCGTTAATCGCCTCGGCTGCTCCTCTAGATAACTTTCATCCTCATACATAAAAAAAACAAACACATTCCTACCACAAACATCAACGTTAACTCTATTTACATCACTATTCACAATACATTAAAATTTCAAAATTAAAAATTCAGCATAAATTTCAGTATCAGAAAATTTCAAGATTTAAATTTGTTATCATTTTAATGTGCATCCAAAATTAAAGTCCTTGTAGGATGCCTACTAATTACTATAACAATATATGCAGACCTGAGTCTGAGTACAAAGGGAGCATCTACCACCCCTTTACGTTAATTAACCAGGTTCGTCTAATTGCGCTCAAACACATACCCAAATTTTCATCATAATCCAAAACATCAATACTAAATACCCCTTTCTACTTAAACAAGCAAATTTCACCTTAAAATTAAAATTTTATTGTTAGTACAATTTCACTACTGTCCATTTTAAGTAAATCAATTATAAAGTTATTCAACACACACCAAAATATCAAAGTTCAAACAAAATAGTATAATTTACCTGAAGGTTACTGCACTCGTAGCTTCAATGTACATCGTCCCTTTGTTAATCACACCATTCCAACTGGGTTATATTTACGGCTTCTGATTCTCAACGCTTTTAAACTTCTCTCCATCACCATTCATCTAAAGTTGTTTCAGGGCTTTTCCGGAACTCATCTGTGTATATCTGCACCTTGTTTTGTGGATCCAGTCATGTTTACGAACCATTTAATTATTAACACCCCCGAAAAATAACAAAGAAATTCATACTTCTTTCACCAATATACGCCAAAACTGCCTACTTTTGTGTATTCATTTGTCGTTGTAAATTTTACTAATTGGTACAGTGATACTAAACGTTATTACCTCGTATCTTCTTTTCTAAGTGTACTAAAGTACATTCATTGTAGCACGTAAAGAACAAGCTGTTTTAAATCACAAAAATATTCGAGCAAACTGTTTAAATTATTTAATCAAAACCGGAAAACTAAAAAGCACTGTTTAACGCATTGAATCAAGTCGAAGATCTAAGAGAGCTTGTTCATATTCACCTGGGTATATATAGAGGTTAGCCTGTCTGTCGGTCGAGTCTCCAAAACGGACAATTCTAAAGAATTTCGCCTGCTATGTTCCCATTCCGCAGCCCGGCATACGATTTTTACGAAATTTGCACTCGCCCCAGTTAAATCTCAGAAATTTCAACACGGCTTGCAACGTCTGGAAATAACTAACTGAATTTTATACAGAAATGTTATTTTTACCTCTCAAATTTTGCCTTTTACTTTCAACCAATCGCAACCCCATGACGTTGCTCTACTCACGCCTTTTACTATATTTGTCTCTATCTAGCGCATATTATCTGTCTCTATCTACCCTGTTCTTATTAGTGCAAATTGATATTCTTTATTATCGATTATTTCAGTCCATGTGGACTGTGAAATGACCCACCTTTAGCATTTCTCGTAACTATTAAGCTACGGTTTCTCCAAGATTCTCTGTAACCATTAATTATTTGCCAACTTTACGCAGAATGAGCTTTTTAAAAATACGCAGGTGTTTAAACATACTATTAATTCTCAGAGCTTTATTTCATGGTATTTTATTGGGTTTTTACGAGTTTTTATAGATATTATCTGTTACTAATGGTTCAATTAACTTCAATTAAAATTAATACCCTTTAATTTTTAGTGAATCCTAATTAAATATTCAATTATTATGCTTCACGCTTTTATTTAATAACGCGTACCTTTTCCCAAAACTTCTACACGGTGATTAAAATTATTTGATGTGATTATTTAATTTTCTACCCTGGTCTAAATATGAGTAATATATATATATATATATATATATATATATATATATATACGTACTTATAAAAATTTCTTTATTGTATTACTATTGTCAGGAGCGGACTGCGATCATTTATGTTACCGGGAAATTAATAAATTTTGTTTTTAAATAGAGTGTAATTACAAATAAAGTATACATAGTGTATTAAGCATACAAACAATATCGGTAACGTAGAAACATAAAACTAAATTTCTATCATACCTACACGAAATAAAGTGGAAATACATAGGTAAATAATTGTAGCAAATCAAACTAAAAGCTCCTTTCTTAATAAACTACTTGTTTTAGCCACCTTGTCAATAATATAATCACAGTCGATACAATTTAAAACGTTTCTTTCACATGCCATTAACATAAATGATTCTGCATTGTCATTTGATAATGTACTTCTCAGTCGCTTTTTGATAAATTTTAATTTAGAGAAAGATTTTTCACACCAAACTTGGGTAACTGAAATAGTCAATAAATTTTTATATGCCAATGTCAACACACGGTACGATTCACTAAATAAATTAAATTTGTATTGTAACTGGTAACAGCAAATAGCACAATTTATACAATTTTTACACTTTGTTAGTTTATCCTCACTTTCTTCTTTTTGTTTGTCTTCTTCCTCAAATTCTTCAAACTTCATGTTCCGTTCAAGTAATGAATATTCTTCAACTACTGTATTTTTAACATGTTCCATTTATTAGCAAAATCAATAATCTTTTCAGATAAATGATGTTTAGTAGCCCGCTCATCAAACTTAATTAATATTTTGCTTAAACATTGAAGGACGTTTTCAGGAATTCCATTTTCGATAATTTATTTAAAGTCAACAGGTGAAAGAAAACTTAAATCCATATGTAGTTGACTATTCTTTTCAAATCTAGTTACCATACTTTGAATTAGTTCATCCAAAATCACGTTAAGACGGTTATTGTAAAATTGTCATTTGCATTAGTAATAGGGGTATCTCTTGTTGTCTCTGAAGCCATTCTTTTCTTAAAACGAATTCTTTTAATTGGAAACGCACCTTCAATTTCTATGCCTTTGTTGCAACTCGTTGGAAACCTGCTTTATGAAGTACTTTGATGCCATTGTTATTGCGCCGGTATCTCTTTGTATATTTGCTACGCTCAGCGACGTAGTCTAAAAAAAAAGAAAATAAAAACGAGAAGAAAAAGAAGAAATTGACCGGGTTCAATCGGCGAGTGGGCGGGGTATTATAACTACAAAAAAATTATGGGAGACCTGAAATAAAAATATACTCACCCACGCACAATCAAACATTTACAAACTAAAAACCTCTAATTTAAAAACAAAATTATATACAAAACACAATAGTACCAAAAATGAACAATTCGTAGGTACACAATATACATATTTACCAATAAAAAAAAGAATCATTTTTAACATGACGAGCTGCAGTTTTTAGGTCACCCTCTATATTAATCTTCAAACAAGAAAAAGGAACAAAATTACCCCACTAAAAATCACAGCTCGAAATCAGTATTGTAAGTACGGAATTCTATACATATAATTATCCTAATAAAGAAATTAGTTGTAATTGAAATATTTACCTACCGCGTGAGGGTATCCAATTAACAATAAATAATAAATGGCAGGACCTCTAGCACTATCGTACCCTCACGTTTCGGGACATTGCCTCGCAAGCTGCAGCAGTCGGTGAGAGGAGGGGTTCATTAAACAAACACACTAAGACGAAATTCCGATTGTTTTATTAAATGGGCTACTAACTAAAACTTCACCTAATTACATATGCATACAAAATATACAGTAATTAACATTATTTACAATAGGGCGCCACCATGGGAATTAAACGGCCCATGGACCAATCGCGGTAATAGCTCTCGTCGCACTTTGTTCGTGGGCGATGAACCAAGATTGCAGGACAGAAAATAAATCACTTCACAGGGGCTAATCTTTTAAAGTCTCCGGCTAGCACAAACACTACTTAACTAAACAAAACTAAAATCCTTATTTTATGAATATTAATAACAGTTCTGGGTGAAACCACCCCCAATACAATAATTAATTAATTCTACCGTAGTCTACTTAACGTGCATATGGCGACGACCCTCCTTTAACCACGGGGTCATCAACACCAGGAAAAATACGACCTTCTCAATGGTCAAATAGTACAGTAACGTGACTCCTGACATGAGCTTTGCATACTCAGGTAATCTCGTGGCTTAGTGATTAACGGCCTCTGACACCGTCGAAACACAATATAATAGGAGACCCTTCTAAAGTGATGCGGTCTCTAAAACAATAATCTAACGGATCAATTTACTTGAACTGAGTTTTAACCCGGAATTGTATTTTATGGAAGTCGACAAGTACTGTATTTAAACAAATAACTGACTTATGCTGCATAATACAGCCTTGAGTTCATGGTAATACCACATATACTAATTACTTACTCAGAGAAATAACTAACTTAGAACATAACGGCACGCACTTGAATTCAGAGAAATAAAACACTTCACTCAATCGTGCAAATAACCGCCAGCTTTAAACTTTAACGCGTCTGGAAATAAACAACCCCCATTACACCCGGCTGGCATCCTTATATACATTTAAATTAATTGAAAAATAACCCCTTGCCTAGCTCTCATACTCGACTTAGGATACGCCGGTCGTAAATCTTTAAGATTAATTAAACTGCCAATTGCACTAAGATATAGCCACACAAGTAGATTTCGGGACTAATTTTTAGTTGAGTACTCCGCTAATTGAAAAATTCCTTCCGACCACCCAGACATAAATAGGGGCCTAGAACATGATTGACATCTAATCATAGATAGCAACTAATCTGACATGTTTAGTGCCTTTCAAGTAAAGTGCCTTTAGAAAAATTAATTAACTCTTGGATTATATCTTCCTGGAACTTCGCTAGGACGCTACTTGGGTAATTTTGCAGCCGTTTACAATTGCAGACATACTTATGCTACAAGACCTTCATTCTAATAATTAGAATGCTAAAATTATACTAGAAAATAACTGTTTTTAGAAATAATAGAACTATTAGAGCGTCATAAAACAGTATGTTACACAGTAAACATTATATTATCCTCGCACATACAAACAACCAGTCATTTTACCACCAACAAGGTGATGCATCCGTAGTCCCGTGTACATATATTGTTTCCAACAACTACCGAGTACCCATATAAGAAAATTAGTGTATAAACACTCACCCTCGAGTCACCACCGTCGGGTTGGCTCCTACCGTCTGTAAAAACGGTGCGAAACAGAGGTGCGCGTGATCCCGCCTTGGGATGGTCCTCCCATTACAACAAGGGGCGATCATTTATTGTGTCTTTAAGGGCCACCGGAAGGAGCTATAGTAATTATAAATGAAATTAATTTATTGTCGTCGAAAAGTACAATTTTGTAAAACCCATATATACCCACCCCGCTGTAAGACGTGCGCGTACTTTTCATACAGAAAACGGAAACAACCAACAATCCTACACGTGTTTTCGTTGTGTAGATTGAAGAGCAAGTGAATATTAATTTTGTTTCACTAATGACCAGAGCTCTAAGTAATATTGTTGTTAAGGAAATAAAACTGGAAAAGCACGGTTTATTGGGATAATACACGGCTTTAATTTGCCGAAACTTTCAATGGAAATTACAAGAATCAATTATCAGATACCTAAAACCAGTTATCGCCTGTTTAATTTTAGCATAAAAGTTACGTTGAGGAATTCTTAGAAGGAGTATTTATTATTAATTAGGCCCTAGGTTCTAACAATAGGAATCGAATTTATACAAATAGATAAATGAATTAACACGTGAAAGGATTATTTTAATTTACTGAATTAATTTTCGTTTTTAACGTCAAAGGGATTTGAGTTGAAATTAGACCGCGTATTTCTTATTAACAGAAAAAAATGTACGGGATGTTCTAAATAAACGTAACATATTCTTTAATTGTTTTAAAGTTTCTAACACTAATTGATGACATTAAGTAGATCTAGCCCGTTTGTTTGTAAATAATTTGAAAATGGTGTAGTGTGACTAAAAATTCTTAAGTAAATATGTGCCGCCAATATTGTTTCGTATTTTAAAAGAGAATCTCTTTGGCGCGAGATAGGTCTTGGGCCTCTTGGAGCGGCTTTTTAAAGAGTCTTCTTCCAAAAAACTCTTTTCAATTTTATTTAAACAGAAATTACAATATTAATTTTAATAATACAGGTACGTTATATTCAGTAACGTATTGAGATCAAAAATATTTGACAATCACTATTTAATTTAACTAAAATTAGGGTGAGTAGTTTGAACAACCAACAATGTTAAAGATGTGAAGCTCGCGACTGACTGGCCATCTTGGGCTCCTGAGGATATTTATGCTATCCCTGCCCTTCACATTGCTTATGGGAACTGCAGATCTCATGTCTGCTATTTTTTATTTAATACAAAGTATTACTTCTTAGTAATCTTAATTCTAACAATAAGTTTCTTATAATCTATTGTGACCTGCACCTGCAGTGTCATGTTACGTCTGGAATACAAAGTAGTTGCATCCGTTCTCATGTCTGGTTTATGAACTTCCATTAATCTTTTGTAATACGTCTTTCAATTATACATTGTAACAATCTAACTTAAGATCAAATAATTCCATTTTATTACATATATATATCCTAATTTGGGGGATATGCAACTCCTCCCGGCGTAGATGAAAATTAAGGGTTTTACTTAATTTTTAAAACTTATTGTCTCTAAGAGATCTTTTATGATTTCTTTATTTACCTTTGTTTCTTTGTTTTTATGACTAAAATTTGTTTCTTTGCTTCTATATTTAAGATACATTTTGTACAATAAATACATAGTTAATAAAGTTATTACAATAATCAATAAAATTGTCCAAACACCGATATTATCGTAGTGTAGTTTTGGCACTTTCACTTCGTTTAAATGTTCTTTATAACTGTCCATTAACTTTACGGCTTGGTTGAGGTCGTCTAGGTCTAGTTGCTCTACTTGTATTGGTTTTTTGGTGATTTCGTCGTCTTCGGGTTGTATAATCTTGAACTGTAGTTCGGGTAGATTTGCGAATTTCTTCGTTATTGCTGGGCTTTGGTATATTCAAATAATTTTGGTTTTTAATTTTAAATAGCAAATTATTTTAGTATGATTACCTTACTTCCAATTCAAGCTAAATTGTTTTCGTCTTGGTTGCAATGGGCGGTTGCTATTACTTCTTGCGGAAATACAGCAATCCATTTGAATTTTCATGTTTGTAATTTGTACTAGTTTTGACTTGTAATTCTCGTAGTGATTAGAGAATCTTAATAGTTATTCTTCATAAGGGCTATCCGTTTGAATAGCAGTCGTCGTTAATGATTGACATAAATATTGGCTGGGTGCCACTTCTTTGCACTTTTCATTCGTGAAGCCATAGGTAAGTTCATTTAGGGAAAGGAACTTGGTTTTAGGAATAATAACTTGATACTAGCTAGCAACTTTCATGGGGAAAGCAAATAAATGATAATAGCTATAAGGGTTAATTTCTACTATGGGGATTTCTATTAAAAACGTAATTTCATGATTCTTTACATAACCTTTTACTATGGCTATTTTTTCAAATAAAAGTATGTTGGTTTCCGTTACTTCAAAGGGTACTTTACTGTTAGTTATGAGTGATCTAATTCCTAATAATTTATTTAATAAATCAATTGGTTCTATAATATTAGCATGCAAAGTGTTTAGTTTGGCAAATATTACAGCGTTTTCTAACGTGGCTAAAATTTGTTGAATTATGGTAATGGTTGATATCATCTGATTGAATACCGTGTTAAATCTGATTAAATCTCGCATTCCTAGCATCGTGGTTTGCATGTTACTTTCAAGGGTTAGTATTCTATTTGTTATACTGTCTTGATTTTTTACTAGCCTTCTTAATGTATCATTAAATTTTATTATAGTTGACTGGGTTAAGGATATTTGATTTCTAACAATAGTTTCTATGTTATTATGCTTTCAGTGTATTGTGATTTGTCTGCCGCTCTCGACGATATTGAGAACATACAAATATTAACATTTAAAACAAACATAGATTCGACGTTTTCAAAAGTTTTCTCGAAGTTTCTATTAGAAAATATTGACTGTGAAATAGTTGTCTCTAGATTAACATCAAAACAAAAAAATTGTGTAAATATGCTTGTTTCTTCAGGTTCAGAACGTTGTTACAGAATATCAGTTTTTTGATAACTTTTTAACGCAGTTATATTCACAGTTTTTAAATCTTAAAAATGTTATTAAAGCTTTAAGTTGCATTTTGTCTAAATAATATATAAAGTTAGACTTTAATGATAATATTATAGGTAAAAATATATAAGCAATTTTTTGATGGAAATACTTTACTTATAGTGAACTAAATATTTGGAACCCAAAGTGGTCTAATGTTTTAGAAAATGAAAATATTCCAGGAAATCCTTTATAGGCAATATAATGGTGCAACCAGACAATATTTTTAAATATTTACAATTTGGTGAAAGTTTTTATGTTTCGCCTGTATCCGCTGCAACTCCTAACAGGACATTCTCGACAATGAAACAAATTAAAAGTGTTCTTAGAAATTCGATGGGAAGTGGACTTGCTTTATTAAATATTCACAAGAATATTGAAGGGCCATTTGAGGAAGTAATCAATAGATTTGCACTTTCGTCAAGATGACTTAATTTTAGTTTATAGTACCTAAATTAATTCTTGTATTATGGTTCTAAATCGAGTCTACGGTTCTTAATAGAGTGTCTCAAAATTATTTATCTTCGCTACCTTCTGTAAAAACTATACTACCTCTAGTATAGATATTTATTTATGGTTGACATTTCGAAGTATATCTATCTTTGTTCCGTAATGCATACCTACGTCTCATTGTGAGGTAAGATAATTTTTAATTTTGCATGGGCTTCCTCCCAAAAATATTTCTGTGCACGACCTTGCCTTGAGCGATAGTAATCTTCACCATTTTTAACTAAATTAACATAAAAGTAAAGTTGTACTTATTTATATCTTTTACAAAATGTGAACTAACAATTTCTATCACACTGAAAGTCAACGATCCTAGGAAGTATTTTGCAAGCGCTGGTAAAAGTCAGGTATCGTCTATTAATAAAAAACGTTACGCTGCAAAGGAATTTCATTTCTGAACGTAATAGTTTTTTTCCATCCATTCTAGCAGTTACCAAATTTATTATAAATTATTTATAAAGAAATATTCTTACTTTTGTTTGAAAAAACACATTTCTGATTTTCTGACAATGATTGCAATAAGAGAAAAACAATTTACTATTTTTATATTGTGCAGTGTGTATAAGGAAACGGTTCATGTACTGCAATAGTTTTCAGGAGTTTAAAAATGTGTTTTCTTAAACAAAAGTAAGAATATTTACTCATAAGTAAGTCGTAGTGAATTTGGTAATTGGTAGAATTATGTGAAGAAAGACGCTTAGGTTTGGAAAGGATTATCTTCTTGTAGCGTTACGTTTCTTATTAATAGAGGATACCTGATTTTTTAATAACGCTTACAAACTGCTTCCTGGGATCGTTGACTCTTTTAAGTTCAATACAAATTGCTTACTTCATACTTTCTGGAGAGTATAAAAGTAAGTTTATCAAATTTTATTTTAATTTTATGGTAATATGTGGTTGAAAATCGTGACGATCACTAGCGCTGAAAGACTTTTACTAATATTAGACGTCTGATGTTTTATCATATAAGCAGCTCAAGATTAAAACAAACTTTTATCATTTATTTACTTCATGAAGTAAAACAATAAAATTGGTACCATTACAACTAAGGTTGTTCATAAACATACAATTAAATTGGATGTATTTTTATAAATTTCTCCATATTAAGTTTACTATTAACTAACATGCCTGCTTTGATGACATGCATGCGTTGATGACATTGTATAGATTATAGAAAGTAAAATTAATTTTTTATTTGTGTCTTCTTATCGACTAATCCCACCAACTTCGTTTGTTGCTTCCACTTGCGCCTAAGTAACGCACCCTTACAGACATCTGGTTTGGTTTCGAATGGGTGGGCGCTAAATGGAATGTATGTTCAGTGGAACAAGTATAATGCACTTAAAATTAAATACTATTATCTGTTTTCTAAGATCCAACTTGTTGCACTGGTTGATACGAGTCCTTAGGATATATCTGGTAAAACGCTAACTTACCAATTTGACAAGATTATGTAACGAGGGTTGGGAAGTTTTTTAGAAATATTTCAGTTTCATAAATTGATTATTTCAAATAAAATTTGGTGACAAGTATTTGTACATAGTTTAAATTTTTAGGCAAGCGGTAATCAACTCGGAGAGTCAGTTATCTCGAATGTCAAAATTTCGGTAATTTTGAACTTGAATCTGATAACGATCTTTTTTATGCGCATTTTTAAACGTTAATTTTAAACTTTTCTGCATTTACATTCTAATTAAACAGTGCTCCTGCTAGTGCTTTAAACGATTATAACAAATACCACATTTTTCTAGCATCTAAGAATGCATGTTCAACTTAATATTATGAATAACCGATAATACGATTTCTTGCTAAAAAAAGCTTGATTTACCGACTTGCTTCAACGCGAATATATAAAGAAGGAATGGATTCAGCGGGATATTATAGAGGTTTCATACTGAACAGTCTTAACAATGAGAGTAAAAATTAAACGAATCTTTTTGTAAGAAGGAACGGTTAAAACGGTGTCTACGAATCCATATTTTCATTCGTTCATTGATGAAAAGTTACTATAACGAATATTTTGTGAACGTTTGTTTTAAGTAGGAAAGGAGATCTTCATTGCAGAGAGCGTGATCCAATAAAACACTTAGAACTATATGTTTATAAACTAAAACGTTATCAACAGCTCTCCAAAACTCTTTGTTTTTAATATTTGGTTAAATTATAATAATCATTCGCTCCATAAAAATTACAAATCGTTAAAAACTATAAATTTATGTCTTTGTCGCAGATAACAGAACGATTTTCTAGTTTCTTACGCACAATAGATTAAATCAATAAAGAATGTTAAAAGATACACGAGCTGTTCTTATTCTATGTTTAAAAAGAAATCACAGTGAGGATTATATAGTCTCAATACAAACCGCCTGTGTATATAAATTTTAGAATATTATCAATATACCTTACTTACAAAAGAACGAAAGAGTACTCATGGTTAGATTAGAATCTAAACCGGTAAATACAGTAATAATACAAGTATACATGCCCACTTCTAGCTACAGTGACGAAGAAGTAGAAGCGATCTACAAAGATATCAAAGACATGCTAAGACACGTAAAATTTAATAATAACGGGGATTTTATTGCAAACACATTATTTCAACGTCATGCTACAAGACGATATACGTGGAAGATGCCAGGAGATATAGGAAGTTATCAAATAGATTACATTCTTGTTAGACAACGGTTTAGGAATCAGGTAAAAGAGTGTAGAAGCTACCCAGAAGCACATATAGACACTGACCACAACATCGTTATTATGAAGGCCGCTCTTAAATTTAAAAATTTGAAAAAAATGAATGGAAAATGCCACTTTATAACTTTGAGAAACTAAAAGATAAAGATATCCACGAAAGATTTGAAAAGAAAGTCAAACGAATTGCTGAAAGATATCGGGAAAATTTCTAATACTAAGAAAGTACAAACAGAATGGGATAACATTAAATCCAGTTTAGACATGGCGGCCAGACATTCTGAGGTATACACAATAAGAAAATAAGACACCATGGATAACAAAGGGTATATTGAATTTAATAGAAAAAAGACGAAAATACAAAAATAGATCAAACGAAACAGGGAAACAGAGATACAAAGCCATAAAATGAGAAATTATTCGCAAATGCAGGGAAGCTAAAAGAACAATCGATTGATGAAAAGTGCAAAGAGATACAAACTAAGATGGAAATAAGAAGGACAGACAAAGCATACAAACTAATTAGAATGAATTTTTGGTATATAAAACCATAAAGCAAAAATATAAGAGACGCGTGAGGAAAAGTCATTATAGAAAATGTAGAGAAAGTGGTTAAATGGCAAGAATATATAGGGAATTTATATGTAGGGGAGGAAGTAACAGCATTAGAACAGGAATCAGACATTGAAAAGGATAACCTGGGATATCCTATACTTAGAGGTGAGTTTGAATTAGCCTTAAAGGGTCTGAAAAATGTTAAGGTACCGGATACAGATGAGGTGCAAGCAGAAACTCTAAAAGCCGCTAGACAAGCAGTAACAGAACGTCTCTTCCAACTTGTAAGTTATATGAATGAGACACGCGAGATACCCAAAGATTTCAAACGTAACATCATAGTAACTATACCAAAAAAGAGAGGCTCGGATAGATATGAATATTTTCGAACAAGAAGATTGATGGCATCCGGGTCAAAAATATTAACTAGAATTGTACAAAGACAAATGGAAAAACGAGCTGAAGAAATACTAGGAGAAGATCAGTTTGGGTTTAGGCAAAACAGGGGAATACGAGTGGCTATCTTAGCTCTGAGGGTGATAATGGAGAAAACAATAGAAAAAGGGGAAAGCATGTACATAGGGTTTCGAGACCTGGAAAAAGCATTCCACAATGTAAAATGGAAGAAAATGTTCGAAATACTCAAAAAGAATGGAATCAGTTTTAGGGATAGACGAATAGCACATAGCTTATGCAAAGAGCAAACAGCGGTAATAGAATTAGAGCAGGAACGTAAAAAAGTAAATATTAGGAAAGGGGTGTGACAAGGATGTGCCCTATACTCATTAATTTAACTTATACATTGAAGAGGCAATGAATACTCTCAAATGCAGGAAGACATTTGGAATTACTATGCAGGGACAAAAAATTGATATACTTAGATTTGCAGATGATATAGCGGTACTAGCATCTAGTAAGGAAGAGTTAGAAGCTGCTTTTAATGAAATGGAAACGGTTCTAACAGAGAGATACTGTATGAAAATTAACAAAAATAAAACGAAAGTACTAGTATGCAAAGGAGGGGAATATAAAGCAAAAACAAGGATACAAAAGGGTAACAAGAACTTACAACAGGTTAAGGATTTCTGCTACCTAGAAAGCCAAATAACGCAAGATGGGAAAAGCGTAAAAGATATAAAACAAAGATTATCACAAGGTCGTGCTACATTTAACAAGAAACAGCAACTACTGTGTCGAAAGACAACAAACATAGAGACGAGGAAGAGATAGCTTAAAACATATGGGTGGATTTGATTGATTGATTTCATTGGAAGGGTGGCAAAGTCACGCTCACTTAAGCCTCAATATGGGCCCCTTGCGCTACCTTACACTTGGTTCTCAACCACTCAGCCATCCAAGCTTACAAACGAATCTGAGGATATCGGTCCAGGGCGTGTTACTAATTCTGGTGGTGTCTGGCCAGAAGTCACCTAACATGGATCCTCGTAGGTTGGCAAGTGCCGGGCAAGTGCACAGGATGTGCTCTGGCGTCTCCTCATCCCGTTGACAACTGCGAAAGGTTGGGTTCTCTGATAAACCCAATCTGTGCATGTGCTTTTTTATCTTGCAGTGCCCAGTCAAAACACCTACTAAGAGTCGTAGCTTTTGTCTCGGCAAGCCTATGCAAAGTTTCCCATTTTTTGTTGAAGGAGTTAATGAACGTTTTTGCCTGTCGGCAATATGTTTGCTTTGTTCACCTCTCGCAGTGGCGATGGTAGGTTCTCTGTCTTATCATGGTAAATAGCGCAGATGGCGAAAGAGAGACCGGTGGCTCAGGTCTCACAAAACTCTGAGTCGATTTTTGTCTCGCCAAGGCGTCAGCCTGCTCGTTACCGTATTTACCTGAATGACCCTTGATCCAGGCCAGCTCGAGGATATTAGAGTAAGAAGCCGTTCAAGAATGAGGTGGCACTGAAGTACCGCTTCTGAAAAGATCTTCTGCCTATCTAGGACCATTAAACCTGCCCTGCTATCTGTGGGTATGCGTATAGTTTTATTTTGAATACCTCGTTCCAACACTGGCATCTTGCGTGATCGCATTAACTTCTGCTTGGAAGACAGTTGCCTGTGTTCTCAACACTATACTTTCGTGAAAATCTAGGTCATCTAAAACGATGCTTGCCCCTGTACCTTCCGTCGTTTTTGATTCATCTATGAAGATGAATGTATCTTTTGGAGTCACGTCTTCACGGTCCACACAGACTTTGTACTACTTCCTGAACATTAGTTTGGGTGTAATTGAGTTGAACATAAAATCCAAGAATGGCATTGTTAGCAACGCCTTCTTTAAGATATCCTGGTGTCTCTCACCGTCTCCCTTAGTGTTCCACAATCCCTTAACTCTTAGCCTTAGTGCCGTTCTTAGAGCCACCTCCTCCACATGCAGGCCTAGCGGAGGGAGGCTCAAGGTGGCTTGTAAGACCGCAGTTGGTGTGGAGTTTATTGCGCCCGTGATACTGAGACAGGCTAGTCTTTGTATGTGCGTAAGTTCATTAGCTGCGTTAACTTGTTTGGTTCATGGCCACCAAATGACAGCTCCTAGCATAGCATAGGTCGTACTACTGCAGTGTATAGCCATAGGACAGCCTTTGGTGAAAGACCCAAACTTTGCCCATGACACGTTTGCATTGCCAGAACACTTTGCTAGCTTTCGTAACTTTTACTTGTAAGTGTTTAGCCCATTTTAGTTTCTTATTAAGTATAATACCCAAATACTTGACTTCTTCTGAGAGGGTTAGCGATGTTTGAAAAGTGATGGTAATCTGGTTACTGTTAATTTTCTTTTGCCGGTGAGCAAGACTTGCGAGGTCTTGTTTGGATTTATGGTCAAGGAGTTTTCTACGCACCATCGTTCAATTAGCTTTAATGCTGTTTGCATTAAATTGCACAGCACTTGCTCATATTTGACAACTACTACAGTAGCCAGGTCATCAGCATATCCCACCATGTAGAAGCCGGTCCCATTAAGACGGTGTAGCAGATTGTCAACTACTAGGTTCTATAGTAGTGGTGACAATACGCCACCCTGAGGACAGCCTTTAGCTACCGCCCTGCATAAGGAAGTGGTTCTCATAGAGAGATGTACTTCACAACAGCGTAGGTACTGTTGGATTAACTGCCCGAGAGTGTTGTCTACTTCTTGTTCTTTCATAACTTTATCAATACTTTTAAAGGTGGTTTCATTAAACGCGCCTTCAATATCTATGAATACACTTAAAGCTGACATATTATTCTTGAAAGATTTCACAGTCTGCCCTACCACAGCGTGTAGGGCAGTCTCTAGACCTCCCTGGTATATAGGCATGTGGGTTTGGGTGAAGAGGATGGTACTACCCAATCGCTTCCCTGATATCAATGTCGCACAATCTTTCCAGCGTCTTTAACAAAAAGGACATTAGACTGATTGAGCGATAGGATTTGGCCAAGGAGTAGTACTTCCGTTCCGGTTTAGAAATGAAGACCACCCTGACCTTCCTTTAGTTTCTGGGGATATACCTGAACGCAATACAGCCTCACCAGGTGAATAAACAGCTTCTCCAGACCCCCACTGCAGTAGGGCTGGAAAAATGGCATCCAATCGTGGGGACTTAAAAGGTTGAAAGGTTAAGATTGCTCATTTTACTTTTTCTTCCTTAACCATCCGATTGGCTACCTCCTAGTCTGCCTCCTCTGGGGCTGGCCTAGGAGCATCCATCTTAGTGACAGACGATAAGGGTATACTTCCTGGGAAGTGTGTATCTAGGAGTAATTTTTTTGTCTCCTCGTTGTTGGTAAACGAGCTACCCGCACATTTGAGACATGGTTGCTAGCGCAGATCTTTAGACAGGATTCTATTTATTCGAGACGTTTTTTTGACAGATTCAACGAGTTACAGAAGGTCTTCTATGAGTTTCTTTGTCGTTTTTTTATTGAAGCTTTGTATAGTCTTTGGTGGTTTTTGTAAACCTCCCAGTCGACCAGACTTTTGCTATTTTTTGTCCTATTGAACAATCGGTTTACGGTTTTCTTCAGTTTCTAAAGCTTGCTGCACCACCTTGGGGTGTTGGAACGAGTAGAAGCTGTTCGAACCGGACATACCTGCTGAAAGGACTCTACAATGGAAGTTTGAAGCAATTCAATGCCTCCTTGTAACTCCTCTATGGTTGTTAGGTTGGTCGTGTGTTGCGATGTGTTAAGCCGTCCTTCCAGGCAGTTCACATAAACTGCTCATTCGGTCGCTCTAGGGTTCCTGTATTCTTTACAAACAACATTTGCTGTTCCTCTTATCATAAAGCTAAGCATTCTATGATCTGAAAGAAGGTGATGTCGATAACCGTCTGACTACGGGATGTAACAAACGGCGGCTTGCACCCCCGGTTTATGATTTCTAAATTCCTACTTGTAATATATTCCAGAAGTGCTCTTCTTCGTGGGTTGATATTAGCGCTGCCGTAGGTCGTATGGTGGGCGTTAGAATCACATCCAATAATGAAATGTTTTTTGTTCCTTTCGCAGTAGTCAATGATCTCCATCAGTTCACGAGGCGGGGGGTCATTTTCTATTGCGAAGTATGCTGAAACCAAGATTAAATCAGCTTTTGCTTCGATATTGCATTCAAGCTGGATGGTCGTGACGTCACGGCCACTCAGTTGAGGCAATGAGCAATTAATATGCCTAGGTATGTAAATACAAGCTTTAGGCTTACATTGGCTATTACCTGTGAAGATAGTGCTATGAAGGCAACTCAAACCTGGGTGAGGGCAATATCCTGCTTTGTGCTCAGGTGTCTGCATAAGGTACCTGCAGCCGCCCGGCAGTGTTACAAGTTTAATTGTATGATGTTTAGTCCCGCCATTTGGACCAGTATGCCACTTACCCTTAGGCGTCCCTGGTTGGACTACCCAGCGACGCTTTCTTACATTCTTTAGCCAACCACTCCACTAGGAGGGGGTCAGAGTCCATCGTCTCCATCTGACTGCCTAACGCTGTCGATGGTTAAGTTTCTACTTCCGTCTCCAGCTGTTACTGTAGATGGGAAAATGGCAGTTGCTGCTTCATTGATGCAGTTTGTTGCTGCTGTTGCATAGTTGTCCGTTTCTGGACCGCCTGTGCAAGAGTTTGACTTTTTTGAATTCTAATATTCAGGGAGATAAGCCTATAGTGCAGCTTCCCTCCCCTACTGACTATAGCGTCTCTAACATTCTCCCCAACGCCAAAAACGACCAGTCTCCTTTAAGGCTGGTCCCTCGTAACGGTGTGGAAGACGCACCCCTTGGATATATCTGTCCAAGGGTTTTGCGCCCGCAGACGTCTTTGAACATCCATGTCTTTCACAGGTCCCGGAATCCTCAGTGCCGCCTTCAGGAGTCTGGGTAGCAATCCCACTTGGACGACCACTAGTCGTGCAGTCTCCCACAGCTGAGGGACGTTGCCAATCGCCTCTGTTATCCACTTCAGGGAGAGGTGGAGTAGTGTTAACGGGAAGAGAGAAAAAATACTCGTCCAATGCCTTCTCGATGGTTGCTTGTACTAATTCAGCCTGAGGCCTAATTATTTTCTTCAAGGGTTGCACCTATCGATCACAGATACATGAAGGTGGTTGGAAGCTGCCTCGCCATAGCTGCTACCGGCAGAGCGAGTGATGCCGCTCTTGCACTCCCTTTTCGGGGGTCTAGCTTGCGGTAGAGTGCCTTCAGATCGCACACTTTTCTTGCTCCTCCGATTTCGCTTGTAACGGCCTTAGGGAGGAGGTGGAAGGTTTGTAGGTGGAGGGTGTCTGACGTTCGGGAGGTTGCTCCTTGGATTGGTTATTTAACGGGCCAGCCTTATCCGTGGCAGCCGTCCGTACTACCAGACGTTCCTTCCTCTTTCTCTTTTGTTCAGCTCCACTGATCCTCCTCCTCTGTGGGCGCTGTTGTTGCCAGTTATCTGACTGCTATATTGAGGCTGCTGCTCTTGTAGTTGCTACCGTTGTTGCTGCTCTGGTGAAGTCTGCAACATAGATTGAGGGATTGTCCGAGGACGCACCCCCTAGGTTAGCTACATTAACGTTTTCATCCATGTTAGGAAATAAAAATTTATCTTCCCGGCTCCCCACCCACCACGAAGTCCAAACTGCGATGCCATATCCGACACCAGGGCTACAAGGAAGATATAGCCCCCCAAGGGTAAGTTACCTACGAGTCTAAATACCGCTTTGTAGTAGCACACATGTAGTACCGTAGTACCGACTGCACGCCCCCCTCCCTCTTTCCCAAGAGCTCACCCAGTCGGCGGCCTGACACGACGACATAGCCGATTGATTGGGATGGGTTAGTCCCAACCTCCCGTCTAGGTGAAATCCAGGCCAAAGTGGTGTATTGCCAAACTCCAGAGAACTAATCCCGCCCCAGGTGTGGCTTAACCATCAGGGCCCCTTTATCCAACCGACACGGGTCGTCTCGCACTGCACAAACACGAGGTGACCCGCACCTGTGCAAACCGCTACCGGCCCAGTAGCAGTAGGGGTTTTTTGGTGGTTTCGTCTGCGATGTGGGATTAAGCTAACTATCATCGTGCGAGGTTTAAGTCGCACTGATGTACACTCGCTCCCCGTATATTGTGGTTTTTAGGCCACTCAACGCCCTGAATCACGACAAGGGTTTGACTTATTTCTTCACAAAGCGCAATGGCAGCGAACGATTGCTCGTGCGGTGACACTGAGCCTCTCTTATTTACCACCTGGGGATGTGTGAGGCACAGCACTGTATGGCTGTGAAACTTGGTCAGTAGGAAAGCGGACAGGAAAAAGGTAGAGGTCTTTGAAATGGGGTGCTACAGACCTATGATGACGATATCATGGACAGACAATGTTAAGGACAAAGAGGTACTACTAATAGTAGGGGAAGAAAGAAATATGTGGAAAACGGTAAAAAATAGAAGAGATAGGATGATAGGCCAAATACTAAGACATGAGGGAATAATGAGAAATATATTAGAAGCAGAGATAGAAAAAAGAGAAGTAGAGGTAGACCTAGGTTAGACTATTGCAAACAATCCCAAGATGGATAAACTAATGACGAAAAAAATAACTGTAGTTAAACATGATGATTATTATAAGCAACTACAAGCATTGGTTGTGCAATATTCTAGAATAATGTTAATTGTGTGAAAGGATTTACTGGAAAACTATTAATTCGGCAAATGTCTAAGAGTTGGGGGATCTTAGCAGCCACAGGCTGCTTATCACCCTTCACATACCTTACAATTTTTTTTTAGTAAGGGCCGCTATGTTTGCGGCCACGTCCCCAATTCTCCACCCGAAGGTACTACATTGGGTTTAAACGCAAAAATAACCGAACTTTAAATGAAATCCAACTTCAAAATTAATCGATCCTAAATAGAAAACTAAGAAACTGAAACTAAAACTGAAAATGGAGTTTAAATAACGGTATCCCTAGCATTGATTTTGGAGTGTGTCCGGTCAACAAGACACAAGCAAAAGTGAAAGAAGAGGGATTCGTAATACCGAATAGCAGTCGTCAGCTTTGCTTACCGGTGCGACCTGGAGGGTCGTCTTAAAACTATCCAAACCTAGCTAACTAATTTAAAATGGATTCAAATTTCAAGGTATACTCCAAATGTATTAATAGTGAATCCAGCTATTTGTTCCTGCTGTATGAATTTACAAAGTCTTTTTCCAAGGTCTAAGTAATTTAAACATCTCAGCCTAAATCCGTCCCTAGCTTTCTCTATCATTCCCTAACTGATTTATATTATAATCACAATCTTCATAATTACAATCTTCCTTCCTGTATAAATGCTGCAGCTAAAAATAGGCGGCAGAATGGCAAACAAAACAAATCAAGCCACTAAATAATAAAGTACATGCAAAAATAAATGAATATAAAGCAAATGCAAAATATTAACATAAATAAATGTAAAAGTATAAATATAAAATAAATGTAAAATTTTATAAAATAATATAAATAGATATCTAAATAAGCGTTAAGCATATAGCAGTGCATAAAATAGGAAAAAAGCATCGCCCAATTTATTATGTGCACTCGCATAAGCATTATGTTGGCTTGCGCCATTACACTAGAAACGCTCTATTTCAAGATTATTGCAAAACCCGGTTGTTAATATAAATCAATGCTTATGCAAGTACAGCCGCCACAATTTTATCCTTACCTCGATAAAAAGTTTTCCAGCATCCGAAGATCTGGTCGTCTGCCTACATCTATTGTAACTTACTGCTAGGGGAGATGGATAATATGCACTGCTAAAGTCCTGGTGGGCCCTCTCACATACCTTGCATGTGATTTTCTAATGCTCCAATCGAAAGTACTACATTGGCCAGGAAGCGAGTTTTTTTTACCTGGAAAATTTGGAATTTTGCCGAACCCTTGCTGTTCCAATCAAGGTAGGGATCTTTAACGTGCGTGACAACACACACACGGGACCTCCATTTTACCTCTCATCCGAACGAGGGTGTATTTTTGTGAAAAATGCTCGCCTAACATTTTTCAAGCGGACCGTGTCGGGATTCGAACCCGGGACCTTGGGCATAGTAGTCACACGCATTCGACAAATGTTTAAGTGGTAGGGGGATCCTTGGTAGCCACAGGCTGCTTAACCCCTTTCACATACCACTGAATCTCGGTAAAATAGGGCATAAAATTAGAAAACAATAGAAGGGGAACCGAGCTGTATATAGGCTGTGTGGGAATTTCAGGGAACTGTATAGGCTAGTTCAGAATATAAATAAGTGGAGGTACGTGTCCAACCAGTTTTGAGACGGAAAACCTAATGACGAAAAAATAAGCGCAGATAAATCTGATGATTATTATAAACAACTACAGGTGTTGGTTGTGAAATATCTGTAACTAATGTTAACTGTGCGAAAAGATATATTGGAAAAAATATTAAATCGGCAAATGTTCAGGTGCTAGGGGAACTTGGCAGCCACAGGCTACTTACCCCCTTCACAACGGTACCGTTTGTCATTCCTGGCATAATAATTATGTACGAAGCACACAAGTAATGGCAATGAAAATGAAAATGGGTTTATTGAAGGTTGCAAGTTGATCTTTTCATCTGCAACAAAATATGGAGATTATCATGGAGAGATGAACGATGCAAATTTTCTTAATTGGTTTGAAAATCAATTGCAGAAGAATTTGGAACAACCGTCTGCAATTGTTTTAGATAATGCTTCATACCACAGTACAGTGTTGGTTAAAGAACCGAATTACAGTTGGACTAACGGTGATATATCAGGCTGGCTGACAAATCAAGGCGTTGCATATGACTGTACTTCTTTTAAAAAGCATCTTCTTAATCTTGCTACCATGTACGTATAACAACCCAATTTATAATTTGTGTAATTAACATGGTTATTAATTTTCAGGCATAAACCACAGAAGGTCTACAAAGCAAGTTACTTGGCGGAACAGTTGTACGATTGCCTCCCTACCATTGTTTTTTCAACCTGATTGAACTTGCCTGGGGTATATCCAAATCTTATTCCAATCGTCACATTGGTAGGAATGGCAAATCGGCAGAGAATTGTTTCAAAATGTGGCACGAAGCATTGGCAACCATTACTCCAGAAGTCTGGGCAAATGCTGTAGCCCAATGTGAAAGGTTAATTGGAGACTAGTACAATAGGGAAGTACGTTGGGATACAGTTGATGTTGCACCTCTTGTAATTATTTTAATGCTGATACCGAAAGCGATAGCACCGATTCAGATGTCCACATCGATTATATTTAAACATCGCTGGAGAACTTAATGAACAAACATTAGCAAATTTATATTTTGCTGATCTATATAAAGGTATATGACAATGTGGCATGAAGCATTAGCGAGCCTAGCTCCTCAAGTTTGGACAAATTCTGTACAAAACACAGAAACAATTATTAAAGAATGGAGGATCACAAAATTAAGTCTGATGAAAAAGATGTTGACCGTTGATCATTAACATAAACGACAATAGCAACGACAGTAGCTGGGATTCAGACAGCAGTAGCAACTAATCGATAGAAGGCCATGGAGTCATAGGGAAATTAATGAAATACATTTTGTACACGAAGAAATATCGATATTAGTAAAATTAGTATCGGCATTTAGGTTATTGTGAGGTTATCGGTATCTTTAACTTTCTGTATGATAAATAAATAAAACTAAATATATTATTTTATTGATGCTTTACAAGCATTTAATAGAGATTCGTTTAATTTCTTCGGTCACATCTGTCTACCACATCGACTGCAAAATTACAATTACTATACATATATATATATATATATATATATATATATATATATATATATATATATATATATATATACAGTGCATCCCAAAAGTAACGGATATATTCGATTAAATGATTATTGACAATTTCTGAGTAAAAGCTCTGACACGTCGATTTTTATTTTTAAATTGTCATTTAATTATGTAATTTCTAACCCCACCCTTCAACCCCTAAGCGCTAGCATCCCCTACTTAAAAATTTTAAATAGCAATGTACCCTTGTGATACCTCAATTAATAGCATTTTCATGCAGAAATAGAATTTTACAAAAAATTCTAAATCCGTTGATAAACAACTGTTTTATTCAATAAAACTTATTCACTTAAAGTGACAATTTTCGGGTATGCCTTGACAAACAAAATGTTTGTAAAGTGTCAAATAAGTTTAGTGAAAGTACGTTAGTTAAGTGCGTGTTGCTTGTTTAATAATAAGTCAGCAAAAATGAGACTTGACGAAGCCTAAAGGATTGTAATTTTGATGATGATTGGCTTTGGAGATAGAATTCGAACGCACAAAGAAGTTCAAATTTTATTCAATGAAATTCATCTCGGAATATTGGACACGTACGAGATAAATCTAAAGATGGACGTCCATCAGCTTTAGATGAAGATTCAGAATTGGATGTCTTGCTATTTGTGCAGGAAAATCCACATTCAAGCGTTGCGGGAGTCACTTCACAGTTAAATGCATCAAAAAGTGCAGTTCATAGATTTCGCCGTAAGCAAAAATTTCACCCTTACAAAGTGCAATTAGTGCAAGAGTTATCAGATGATGATTTTGATAGGCGAGCGCAATTTTGTAAGACAATGATGGAACTTTGCAATGAAAATCTTGGATTGGAAGGAAATATTATGTTTTCTGATCAGGCAACATTTTATTTTAATGGTGCCGTTAATAAGCAGAATTGCCGTTATTGGGCTGATGAAAATCCGCACTGGATGATGGCAGCAAATACACATTTTCCACAAAAGATTAATGTTTGAGCGAGGATAGTGGGTAATAAAGTTATTGGACCGTACTTTTTTGAGAGAACACTCAATGGGGAACAATATCTAAATTTTCTCCAATTTGAATTAACTCCGGCTTTTGCGGTACTATATCCGAATGCAGAAGATCCTGATTCACCTGATCCCAATATTTGGCTACAGCAAGATGGTGCGCCTCCCCACTAGGCACGTCCAGTACGGGAATATCTCGACCAAGTATTTCCTATGCGGTGGATTGGTAGACGAGGACAAATTGAATGGCAAGGTCTCCCGACTTAACTCTTTTGGATTATTTTCTCTGGGGTAATTTAAAATTTAAAGTGTAGTAAACAAAGTTCAACAAGAGTTCGTCTCTAAATTAGGACACTGCCTAGCCGCTAACGGGCAGCAGTTTGAACTTTTAATTGAAATTGGGTTTGTTTTTTACTTTTTATTTAAGTATTGTTTATTGAATAAAACAGTTATTTATAAACCGATTTAAATTTTTTTGTAAAATTCTATTTCTGCATGAAAAATGCTATTAATTGAGGTATCACAAGGGGTACATTGCTATTTAAAAATTTAAAGTAGGGGATGCTAGCGCTTAGGGGTTGAAGGGTGGTGGGTTAAAAATTACATAATTAAATGGCAATTTATAAATCAAAATCGACGTGTCAGAGCTTTTTACACAGAAATTGTCAATAATCATTTAATCGAATATATCCGTTACTTTTGGGAAGCACTGTATATATATATATATATATATATATATGTATATATATAATATATGTATATATACATATATATATATATATATATATATATATATATATGTATATATATATATTTTTAGGTAGTTAATTACACAAGGTAAGTTGATAAATACTATCGTATTACAGTGAATAAGGTGAAACAATAATTGAAAGTTAGGTTTATGTATAGTTGTTTACACGATTTAAATTTGTAAATTTCCCAATTGTCGTCATCGGTCTCGGTGGCGTAATTGGTAAGCGCATGGTTCCGGCAAAACCAAGACACAGGTTCAAGTCCTATCCAAGACCTTATATTTTCCATCTTTCAATTACTAGCTCGATTTGAAATGATCATTTTAGCTTTGCATAAAAGTCTAAGTTATTATTTCATCTTATTCACTATAATATATATATATATATATATATATATATATATATATATATTATATATATATTGATATGATAACGCCGTACTTGGTGTCAATGGCGTTTTCTTACTTAACTCCATTTCTCTGTGTTTTCCAATCAAATTCTAAATCTCACTAATATTATTATTCTGCCACGGCTAGCTTTTATTATTCTACACAGAGTGCACAACGTTACGATGATCAATTTTTTCTTCTTCACCCTTTTCTGATTACCTCTGGTTTGAATTATAAAACGAAGTTAATTAATTCCATATAATGAAAAGAAATATTATGTACAAGTTTTTAAATTACTAAAATACACCCTTCAATCAATCAATATTATAAGTCTTATTTATTCCAAAATTTATCTGCTTTGCAATCAATCTAAAGTCACCAAAAACTACTCTTTTTATCAAAGAAGCCTGGAACGTACTAAACCTCTTTATAATATTACGTACTTTTAACGTATGCAAAGTTTGTTGTTGATTCTGTTACACAAGTTTATATAATTGAATAAATTCAGTATTCAAATTTTAATAGAAAAAATCTCTTAAAACTAATTAGACCTGACCTGCTACTGCTTAGTTGAATTGAACCCCTTGGTTTCCATAAATTGCTTCTTTATTTTCTCGCAACTCAAAATTATATCAAAATCGTGGACGCTGCTTTGAAGTATTACATTAATCCATTTAAAACATCCCCATACATTTGAAATATTATACCCTCAATTAGAACCTTTCATGCATTTAAATTATTATACCATTCATTATCAACCAACATCAATTCAGAATTATTATATACACAATTGAATCATTATTGACCAACTTAGATTATCCATTCACTCGGATTTATTATATACTTATTATATATTTATTTATACATTTATTTGAATCATTATTGACATCACATTCGAAATTATTCTCCCCCAATTCGGAGCCGTTATACGGCAATAGAAATTTTCATATTTGTAGCACTATACATTTTCACTATTATACTATTAAATATTAAATTACGCGTGACCTTGAAATTCAAAGTATTGCAGCTTGGCCTTCTTGAGTTAAAACTGAACTCCGTTATCATTCTTGCTATTAAATATAGGTTGATCCCACTTGGATGTGGGTTAGGTTTACACCAAGTCCGTCACGATCTTAACCAATGAGGTATTTGCATATCCTGCACTTGAAATGGTTTTCTGATGTAATATTCGGTTATTTGCTTATAGATACCTTGTTATCAAACCATACTTTGTTTGTTTAGATATTGCGTTTTCCATATTATACAAAAATACCTGATGCAATTTTAATTTCGATTTTCATATATGTTTATTTATTTACGCATCTTTGAACTGCATTTTCTTATAAAAAAATGTTGATTGTTTCTACTAATTAGAACCCTTTTCAATGCGTGTTGAATTACCTTTATTATCATTCCTCTAAATACGCGTGCTTTTACTGAAAATATCGGTATTTGCATTACTTAAAATTAATGAAGCTTTAAATACCGAGTGTTAAATACTTGTTATTCACCTAATGTACGAATTACCTATTTCTATGCTAAATATGCGTCCTATTGTTATAAGATGTGTTCATTTGCGTCGCTTAAAACTAATTATGCTTTATATACAGGGTGTTAAATGCTAACTATTTACATAATATAAGAATTATTGAATTTTCTACTAAATAAATGTAGTTTTCTGCTTTCTATCGTAATTATGGTTACTGCACGACCCTTGCTATACAATACACCCTTCAACAACCCTTTATCACAGCATTATTCCCCCCAAATTAAAGTATAAAATTTTATAACAATAACCTTTTTTGGCGCCCAACGTGAACTTAAACTCACATTGGTCTAGAATTATTATATTTTTATTTCTTTTAAAAATACTAACTCTTTCTTTATTAATCCCTATTTACATTTATCTAATCTCATACCTATGTCCTATTTTAATACCCTATTCATACTTATACCTATTCTTATATCTGTATCCTATTTTATTACTCTATGTATTCCTATACCTAAATTTATTTTACATTTTATTCACTTATTTGTGTCCTTTTGTATGGGTAGATTAAGTTTATGTGGAACTTCCACCTTATTGTTCCCGAGTCTATGTCCTTTAGCTCATATGTGTTCCCCCCTATTATATTATTTACTAAAAATGGACCCACATATGGCAAGTGTAGCTTGGCACACGTGTGTAGGTGCCTTTTTCCTACTCTCAAATTTTTAATGACCACCTTGTCCCCTATTTGGAAAATCGTTCGTTTTTTAATTCTTTCATTCATTTTGTTGACGTATTTTCTTGCTCTCTCTTGTAATATTCTACGAGCCGTATGCATTTTATTTTCCAATTCGTCTTCTCTCGGCACGATTTCCCATGGTCTATTAGGATAAACTTTTTTCATTAAACTGATTGGCGATTCCTCGGTAACTGTGTGAGGAGTATGGTTAATAAACATTTCCACCTTGGGTAAGTTCGCTTCTCAGCTTCGGTGATCTTGGTAGGAGGTCATTCTCAGGAATTTACATGTCTCCTGGATATATCGCTCTGCTGAATTTCTTTGAGGGTGGCGAAAACTACAGAAAACAACCCCTACTTGTTGATCTTCCAAATGCGATGTAAACCTTGCATTATTGAAATAGGTGGCATTGTCCGCTAGAATTCTTTTAAATTTTCCCTCTTCGTTAATAAATTGTTCCAGTTTATTAATGGTTCCTGTGGTATTACAGTCCCTTGTGGGAAATAATCTTGTGTACTTTGAAAAGACGTCTACCACTACTAGGATATGTTTGTTCCTCTTCCTGCTGGGTACTAAATTGCTCAAATAATCTATTACGACCAAATCTAAAGGATTGTTTACTTGAATGCTTTTGATGATATTCTGATTTATATGATTCTTATATTTCCCCAGGGTGCAGAGGTGACACGTGCTTACCACTTCTTTAATGAGTCCCAAGTCCCTCTGGGCATAAAAGTTTTCTCTAAATATTAGCCACAGCTTTCTGATCCCTAAATGACCATACTTAAGGTGTAATTCCTTAATAATTAATTTCGCGAAATTTTTGTCTAACACATATAGGTCTTCACCGTTAAGGTGTTTTATGAGAAAGTCGTCGATCATTTCAAATTGTTTATAATTAGGTATTTGTTTCAACTTATCCTTTATAATTTGAATGTATTCACTATCCTCCTGCATCGTTAAAATCCTTTCATATGAAAATATGGTACCATCCCTCACTAAGTTGTGCATCGCTACAAAAATATCGTTCGATTTTAAATTATCATTTATTTTATTCCGACTGAGGGCATCAGCAACTATATTACTTTTACCTTTAATATGTCTGATTTCAAAATCAAAGTCTTGCAACAAAAGACCCCACCGCTATATCCTATTATTGGTAAATCTAGTATTAAAAACTGAGCACAAGGCTGAATGATCAGTTTCTACAATGAAGTGCCTTCCCATTAAATAAAATTTCAATTTTGTGATTGCAAAGACCACTGCTGCCATCTCGTTTTCACTGATCGTGTAATTGAGTTCGTGAGCTTTAAGCGTTCTGGAGATGAATGAGATGGGTACTTCCATCCCATCCTGAATTTGGTATAGCTCCGCAGCTAACGCATTATCTGACGCATCCGTGCGTGCTATAAATTCCTTTGTGAAGTCCGGGTGCCTCAAAATAACCTGCTCATGAAACTGTTGAAATGTTTCGATTTCACTTTCAACTAAATTGTATCAAATTTCAGCACTTCCTTTCAGCATTGATTTGACTAAATTTAATTTATATAACTCGTCTGTAGAACCCTGTATTAACATTTTAAAATTTTTCAAAAATATTTTCGGATTTAGTTTTCAGTCCCCGTGAAATTTAATATACTGTTCCATTGAAAGATTTGGTTGAATTAGCCTAATTGGTTCCATAGTATTAATATTTCCTGAATTACTTTTTAAATCATTTATTTTCCGATTTATTGTTCTGAACTCGGTTTCACAATTTTCCTCAATGTTCCCTAATTTAATATTTAAATTTGTAATTTTATCCTTTGACTCGCTTTCATATTTTTCCTGTTTCGATTTAACTAATCCAATATGATCCCATACACAGTCTATTTCCTCGGTAACCCTGACAATTTTCTCCTGCATTTGCGCTTTCATTTCAGCAATTGTCTGGTTGGTTTCCCGTAATCTTTCACTTAGAATTTTAATTTCATTACCTAACTTTTCGCTGTTCTCATCCATCTTCGTAGTCATGGTTTTTATGGCCTCTTCACTTTTGTCCATTTTATTGTTCAATGCCATTAAAATCTCCATCATCTTAGTTTCCTGTGAAATTCTTCTTTCTTCGCTAGAACTGGTTTCCTGGATTATCACGCTCTCCTGGGATCCTATTTCCACTCCTTGATTTCTAAGTGCTTTCCTTGTTTCCCGTATTCTTTTATCTATTTTTGAAATTAGTATGTTTACGCTAAACTATTAAATACTAAATAAATCTGCCTAAATTTAATTACTGTACAAATTCTCTCTTAATTTTCGGTTTTGTAATTTTCACTAATTAAAGACTCTTTAAATCCCTCGGTTTAATTTAATTAATTTATTTTAAATCTCACGGTCGTATTATCAAATTTATTTTGATTTAATTCGAACCTCTTAATCTCAGGTCGCTATATTTTATCGTGGTAAAATGTTCGTGTCCCGCGTTCGGGTCGCCAATCTAAATTGATATGCCGTACTCAATGTCAATGGCGTTTTCTTACTTAACTCCACCTCTCTGTGTTTTCCAATCAAATTCTATATCTCACTAATATTATTATTCTGCCACGGCTAGCTTTTATTATTCTACACAGAGTGCACAACGTTACGATGATCAATTTTTTTCTTCTTTACCCCTTTCTGATTACCTCTGGTTTGAATTATAAAACGAAGTTAATAAATTCCATATAATGAAAAGAAATATTATGTACAAGTTTTGAAATTATTAAAATACACCCTTCGATCAATCAATATTATAAGTTTTATTTATTCCAAAATTTATCTGCTTTGCAATCAATCTAAAGTCACCAAAAACTACTCTTTTTATCAAAGAAGCCTGGAACGTTCTAAACCCGTTTATAATATTACGTACTTTTAACGTATGCAAAGTTTGTTGTTGATTCTGTTACACAAGTTTATATAATTGAATAAATTCAGTATTCAAATTTTAATAGAAAAATCTTTTAAAACTAATTAGATCTGACTTGCTACTGCTTAGTTGAATTGAACCCCTTGGTTTCCATAAATTGCTTCTTTATTTTCTCGCAACTCAAAATTATATCAAAATCGTCGACGCTGCTTTGAAGTATTACATTAATCCATTTAAAACATTCCCATCATCATCATTGGGTCTTTAGTCCTGAAACTGGTTAGACGCGTACCATCATTGTTTCCTATTCTGAACTAACCTACAGATTTCTCCAAAATTTGCACAGTCTGCATTTATCACTATCTGATCTAGGTCTACATCCACCTCTTTTTTCCTACCTCTGCTTGTCATATATCCCATACTATTCCCCAAAAATGCCTTAGAACGTATTCTGCCCTTCTATTTCTCATATTTTTTTCCCAAAGATATCCTTGTTCCCCTACTGTTTTTATAACCTATTTGTTATTACCCTTGTCTGTCCATCCTCATACATCTGAAACACGGCATTTCAGAGGCTGCTACTGTTCTTCTGTCTGCTTTTTAGACTGCCCGTATTTCGTAGGCATACTGTCTGTGCTGTGCTCCACACATACGCTTTCAACAACTTTTTGTTCTATGTTTGTTGTCTTTCATCATCGTTGTTCTTTCTTGGTAGATGCAGTTCGGTCCCCTTCTATTGTTTAACAATTATATACCCTATTTCTCCGACATTCAGTGGTTGCGAAGGGGGGGGGGAAGCAGCCTGTGGCTGCCAAGTTCCCCTAGCACCTGAACATTTGCCGATTTAATATTTTTTCCAATATATCTTTTCGCACAGTCAACATTAGTTAAAGATATTTCACAACCAACACCTGTAGTTGTTTATAATAATCATTAGATTTATCTGCGCTTATTTTTTCGTCATTGGGTTTTCCGTCTCAAAACTGGTTGGACATGTAGCTGCACTTATTTATTTTCTAAACTAAGCTACATAGTTCCCTGAAATTCTCACACAGCAATACATCTCGGTTCTCCTTCTGTTGTTTTCTAAAATTATGCCCTATTTCACTGAGATTTATTGAAGGGGGTTAAGCAACCTGTGGCTGCCAAGATCCCCCAACACTTAGACATTTGCCGAAATAATAGTTTTCCAGTAAATGCTTTCACGCAATTACCATTATTCGAGAATATTGCCCATCCAATGCTTGTAGTTGCTTATAATAAATATCATGTTTCTTCTATTGTTTTCTAATATTATGCCCTTTTTCACTGAGATTTATTGAAGAGGGTTAAGCAACCTGCGGCTGCCAAAATCCCCCAACACTTAGACATTTGCCGAAATAATAGTTTTCCAGTAAATGCTTTCACGCAATTACCATTATTCGAGAATATTGCCCATCCAATGCTTGTAGTTGCTTATAATAAATATCATGTTTAAATGCAGTTACTTTCTTCGTCATTAATTTATCCATCTTGGGACGGGTTGGATGCGTATCTCCATTGATTTCTGTTCTGAACTAGCCTACACATTTCCCTGAAACTCCTACAGCCTACATCTTTCACTATCTGTGTGCAGTAGTCTAACCTAGGTCTACATCTTCTTCCCTTTTTTCCTATCTCTGCTTCTAGTATATTCCGCACTATTCCCTCATGACGTAGAATGTGGCCCATCATCCTATCTCTCCTATTTTTTACCGTTTTCCATATATTTCTTTCTTCCCCTACCATTTTTAGTACCTCTTCGTTCTTAACTTTGTCTGTCCATGATATCTTCATCAATCGTCTGTAGCACCACATTTCAAAGGCTTCTACCTTTTTCTTGTCTGCTTCTCCTACTGTCCAGGCTTCACAGCCGTACAGTGCTGTGCCCCATACATATGTTTTAAGCAATCTTTTCCTTGTTTCTATGTTTGTTGTCTTTGAACACAGTAGTTACTTTTTCTTGTTAAATGTAGCACGACCTTGTGCTAATCTTTGTTTTATATCTTTTGTGCTTTTCCCATCTTGCGTTATTTGGCTTCCTAGGTAGCAGAAATCCTTAACCTCTTGTAAGTTCGTGTTACATATTTGTATTCTTGTTTTTGATTTATTTTTCCCTCTTTTGCATACTAGTACTTTAGTTCTACTTTTGTTAATTTTCATACCGTATCTCTCTGTTAGATCCGTTTCCATTTCATTGAGAGCAGCTTCTAGCTCTTCCTTGAGTAACAATTTCGATTTTCTGTCATTCAAATACACAAGTTTTGTTCGGTACACCTGAAGGGGCGTAACTTCCTCCACGTAATTAATTAAATAAGCGGGTGGATTAAACAATTTAGTGTATAAAGAAATTATCAGGATACAATATTGCGGGACTAAATTGGAAAGCGATAAGGCGGTTGTATTGTACAAGTTACAGTATAAATGTTTAATGTTAATTGTTTGCATAAATTCATATAAACAAAGTCAAAAACTCACCAGAACTTCTTGGCTTTCGGTGCTATAGGATATTTCGACACGCACAATCCACGAACACACAGTTGTGGTTTATATTATGTTTTTAAGCGGTAAAACAAAAGTTTAGGCACTTCTTAAGTACTCTGCGGTCACACACGATCCACGTTTTCTATATTAATGCACTCTTGCGAACCAGGTGTTCGTTACCAGATAAAATGTAGTTCTGTTTATCGCGCACTATCAGTATTTATTTCGAATCCACAACGATACTTTTGGCGCGAACTAAGGCACTTATAAATTATCTATAAGTCGCCGAACCATACTCCCCGCCTTGAAAGTAGGAAACTTTCAAAGGAATGGAAAAGGAATGGAACCCCGCTTTGAAAGTAGGAAACCTTCAAAGGAATGGAACAAAAAAAATAAACTAATAATAAAAAAAATAAAAAAAACTCAGTGCTTGCTCAATACACAAGTAGTACAAGAGTTTATGTAAGCGGTAAAGCATAATGCTATTAAACTAAACCTTTATAAGCGAATGAATAAATGCGGTTGAAGAAATGCGGGTAAGTATAATAGTATTTAATTATTGGGTGGGCAACGGGCAAAGTTTCACAATTGCTCGTTTAAAGGAACTGTTTTTTGTTTTGACAGTGGCAACTCTAACAACGCCATCTCGGCCGGGATGAACTTCCTGGATCACACCTAAGGGCCATCGCAGCGGAGGAGTATCGTCATGATTAATAAGAACTATAGTCCCTACCTTGATGGGATTACTAGAAGTGCACCACCTTTGACGACTTTGTAGCGTATGCAAGTAGTCTGTCTTCCATTTTTTCCAATAAGATCTTACTAATATATCTAATAATTTTTGCGATTGACCAAGTTAATATTTTCACTTGGTAAATCAAAGGCGGTAAACATTGTAAGGGCGTAGACATTAAAAATGAGCAGGTGTGAGAACCTCAGGGTGAGGGTCTGATGATAATAAACAAAGAGGTCTGAATTTAACAGACATTCTATTTGAGTAAGGACAGTCAGTAACTCTTCATATGATAATAGTTGACTTCCAATTACTCGAAATAGATGCGTCTTGCAACTCTTTATATTTGACTCCACATACCTCCAAAATGAGGGGCTCGTGGAGGAATCATTTTCCACTCAATACGGTGAATTGCAAGTTCATTTTTAAAGCGGTTTGATAATTTGCGGATACCAAAACGTATATAATTCCTCTAATTGTGTCTTGGCACCAATAAAATTTGTCCCGTTGTCCGAATATAAACAAGCAACAGGACCGCGGCGTGATATAAATCTTTTCAAGGCGGCCAGAAAACAATCAGAAGACAAGTCGGAGACTAATTCTATGTGTATCTCCTTAGTGGTCAGACACACAAAAGACAAATGTAGGCCTTCTGTGATCGAAAACCTCGCCGTCGCGTTAGCGTAATTTTAATTGGACCTGCATAATCGACGCCAGTATGTACAAATGCCTTTGTTTCTTGTACTCGACATAAAGGCAGATCAGCCATTTTGGTACGGGATGAACAAGCGATAAACGAAAACAGGAGTTACATTGGTATACTCGTTTTCTAACAATACTTCTAGCGGAAAGTATACAAAAACTTTGTCGTAAAATGGACATCAACAAATTTGGACCCGTATGACAATTTACTTTATGATAATAATCGATAATGAGATTAACGATATGATCATTTTTTGGCAATAAAGCGGGATGCTTAGTTTCAAAAGGGAGATCGGAATTAGATAATCGTCCTTGTATTCGTAAAATCTTGTCTTCGTCCAAAAACGGGCAAAGATTCTTAAACTTTTTGGAGCATAATTTAGATTTACTTAGCTTGCTAATTTCATCACAAAAATGCTCAAGTTGAATTGACTGAATAACATATTTTTCAGCAATAATTAGGTCTGATGCTCTCATTTCGTTAAAAAGTGGAAGTTTTTTAATAAAGCGGAGTACATACACTACTATCCTAAGTAGTTTGACCCATGAGGAACAGCGTTGAGCCAAAATATATAATACTGGTTGTTCACCTTGAACAAAGGCGATCAAAGTATTTGATTTACGTTCAGGCAAATTATCAGTGTTATTAGAACTAAATGGCTTAATTGGCCATTCTGATATAGGAAAATGCAACCACTGTGGGCCATGCCACCATAGTTTGTTAACTATTAATTGAGAGGGCAACATGCCTCGCGACAAACTGTCGCTAGGATTTTCTTTTCCAGAAATATGATAAAAATGACGAGGATGTAAATTTTCATGACATTGTGCTATGCGGTTACTTACAAATATTGACCATTTATGCGGTGAAGAATGGATCCACGATAATGCTATAGTGGAGTCCGAAAATGCGTAGATACCTGTAATAGGTATTTGATCAATATAAGTATCATAAACTCTTTTAAAAAGATTAGACATTAAAACAATTGCGCACAATTCTAGCCGGCATAAAGTAATTATTTTAACTGGTGATACCTTTGATTTTGAACAAAGCAATCGAACTTTAATATTTCCGAGAGAATCCGTAGTATGCATGTAAATAACACAACCATAGGCGTTTAAACAAGCGTCAGAGAATGCTACGAGATTCACAACAGAATTTTTTAGAACACCAACATGGCGTGGAATACTTAATTGTGAAAGTAAATGAACTTCCTGGCGTAATAATTTAAAGCGTTAGACAATCACGTCTGGAGGGATATCATCCCAATCAATTTTAATGTTCCACAATTCTTTAATAAGCAATTTCGCATATAAAATTGTAGGCGAAATTAAACCAAGTACATCAAATAAGCGGGCGATGAAAGACAAAATTGTACGTTTCGTACATTTACCCTCAGTATCAGAAATGGTGATCTTAAATAAATCGAGTGACGGCAACCATGAAAGTCCCAGAATTTTTAAGTTACCATCGTCAGAAAAACTTACGGAGGCGCGGTGGGAGTCTGGAAGGCTAGCCAATAACTCGGGTGAATTTGATACCCATTTAATTAAATCAAAACCTCCGGACTTAAATAAAGTAATAAGCTCCTGAGCCAGTTTAATAGCGGTTTCATAATCAAGTGCAGAGCAAACCAGATCGTCCATGTACAGTTTAGACGTAGCTATTTGTGCTGCATTTGGGAAACGTTTAGCTTCAGCAGAAGCTAATTGATGAATGGCGCGCATAGCTATGTATGGGCTAGATTTTAACCCGAAAGGAAGACGATTAAATTGAAAAGTTCGTATTTTTTCTTCGCTTGTGAAACGGAATAAAAAATTTTAAATATTTCGGTGAAAATTTGGTACAATTATCTGCAAATACATCTGACCTATGTCCGCTGTTAAGCTATTGGGAATAAGCGAAAATTCAACAGAAGCAAAAACAAATCCGCCTGCAAATTAGGCCCACTATAAAGGATGTCATTTAACGAATAGCCAGTATGAGTTTGACTACTGGCGTCAAGAACTACACGTACTTTTGTGGTAGACTTGTCCGGGCGCATAACAGGATGATGTGGTATATAATAACCATCGTGTATAACATTAGAAGTTTGTACTTCTGATACATAGCCCTTAGTTAGATATTCACTAATTATCTGATTATAATTTTCAAACAAGACTGGTTCTTGTTTGAGCTTACGTTCTAAGGATAAAATGCGATGATATGCGACAGTATAGGAACTGCCTAAAGCGGAGGGATCTTTACAAAATGGAAGGGCAACAGAGTAGCGGCCCGTCGGGTCTCTTTCGACCGATGAAGTGTATAGATTTTCACATAGCGTTTCCTCGGGACTAAGGAAACGTTTAACGTAAACTTCCTCTAATTCCCAAAATTTATGCAAAGAAGCTTCAATATTATTTAAAGTTAATGCGGTAAAAGAAGCGTAAGAATGGTCGGCATTGACACTGCGAGAGGGAATATCTCCCATGAAAACATAACCAAATACGGTTTGTACAGCGGGCGGTGTAGCGGGACCACAATCAATGCGGTTACCTAAGTAGATATATGGAAATAATTGTGCCCCAATTACTAGCTCTATGCCTCCAGGAATATTCCATGAAAGGTCTGCAAGCGGAACATTGTTAAGAAATTGCATATTACAGTTACCAATAAAATATGCTGGCAATTTATCTGTAATAGTGTCAACTACTAGTACTTGTATATAATATTTGTGATTATACACACGTGATTCAATATTAAGATAAGCGTAGCCTCGTATTGGTCTTTGAGTTGAACCAATACCTTTTATGAATGAATTGTTAAGGGGTTCTATAGACAAGTTGAGTAATTTACAACCCTCTACAGTTATTAAATTGTTTTGTGAACCGTTATCCAGCAAACAACGAATTATTTTGCGTTTGCCGTCAGAACCAGTTGCATAGATTTGTGCGGTGGCTAATAATATTATAGGATTAGACCTTGATTCAGAATTAAATGCTACGGTAATAGCAGGTTCTACCTGAGAACTTGTACCGGGTGAGATAGCGGAATTTGACATATTATTATTATTCTTGGCAAGAGAACTTACGGGTGTTCCTTGTGATAAATCACGAGTATTAGAATGGACATTTTTGTCCGATTTCTTCTTAAAACAAAGTAAACTATGATGCCTATTTTGACAATAATTACAAAAATGCCTTGAATTACACGAAGAAAGGGTGTGCGTTACGCTTAAACAATTAACGCATCCATTTTTTGATTTAATAATTTCAAATCTGTTTTGCGGTGAATTCATGTTTTTAAACTGCGGACATTGGTATATTTTAAAATGATTATCTTTTTTACACAATATGCACAAAGGCGAACTGGAAACAAATGCTTTAGTCTTAAATGCGGGCGGTTGCGGTTTATGATTATAGTTATACGACTTCGTATTATCATTTGAACGTTCTAAAATTTTAACTTGATCTTGAATAAAACTTATCAGCGTTTTATAAGAGGAAATTTCCGTATTTCGAACGGACAATTCAAACGCTTGTGCGGTTTCTGCATCTAGTTTCTTTAAACCCCAATGCAAAAATATAAAATCTTGCAGGTCGGTAATTCCCACCTGTAACAGCGCTGCTATAGACGCAGAATATTTTTCAATAAATGTATTTAAATTGTTAGCGGATCGTGGACAATTTTTTAATTCAAAAATATTATTTAAATAGTGTGCACCTAGCGTACGTTTATCCTGGTACTTTTTTACCAAGCTATCCCACAATATATTGTACGTTTCAGCACAGGGAACTATACCTGCAGCTATCTGCAGGGCGGAATCTTTTAATTTACCCATAAGGTATTGTACCCTCTGACCATCAGTAAGTTGAGGGTTTAGGTGAATATTAGTCTTAAAAGACTGGTAAAATACATCCCATTTTAAGATTTCACCGTTAAAATACGGGATTTCTATAGGCGGTAAGGGAATCGAAATTTTAGGGGTAGCACTAGTAGCCCCTTGATGCGGTGGTTTAAATTGAATTATATTATTACGCGTGCGTTTAATTCTACTGTACATTTCCTCAAATGCATTTAAACATTGATAATCAGGTTGAAATTCCGGTTTCAATAATAACTGGTATTCATTTATCTTATCCACAATAGATTCAAACCTTGACCTTAATTAATCTATCGTTTCGCTATCTGCCATAAAATTTTCATTTACTCGCGACTCAAATGAAGAAATATTTTTTGAACAATCATATAATGCTGTAAGCCGCTGAAATATACTCTCCTTCTTTCTGTGTAACAATTTTATTTTATCTTCCATTTTTAATAATATAGGAAAAAGAGTTCAAAATTTAACTGCAAGCACTAGTAAACTAATTTTTCTTTTTTGCTGGGACATGCGAGCTCTAAGGACCAATCTAATGGAGGGGCGTAACTTCCTCCACGTAATTAATTAAATAAGCGGGTGGATTAAACAATTTAGTGTATAAAGAAATTATCAGGATACAATATTGCGGGACTAAATTGGAAAGCGATAAGGCGGTTGTATTGTACAAGTTACAGTATAAATGTTTAATGTTAATTGTTTGCATAAATTCATATAAACAAAGTCAAAAACTCACCAGAACTTCTTGGCTTTCGGTGCTATAGGATATTTCGACACGCACAATCCACGAACACACAGTTGTGGTTTATATTATGTTTTTAAGCGGCAAAACAAAAGTTTAGGCACTTCTTAAGTACTCTGCGGTCACACACGATCCACGTTTTCTATATTAATGCACTCTTGCGAACCAGGTGTTCGTTACCAGATAAAATGTAGTTCTGTTTATCGCGCACTATCAGTATTTATTTCGAATGCACAACGATACTTTTGGCGCGAACTAAGGCACTTATAAATTATCTATAAGTCGCCGAACCAACACCTAATCAATAAATGTTAAATTTCTATTGAAACCTTTTATTATAAAATTCATACATAGTACGCCCTCTACATTAGAATAGCAAAAGTACACTTCAAGTGAACTTCTAGTTGTTTGTATCTTGTTTCAATATCCTCCTTCCCCGCACATACTAGTATAATTAAGGTCGCCTCGTGGAATAAGCCATTTTTAATATCAGCTCTAGTCCGTAGACACGTATTTTTCTGGGCTTGCTAGTTTTTAATCAAACATGCCGCCCGAGCAATTATTTAAGTGGTGTCAACATGTTTCATAAGTTAGTTTTGGTAATAGCATCGACCTAAAATGGTTGTGGATATATTTTTACGGTAAGAAAGTATTGCACAAGCTTACCCCAAATTTTTATTCTTTCGTTTCATTTCAGCGCAAGTTCTTGGAGTTCTTCAAGCTTTTCAAGTTTTTATTCTTTTTTTTGTTTAGCGTTTTAAGGATTAAGCTACCTATCATTAAATATGGAGATAATTATTATTCCAAATTTTAAAATATTAAAGTCAAGTTACAAGTAAAGAAGTTATGGAAATTTAAGTATTGTAAAGAATCCAATCGTTAATCATAAAGCATACACTAAAGTGAGAAGCAGTTTCAATTGTTACTAGGCAGGGATGTAGAAACCCGCACATGTTATTGGTTAATATGAAGGTTAAGTCCGGACCCCTGTGTCAGCTACCATCAACTATAAGAGTAAGGACGCAGATATAGCAGATGGTTAGCGGTGAGTCATCCTCCATTTTTATTCTTATATATTTTTTCTCAAGAAACTTTCAATTAAAAAGCTCAGATAAATTTTCGAAGAAGTTATACCTAAGTTTGTTTAAAATTAATTCTCAAAATTTTGCTAAAGTTCATAGTGCAATTAATTTGTTTCATTTAAAAATTTAATTTAAAAATTTAGTATTTGAATAAGGCATAATTGACCTTAACATTTTTAAGATCTTTGTATAATATTATGTTTGAAGTTACAAAGTTGTATTAAAGGGTTTGCTTTATCGAACATGTGATATGATAAGAATGGTTTGCCGAATTATAATGTATAACACCTGGTGATAATACACCTGATGTATAATTCGATTTTGACAATAAGTACCTTTCTTTGACCTTTGATTTTATTAAAAATTGTTATTAAAAATGTGTAACCATAACCTGAGAAATTACTTTTGAATATGTAACGTTTTTTTTTGTGAACTGAAGAGGATCCTATTCAAGTAACATGAAGTCATTGTAACGTAAAGTAAAAGTAACATATTTCTTAAAGAAAACTAAAACAATTTATGCAATTAATAAAACAATATTCCAAGAATGCTTAGATATTAATATTAAATAGTGAAAACGGAACTGTTTCGAAAGTCTCCGTATAAATAAGTTGTATAAACCATGTATAAATAAATATTTTTTTAAAAAACAAAATTAATAGAAAAAATTTTAAGTTGTCTCAAAATTTTCTTTCTTTGAAGTCAACTGTGCTTGTCCTACAGAAACAAACTGTTTATAATTTAGAAGCTTTAGTACTGAAGGAAGGTATTATTGGTGTTAAAGTTAAAAGCTTTTCCTGAAAGTATAATTTTGAGTAGTGATTTACATATAATTACTTTTGTGATAAAGTGACTAGGCTCTCATGAATCCCTAATTTGAGAATGTTTAGGTGTGATTAAATTTTCAGATAGCACGAGATCGTCGTTCCTTCAGGTTGCAGAGACCACAGTAAGTATTTTTGTATATGTTGTTTGTCGTAAATTTTGTTCTTTCGAAGATTTCCGTATCTGATCTTCGAATAATTTCTTATAAAACACTTATTAAGATACGGTGGCGTCCAATAAAATTCCTTTTGTTTTTTTGTATACCATCCTACGACCCTAGCTCATAGCTCTGCCCTAAGTTGAAGAACCTTAGCTGGCTGGAAGAACTCTTTAGAGGGATCCTTTTTTCTCAAAGCCATTCAACATCCTTTTACCCTGGGCTTGACCATCAAACAGGAACCTCTCGTAATCTGTCGAGGCTCTGCCGCCTGTATAGTAGAGCAGATATATTTAATAGAAGGCTCGAATGTTACACTTGCTAGATGCTAATACCGCTATATCATCTGCAAATCTAAGCATATAAATTTTTTGTCCCCGCATAGTAATTCCAAATGTCTTCATGCATTTGACAGTATTCATTGCCTTTTCAATGTACAAGTTAAAAATTAATGGAGATAGGGAACATCCCTGTCTCGCCCCTTTCCTGATGTTTACTTCTCTACGTTCCTGCTGTAATTCTATTACTCCTGTTTGCTCTTTGTATAAGCTTTGTACTATCCGTCTATCCCTATAACTCATTCCAATCTTTTTCAGTATTTCGAACATTTTTTTCCATTTTACATTATCAAATGCTTTTTCAAGATCTACAAACCCTATATACACGCTTTCCCCTTTTTCTATTGTTTTCTTCATTATCACCCTCAGAGCTAAGATAGCCTCCCGTGTTCCCCTGTTTCGCCTAAACCCAAATTGGTCTTCTCCTAGTATTTCTTCAGCCCGTTTTTCCATTCGTCTTTGTACAATTCTAGTTAATATTTTTGACACGTGTGCCTGTTTCATACATATAGCTTACAAGACGAGACATTTTGTTTCTGTTTGACCAACGGCTTTTAGAGTTTCCGCTTGCACCTTATCTGTACCCGTCGCCTTACCATTTTTCAGACCTTTTAATGCTAATTCAAATTCATCTCTAGGTATAGGATATCCCAAGTCATCATTTTCAATGTCTGATTCCTTTTCTAATGCAGTTAGTTCTTCTCCTGCATATAAATTCTCTATATATTCTAGCCATCTACCCACTTTCTCTACATTTTCTTTAATGACATTTCCTCCCGCGCGTCCCTTATATTTTTGCTATTCGGTTTTATATCCCTAAAATTGATTCTAATTAGTTTGTATGCTTCATCTGTCTTTCCTACTTCTATCTTAGTTTGTACCTCTTTGCACTTTTCATCAATCCATTGTTCTTTAGCTTTACTGCATTTGCGAATAATTTCCCATTTTATGGCTTTGTATCTCTGTTTTCCTGTTTCGTTTGATTTATTTTTGTATTTTAGTTTTCTATTAAATTCAGGATATCCTTTGTTATCTATGGTTTCTTATTTTCTTTTTGTGTATACCGCAGAATATCTCTGGCCGCCATGTCGAGGCTGGATTTAATGTTATTCCATTCTGTTTCTACTTTCTTAGTATTAGATATTTCCCGATATCTTTGAGCAATTTATTTGACCTTTTTTCGAATCTTTTTTGAATATCTTTCTCTTTTAGTTTCTCAAAGTCAAAATGCCTTTTTCCGTTTCTTTTTTTCAAATTTTTAAATTTTAGTGCGGCCTTCATAATTACGATGTTGTGGTCAGTATCTATATCTGCTTTTGGGTAGCTTCTACAGTCTTTTACTTAATTCGTAAACCATTGTCTAACAAGAATGTAATCTATTTGATATCCTCCTATATCTCCTGGCATCTTCCACGTATATGGTCTTCTAGCATGATGTTGAAATAATGTGTTTGTAATGATTAAATTGTTCTTGTCGCAAAATTCTACCAGCCTATTTACTCTGTCGTTTCTAGTGCCTAAACCCAATAAACCTACTATTGCTCCTTCCCTACCCTCACCTACCACTGCATTAAAATCTCCCGTAATTATTAAATTTTCATGTCCTTTTACATGTCTTAATATGTCTGCGATATCTTTGTAGATCGCTTCTACCTTTTCGTCACTGTAGCTAGAGGTGGGCATGTATACTTGTATTATTACTGTGTTTACCGGTTTAGATTCTAATCTAACCACGAGTACTCTTTCGTTATTTTGTAAGTAATTTTCTACACAGTCTCCTATCTTTCTTTGCATAATTATCTTCACACCCAAATTTCCTTTCTCTGCTCCTGTATGAATTACCCTGAAGTCTCTATCCCAAAATCCCCCGCCTCTGGCCACCGAACTTCGCTGATCCCTACTAGGTCTATCTATTCATTTCGATTTTTAGGTTCTCTAGGTTACCTACTTGCTTCATGCTTCTAACATTCCACGCTCCGACTCGCAAAATGTTTTCGACTCTTATTCTGGACTTTCCGATCGCATCCTCCGAAGTATTTGCTTACAGATACCTTGTTATCAAACCATACTTTGTTTGTTTAGATATCGCGTTTTCCATATTATACAAAAATACCTGATGCAATTTTAATTTCGAGTTTCATGTCTGTTTATTTATTTACGCATCTTTGAACTGCATTTTCTTATCAAAAAATGTTGATTGTTTCTACGCACTTACACAAAGCTTTGTTAAGTTTTATCTCCGTATTATATTGTAACTAATTAGAACCCATTTCATTGCGTGTTTAATTACCTTTATTATCATTCCTCTAAATACGCGTGCTTCTACTGAAAAATATTGTTATTTGCATTACTTAAAATTAATGAAGCTTTAAATACCGAGTGTTAAATACTTGTTATTCACCTAATGTACGAATTACCTATTTCTATGCTAAATATGCGTCCTATTGTTATAAGATGTGTTCATTTGCGTCGCTTAAAACTAATTATGCTCTATATACAGGGTGTTAAATGCTAACTATTTACATAATATAAGAATTATTGAATTTTCTACTAAATAAATGCAGTTTTCTGCTTCCTATCGTAATTTATGGTTACTGCACGACCCTTGCTATACAATACGCCGTTTAACAACCCCTTATCACAGCAATATATAACGCCCTATAGTTAATTCTTATTAGTAAATAATCTCACTCCAAGTTGAGCACTTCGATTGAAATACCCACTGTAGTGATTATTGTTCTATTATAATATTTTTCGGTCAATGTTACCATTTATTTATTTATGGTGGTAAATGTTCCAAATTTAGTCAGATTTGCAGAAGCCGTAATGCGTTAAATCGATAACTGAACATTATTTGCGCTTGTTTTATTAATACATAACCTTCTTGTTTCCTCACCTCAGTAGTTTAAACACTTAGTCCTACGATAGACTATATTAAAATCTGGTTTTTAAAATATTTCAAAGTAGAAGTTGCCTATAAAGAACTATTAGCATTAAAATTTTTATACTGAATTCCGCTCATATACTAAATTACATATCACAAAAAAGTTGTTTAAATGTAGAAATTTTAAGTCACATTAATTTTTAAGATTTGATCTGCTTGCTTCTTTCCCATGTATTTTATACATTATAATGAGCGTGAAATTTTTTAAGGGTATGTGTGCGTATTTGATCTTTCGCGTTTGAACCGTCTTTAAATTTAATGAGCTTCTTTAACTTTAATCTTAAATAGCAAGTTTGCTTTTATAAAAACATACAAAATTTGACGAATGTTTTTCTACTAATTTACATTACTGGAGGCTTATAGCTTTTCTGTATAGGTTTATATTTTAACTGGCTTGATTTAATGGCTTTACTTAATATCCTAGCACATAAAATTTATCTACAAGGTAACTTTAAACTATGAATTTATCTATGACAAAAATTAGAGGTAAATAATGATTGGGATTTATATTACCGTTTAATTAAATTGATTTTTTTTTCATTTTCACATGTAAAAGTTGTTTTACATAAGGTATGTTACTAAATTTATTTATGACTAAAAGTTTGTGGACATAATGATGACTCTATTTATTATTTAGCAATTTCAAAATCGTATACAAAGCATTTTAAAATAATTTATCCAAAAGCGCTGTGTGTGTGTGTGTGTGTGTGTGTGTGTGTGTGTGTGTGTGTGTGTGTGTGTGTGTGTGGGCGTGCGTGCGTACGTGCGTGCGTGTGTGTATGTATATGTATATTTAAATAGTCTTTGTTCTTGGGAGTAGGTAAATTAAACTAAATCAGATTGAAATATTCATATATTACATTAAGATTCTTCTCTGTTTATGCGTTTCGGTCCAACAGACCATTTTCAAAATAGCTACAACCTCACAACATAAAAATAAATAAATACTATATATATATATATATATATATATATATATATATATATATATATATATGTTTGTCAACTGCATAAAGTTTTGTTTAAAACTTATTTTTACTAAAACTTATATAAGGCAAATTACAAACATATTAAAATAAAAGGTCTTATATTCAAAAGTTAATTTATTAAATTCCGCATAAGCTTACTACAAATACTAATTGATTTATTATAGTTGTGGTGATAGTTTTACTTGACACCTATCAATTCTATAATATAAAGTAAGGATTCTGTATTAGTTTAGTATTAAGGCTATTTTAACCGAGCTGCAATTATTAATTAGAATTTCATATTAAATTATAATATACACTGGAGAAATGCTCTTGATCACGCTTAGAATTAATAGAATTTATGTTGCGTTGAATATGTATAGTTTCCAATGAGGCTTATAGAACAGTTTACAACTTAAAACTTTATTAAAATAATCCTCACCTATATCCTTGTTAACAATTACAGAACCCAAACTTCTTCTCTGTGAGTTACAAAAATTTTCATTATAATTCGTGGGATAAATTTTTATCGTTTTTATTTCTACGGCTATTAGTGTAATTGGCGAACGACGCTGCATAGATAATTTAGTAAAGGTCTTAATGCTTCTAACTCTGATGTTAAATTTGTTGAAATTATCGCCTTAACAAAAAATTTTTATAAAATAAGAACTAATTCTAGCTTAAGTGCTAAAATATCCTTATAAGTTACAAGTTCCAAAAAAAATAAATTAAACTTTCTGTTGTTATTGTCAAATATTAAAATCTTATTTCCATCGTAATTAACGGCCTTAAATACTTCCTGGTTCCATTTCAAATCTCTATTTGACATTAAAATATCAGTTTGCCAAGGTCATTTATTTTTAATCGATTAAAATCAATAATTGTGATCAGGAACCAATTTATTCATATCATTGTAATAAATCTTTATTATATTTTATCTAATAATTACGTTTGATAACTTGTCTGTTACTTGTGGAACGCTGATGAAATAGATTTTAAATTACTCAAAACGTATGTATTTCATGTAATAAAATAATTTAAAGCATGAAATTTGCTTGAAATTTGGCTTTAGAAAGAATCACCACTGAATATCAATGAATCGTACTAATTCAATTCCGGTTTATATACTAAAATACCAAACACGTCATGTTTTCCTATTCAAGTCTAGATTTATTCCGAAGCATGATACATCCTGGATAATGTAATAATTTAACCCGATTTCACGTTTTAATGAGTTAATTAATGGCAGTTATTACGCTCGTAAACCTTATATCTACCGTAAACGTTGTCTATTTTTTTTTAATGCACGATGTCTAATAGTCGCTATCTTCTTTTCTCTGTAATACGTAGAGTTATTAAACTTGCTTATTCTATCTATTTTATGGCTTTTCTGTTAATAGCGCATTCTTTGTATTGTAGCGTTTATTCATTTACAGAAAATAATTAGCTATTCATAACGTATTTACAGATGATTAATGACTTTACCGAAGACTCTCGAAGTCGTAGCTTGATTAGGCAAATAAATATGGTAATTTCGATTTCGTTTTGAATTAAATGATATAATTTGTTCTAGAATTAACCTGAAATGGGCTTCTTTGAAGGAAGCTATTTTTTATTACAACTTACAATGTAGTATTTTTAACGAGAATGTATATGTTATTTACGTTTTAACTGATAAATCTACACACGAAAAATAACTAGTATTTTAAAAAAGTACATGCGACTCGTTTTCAGTCTGCAATAAATGTCTACACGGAATTTAATTACATACTTAATGAAGGCTGTGTCATATGATTTGTAAATGCAATGAAAACTTGTTATTAAACCATATTTTTCACGATAATCGTTATTTACACAAGATTTAAAGCTGGACTTCTTGAATGGTATAACATTACTATATGTGTCCTTAAAGAGAGTAAATCTTACATGGGAATTTTATTTTCTGTGCTAATTGAATACTAATACTAATGAAATTTTCGACGAAACTACATCATCCTGCACGAATGAAACCAGACGGATTGTTCTAGATTTTAATGACGTAAATACGTTGGTACTATATAAACCGATAAAGAATTACAAGGGGATCAATTACCGATTGTCTTTTTGTAGATCAATTACGAATGGTCTTTTTTGTCAGTGAATTACGCATTGTCAATTATAAATGGTAAGTGAATTAAACTGCGTTTAAGTTCACTAGACGTTTAAAAATATTGGTCAATAACTACGTATTTAAAAGTTATGACTTATAACGATCGACGTTCCAATTGATTTTTATATAAAGATGAAGAATTCAGATTGGAAATAAATAATGCAGTTTTCTGCACGATAAATTTGACTAGAAAAATTCGACATGGTGTTTCAAATGCATTTATTGGTGAATTGCTGTTAAAAGAAGGAAAGAACATGTATATGGATGTGGAAATTTAATTTGAACATGTAGGAATTTATGAATCTCAGCATAATTTAATTGTGAACGCAAGTTTATCATTCTATTAAAATCTTTTGAAGGACAATTTGTTCGCTCTGTTTATTTTAAATAGGTTAAATTGCATAAGATCTTGGCATGTAGGTTCTTTTTTTGCAAATGGATAAATTAAAAATTTTTATGAGGTGGACTTTTGATTTAATTTGAACAGCTATGTTTATCTACGAAGGGAGGAACTATTATCCATCCAAATTTCTATAAATATTTGTACATAGCGTGATTTATATAAGAAAAAATGTGAAACATTAACCAGAAAAGGTGATATTGTCAACTCTTTAATAGTATCTAGTAGTTATTAAATGTTTTAGGCTTAAGATGTACTGACGATATTACTTTCATTTATAGCTTTTAATGCTTGTATGTAAGTAATCTTTTTGGAGAATGTTTTGAACAAAGATGTTTGTCAATGTATCAATTATTATTATTTGAAGGATTGTTTGTTAATGAATATTTGATGTGCTTATAAGTTTGATGTTGGATCCTCTTTCATTTAATCTGAGCTACCAAGATAATAAGGGCAATAATTCTCACTAGTTTTATTGACACCCAATAAAAGGGGCACATTTCAATTAATTTTTTTTAAACTCTACATTTCACACCACTTTCAGTGACACGGTCGTTAGAAAATCATTCTCTTGACTTATCTATCCCTCTTAACCTATAATTTGCACGATATAATCCCCCTATTTCAATTTAATGAACAACTCCTCGAGTTTTCTTTGAATTTAAATACGAAGACTAATACCTACTAACTAACCTTATATGCTATTTATACACACCTATCTATTCCTCTAACTCTACCTATACCTATCTATCCAATCTATCACTATTTATCTAACCTATTCCTACCTATTTCTATCTATCTCTAATTATTTTTATTTATCTACACCTATTTTTATTTATAACTATCTATTCACACCTATCACTACTTATTGACTATCTATTTCTATCTATCACTAACTCTTTACACCTATTCTTATTTATTTTTGTCGATCACTATCTTTTTATTCAGTTTACTTTTATTCCTCTATACCTATCTTCCCTTATTTCTATTTAATTCAGTTCTTTCTACTTATGTACACCTATTTGTATTTATAATTATCTATTACTTCTATCACTATCTATTCACACCTATCACTATTTGTTACTTTAACTATCTCCTCTTATTTATCCTATTCCTAATTCTACTTTTCTATCTACACCTATCTATATCCTTATTTATTTAAAACTAACTCTATCTATCAACCTATCTCTATATTTTTATCTATTAACACGTCTCTTTATTTAAATCTAATTCTTTTCTTGATCCTCCAAGTTTTTCTTCCGACAAATTTAATAAACTTCATTCATGTCTTTCTATACTCATTATCCCTATTGTTTCACATAAAATAAAACTATCCTCACTGTCCTGATTCTTAAATATTTTTTCCTCTGTCTATATACTTGTCTGTTTCTCATTCATTATCACTATCTCTGATGTGGACAAACCAAACGATACCACCTTATCACTTTTACCTTTTTCCTCTATGGAAAACCCTTTATCTCTTCTAGACTCTTTATGTACTACAGTTACTCTGTAACAATTTCTTAAATTCAATCTATTAAAATTATCCTTGCCACTTATCTTCTTTATGCCTACTTTTGAATGTGTGTAACCTAACGCTGCGCTCGCCTCTACTCCTATTAACTCAGAATATTTGTTCACTACTGATTGTACATCTTCTAATCTTCCTTCCGGACATTTAATTGTGTCGATCTCCTTCACCTCTCCTTTATCTAACTCCATAACATTAGCACATAACCCCGTGTCATCCTCTGTGACCTCATAACTTGCCTTCCAGGGCAATATCCTATCCCTAATCCTAACTACCTTCCTCTCCATATCTATAACTACTCCTAACTTTATCATACATTCGACCCCTAATATCCTTTTAAATTTCAATCCTGGTACAATTATAAATTCCTGCTCACAGCTTACTGAACCTAACTCTACTTTCAATACTACCACGCTATTCACTACAGCAAATCGCTTTTTATTCGGCGCTACCAGATGACTTTTTTTTATAAGCATAATTCTGTCACACACCTTTTCCTTAATTTCGTTGACGAATTCCTCCGATACTAATCTCGCCTCAGCTCCTGAATCCAGCAATGATTCTAAGTTTTGCTCAAAAATTTTAACATCAACTATTGGCAAACAAAAATTTTCCTTAATTTCTGGCTCAATTTCATCCTCAATTTTCAAAAATTCCCTAGGATGTTCGTACTTGTACACAAGTTTGTCCTTGTTTAAAAATCCTGTCCTGGTTTACTTTCCCTACTCGGTCCTTGTCCTTCAAATACTTCCGCGTATGTCCGTGGCGTCTCTACCCTGATTGTTCTATCATTTTCTCTACTTGTTGTCATTGTCTGTGTCCCCTTCATGTCCGGTGAACTATTATGTCTTTGTACCTCTGGTCTTGGTGCAAATCCTCTACCTACACTGTTGCTTCGAAAGAATGTCCGTCTTGGTTCCCAGTTCGGTTTTGTATTGAAATTAAAATTCGTCCCCCGTCTTTGATAATTGTCCCTTCTGTTCTCAAATCTAACTGTGTTCACTTGTCTTTCCCTTTTCTCTCGAGGTCGTCCACTACTCACATCGTCATACCTTTGCAGGTACTCTAAAAACATTTCTCTATCTACTATGTTCTGCAACTCTACATGTTGCCGAACCTCAACCTCGAAGTGTCGTGAAAGGTATTTAATAATTTGTCTGTCTGGCAACGGTGGCCTTAATTGTTTAGCTATGCTGTACTTTCGTATAGCATACTGTTCCCTACTTCCTGCATATTTACTCTTATACCTTCCTGTAGTTAAGTCGTCCCGTACTTGATCCTGTCTGTGATCGCTCCAGTAATGTTTCAAAAATTTATCTTCAAACTCACTATACGTTTCTATCTCCTGTCTTTAATGGGAGATGGGTAATCACAAGATTTTATAAATAATGAAAAGCCGTTATTAAAGACCATGCTAAGGCCTGGTACAATATTATAATATTGTACCAGGCCTTAGCATGGTCTTTTAATAACGGCCTTACATTATTTATAAAAGTCTGTGGATTTACTGTATTATCCCCGTAAAATTTCATTTGTTGATCCAGTGACATATTATAATATTGTACCAGGCCTTAGCATGGTCTTTTAATAACGGCCTTACATTATTTATAAAAGTCTGTGGATTTACTGTATTATCCCCGTAAAATTTCATTTGTTGATCCAGTGACATATAGCCTGTAACAAATCTGGAACCATCTTCCATTAAAGTCGACACATTTTGTTTGATGCCGCTTACCTCTCTCTCAACCCTTCCTAATTGATCTCGACATGAATCTGTTACCTCCGTCATTTTTAAATTTATTTCATCTTCACAGAAGATTCTAACCTCAGTCCTTAATTGTTCCATTTCCTGCTTCACACCTCTTATATCTCGTTCATTTTTATCAACTCTAGTTTCTACTTCCCCCATTTTTACAGTTAAACTATTTTTAAAATCATTAAATTCTTGGGTAGACTTATCAATCTTTTCACCTAACGTTTCTGTCATTTTCTCAAATTTCTGGTTTGATTCAGCACTCATCTGCTCTAATTTCTGGTTCGATTCCTCTCTACCTAGTCGCATTTCCTCTAACATTCTCATTATTAGCTCATTTCCTTGCTCTCCCGATTCTGTCCTTGATTGATCCCTACTACCTCCTGCTTCCTCCATTTATCCTGATTTTTCAAATAACGCACTATCGTCACTTCCAATTTTAACTTCTTTACTCCTAAGCCTCTCCTTTCTTTGAATACGTTTAAATCACTTCCTTACACGCTCAAAAAATATTTACAAATTTACACTACACACACTCTCCCACTCAGCTCGCCAGTTTCCTGGAATAAAATTTTTGAATTTTATCTGGAAATCGAGCCCTTACGTTTGGGTCGCCATAAAATTGTTGTGAATAATGCTTGAACAATCGAGCCCCAGCGTTGGGCTGTCATAAAATTGCTGTGGTTTACTGTAGGGAAACCCTTTTTATTCTCGCTCCACGAATTGGGCACCATAAAATCGCTGTAATTAAGCTCTACAATCGAGTCCCCCGCTTGGGACGTCATAAAATTGCTGTGAATACGCTCTTAAATCGAGTCCCCCTTGTTATTTTCGTAGCCTTCGCATCGACCGTTAACTAAAATTTTTACAGAATTGTGTTCTAACGTACATTCTGGTTCCTTGAACTTGTTTATTTATCTGTCAGGCTTTCTATGAACCGATTGTCCGTTTGAAATTGTACTATTTCCATGTTGTTCAACCTGTAGATTTCGTAGGATTTAATTTAACGAACGCTTTGTTTAGTTAAATGGAAAATATGCGTTTACATTATTGATTTTATATACAAAAGCTCTCCTTATTATTTGATGTGCTTGATTTACAACCTCTAAAATATTAAAGCTAATTATATTCGTATCATTCTTGAGCTTTCACGTACTACAAAACTTCTACCCTTATGCAAATTTAACAATCCGATTTATTAATACAAATGTATGATATTATCCGCTTGTTTTAATGTCAAAACTATTTAATTTGGAGCGTAAATAAATTATTCCTATTCTCTATATACACGGTCGTTACAAAATCATTCTCCTGACTTATCTATCTCTCTTAACCTATAATTTACACGATAATATATATATATATATATATATATTACTCATATTTAGACCAGGGTAGAAAATTGAATAATCACATCAAATAATTTTAATCACCGTGTAGAAGCTTTGGGAAGAGGTACGCTTTATTAAAACCGTGAAGCATAAAAGGTTATTAGTTTCATTAAACATAAGAGATTTAAATCATGTACAAGACGCTTTATATCAAAAGAAACAGTATTAACAAGCTCTACGGGTAATGTAATTATTCCTAAACAAATGGAAATTACGTGCAAAATTTATATTAATTAACCCTATTTTAAGTAACCGGTAGTAAAACAAAGTGTACACATAATAATTAATATTTAACTTGTATTCGCTAAAAATGAAAGGATAGAAGTCAATTTTAATTGGAGTTAATTAAACCATTATTAATAATAAGCATAAAAGTGTGAAAATCCAAGATTATAATACCAGAAAATAAAGCTCTGAGAATTAATATTATTTTGAACACCTGCGTAGTTTAAATATCACGTACGGCGAAAATTGGGTAGATAACAAATGGTTTCAAAGAATCTTGAAGAAACCGTGGCTTAATATTCACGAGAAGGTGCGATACGGGGTTATTTAACCCAGATAGTCCACATGGACTAAAATATAATCGATAATAAAGAATATCAATTTGCACCAATGCGAACAGGTTAGAAAAGGAAAGAGAAAATGCGTCAAGCAAAGACACATATAGTAAAAGGCGTGATTTAAGCAACGTCACGAGGGTCACAATTGGTTGAAAATAGGATGCAAATATCAGAGGTAGAAACAACAATTTCTGTACAAAATTAATTAGTTTTTCTCGGACATGTTTGCGTGCCGTGTGAATTTCTGAGTTTTAAATGGGGCGAGTGAAAATTCGTAAAACCGACGCGCGAGCGACGGACTGGGAACATAGAATGAGAAATTCTTTAGAATTACCCGTTTTGGGGAACAGACCGACAGACAGGCTTTTTGCTATATATACCGGTGGTAATATGAATTTCGGCCTCTTAGACTTTTGACTATTCGATGCGTTAAAAGCTCTTACATCCGCGACTTGATTCAAGATGTTAAACAGTGCATTTTAGTTTGATAAAATAATTTAAAATTTTGCTCGTATATTTTAGTGATTCAAAATAGTTTGTTATTTACGTGCTAACATGAATGTACTTCAGTGCACATAGATACAAGGTAATGAAATTTAGTATCACTGTACCAATTAGCAAAATTTACAACGACAAATGTATACACAAAAGTAGGCAGTTTTGGCGTATATTGGTGAAAGACGCATGAATTTCTTTGCTATTTTTCGGGGGTGTTAATAATTAAATGGTTCAAATACGTGTCTGGATCCACGAAACAAGGGTCAGATATACACAGATGAGTTCCGGAAAAGCCCAGAAACAACTTTAAATAAATGGTGATGGAGAAAATTTTAAAAGCGTTGAGAATTAGAAGCCGTAAATATAATCCTGTTGGAATGGTGTGATTAACTAAAGGGACGATGTACATTGAAGCTACGAGGACAGTGACCTTCAGGTTTATTATACTATTTTGTTTGACATTTTTGTGTGTGTTGAATTACTTTATAATTGATTTACTTTAAATGGACATTAGTGAAATTGTACTAACCATAAAATTTTAATGTTAAGATGTAATTTGCTTGTTTAAGTAGAAAGGGGTATTTAGTATTGATGTTCTGGATTATGATGAAATTTTAGGTATGTCTTTGAGCTCAATTAGACGAACCTGGTTAATTAACGTAAAGGGGTGGTAGATGGTCCCTTTTTACTCTGCATATATTGTTATATTAATTAGTAGGCATCCAACAAGGACTTTAATTCTGGATGCACATTAAAATGATAATAAAACTAATCTTCAAATTCTTTTTAAAACTGAATTTTATGCTGAAATTTAATTTGAAAATTTAATGTATTCTGAATATTGATGTAAATAGAGTTAACGTTGATGTTTGTGGTAGGAATGTGTTGTTTAATTTTATGAATGAGGAGGTTTATAAAATTAGGTGAGCAGCCGAGGCGAAAAGAGGATCACAGCAGTTTATGACGCCCAATCGGTGGGACTAGAATTTTTTTGTTGAAAGGAGCCAGTTCCCGCATTCAAAGGAGCATTTCACAGCAATATATATATATATATATATATATATATTGCTGTGACGCGCTCTCTTTGAAGTGGGAGCTAAAAGAGTGTTGTTACAACGGTACATTTGAAACTATGGTCATATTTTTCTTTTTTTTTCTTTTCTTTGCCTGGCTAGATCAACCGAAGTTATACTATATAATGAAATGAAACACAGCAATCTCAAGAAAACATTCAAAAACATTTGTTACGTATTAAGAGCGGACTGTAATGGTTGGTACACTTGATAAGTGCGGGTAAAATAGGTAAAACAGAAATGAAAGGAACTTATAAAATCTGTGGCACTCACCGGCACATTAATGTGGGTAACTATAATGAAGACAGTGTGTTAAGCAGCTCGGGCTTGGCAATATGCAGTTCAGGATCGGCACGGGATCCTGGTCTTTCACACACTTTCACGAACACGTTTCAATAGACAATGATAATGTTATACTACACTTCATTTGCACACGCGCAAAAGTATTTGACCCACATTTTATAAGGAAGGGAAAATGGTTAAACTAATAGGAAATTTTGTTTCTTATTGCAATCGTTAACATTCCCCCACCGAAATCAAAGGATTTCTAATAAAATAAAGAAAAGTTTTCTATTAATTATAATTAATACTGTGCATATATCGCATGTTTCACAAATTAAAAAAATTAGAAAATTCACACCTTAAAGAAATTTAGAAACATAATCAAATAATAATAATGTTAATATGTGATACTTGCACTTACTTTAAGAGTAGTGGACATAACTTAACTACAGGCCGGGTGAATACACCGGTTGCAGTTTAGACAGAAACAACACGGACGATGTTGTCTGAACCTGGGGTAATTTCTTTGATTCTGCCCAATTTCCAATTTAGTTGTGTTTGATTTAGATCGATAATTACAACCAAATCACCAAATTTTAAATTGGCTGTATGAATATCCCATTTTGCACGTTGTTGAAAGGTTTGAAGGTACTCTAAACTCCAGCGAAGCCAAAAATGAGATTGCATTTTTTGCAGTAAGTGCCATCGATTAAGACGTGGAGGTGGTAAATTTGCCATATACGGGTTTACAGGCTTAGCTCTCAATTTAATGCAGACCGTGCATTTTGATAAGTTAGACCTGATGGCATTTCTAATGCCTAGAATCCAGAATTTCTGGCAAATAATAGCTTGTAAGCTGCGAGGGCCTACGTGTAAATAAAAAATGTGATAATAATCGATAATAAGTTTAGATGAATAACAATTTTTTTGTAATAACAAAGGATGCTTAGCATCCTGTTTCATACTGGTATGTTGTAATCTAGCCCCCACCCTGAGGAGACGTAGGGGATCTATCCAAACACTTAGTTTTCTAAGAGAAGGAAACGGAGTTTCTTTTTTTGATAACAAAACGATTTCATTGCTAAAATGTTCTTGTCGAGTTAGCTTTACTATTTTAAACGTAGCAATACGTATTTCTTCAGAAGTTACGGAACCGAAATTACAATTCGCACGATTGACACGGCAATTTAATATAAAACGAAAACACCAGGCAAAACCCGCTGCAAACGTAAAAGTTAGAGAAGCGTCGAATAATGTTACAATCAGGTGGTTTAATTCTGCAATATAACAATCTTTATTCAGCTCGTAGGATTTTAAATCCGTATTTATTTCTGACGCATTCATTGTATAAGCGGTTGAAGTCCGCCACTGAGAAACAGGGTACTTAAGCCAGAAAGGCCCACCCCATCACAAGGGATGATCTAATAATTGTGAAGCTGAGATGTCACGGGAGCCACAATCCGCGGGATTCTCTTTTGAGTCGACGTGGTGCCATTTTGTATGAGGCATATTCTCATTAATTTCAATTACTCTGTTTGCTACAAAGGGTTTAAGTAAATGAGGCGCTGTTTGGATCCAACAGTTGTACTATCCGTAAAGGCAAGGCTAGGTTGAAGCGATAGTACACCATTCAATGAATTAATTACATATTTAAATAATCGAGATAGCAACAATGCTCCACTGAGTTCTAAGCGAGGTGTCGTCATAGATTTTAAGGGTGCTACACGACTTTTGGCCATAAGCAAATTGGTTTTAACAACTATACCCTTTTCATTAAAAATTACCAAATATACAGCTGCGCAATAGCCGCATTCCGACGCATCAGAAAACCCTACTACGACATTATGTGCTACCGATTGTATAGAAAAATATCTGTCGATTTTTATATTTTTTAGGAAGTCATATTCTCGTAGAAATTCTGACCATTCTACCTTTAAGTTGCCAAGAATGGGATCATCCCATCCTAATTGGGCTAACCATAATTTTTGCATAAAATATTTTGCCGTGAAAATAACTGGAGTAAGCCATCCTAAAGGGTCAAATATTTTAGCAATATTCGATAATATTGCTCGTTTAGAAAAAACTGGAAACAACGAAAGCACCTTATAACAAAAGGACTCAGATTTTGCATCCCATTGAAAGCCTAAGAGGCTATAAAGTGTTTCGCTTTCTTCAAGTGAAACGGAAGTTTCTCTGTCTTCCGGCGAAACTGTTTTCAACAGTTGAGGACAATTAGAAGTCCATTTTTGCAAACTAAAACAACCTGAAGCTAACAGGTTTGACAATTGTTCTTTTATTTCTAAAGGGTATCGATTGATGAAGCTCCGGTTAAAATATCGTCGACGTAGGTGTCTCTACGTAATACTTGTGCAGCTAATGGAAATTTTTTCTCCTCATCTTGAGCGAGTTGCTCCAAAGTTCTCAGCGGCAAATATGGGGCTGACGAGACACCGTAGGTTACGGTTTTTAGACGGTAAGCCTTAGTTGCTTGTGTGGGGTTTTTGTGCCACAAGATAAACTGAAAACGTTTATCCTCCTACCTTAAACGGATCATCCTGTACATTTTACTAATATCTGCGCTAAACACAAACGGATGCAGTCTAAAATGCATGATAATTTCAACAATATCGCGTTGTAACTTGGGACCTACATATAACACATCATTCAACGACTGACACTTAGGTAAATATGCAGAAGCATCGAACACCACCCTTAACTTAGTGGTGCTGCTTGACTGCTTTACGACACAGTGATGTGGAATGAAGTATCGTGCGTCCTCACTATTTTTAGAAAATTCCATATGACCTAAACTTTCATATTCGCGAAGAAAATTTATATAATCTTTCTTAAGATGCGGTTGTCGAGCAAGGCGAGTTATGTATCCCCCAAATACCTATATATATTGATGTATTGAATCTAATATGAATTATTAGAAATTATTAAGTAAAAGTATAAGTTCAATGCAACATTGTAACACAAGGATAACCCAGAGAGGTTATCGACAGTTCATGTGAACGGACATGCAACTTTGCATCCGTGAGGGCAGTGATACTGCAGGTGGCAGGTCACAGGCGGTCAACAGACCGCAATTACTTAGAATTAAGTTGTTACATTGTAATAAAGTGTACGATTAAGAGAAACGCAGACATGAGATCTGCAAGTTCCCACAGCCGTGTGGAGGGCAGGTTATTATAAAAGGCCCGGGAGCTCAATGCCCGGCAGTCAGTCTCCAAACTCCATACTTCGTTGTTTGAGCTACTCACCTGTACAATTAAATTATTTTTATTAATGTTATTAAGAACCAGCTATTCCAAATTTCAATGTAATTTCTGTTTAACTTAGTAAATAAAAAATGTGTTAAAGTTTCAAAGCTTTTTAAAAAACCAGCTCCAAAGGCCCGAACTTTAACTGGCGCAGTCGTAACGGATGTCAAAAGGGCACTGAAAATCCAAAATCGGAAGATTGGTGACCAAGAATTTTTATTCGAAATTTTGGCAGAACCCAAACCAAGTTGGAGGAAGAACAAGCATAGTCTGAATCCAGCAACAAACCAAGTTGGACAAGGAACAAGAATCGTCTAAGGCCAACAATCAAACCAAGGTGGACAAGATACAGAATCGATCGAACCCACCAAAGAAACAGATGAAATTAATGTAAGTTCATTTCCATAACCTTTTTATTTCAAACCAAAAACCAAATTGATATATGCTAGTATTATAACTATTGAGTACCATTTATAATTACGGTTTATGAATTGTATTTTATGAATATTTTCTTGAAAATAGTTCAAAGTGAATTATTTTCAAAACGAGACTATAAAACATTTTATGAAACTTGAATGTTAAAGAAATATTTTTCTTTAAAAAGCAAATGAGACTTGATTATTTACAAAGAGATTTTCTTAAAATAAATAAGAATTGAATTTAAAAGAGATTTTCTTTAAAAAGTAAATGAGAATTAATATTAAGAGATTCTTACCATAATTAAAAACAAACTCAAAATAATCCAAAAATAACGGGCGCACATTCACTAAACACCAAAATAAGAAACATCAACCACCGCGATTCAAACCCACGTTTATAAACCGGTAAACTAACGCGAAATTAATTTCAAAGCTAAAGCTAATTCGAACAAACTGTACAGAACGCAATTTAATCCTTTAAGCAATCACGGAACAATTATTAAACCATTGACCTCTATAATACTGAATAAATCACAGCAGGAACTCTGCATTAACTAAAACCACGGTAACCTAAAACCACTGTAAGATAAATACGCGAAGAAAGCATTCCTTATTATACAGTTAAAACTCAGAGAAAATCGCTTTCAGAATTCTTGCACAGTACTAAAGAAATAGCTTTCAGGAACTTTCAGTACTAAAGCAATTTGCATCATAAGTACTAAATCTATCACGGAATAATAAAATCGACGCAATTTCTATATTAATAAAAGCGTGTACAATTGCAATAAACTCTAAACGTTTTTCAACTAATTAATCAGCATTATAAAGTGCAGTAAAACGGTCATCATAAGAATCTTTAATTAAAACGCTAAAACGTTATCATACACTCATAATTGTAAACCTGAAAACGCACATTACGGAGAGATTCAATTACCAACAAGCATTATAATACCAAGAGATCTAAAAATAAAACAGACGTAACACTTTAACAAAGCATTAGCAAGTAAATCCTATAACACCTTTAAGTGCAATTACCTCGACGTACGATTACAACTTAAGTATTCAATTTCAACAATAAAGTATAAAAGTAAGTAACCTCAGGTCATAACTACGCAACTCAGTAAAACCCACGGAAGAGTATTAATTACAAGCGAACTGAAACAACGCTAAAACGAGAATAAACCCATCCATTTCAGATTCCTTAAGAAAGATAAATTAAAAGCTGCATTAAAAACCGGCAAATCTAAGACTACGGTAATTAATCTAACATTATTGAAATAAATCTCACAAGTACATCATCGCATTGTGTAATTAAATATAAATAAACAACGATTACGATTTTAAAAATAACTCGACGCAATATTAACAAATCCAAACCAAAATTAATATTACAAGTACGAAATTAATCTCAATTTTTACCAAATTTTTATCCACCCAATCCAAACTGAAAATTAACAAATTCAAATCAAAAATAACGTCATAAAAGCAAAACCATCCCCAATTTTACAAAATTCAAAATTATTCAATCTAAAAGGAAAATTAATAAAACCAAAGCAAAGTTAACATCACAAATAGCAAAACCATCCCCAATTTTTACAAAATTCAAAATTATTTAATCTAAAAGGAAAATTAATAAAACCAAAGCAAAGTTAACGTCACAAAAAAGCAAAACCAACCCCAATTTTTACAAAATTCGAAATTATTTCATCCAAAAGAAAAACTAATACATCCAAAGCATAATTAACGTTACAAATAGAAAATTAACCCCAATTTTTATAAAATTTGAAATTTCACAACCCAAACGGAAAATTAATAAATCCGAAGCAAAAGTAACCATACAAATAACGAAATAAAGCTTAATTCAAAAAAAAAAAAATTTAAATTTTCCAAAATCAAAACAACCCTTAACCAACATGAGTAACACAGACTTACGTCTCTATTTAGAGACAATTCAGACGTTTGATGGCACGCAGGCCCATCTCTCAAATTTCATTGGAGCATGTGAAATGTTCCTAAAACCTTTACAAACCCGGAGATGACGCAAGAAATTCATTGCTTATACGCTTAGTAATAAGTAAACTAGCCGGAAGGGCACTAACATTAATCGCCAGTAGGGACGACTTATCGGAATGGGACCAGTTTAAACAGCTACTAATTGCATATTTTGGAGACCAACGTAATATAAAATGCCTGGTACGAGACCTAATAAACCTTAGAATGGAACACAATCAATCCCCTACCAATTCGGAATGAAATGCCAAGACGTGAGAAGTTTAATTTTAACAAAATTAAAATCGAAGAACCCGATCAAAACGTTAGACATTTAAAACAAAATGTATGACGAAATGGCACTAGACACATATATAAACGCTTTACCAGAACGACTATCGGATAAAATCAGATTCCAACGACCCCAAAATCTAGAAGAAGCTATGAGCCTAGTAATAGAAGAAGAAAATGTAATGTATTACCGCAACAGACTATACAACCCCAACGCAAATAAAAGTTATTCACCAACAAAACTATACAAGCTACAAGACAAACAATCCCTCAACAAAAATTCACACCCTTTAACACACAAACAAATCAACCGCGAAGTAACAACCCAAGTTTTAACAATACCAATTTTAATAATCAATTTAAAAATTTTCAAGACCAACATTCAACCCAACTTTTACGAAACCCGCATTCCAACCGAGATTCAATCAAAACCTAAACCAACAAAGACCAGCATTCAACGCAAATCCTAATAGAAATACACCAATGACTAATACTCATAACAACCCTAACAATTATTACAAACCAACACCAATGGACACCTCATCTGGTAACACCAGACAAAACACAAAAATAACACATATCCGACCAAACCCTCATCAGAAACGTAATTTTACATCGGAAGAATTATTTCATCAAGAAATAGAAAAATCTGACACTGACCAGAATAATGACATTGAGACACATACGAACAATGAAACAAACCATGCAGAAACTTATGAACGTGACGAACAATACGAAACTTACGAGGAGTATGATGAAGAAAACTCGAACTCAAATTTTCAAATGGACCCATTTATAGACAACCAAACTTAATAAACTTAAATAACATAAATCATTTAGTATTACCATACATAGAAATACCCCACGCCAAATTCAAACTATTAATCGACACCGGATCATCTAAAACATTAATTAGCCCCAGAACCGTACAAAACATTATTTAGATTATGTAGAAAGAGAACCATTCAAAATCAAAACAGCTCATCAAACGACACTACACCAATTCGTAGCAAATATACCCTTACCGAGAACATTTAATGTTAAATGAAACATAAATTTTGTGTATTCGAATTTAACGACAAATATGACGGATTAATCGGAATGGACCTTCTAAGAAAATTAGGAGCCAACATTGACATTAAAAATCGCTTATTAAGGACAAAATACGGAAAAATCCCAATTAAATTTCAAAACACACAAGTTGAACAAAAATACACTATAGAACCCCGAACGGAAAGAAAATAAAAATCCCAGTAAAATCTAACAAAATTTAGGAATAATAAATCATATGACATTTCAACAAGGAGTAGAAACCCCAACTGCCTTAGTACAAATAAAGATAACTTTGCAACCACAACAATATTAAATTCAAACGACTATCCCGTAGAATTATCATTGACAGACCCAATTAACGTAGAAGAACTAAATTTTAACGAAATGGAAATAGACGAAAATTTAGAAAACGATTACAACCCAATAGAACATGACGAAATGTTAAGAGAAAATTTAACTAACATCCGCTTTAATACCGATATCAATCAAGAAGAAGAAAGAGCAATTAAAACTTATGTTTTGAATACCGAGACATATTCCATTGTGAAGGAATACCATTAACATTCACCAACACAGTAAAACATAATATCGAGTTGACAGACAATAAACCAATCTTTACAAAAGCATATAGACTACCTCATGCAAGCCAAGAAGAAGCTGACAGACAAGTAGCAGATTTATTAGACCAAGACATAATCCAGCACTCCAATTCACCATGGAGCAGCCCGTGTTAATAGTACCCAAGAAATTAGACGCAACCGGAAAGCGAAAGTACAGAATGGTAATAGATTATAGAAAGTTAAATGAAAAACGGTAGATGACAAATATCCACTACCAAATATTACCGAAATTTTAGACAAATTAGGCAAATGCCAATATTTTACAACATTAGACCTAGCATCAGGATACCATCAGGTAGAGATGGAAGAAAAGACATATCAAAACAGCCTTCAGCACACCTAGAGGACATTACGAATACAAACGAATGCCATTTGGACTAAAGAACGCACCCGCTACTTTCCAGAGAGTCATGGACAATATACTATGAGGAATACACAATGAGAAATGCCTTGTATACCTTGACGACATCATAGTTTATTCCACATCACTGGTAGAACACATAGAAAGATTGAAAGAAGTATTCGAAAGACTTAGACAAGCACATTTTAAGGTACAATTAGACAAAAGTGAATTTTTACAAAAACAAGTATCATTTTTAGGACATGTAATAACACCCCAAGGAGTAATGCCAAATCCAGACAAAGCAAATGCAGTTCTAAATTACCCATTGCCAAAAACAAACAAAGAAATTAAAGGATTTCTAGGACTTAGTGGTTACTATCGCAAATTCATTAAAGGTTACGCTCAGATAACCAAACCCCTGACAAATTGTTTAAAAAGGAAACAAAATTGAACACACCCGGAATTTATTAAAGCAGTAGACAAAATCAAAAACATATTAACTAATCACCCTGTATTAGAATACCCAGACTTTACAAAACCATTTATACTGACGACAGACGCATCGAATGTAGCATTAGGCGCAGTATTGAGCCAAGGAAAAGTAGGTAGCGATAAACCTATTAGCTACGCATCCAGAACCCTAAATGAAACCGAACAAAATATAGCACTATAGAAAAGAGTTATTAGCCATAATTTGGGCAACAAAATATTTTAGACCTTACCTATACGGAAGAAAATTTTACATATATACCGACCATAGACCACTAGTATGGTTATGCAAACTGAAAGAACCGAATTCAAAATTACAAAGATGGAGAATCAGACTCGAAGAGTATGATTACGAAATTATATATAAAAGGAATTTATAACAACAACGCAGACGCTTTAAGCCGAATCCAACTCAATGCATTAGAAACGGAATCCATTATAGGAAACGTAGACGATACAGAAATAAGGGAAGATCCAGACGAGATCGACACTATACATTCGATACAAAACGAAGAACCAAAAAACGCGATTAAAATTTTAAACGAAGCAATCGATATGAAACCCAATCAATTTATAATAACCGAAGTTTTAAATAACCCCAATCCAGTAAAATATACAAAAGTAGATAACAAAAGATATATCAAATTCAAATAACAAAAGATGATAACGAGGAACAAATAATTAAAATTTTAAAGGAATACACCCCGAGAAAAACGATTTTATTTTTATTTCAATACCGAACATTTATACCAAAGATTTTCAGAATTATACATTAAACTATTCAATAACTCTGGACCTGAACTCATCAGATGTACTAGAAAACTAATAACACTAAACGACCCTGACGAAATAAACGATGTAATTAGAAATCAACACGAAGGAAAAACCAACCATCGTGGAATTAACGAAACAATAAAACAACTTGTAAGACGTTATTATTTTAAAGACATGAAGGACTTGACCACAGATTTCATTAACCAATGCGAACTATGTGACAGAGCAAAATACGATAGGAAACCCCCAAAGATACCCTTAATGTTAACCAAAACACTCGACAAACCATTTCAAAAACTTCATGCCGATACTCTAGTAGTAGAAGCGCAAAACTATCTAACAATCATAGACGCATTCACAAAAATAGGCCAAGCCATACCAATCACATCCAAAAATAGCATTGACGTGACCCAAGGATTTTACAATATTTCACATTTTACGGAACACCCGAATCAATCACTTTAGACAATGGTAGCGAATTTAAAATGAGACAATACAAAACACTTTAGAACTACACAAAATAAACATTCATTTCATAACGGAAAACCACCCTGAGTCAAACGGACTAATTGAACGATTACATTTAACCCTGCTAGAACAAATTCGATTATTAAGAATAAATTATAAAAAGGAACATATAACCAATTTAATGTCATACGCACTAATCGCCTATAATAACACTATTCACTCATCAACAAATTTTACACCCTTAGAATTAACATTAGGACATTCAGATTCACGAAATCCCTATGACATACACTACAACAAAGAAGTATATCAACAATATGCGAAAGACCACAAACAAAAACTAAAAATAACTTACGATAAGGTAAAAGATAAACTAGAGAACGATAAAGAACGTATTACCACAACCCGAAATAAGAATACCGACTCAAATAAATTTTCAATAGGACAAACCGTATATGAGAAAAACTTTCAAAGCAAGCGACATAAAACAGCACCCAGAAATTTAGGACCATTTAAAATTAAGAAAATATCAGATAAAAACATAGCAGTAGTAGACAACGGTAAAATAACGAAATACATTCATTTAAAAAACCTAAGACACCCTGTAATTTCAGATGGACAATCATCACCCTTACCGTCAACCTCCACCCAGGTAGAACGGACAACCAAGTAATAATATAACATATAAAAACAACCCCGGTATACTACCAATAAACTAGGCAGTATACAAAATTACAATATTTACTCAAATAATATCAACCCTTACTTTAATGTAACAAATTTTAGCAACATTAAGATATTTTAATAAAAATTCCAATAGTAGAAAGTAACAATTATCAATATTATCATTTATTTGCTTTTCCAACAAAAGTTACTAGCACATACCAAGTAATCATACCCAAAACCAAATTCCTATCCCTAAATGAACTGAGATATGGTTATACAAACGAAAAATGTACTGAAGTAACACCAAACCAATATTTATGTCAATCGATGACGACAACAACCATTAAGGAAGACAGCCCTTGTGAAGTACAACTATTAAAATTCTCAAATCACTACGAAAACTGTGAAACCAAACAAGTACAAATAACTAATATGAAAATTCAAAAAGTTACAGATAACAAATGGATAGCCATTTTCCCAACAGAAGTAATAGCAACCATCCACTGCAACCAAGATGAAAATAACCAAGCATTAATCGGAAGCAAACTAATTACCCTCAAAGAAGATTGTTATGTGAAATTGAAAGATGAAGTAATCAGAGTTTATCAAGATCCCATAGCAACAAAGAAACTTGCAAACCTACCGGAACTACAATTCAAAATACAACAAGAAGACGAAGAAATAAACAAGAAACCTATGAAGCTAGAGCATCTAGACTTAGACGATCTCAACCACGCCGTGAAATTAGTGGAAAGTTATAAAGAACAATTAAGTGAAATCAAAACGCCAAAGTTACATTATAATAATATAAGTGTTTGGACAATTGTATTGATCATTTTAATAATTTTGTAATCATGTATGTATTATACAAAATGTACCTTAGATATAAGAATGAAGGAAACAGTTCTAGATATAAGGAAACAAAGAGAAAAAGGAAACAATAAGTATACCCTTAGAAACAATGAATTTTAAATGAATTTAAATAATGTATTTTATGTATTTAAAATTAAGAAAACCCTTAATTTTTCATTTACGGTGGAGGAGTTATGTATCCCCAAATACCTATATATATTGATGTATTGAATCTAATATGAATTATTAGAAATTATTAAGTAAAAGTATAAGTTCAATGCAACATTGTAACACAAGGATAACCCAGAGAGGTTATCGACAGTTCATGTGAACGGACATGCAACTTTGCATCCGTGAGGGCAGTGATACTGCAGGTGGCAGGTCACAGGCGGTCAACAGACCGCAATTACTTAGAATTAAGTTGTTACATTGTAATAAAGTGTACGATTAAGAGAAACGCAGACATGAGATCTGCAAGTTCCCACAGCCGTGTGGAGGGCAGGTTATTATAAAAGGCCCGGGAGCTCGATGCCCGGCAGTCAGTCTCCAAACTCCATACTTCGTTGTTTGAGCTACTCACCTGTACAATTAAATTATTTTTATTAATGTTATTAAGAACCAGCTATTCCAAATTTCAATGTAATTTCTGTTTAACTTAGTAAATAAAAAATGTGTTAAAGTTTCAAAGCTTTTTAAAAAACCAGCTCCAAAGGCCCGAACTTTAACTGGCGACGTTCTAAATTATATAAACGGTTGAGTTCTAGATGATAAGTATTTTCAAATTGATAATTGTTTGTTTTGAAAGGCAAGGGTACCACAAATGCACCTTCTTTCGTACGAGTATAAAATTTTTTAAACACTTGTTCGCATTTCTCTTCATCTGGATTTATAATTTTACGATCAGGAACATTTTCAAATTCTCAAAATTTTTGTAAAGACTTTTCTAACGAATCTACAAGTGATGTAAATAATACAGTTTGAATATTTGTAGAAGGGTCCCTACAGTGTAGATTAGTTTTACCTGTAATAACCCAACCAAAAACACTATTAAGTGCCCATGGAGAATCAGCACTGGGACGCAACCTCTCGCCATTAAACAGGTCTGGATATACGTCAGCGCGAGTAGCAATTCAATTGTAGACGGCAAATAAAATTTTGGATCCGCCAAATGTAAATACTTGAACTGATTTACAATATTAGTAGGTATTTCTACCGAGGGCATTTCGGCAGTAATACTTGGCACTAATACGGTTTTTAAATTAAACTGAGGCTTCTCGCTACTGTAAGGTTTAATTAAACAATCAGATGTACCTTTGACATTTAATATGGGTTTTTGACCCAAGTTTGCAACAGTAAAGTTGCAATTTTGAATATGTAGACCAAGTTTTTGAGCGCAAGACGCGGTTAAAAATGAAGTTTGAGCACCAGAGTCAATCAACACTCTGACTGGTTGAAAGACGTTAGATGAATCTTTTATGTGAACAATAGCTGTTTCTAAAAGAACAATTTGATTTTGTAGCGGTACCGAAGCACAAGATGACGCATGGGTCAAAACAGTAGAATCGGAATTAACAATAATTTTGCTATCGGAAGCAAACGACGCATGGGCCGGAGTATTACGTTCTAAATTAGCAATATTTTCACGATCAAAAGCGAATGACGCATGGGTTATAATACTGGGTTCAGAATTGGCATTATTTGCGTTATCCGAATCGAATGTAGGATGAAGCAATGAATTATGCCTACGACCACAATGAAAACAACTAGTTTTCGATTTGCAATTATAGACACTGTGGTCCTCTCTCAAGCAATTGAAACACAGGTTATGAGCCTGAACATGTTAGAGTTCTTTAACAACCATTAGGTTGCTAATATCTATGTAGAGCCAGGTGGATAGGAAAAAGATAGAAGGATATAGGAAGACCTAGACCAAGCTATATTAGTCAAATTATTAGAAATTTAGGTTGTGAAGGGTATGTAGAGCTTTTTAGATTAGCACAGAATAGAAAAGAAGTTAGAGCTACGTCAAACCGACCTTAAGTAAGGTCGAAAACAAAATGATGATGAGCTTTGACTTTTTTGTCGGTAAGAGACAAAGACACAAACTTCGGGCACCTGTAAATCGTATGCGTATTTTTGCAGCAAGGGCACGGTTTTGAATAAGAAGTAGTAACAAACGACCGTTGCAAATTAGAATTCGGCGTTAAAAATGTTTTACCTTTTATCGTTTGTGAAGGTTTAACATTTTGAGTAATATTTGGAAATTTTGACAACTCAAAAATCTGAATTTGATTTTGTACAAACTCAACTAATTGGGCAAATGTAGGAATTTCCACGCCTATGTTAGACGCTTCAAATTGTTTTCTAGTGTCATTGGGCAGAATTCTGAATGCCAAGTGAAACAGAATAAAATCATCAAGATTGGGTATTTGCAAGGCCCTTAATGACACTACTGCTTCATAAAATGTTTGGATAAACTGCGTAAAATTGTTTAGATTTTCCGTATGAAATTGCTTAGATGCAAGCATACTATCTAGCAAATCATCGGCTAATATTCTTTTATTTTCATATTTTTCAAGCAAGATGTCAAAAATAATATCATAGTTTACTTCTGTCAATGGCAAACTTTTGGCAATACTCAATGCCGGTTCTGAAAGAGCATTAATTAAGTGATGAAACTTTTGTATTTTAGTTAGGCTTTGATTATTATGAATCAAAGATCGAAAACTATCATAAAAAACGTTCCAGTTTCGTAACGAACCGTCAAACCGGGGTAGGTTAATTTTTGGTAAACTGCTACTGGATATATGAGACGGTCCCGGGGTTGATATTACAGTAGGAAAAATTCTTTTCGCTACCGCTTTGATTTGAAAATACAGATCTTCAAAAGACAATAGAGGTTTCATATCAACTTCTTGATCAGGTGAAATACGCAAGGTTAAATCCATAATTGCATTTTGAATTTTTTCAAATTCACGGTAAGTATCGTCTATTTTGTAATATCTACATTCGAAATTATCAATTTTACTTGGATCATTTAAAACGTTTTTTGACAGATCAAAAAGAATTTGCACGGACGTATAATTTTTCTCTATTAACTACAAGACTTTTAATTCTCTTTCTGACATTGTAAACAAAATAAACAAGAATTAGTTACCAAATAGAAATTGGAATACACTGTTTTTATTAAGATAAACTCAGGTTTCTCTAGAAGTGATAAAACAGCTGTGTAGATAAATAGCGTTAATACCCACACATCTGTTTCTGTACTTAAATGTGAGTTTCTAATAATTTGTGTATCACTTGAAAACAGATTATCAATAAATTTTCATTTTAATATTTAATGTAAATATTTTAATACACCCACAATTAAACAAAATGTCTTTTAATAATTCGGCATCGATTGCGACCAGAACTTTGCTACGTATTAAGAGCGGACTGTAATGGTTGGTACACTTGATAATTGCGGGTAAAATAGGTAAAACAGAAATGAAAGGAACTTATAAAATCTGTGGTACTCACCGGCACATTAATGTGGGTAACTATACTGAAGACAGTGTCTTAAGCAGCTCGGGCTTGGCAGTATGCAGTTCAGGATCGGCACGGGATCCGGGTCTTCCACACACTTTCACGAACACGTTTCAATAGACAATGATAATGTTATACTACACTTCACTTGCACACGCGCAAAAGTATTTGACCCACATTTTATAAGGAAGGGAAAATGGTTGAACTAATAGGAAATTTTGTTCCTTATTGCAATAGTAAACAACATTTTTCTTTCATACAAAACAGTTTATAAAACAATTCACAGTTACAGCTCACACAAAAAATAATTAAAATTCTTACCTAATTTTTGCTAATAGATACACAATCCTTTTTAATTAATAGGCGGATACTCTACCCATCTTTCATTCCCCCGCTTGTAAGGGTGATTGGTCAATAATCCTTGACAGACAATCTCTATTTAGTAAAGGTCAAAATATCTCAAACTTTGATTTCAAAATTTGCATTAAATTAGCCTTAAACAAATAATAAAATGAGAACTTATTCTAAATCTAAATTACAAAATATCAAATATTTTTATCAATTAAAAAACAAAGAACCAAAGTTCTATACTTGCGAAAAATAGCGCTTACCAAAATTTTGCTTCCATCGTAATTAATGTTATTAAACACTTCCTAATTTCATTTTACAATGACGTTAAAATCTCAGTGTACAAGATGATCCATATTCTTTTATATCTCTGTACAATATCAAAGTGCATTTTCTATTGTTAATTGTGCAACGCCGATAAGATTGATTACAAATTATTCAAAACGTATTTGTTTCATTTCCTACAGTAATTTAAATTACCCATATAATATTTTTATCAGTTTCAATCATATACGTTTTATTGCAACTTTACATGGTCGATCTTTACTAAGCATTACATATTGCTTTATAAAGAATCAAAACGCGGATTAGATCTTGAATGAATACATCTAATAAAGTTCCGGCTTTTATATTTAAGTATGTCACATTTTGTAGATGTTTTCTGATCCGTTTAGAAGCATTAGTCACCTGAGTGATGTAATTTTTCCGTGAATCCACGGATTTAATGACCTAATTAGTGTCAAGCTATGGTTTATATATATAGTAATACGTTCTTTCTAACAGTGGCGAATTTCTTTGTATCGGCATTTATTTATTTAATGTCTTTTAAAAACATTTCTAGTAAAGATGACGTATTTTTTTTCAAATAAAGAAGGTTCTGGGTTAATATTTAAAACTCACAAAGTGTTATTTTAAACAAGAATAGGTATTTTATTTTTGATATTATACACACATGGAATAATAATTAAAGTACGTTTTTGCTTTTTTTATGGTTGATTTGTGTACTAATAAAGTACAAATTTCAGTATAATTACATAATTAATTAATGCCTCAATTGCTTTCTTAACGGTTTTGTTAATGAAAAAAGATTTTCATCTTAATAACTGTAAAAGAAATTTGGTATTACAAAAATTAAAACGTATTCTAACGTATATTTTACACATCGAAAACGTATCTTATATTTTAATTAATGAAGGCTTCCTTGATAAATGCAATAGCTTTGTATTTTATCTCTTAGTAAAGAAATCTCGTTTTTACGGTAACTCTCAACGATTAATTTGCACAAGGTTTAAACTTTAATGAACTACAAAATCACCATCGACGGGTGCTTGTTGATGTCATATTTTGTCACGTGATATCAACTTTCAAACGCTAAATGATACAACTTGTATATTTTTAGATTTTAACGAATGAGCCGATTTCAACAAGCTGAATATTTGGGGTCTAAAGTGAACATTATAAAGTTACAGGGCGTTAAACATTGCTGGCTATTGAACTTTTATACCGCAAAACAAATTGCTACCAACACTTTTATGTGGTATACGTTAGCCACCTGGTCTTAATTTTCTAATTTTAAATTTTTGGATTAGTTAGAAATAGAATTTAAAGCAATACGAAGATTTTATCATGTTTGTCATGTTTGATGTTATTGTTTGGTTATGCATAAAGGTATTGCTCGCGATTTTAGCAGTTTTGCTGTATGAGAGTTCAATCGCTGTAACTCAGAAGTTGTTCACTTTAGACTGCAAGTATTACAGCTTCTTGAAATCGGTCCTTTCACTAGAATCTAAAAATATACAGGGTGTTTCATTTAACGTGACCTAAAATTACGTCATCAACTTACAAACGTTGATAGTGATTCTGTAGTTCGTGCGGTTTCTTATCGATCCTCGGAATTTCAAATAATTATCTTTTACCGTTTTGGAGATACGAGCTGTATAAGTATTCGTGGACCACCTTGTACATAATGAAGAATAAAAATTCGCCATAAGGCGTATCGCAAAAAGTAGTTTATACGATAAATAGAGTACTATGATGTACAAATCCAACTTTTACGGCAATCATGAATTTTCGTGTATATGTCGAACTACATAGCAAATCTCTTCAAAATTGAAAATGGTCGCGTTTCACTCAAGTGAAATTAATGAAGTAGTTTGAACGAACAAATGGAGTATGTAATAAATGGTATTTTACATTTGTTTGTATTAGAAACTAACTAGCTTTAAATAGCTTATTTACATTATAATTATGGTACTCTTTATTGAAGGCATTCTGAACGTGCTGTATACAATAGACCTACGTCCTTATTTTATAATTTTAAAGTCTATTGATCTAGTCACACCCAATTCCAATAATGCTGGATAAACAATCACGTCCTCTAAATTGAGTAATATTTAACTCGTCTGTATGCTTGAGGCTGGTAGATCAAGTTATTTAGATATGGGTTTTAATCGCGTGTCAAAGAATATCCCACAATTACCATATGAACGAAGGTTGATCCGCTCTGAAATTTGTATTCATTGAACTTAGTTTCTTAACAATCACTTGACAGCACCGTCTTTTAGCTCCAAAATTATCCAAATAATTTTTATTCTTCTCGTATCCTAATACTAGGTTCTAAACCACTTTCGTAATTTCTCTTCTTATCGGATGTATTAACCTTAACCTTTCTTATGATTTTTCTTTGAAATGAATATTACTATGTCAATCGTAGTACAAGATTTGCATAACCTCAAATTTGATTTTTAAATTAGAAGCACTGTTACTTAGCGGTATTTTTCACAAAAAGAGTTATCAATTGGAATCTAATAGTAAAACCTAAATAAATTTTAAAATATTGAGGATTATTAGCCTGAATAATTCTCTTGTGTATAGGCTTTCTAATTCGTGTTATTTATGCTGATGTATTTGACGGTTATTTATTTAATGTATTAAATTTTAATACCTAGTGTAGCTTTTATATAACAGTAAGATTATAGGAGCGGTTAGATTTTGTAGTAAGGTAATTTATTCCCGCTTGGAATATAAAATCTTAAATTACTTATAAATATTTAATATTGTAAGTAAATGTATATCAGCTTTAACCACTGTTATAGTTACAACAAGTAAATCAATATATTTACATAAAACATTCATTTTGTATTCTAGTTACACACGTAGAGCATGGAATATATTAACTATTGAGAGGGCGTAATAGAAGTTGATAAGAATCCGAAACAAAACATTACAATTTTTATAATAAGAATGAATATATGAAGAATTTGTTATCTGAATATAACGACATGTTCATTTTTACTAATTCGTTAATATAACTTATAACCGATGAAACTTTAATTACTGTTACCACAATTAATTGTAATCAAGTTCAGTTAATAGGGGTAGATCTTACCAAACTCAACCAACATAACTTTTCACGAACCGCAATCACAATTACAGCTATCAAGTGTACAACCTGAAACCATTTCCCATCGTGTACTTTGTCCCTGTGAACATACAAAATTATGAATATGTAGAAGAGACTTAATCACAAATGGCCCTTTTTTTATAACATCCGACAAGCATTATCTATAGTGCGTTTAACGAAAAGATTCAGTAATTAAAATAATAGGATGGGCTTAGTTGCGCAGTACAAACTGAGCATAAGCTTGATTTACACGTAATTAATTGTAAATAACCTACACAAATGTAATAAGTATTGAAAAATACTGTTTTTGAAAAAAAAAGTACAAGAGCAAAAACTACGAAAGACGAGTGAACAAAAAATAAAGCAAAGACAAACACGAAAAACTAATTGACATTTGTAGGTTAATGTTACAAATTGAAATGTGTGGTTGTTTGAATCCGGCCAACCAATACAAAATCTTTATTTAAACTTGGCGCTGATTTATGGGCGGAGCATTTACTGAATCTGTTCGTTAAACGCACTATAGATACAATCGTGATGCAAGAAATACTCTATTCGTAAATCGTCACTAAGATTCTTTATATTTAACTAGTAAATTAAGTAACTGAATTCTTAGGTTTATGATATGTTATTCGTCAACAATTGAATTTGTCAATAGTATACAGTGGTGTAAATATTTACAATATCAAAATAAATCAAGAATAAATACGAACACAATCCAGAACCTACGTAACATAATTTTAGTGTTCGTCAAATGTAGTGCAACACAACAGTTAATAATTAAACACTTAGCTTGTATTCATGACTCCTCCGTCAAGAACGTGTACTTTATCTACACATTCACCTAAGTTTGACTTCTGATGATAAGGGAATGGATGGGAGTTCTTCTGTAGCACCCTTCTGCTTGATACCTCCAACAATGTTAACGTTTCTGCGCCTAAAGAAACGTTCATGAAATAATTCAGGACAAATGCAATTCTTCAAATGGGTTAATCCGACATTGCAGTTTCCCTAAGTAAATAATGAATAATTCAATAATTTCAAATTTACTGGAACAGCAATGAAAACTTAGCCAATAAAATCCCGGAAAACTTCACGTATGATCTGACTTCAGATAAATCAAATTAGATATTTAAAATAGGCTGCTCCACTTCTCACTTGCAGCTTTATTTTTCACAACCTCTACAGTGCGCGGATGTTACAGAATAATCATCTTGAAGCCAACTTTTTCCCAATTTTCATCAAAATACATCGACACGAAAAGTTGCATTCCTGGAGAACGACATTTCATAGGCATACTGTGCTGTGCTCCACACATATGCTTTCAACAATTTTTTTCTTGTTTCTATGCTTGTTGTCTTTCATCATAGACGCTGTTCTTTCTTGTTAAATGCAGTTCGGTCCCCTTTTATTGTTTTACAATTATATACCCTATTTCTCCAACATTCAGTGGTTGTGAAGGGGGTAAGCAGCCTGTGGCTGCCAAGTTCTCCCAACACTTGAACTGTTACGTCATCATCGAACATTTATTGGAATTGGTGACAATAAATACTTAGTGCGGGTATCCTATAGTTTTTAGTGAAACATTTTATATACCGACAGTGGAAGTGCGTTGAAGAACACAGTCGCATTCGAACCTTTGCAGAAGACGGTTGTGTGAGAGCTTTTGAAAGCGACACCGACACCCAAACGTGCGTGTTATTGGTTGTCCGCGAAGCTTTTGTGTGTGAACCTTTATTGCCCACAGCGGCACAGGCCTTAAGGTATTTATACCCTTCCTTAAGTAGTTGTTGTAGTTGTTTTTAGTTATTACATAACCGCTCCACCGCCATCAGTATTGCTACAAAAAGCAATTGGTCCTTCCCTATAATTAGCATATCTTATCACCTCCTCTCATTCATCCCCAATAATCTATTGGTCCAATCGATCCGCATTCACTAGTTCTATGGTTTATACGCATGTCCTAAATTAAATACACTTTTGCATTCCAGCGAGCGTTTTTTAATTAATTAATGATTTAGCTTTAAATTTGTGTTCAAACCCCATATTTAGCGGGTTAAAATATGTACAATATTAGCTACATACTTTCGTTAGACTAAATTAAGCGATTTCGCCGTAATTAAACCAACAAACAAATCCTTAATATAAAATTTGCTAATTTGCACTAAAAGCCATTGCGCGTTTTTAGTATCACATACAACTTTCAGTCGGTTTACAACGTAAAATATTTAATACATTTGCAGGGTAATAAAGTTGTAAAGCTGAACCCATCTTGCAAATATGTTAAGCCGCATGTTTAAACGTTCCTGTGATCTTTTGATGGTAAAAGTCGCCCGGGTTTTTAAGCTGTAAATCTTATCTAAACGCTTTGTTTGACAAACCGTTAGGTTTTCTACGTGGTTTAAACCACATTGCAGGCCAATAGTCATAAAACGTGATTTATTGGTTTATACGCTATTTGACATTTTTCGTGGCTTGAACAACAACCCATAATATTTTAATATTTCTCAGCGCACATCTGACCGGTTACCGTTTTACAGCAGTTTTATAGTGTAGGCCTTTCAGAATAACTTTCAGAATGGCTCCGAAGAAAATACAGGTAGCCGAGCTCGAATTGCTTAAAATACGCATTATGGAAATGTGGGAACTGGGTAACGCTATACAAAGTGACCCAACTTTAAAAACGTTGTTCCATATTCAAACAAGGGGAGTAAATGACCTTTACACCAATTTCAATAAAATTTTAGTTGCTGTCTTGGCGTCCTGTGACGAGGTAGAATCATTAAATTACAACGCTTTACGGAAGGAAGTAGATTCCGCTTATTATTGCATACTGCTGCATCTTGAAACGATGAAAGCACCACAAATCATTGAAAATGCTCCAAGCAGCACGGGATCAAAATTGTTACCGTTAAAGCTCCCACGTTTTAATAATGAGGCAACTGAATTTTCATCTTTCATCGATTTATTTGACAGTCTGGTCTATAATAACGTGTCGCTGTCCAATATTGAAAAGCTAAATTACCTTATCAGTTGCTGTAGCGGGGAGTCTTTGAAAATCATTAAATCGGTACCCATTTCGGGAGATAATTTTATCATTTCATATAACGCCTTGCGTGAGAGATTTAGCAATCCGCGTTTATTGGCAACTTTGCATTGGAAAGCTATGAAAGACTTTCCACCTTTAAAATCAGAAGACCCTAAGAAACTTAGGGCACTTATTGATTGTTTTTCAAAGAACCTTGCTGTTCTAACTAACTTAAAGTTTCCCACTGAACATTGGAACTTTATTCTAGTCGATTTTCTTTTAGAAAAGCTCGATCCGTTCACTAGAAAACGCTTCGAACTCCAATCGGATCCGAAGCAAATACCCAATTTCGATGATTTGAGATATTTTTTAACTCAACAATGTGCAGCGTTGGAAACCTTTTCTTCAACCGCACCTGTTTCTTATTCGACGACTGTCCATACATCTCACACATCAGTGCCTAAGAAATCCTCAGCGTTTCAATTTAAACCAAAAGTTTCTTCTAACGTAGTTTCACTGGATACACCAAGTAGCTCCAGTGACTCAAATAATTCATTTTCGCACCATTGTCCTTCTTGCAAAGGCAATCACTTAATTTACAGATGTCAATCGTTTCTAAAGAAAACTCCGACGGAACGTTTTGACATTGTCAAACGCTTACGCCTTTGTTTAAATTGCTTACGAACAGACCATGCGTCCATGCAATGCAAATCCTATAACTCTTGTCGAACCTGCGCCAAGCCGCATCATACCTTGCTACATTTTGAACCGCAACCTGCTTCTAGCCGTTCAGCTGAACCGACCGCTACACCTATGCATAAAAATGCCAATAGGACGCAGTCAGCTTCTCCTATTCCGGCAAATGTTTTGTCTTCACAGACGAATTTAAATCCTGGGGTTACTGTCTTACTCTCCACTGCTGTTGTGGAAGTTCAAGACCGGTCTGGTAGATACAAACCGATCAGGGTACTCTTAGACCCTGGCTCCCAAGCTAGCTTTATTCGAGACGATTGCGTGAGCAAACTTTGGCTTCCACGCATACGTTCTCAAGTTCCGATTTATGGACTTGGACAGACAACTTCAGCAGTCAATAGGGGTGCCGTCAGCTGCACCATTCGCTCTATGTTAGACTCTGAAAAATCTCTAGAAGTCACAACTTTTGTGCTTTCGTCGATATCTGGCAAATTACCTAGCGTTGAAGTTCCTAATAATTGGGAACACTTATGCGGCCTGCACTTTGCAGACCCGACCTGGAACTCTCCAGGAACTATTGACATGCTCCTTGGAGCAGATGTTTATCCGTTCATCATCAATGGCGGTGTTATACATGGCAAATTTCTTCAGCCTGCCGCCATAAATACAATTTTTGGTTGGACTATTATTGATCCCACAAAAAGCTTGCAGTCTGATACTGTCCAAGCATTTTTTACTTCTGTAGAAGATCCTATCGACCAGACCCTAAGGCGGTTTTGGGAGATAGAAGAGTTGCCATCAAGCCTTATACTTCTCCAGAAGAAGAAAAGGCAGATTTGATTTTGAAAACGCGTTTTCTCGTGACCCTAGCGGTCGTTTTATTGTTGCGTTACCGTTCAACGATACTTTGCCCGTTTTGATAATTCCTTTGACATGGCTAAAAAGACTATTTTCGTTGGAGCGCAAATTGCATGCTCAACCGGAGCTACGCGCCCAATACAACAATTTCATGCAGGACTATCTTGATGCGGGTCATATGGCATTACTCGATTCTCCGCCCGTTGGGAACGATAATTATTTTTACCCCATCACCCTGTGTTTAAAGAGGAAGGTCATACTTCTAAAATTCGTGTGGTTTTGACGCCTCTGCAAAGGCTAAAACAACGTGTCACTTAATGACACTCAATTGGCTGGACCTAGTCTCCAAAATGATATTTCGTCAATCTTATTGAAATTTCGTACTCATCGTTTCGTTTTTACTTGTGATGTTCGCCAAATGTATCGACAAATTTTGGTTACCGAAGAACATCGAAGGTTTCAATTAATTGTTTGGCGGTTCTCCGCAGAAGAACCCATTCAGACTTATCAGCTTAATACAGTGACCTATGGTATTAAGTCATCGCCTTATCTAGCATTAAAACTCTTCAGCAATTAGCCATTGACGAAGGCAAAGGTTTCCGTTAGCCGCTGAGGCTATACGGTCAAATCTATATATTGACGATTTCGTCGCCGGTGGAGATTCTATACAATCGGCCCGCGAAATTAAAGATCAACTCATCCGACTTTTACATTTGGCTGGTTTTGAACTTCGAAAATGGAGTTCTAATTCAGTTTCTATTTTGGAAGGCATTCCGTCAGATTTTGCCAATATACTTCTCTCGATTTCGATTCTGACGAATCAATAAAAATATTAGGTCTTCAATGGTCACCTACAGAAGATATTTTCTCATTTCGGGTTAAACCATTAAACCCAATATGTACAAAGCGCAACATACTTTCGCAAGTTGCCAGAATATATGATCCATTAGGGTTTTTAGCCCCACTAACACTTTTTGCAAAACGCCTAATCCAGCATCTGTGGATGTTAGGTTTAAATTGCGATGACATCCCACCAGCAGACATTTCGTCTCAATGGCAGCAGTATCAAGAAGAATTGCCGTTATTATCGTCATTAAAGTTACCACTTTGTTTACCCTCTTCGGATCCTTTTACTTGTCATTTGCATGGGTTTTGCGATGCTAGCGAGGTAGGGTATGCAGCGGTAGTGTATTTCCAGTTCATAAATCAAACTACTGGAGAAATAACTGTACAATTTGTAACCGCTAAAACAAAAGTAGCTCCAATTAAGCGCATTTCAATTCCACGTTTGGAATTATGTGCCGCCGTTTTATTAACCGATTTACTTTCTTTTACCTTTCGGTCTTATCAAGGCTTGATTGAAATCTCCGATGTTTCAGCGTGGAGTGATTCTACGGTCGCTCTCACTTGGATACGTTCTCCACCTGTTCGGTGGAAAACTTTTGTGGCAAACCGTGTTAGCCACATTCAAGAAATCATTGCACCTAGCCGATGGTTTTATATTAAATCTTCGCATAATCCGGCTGATCCTGCATCTCGGGGATTGATGCCAAGCGCGGTTATTTCATGTTCGCTATGGTGGGCGGGGCCTGAATGGCTTCACTACCCTAGTGACTCGTGGCCGCCTCAACCAACATTGTCAACCTCAATTGCTGAGGTAACTACGGAAAAGAAGATCCTAACATTTGTCGCTCAAACAGATCCAAACGTCATTGACATTTTACTAAGTCGCTTTTCATCGTTATATAAAATCCAAGGCATCGTGGCTTACATTTATAGATTTTCTAAACCCATGGCTCAACGTCATACGGGTCCCTTAACAGACATTGAATTACACAATGCTCTCATGATTATCGTTCGGCATGTACAAAATGTTACATTTTTAAAGGAAATAGCTTCGATCAAGGCAAACCGTAAATTACCTAAAAGCTTGCGAAAACTTTCTCCATTTGTTGATCCACAAAATATCTTAAGAGTAGGTGGGCGCTTGACACATTCTTCGCTTTCCTATTTCGAAAAGTTTCCTGCGTTATTGCCTCAGCGGCACCGATTAACCGAACTTATCATTCGGTCAACTTATGAAAGGTATTGCCATCCCGGTGTTAATACCACAGCGTATCTTATCCAACAGAATTTCTGGATCCTTTCTATTAAAAATTCAATCAGAAATTATTTATCATCATGTCATAGATGTTTTCGTACCAAACCGGTCCTGGTAACTCCTCCTATGGGAGACCTACCGGCAGCACGTATTACCCAAATCAAACCGTTCAGTATTGTTGGTGTTGATTTTGCTGGCCCTCTTCTAATAAAGGCTAACCGCCTGCGAGGCTCTAAAACTCTTAAGGCCTATATTTGCATTTTTGTTTGTTTTGCCACTAAGGCAGCACATATTGAACTTGTTTCGGATTTGTCGGCAGACGCGTTTCTTGCTGCTTTGCGACGATTTATAGCACGTCGAGGACGCTGTTCTCAAATCTTTAGTGATTGCGGAACTAATTTTGTAGGTGCCTATCGTCAGCTTACGAGTTATCTGCATAGTGCAGTAACCTCAGAAAGGATAAAGTGGTCGTTTAATCCACCTAGCGCCCCTCACTTCGGTGGCTTGTGGGAAAGCGGTGTTAAGTCGGTAAAGACACACCTAGCTCGCGTAATCGGCGAACAAAAACTTACCTTTGAGGAACTTCACACAGTTCTTACTCAAATTGAATCTGTTATAAATTCAAGGCCACTCTGCGCTTTGAGTTCGGATCCAAATGACTTGCGTTGCCTAACACCAGGTCATTTCCTAACTATGGAACCTCTTTCTGCACCACCAGATGAGGACCATTCAACCAACGTTTTACCATTAAAGAGCAGGTGGAAACTCCTGCAAAAACTCCATCAAGATTTTTGGGCTCGCTGGAGCCATGAGTACTTACATACTCTGAATCAGAAGGTTAAATGGCACTCTAAGGTAGGTGTCCGACAAGTTGAAAAGGACTCTATTGTCCTCATCAAGGACGACCAGCTTTCTCCACTTCAATGGAAGTTTGGTCGTATTATTAATACTTTTCCCGGTGCGGACGGTATTATACGTGTCGCGGAGATCAAAACTGCACATGGCACATTAAAACGACCTTTGGTCAAACTAGCGCCGCTACCGGTATTTTAATTTTATTTTATGTTTAGATGTATATACACATTTCTTACATGTATAGTAGTATATTATTTTTACATATTTGCTTATTTACATATATATTTTTATTTTTTCATAGTTGGTAATATCGCTCGCTGTAGTGTACCACCCTATCTTTCGTTACCTGTTTTCCTAGCAAGGTCAAATCCCATGTGATTTCCTTCACCCAACCTACTTCCCTCCTTATCAAAATTCTATGAATTTGGTGGGCGGTATGTTACGTCATCATCGAACATTTATTGGAATTGGTGACAATAAATACTTAGTGCGGGTATCCTATAGTTTTTAGTGAAACATTTTATATACCGACAGTGGAAGTGCGTTAAAGAACACAGTCGCATTCGAACCCTTGCAGAAGACGGTTGTGTGAGAGCTTTTGAAAGCGACACCGACACCCAAACGTGCGTGTTATTAGTTGTCCGCGAAGCTTTTGTGTGTGAACCTTTATTGCCCACAGCGGCACAGGCCTTAAGGTATTTATACCCTTCCTTAAGTAGTTGTTGTAGTTGTTTTTAGTTATTACATAACCGCTCCACCGCCATCAGTATTGCTACAAAAAGCAATTGGTCCTTCCCTATAATTAGCATATCTTATCACCTCCTCTCATTCATCCCCAATAATCCATGAACATTTACCGATGTAATATGTTGTCCAATATATCTTTTCGCACAGTCAACATTAGTTACAGATATTTCACAACCAACACCTGTAGTTGTTTATAATAATCATCAGATTTATTTGCGATTATTTTTTCGTCATTAGGTTTTCCGTCTCAAAACTGGTTGGACACGTACCTCCACTTATTTATATTCTGAACTAGCCTACACAGTTCCCTGAAATTCCCACACAGCCTATATACAGCTCGGTTCCCCTTCTATTGTTTTCCAATTTTATGCCCTATTGCACCGAGATTCGATGAAGGGGGTTAAGCAGCTTGTGGCTGCCAAGATCCCCAGCACTTATACATTTGCCGAATTAATAGTTTTCCAGTTAATCCTTTCACACAATTAATATTATTCGAGAATGTTGCTCAACCAATACTTATAATAATCATCATGTTTAAGTACAGTTACCTTTTTCGTGATTAATGTATCCACTTTGGGACTGGTTGGATGCGTACCTCCATTGATTTCTATTCTGAGCTAGCATACACATTTTCCTGAAATTCCTACAGCCTACATCTTTTGCTATCTGTGTGCAGTAGTCTAACCTAAGTCTACCTCTACTTTTCTTTTTTCCTATCTCTGCTTCTAATATATTCCGCACCTCATGCTGTAGTATGTGGCCTGTCATCCCATTGCTCTTAGTTTTTACCGTTTTCCGCATATTTCTTTCTTTCTTCCCCTATCATTTTTAGTACCTCTTCGTTCTTAACTTTGTCTGTCCAGGATATATTTATCAGACGTCTGTAGCACCACATTTCAAAGGCTTCTGCCTTTTACTGCTAAGTACTGTGGCACTTTTACTACGTGACGTATTATCATTAGGTCTAACCTAGGTTTACCTCTACTTTTCTTTTTTCCTATCTCTGCTTCTAATATATTCCGCACTATTCCCTCATGTGAAATAGAAAAGGAAGCTAAGATTAGAAATGGTGTTAGACAGGGTTGTATACTGTTTCCCTTGATTTTTAATGTTTATATTGAGGAAGCTTTAAACTTAGCTAGAGAGAGAAAAGAGATAGGTATTAGTGTACAGGGACAGAAAATAGACATGTTACGTTTTGCAATGATATAGCCATTATAGCAGAGTCTAGAAAAGAGTTAGGAGAGTTTTTAAATATTTTAGATGAGATACTACAAAGTAACTATAGTATGAGAATTAATTCAGTAAAGACAAAGATAATGACAAGTGAGTTACAGCCTAGTTCTAAACCAAAATTAAAAATAGGTAATACCGACTTAGAGGAGGCAGATGAATTTTGCTATTTAGGTAGTATAATTACAAAGGATGGACGTAGCAGAAGGGATATAGTAGCTAGAATAGCTCAAGCTAGAAAAATGTTTTTAAAAAAGAAAAACTTACTAATAGCTAATAGTATTAGTTTAGATAATAGAAAAAGTTTCTTAAAGTCATACGTATGGATCGTTCTACTATACGGTAGTGAGACTTGGACAATTAAAGAAGTAGATAAGAAAAAGATAGAAGCTTTTGAAACTTGGTGTTATAGGAGAATGTTAAAGATTAGTTGGACAGATAGAGTAACAAACGAGGAAGTTTATAGAAGGATAGGTGAGGATCCCTGTATGTGGAAACAACTGAAGGTCAGGAGAGATAGAATGATAGGGCACCAGTTAAGACATGAGGGATTATTTAGTAAAGTTTTAGATTATAGACTACCAAATAAAAATAGAGTAGGAAGGCCTAGACAAAGCTATATTAGTCAAATTATTAGAGATTTAGGTTGTGAAGGCTATGTAGACCTTTTTAGACTAGCTCAGAATAGAAAAGAATTTAGAGCTGCGTCAAACCGACTTTAAGTAAGTTCGAAAACAAAACCAAAAAAATAAAAATCAGTTAACTAAATGTCACCATGACAAACTCACAATTAGTTAGCGGTCTGGCATGTTGGTAGCGTTTCGTTGCTAAGCTTACCATAACATATAATTTAATAAACGTCACCATGACATAACTCACAATTAGGTAGCGGTCTGGCATGTTGGCAGCGATTCGTTGCTTAAGCCTTACCATAACATATAATTTAACACTTTTCCTTTTTGAAGCGAATAACCAGGTTATATTTCATTTCCTTATAAATGGTAATCATGTAAACATGTTAGAGTTCTTTAACAACCATCAGGTTGCTAATATCTATGTAGAGTCAGCTGGATAGGAAAAAGATAGAAGGATATAGGAAGACCTAGACCAAACTATATTAGTCAAATTATTAGAAATTTAGGTTGTGAAGGGTATGTAGTTTTTTAGATTAGCACAGAATAGAAAAGAAGTTAGAGCTGCACCAAACCGACCTTAAGTAAGGTCAAAAACAAAATGATGATGATTCCCTCATGCCGTAGTATGTGGCCTGTCATCTTATTGCTCTTATTTTTTACCGTTTTTCGCATATTTCTTTCTTCCCCTACCATTTTTAGTACCTCTTCGTTCTTAACTTTGTCTGTCCATGATATCTTCATCATACGTCTGTAGCACCACATTTCAAAGGCTTCTGCCTTTCACTACTAAGTACTGTAGCACTTTTACTACGTGACGTATTATCATTAGGTCTATTGCAAACGAACGGTTCAATTAGGACTTAACATTTGATTGGCTTTTATAACGGCGAACCTCTTTGACGTAGGCATCTAAAAATTGTTGTTTCCATGTTCGAATTGATGTGTTGTCGAAGGTGTTTCATACGTCTGGTACCAACATTTGAAGATTTATTGTGTTTCGTCTGCTTCGGGATATATTATAATTCGACAATGTCGTTTGCCTATCTTATCTTAGCGCTTTCATGAATTTTAAGTTCCTTGGTTCTCTACAGTTTATTATCGCTCCGGGCTATTCATGTGGTTTACTTATGTTTTCTAGAACATGGGTTCTTCAACTTAATCAATGCGCTTTTCAAATAACGTAAATTTCTGAAAATTAAATACACGTGATATTTCATAAAATTTGCATGTACCTTTTTTTTAAGAATATGTACGCATTTAAACAGGACCAATTATTTATGAAAATCTCTTAGAATATGCGGTTTTACATAAGATTGAGTATTTTATTAAATACAATGCTTTTACTATAAAATGTGAATGAAACTCATTTATAAAACGCTTGTTTACGCGAGTTAAAGTTCGGGCCTTTGGAGCTGGTTTTTTAAAAAGCTTTGAAACTTTAACACATTTTTTATTTACTAAGTTAAACAGAAATTACATTGAAATTTGGAATAGCTGGTTCTTAATAACATTAATAAAAATAATTTAATTGTACAGGTGAGTAGCTCAAACAACGAAGTATGGAGTTTGGAGACTGACTGCCGGGCATTGAGCTCCCGGGCCTTTTATAATAACCTGCCCCTCACACGGCTGTGAGAACTTGCAGATCTCATGTCTGCATTTCTCTTTATTGTACACTTTATTACAATGTAACGACTTAATTCTAAGTAATTGCGGTCTGTTGACCGCCTGTGACCTGCCACCTGCAGTATCACTGCCCTCACGGATGCACAGCTGCATTCCGTTCTCATGAACTGTCGATAACCTCTCTGGGTTATCCTTGTGTTACAATGTTGCATTGAACTTATACTTTTACTTAATAATTTCTAATAATTCATATTAGATTCAATACATCAATATATATAGGTAATTGGGGGATACATAACTCCTCCCACCGTAAATGAAAAATTAAGGGTTTTCTTAATTTTTAAATACATAAAATACATTATTTAAATTCATTTAAAATTCATTGTTTCTAAGGGTATACTTATTGTTTCCTTTTTTCTCTTTGTTTCCTTATATCTAGAACTGTTTCCTTCATTCTTATATCTAAGGTACATTTTGTATAATACATACATGATTACAAAAATTACTAAAATGATCAATACAATTGTCCAAACACTTATTTTATTATAATGTAACTTTGGCGTTTTGATTTCACTTAATTGTTCTTTATAACTTTCCACTAATTTCACGGCGTGGTTGAGATCGTCCAAGTCTAGATGCTCTAGCTTCATAGGTTTCTTTATTATTTCTTCGTCTTCTTGTTGTATTTTGAACTGTAGTTCCGGTAGGTTTGCAAGTTTCTTTGTTGCTATGGGATCTTGATAAACTCTGATTACTTCATCTTTCAATTTCACATAACAATCTTCTTTGAGGGTAATTAGTTTGCTTCCGATTAATGCTTGGTTATTTTCATCTTGGTTGCAGTGGATGGTTGCTATTACTTCTGTTGGAAAAATGGCTATCCATTTGTTATCTGTAACTTTTTGAATTTTCATATTAGTTATTTGCACTTGTTTGGTTTCACAGTTTTCGTAGTGATTGGAGAATTTTAATAGTTGTACTTCACAAGGGCTGTCTTCCTTAATGGTTGTTGTCGTCATCGATTGACATAAATATTGGTTTGGTGTTACTTCAGTACATTTTTCGTTTGTATAACCATATCTCAGTTCATTTAGGGATAGGAATTTGGTTTTGGGTATGATTACTTGGTATGTGCTAGTAACCTTTGTTGGAAAAGCAAATAAATGATAATAATTAATTGTTACTTTCTACTATCTAGATTTCTAAAAAATATTATTTCGTTATTCTTAATGTGGCTAAAATTTGTTGCGTTAAAGTAAGGTTGGATATTATTTGAGTAAATATTGTATTTTGTATACTGCCTAGTTTATTGGTAGTATACCGGGGTTGTTCTTTATTTATTATTACTTGGTTGTCCGTTCTACCTGGGTGGAGGTTGACGGTAAGGGTGATGATTGTCCATCTGAAATTACAGGGTGTCTTAGGTTTTTTAAATGAATGTATTTCGTTATTTTACCGTTGTCTACTACTGCTATGTTTTTATCTGATATTTTCTTAATTTTGAATGGTCCTAAATTTCTGGGTGCTGTTTTATGTCGCTTGCTTTGAAAGTTTTTCTCATATACGGTTTGTCCTATTGAAAATTTATTTGAGTCGGTATTTTTGTTTCGGGTTGTGGTGATACGTTCTTTATCGTTCTCTAATTTATCTTTTACCTTGTCATAAGTTATTTTTAATTTTTGTTTGTGGTCTTTCGCATATTGTTGATATACTTCCTTGTTGTAGTGTATGTCATAGGGATTTCGTGAATCTGAGTGTCCTAAGGTTAATTCTAAGGGCGTAAAATTTGTTGATGAGTGAATTGTGTTATTATAGGCGATTAGTGCGTATGACATTAAATTGGTTATATGTTCCTTTTTATAATTTATTCTTAATAATCGAATTTGTTCTAACAGGGTTAAATGTAATCGTTCAATTAGTCCATTTGACTCAGGGTGGTTTTCCGTTATGAAATGAATGTTTATTTTGTGTAGTTCTAAAGTGTTTTGTATTGTCTCATTTTAAATTCGCTACCATTGTCTAAAGTGATTGATTCGGGTGTTCCGTAAAATGTGAAATATTGTAAAAATCCTTGGGTCACGTCAATGCTATTTTGGATGTGATTGGTATTGCTTGGCCTATTTTTGTGAATGCGTCTATAATTGTTAGATAGTTTTGCGCTTCTACTACTAGAGTATCGGCATGAAGTTTTTGAAATGGTTTGTCGGGTGTTTTGGTTAACATTAAGGGTATCTTTGGGGGTTTCCTGTCGTATTTCGCTCTGTCACATAGTTCGCATTGGTTAATGAAATCTGTGGTCAAGTCCTTCATGTCTTTAAAATAATAACGTCTTATGAGTTGTTTTATTGTTTCGTTAATTCCACGATGGTTGGTTTTTCCTTCGTGTTGATTTCTAATTACATCGTTTATTTCGTCAGGGTCGTCTAGTGTTATTAGTTTTCTAGTACATCTGATGAGTTCAGGTCCAGAGTTGTTGAATAGTTTAGTGTATAATTCTGAAAATCTTTGGTATAAATGTTCGGTATTGAAATAAAAATAAAATCGTTTTTTCTCGGGGGTGTATTCCTTTAAAATTTTAATTATTTGTTCCTCGTTATCATCTTTTGTTATTTGAATTTGATATATCTTTTTGTTATCTACTTTTGTATATTTTACTGGATTGGGGTTATTTAAAACTTCGGTTATTATAAATTGATTGGGTTTCATATCGATTGCTTCGTTTAAAATTTTAATCGCGTTTTTTGGTTCTTCGTTTTGTGTCGAATGTATAGTGTCGATCTCGTCTGGATCTTCCCTTATTTCTGTATCGTCTACGTTTCCTATAATGGATTCCGTTTCTAATGCATTGAGTTGGATTCGGCTTAAAGCGTCTGCGTTGTTGTTATAAATTCCCTTTTTATATATAATTTCGTAATCATACTCTTCGAGTCTGATTCTCCATCTTTGTAATTTTGAATTCGGTTCTTTCAGTTTGCATAACCATACTAGTGGTCTATGATCAGTGTATATGTAAAATTTTCTTCCGTATAGGTAAGGTCTAAAATATTTTGTTGCCCAAATTATGGCTAATAACTCTTTTTCTATAGTGCTATATTTTTGTTCGGTTTCATTTAGGGTTCTGGATGCGTAGCTAATAGGTTTATCGCTACCTACTTTTCCTTGGCTCAATACTGCGCCTAATGCTACATTCGATGCGTCTGTTGTCAGTATAAAAGGTTTTGTAAAGTCTGGGTATTCTAATACAGGGTGATTAGTTAATATGTTTTAATTTTTCTACTGCTTTAATAAATTCCGGGTGTGTTCAATTTTGTTTCCCTTTTTTAAACAATTTGTCAGGGGTTTGGTTATCTGAGCGTAACCTTTAATGAATTTGCGATAGTAACCACTAAGTCCTAGAAATCCTTTAATTTCTTTGTTTGTTTTTGGCAATGGGTAATTTAGAACTGCATTTGTTTTGTCTGGATTTGGCATTACTCCTTGGGGTGTTATTACATGTCCTAAAAATGATACTTCCTTTTGTAAGAATTCACTTTTGTCTAATTGTACTTTAAAATGTGCTTGTCTAAGTCTTTCGAATACTTCCTTCAATCTTTCTATGTGTTCTACCAGTGATGTGGAATAAACTATGATGTCGTCAAGGTATACAAGGCATTTTCATTGTGTATTCCTCGTAGTATATTGTCCATGACTCTCTGGAAAGTAGCGGTGCGTTCTTTAATCCAAATGGCATTCGTTTGTACTCGTAATGTCCTCTAGGTGTGCTGAAGGCTGTTTTGATATGTCTTTTCTTCCATCTCTACCTGATGGTATCCTGATGCTAGGTCTAATGTTGTAAAATATTGACATTTGCCTAATTTGTCTAAAATTTCGGTAATATTTGGTAGTGGATATTTGTCATCTACCGTTTTTTCATTTAACTTTCTATAATCTATTACCATTCTGTACTTTCTCTTTCCGGTTGCGTCTAATTTCTTAGGTACTATTAACACGGGGCTGCTCCATGGTGAATTGGAGTGCTGGATTATGTCTTGGTCTAACAAGTCTGCTACTTGTCTGTCAGCTTCTTCTTGGCTTGCATGAGGTAGTCTATATGCTTTTGTAAAGATTGGTTTATTGTCTGTTAACTCGATATTATGTTTTACTGTGTTGGTGAATGTTAATGGTATTCCTTCACAATGGAATATGTCTCGGTATTCAAAACATAAGTTCTTAATTGCTCTTTCTTCTTCTTGATTGATATCGGTATTAAAGCGGATGTTAGTTAAATTTTCTCTTAACATTTCGTCATGTTCTATTGGGTTGTAATTATTTTCTAAATTCTCGTCTATTTCCATTTCGTTAAAATTTAGTTCTTCTATGTTAATTGGGTCTGTCAATGATACTTCTACGGGATAGTCGTTTGAATTTAATATTGTTGTGGTTGCAAAGTTATCTTTTATTTGTACTAAGGCAGTTGGGGTTTCTACTCCTTGTTGAAGAGTTATATGATTTATTATTCCTAAATTTTTGTTAGATTTTACTGGGATTTTTATTTTTCTTTCCGTTCGGGGTTCTATAGTGTATTTTTGTTCAACTTGTGTGTTTTGAAATTTAATTGGGATTTTTCCGTATTTTGTCCTTAATAAGCGATTTTTAATGTCAATGTTGGCTCTAGTTTTCTTAGAAGGTCCATTCCGATTAATCCGTCATATTTGTCGTTAAATTCGAATACACAAAATTTATGTTTCATTTAACATTAAATGTTCTCGGTAAGGGTATATTTGCTACGAATTGGTGTAGTGTCGTTTGATGAGCTGTTTTGATTTTGAATGGTTCTCTTTCTACATAATCTAAATAATGTTTTTGTACGGTTCTGGGGCTAATTAATGTTTTCGATGATCCGGTGTCAATTAATAGTTTGAATTTGGCGTGGGGTATTTCTATGTATGGTAATACTAAGTGATTTATGTTATTTAAGTTTATTAAGTTTGGTCCGTTATGAATTGGTCCATTTGAAAATTTGAGTTTGAGTTTTCTTCGTCGTACTCCTCGTAAGTTTCGTATTGTTCGTCACGTTCATAAGTTTCTGCATGGTTTGATTCATTGTTCGTAGGTGTCTCAATGTCATTATTCTGGTCAGTGTCAAATTTTTCTATTTCTTGATGGAATGATGTAAAATTACGTTTCTGATGAGGGTTTGGTCGGATATGTGTTATTTTTGTGTTTTGTCTGGTGTTACCAGATGAGTTGTCCATTGGTGTTGGTTTGTAATAATTGTTAGGGTTGTTATGAGTATTAGTCATTGGTGTATTTCTATTAGGGTTTGCGTTGAATGCTGGTCTTTGTTGGTTTAGGTTTTGATTGAATCTCGGTTGGAATGCGGGTTTCGTAAAAGTTGGGTTGAATGTTGGTCTTGAAAAATGTTTATATTGATTATTAAAATTGGTATTGTTAAAACTTGGGTTGTTACTTCGCGGTTGATTTGTTTGTGGGTTAAAGGGTGTGAATTTTTGTTGAGGGATCGTTTGTCTTGTAGCTTGTATAGTTTTTGTTGGTGAATAGCTTTTATTCGCGTTGGGATTGTATAGTCTGTTGCGGTAATACATTACATTTTCTTCTTCTATTACTAGGCTCATAGCTTCTTCTAGATTTTGGGGTCGTTGGAATCTGATTTTATCCGATAGTCGTTCTGGTAAAGCGTTTATGTATGTGTCTAGTGCCATTTCGTCGTACATTTTGTTTTAAATGTCTAACGTTTTGATCGGGTTCTTCGACTTTTAATTTTGTTAAAATTAAACTTCTCACGTCTTGGCATTTCATTCCGAATTGGTAGGGGGATTGATTGTGTTCCATTCTAAGGTTTATTAGGTCTCGTACCAGGCATTTTATATTACGTTGGTCTCCAAAATATGCAATTAGTAGCTGTTTAAACTGGTCCCATTCCGATAAATCGTCCCTACTGGCGATTAAGGTTAGTGCCCTTCCGGCTAGTTTACTTATTACTAAGCGTATAAGCAATGAATTTCTTGCGTCATCTCCGGGTTTGTAAAAGGTTTTTAGGAACATTTCACATGCTCCAATGAAATTTGAGAGATGGGCCTGGGTGCCATCAAACGTCTGAATTGTCTCTAAATAGAGACGTAAGTCTGTGTTACTCATGTTGGTTAAGGGTTGTTTTTGATTTTTGGAAAATTTAAATTTTTTTTTTTTTTTTTGAATTAAGCTTTATTTCGTTATCTGTAATATTAATTTTTGGTTTAGATTTGTTAATATTGCGTCGAGTTATTTTTTTAAATCGTAGTTGCTGTTATTTATATTTAATTACACAATGCAGTGATGTTCTTGTGAGATTTATTTCAATAATGTTAGAATAATTACCGTAGTCTGGGATTTGTCTGTTTTTAATGCAGCTTTTACTTTGTCTTGAGTTCCTGCTTCTTAAGGAATCTTAAATGGATAGATTTATTCTCGTTTAGCTTTGTTTTGGTTAAATTCTGTTAATTAATACTCTTTCCGTGGGTTTTACTGAGTTGCGTAAACGTACAGTTCGTCTGTCTTGTGTTCTACTTATAACTTAAGGTTGATTACTCCTGTGCTTCATGGTTGAAATTGAATACTTAAGAATGTAATCTTCGTTACTTTGTTACGTACGTTGAGTTAACTGCACTTACAGGTGTTATAGGATTTACTTGCTAATGCTTTGTTAAAGTGTTACGTCTGTTTTATTTTTAGATCTCTTGGTATTATAATGCTTGTTGGTAATTGAATCTCTCCGTAATGTGCGTTTTCAGGTTTACAATTATGAGTGTATGATAACGTTTTAGCGTTTTAATTAAAGATTCTTATGATGACCGTTTTACTGCACTTTATAATGCTGATTAATTAGTTGAAAAACGTTTAGAGTTTATTGCAATTGTACACGCTTTTATGGATTGTAGGTATTAATGTAGAAACTGCGTCGATTTTATTATCCCGTGTATGATGCAAATTGCTTTAGTACTGAAAGTTCCTGAAAGCTATTTCTTTAGTACTGTGCAAGGATTCTGAAAGCGATTTTCTCTGAGTTTTAATTGTATAATAAGGAATGCTTTCTTCGCGTATTTATCTTAGGTGGTTTTAAGTTACCGTATTTTTTAGTTAATGCAGAATGTTCTTGTGATTTATTCAGTATTATAGAGGTCAATGGTTTAATTAAACGTTCTGTACTGCTTGTTCGAATTAGCTTTGAAATTGAATTGCGTTAGCTTACCGGTTTATAAACGTGCGTTGGATCGCGGTGATTGAAGTTTCTTATTTTTGGTGTTTAGTGAATGTGCGCCCGTTATTTTTTGGATTATTGAGTTCGTTCTATTAATTATGGTAAGAATCTTTTAATATTAATTCTCATTTGTTTTAAAAGAAAATTTCTTTTAAACTTCAAGTTTCATTTGTTTTTTAAAGAAAAATTTTATCTCTTTAACATTCGTCTCATAAAATGTTATACAGTCTCGTTTTGAAATTAATTCACTTTGAACTATTTTCAAAAAATATTCATAAAAATACAATTCATAAACAGTAAATATAAATGGTACTCAATAGTTATAATACTAGCATATATCAATGATAGTTTTTGGTTTGAAATAAAATTATGGAAATGAACTTACATTAATTTCATCTGTTTCTTTGGTGGGTTTGATCGATTCTGTATCTTGTCCACCTTGGTTTGATTGTTGGCCTTAGACGATTCTTGTTCCTTGTCCAACTTGGTTTGTTGCTGGATTCAGACTATGCTTGTTCTTCCTCCAACTTGGTTTGGGTTCTGCCAAAATTTCGAATAAAAATTCTTGGTCACCAATCTTCCGATTTTTGGATTTTCAGTGCCCTTTTGACATCCGTTACGACTGCGCCAGTTAAAGTTCGGGCCTTTGGAGCTGGTTTTTTAAAAAGCTTTGAAACTTTAACACATTTTTTATTTACTAAGTTAAACAGAAATTACATTGAAATTTGGAATAGCTGGTTCTTAATAACATTAATAAAAATAATTTAATTGTACAGGTGAGTAGCTCAAACAACGAAGTATGGAGTTTGGAGACTGACTGCCGGGCATTGAGCTCCCGGGCCTTTTATAATAACCTGCCCCTCACACGGCTGTGAGAACTTGCAGATCTCATGTCTGCATTTCTCTTTATTGTACACTTTATTACAATGTAACGACTTAATTCTAAGTAATTGCGGTCTGTTGACCGCCTGTGACCTGCCACCTGCAGTATCACTGCCCTCACGGATGCACAGCTGCATTCCGTTCTCATGAACTGTCGATAACCTCTCTGGGTTATCCTTGTGTTACAATGTTGCATTGAACTTATACTTTTACTTAATAATTTCTAATAATTCATATTAGATTCAATACATCAATATATATAGGTAATTGGGGGATACATAACTCGCGTAGAACATAATAAATACTGCAGTCTTATCTAAAACATGTTTCCTTCATCATTAAATTACGATGAAAACTCGTTTTAATCATATTCCGGTATTGATACATTATATACCGGGCGTTTCACAAATACGTTTTTCTATACAAATAAATATCTACATAATTGGGCTTTTTCTTGAATTTTATCGAATTTTCTCGAGTTTAGGACGTTGGATGTTTATGAGATGTTGAAATATGACCTCTCCATGGCCTTAAATCGGATCAATATATATATATATATATATATATATGTGTGTGTATATATATAATATATGTTTATATAGGATAATAACGTCACACCCAAATGGAGGAAAGTAAAATTTTTCAATAATTAACGTTTACACAAAATGCAGCATTTAATTGCCGAAACAAACTACGATTTTGAGAATCCAATTCGAATCAGCGAAACTACAGAAAGGGTATAAAATAGATAAGATATCGCGTTTAATAGCTCTGACTATATTACAGAGTCGTGGAAGAGAGATAGCCACGAATAGTTTTTAGTGCAAGAAAAGATGCGAGATATTTTACGACCGCAATAACTTTAAACTGACAGCTCATTAAAAATGAAATCGGGGTAATTGTAGCATCGTGCGGATGTGTCATACTTCGACAACAATCGAATGATGACGTATTAAGCTTATTTGTTATATAAGTAGGAAATAAATTAGAACGGCGTCATTAATTCTTTCTACATCAAACATGTAATTTTAAAAGCTGTAATTCATGCTGTAACATAAAAATTGGAAGATAAGCTATGAACCATAATTATTTTAAAGAGTACAAAGACGATTAATCGTAAGTAATATTAGTGCAGGAGCACAAGCAAATTTTAATCTATTATTAATAAATATACTTTCTAAAACGTATACTTCAATGGATGGAAAATTAATTAAAATTTGAAATGGATCCAGGAAGTTTTCAATGCAGTTAATTTCAATGCAAACGAGATGTCTATGAGCGAAGACAAGTAGTCAAATGAAAAATTTGGATTTACTAAGTGCAAGTATAAATTTGTTTTGAGGGACATTTGAATATTATTAAGTAAATTAAGCTTGAATATGTATATAATTTTTATAAAAATTATTTACAAAATTTTCTGCTCGAGTCGATCAACTACACCGAGAGAAATAGGATAATAGAAGTATATTTAAACTTCCAGCAAAACTGAAAGTAAATTTTGTGACTCACATATGAGATGTTTTGGGGATCTGTAATTGTTAAGAAAGATTAGGTGAAAATTATCTTAATACGTAAGTAGTCATAGCGTAAATTTCCTATCTAAACTTAGGCTGTAAATTGTATTTGTAAGCGTTATTTATATCTGTGAATGAAAGAGATTATTTAGATAATGTGTGTAAAAAAAATATGTTTTTGAATGTATAGAAGATTGTTCATAGATGTTTCTTGAGATTTCTGTGTTTTATTTCATGTTTCATAAAATCCACAGCATAATTTTTGCTGAGCTACATTACAGGAATAAGGGCACGGTAAGAGAAAAGTTTATATTTTCTAGTGCATCCTTATAGATACAGAACAGCTCTACCCATATAATTTTTCAGAGCGGAGAGCACAGCTAGCTCTCTCTCTCTTTCTCGGTCTCTCTCTCTCTCTCTCTCTATATATATATATATATATATATATATATATATATATATGCAGGCTTTTTATCGTTGTCTAGGGGCTGGGTTTATATCTACAATCATTACACTGCAGACAATTAAGTAATAAGTATAATTCCGTCAATTTAATACATACCATTAACGACTTGACAGTATCAAAACTTCACAGATTAATACAATTAAATTTTTCACGTCTAACACAGTAACTTTTGAAAATAACACATTGCGTCTCAACCTGATATTTTCCGTCTTTGCAATTTAGTACTGAGGCCGACTTTCTCAATACACGTCTAATAATTATAGCACGTTAACTAGGGGCGGCTAGATTAATTCCCGCGCGTCTATGTCGGATTAACCTACTCTTTACCGCGTCCTGAGTATTACTGACTGTGATTCTTATTTCAACCCCATAAAAGGTGAACCCTTCTCTGTCCGCTGTTGCTAGGAAGCTAGCGTTCTATTTGTTGAAGGTTAACTTTTGAAACAGGCAGAGACCTTACTGAATCTATGAAATCAACGGAACTAAAATATTAATACTAATATAATGCTACTATAATGCTAAAATAAAAACTAAAATCCTACATATATATTGCTGTGATTCCTCTCATATCTCTAGGTACTGGCCCTTTAAAAAAAAAACATTCGAGCCCCACAGTTTGGGCGTCAAGAATGCTGTGAAACCTCTTGAATTACCTGGTCCGTCGTCTTTCTTCTGTTAATCGCCTCGGCTGCTCCTCTAGATAACTTACATCCTCAATCATAAAAGAAACAAACACATTCCTACCAAAAACATCAACGTTAACTCTATTTACATCAATATTCAGAATACATTAAAATTTCAAAATTAAAACTCAGCATAAATTTCAGTTTTAAAAAGAATTTCAAGATTAATTTTATTATCATTTTACTGTGCATCCAAAATTAAAGTCCTTGTTGGATGCCTACTAATTAATATAACAATATAAGCAGACCGGAGTCTGAGTATAAAGGGAGCATCTACCACCCCTTTACGTTAATTAACCAGGTTCGTCTAATTGAGCTCAAAGACATACCCAAATTTTCATCATATTCCTGAACATCAAAACAAAATACCCCTTTTTACTTAAACAAGCAAATTTCATCTTAAAATTAAACGTTTATGGTTAGAACAATTTCACTAATGTCCATTTAAAGTAAATCAATTATAAAGTCATTCAATACACACAAAAATGTCAAACAAAATAGTATAATTTACCTGAAGGTTACTGTCCTCGTAGCTTCGAAGTATTGTTTCTTTAGTTAATCACACCATTCAGCAGGATTATATTTACGGCTTCTGATTCTCTACGCTTTAAAAAATTTCTCCATCACCATCCATTCAAAGTCGTTTCTGGGCCTTTCCGGAACTCATCTGTGTTTATCTGACCCTTGTTTCATGGATCCAGACACGTATTTGAACCATTTAATTATTAACACCCCCGAAAAATAGCAAAGAAATTCCTGCTTCTGTCACCAATATACGCCAAAACTGCCTACTTTTGTGTATACATTCGTCGTTGTAAATTTTGCTAATTGGTTACAGTGAAACTAAATTTTATTACCTTGTATCTAAGTGCACTGAAGTACATTCATGTTAGCACGTAAATAACAAGCTATTTTGAATCACTAAAATATACTCGCAAACTTTAAATTATTTAATCAAACTAAAATGCACGGTTTAACATCTTCAATCAAGTCGCGTATGTACGAGCTTTTAACGCATCGAATCGTCAAAAGTCTAAGAGGGCTTGTTTATATTCATCTCGGTATATATAGCAAAAAGCCTGTCTGTCGGTCGGTTCCCCAAAACGGGTAATTCTAAAGAATTCCTCATTCTATGTTCCCAGTCTGTTGCTCGCACGTCGATTTTACGAATTTTCACTCGCCCCATTCAAATCTCAGAAAATTTCCACACGGCACGCAAGCATGTCCGAGAAAAACTAATTGATTTTGTACAGAAATTGTTGTTCTACCTCTGATATTTGCATCCTATTTTTAACCAATTGTGACCCCGTGACGTTGCTTAAATCCCGCCTTCTACAATATGTGTCTTTGCTTGACGCATTTTCTTTCCTTCTCTACCGTGTTCTTATTGGTGCAACTTGATATTCTTTATTATCGATTATTTTAGTCCACATGGAGTGTGAAATAACCAGCTTTAGCAATTCTCGTAACTATTATGCGACGTTTTCCCAAGATTCTTTGAAACATTAATTATCTGCAAAATTTACGCCGAATGTGATATTTAAACTACGCAGGTGTTCAAAATAATATTACTTCTCAGAGCTTTATTCCGTGGTATTTTAATCTTGGGTTTTTACAAGTTTCTATAGGTATTATATGTTATTAACGGTTTAATTAACTCCAATTAAAATTGATTTCTATCCTTTTTATTTTTAGCGAATACAACTTAAATATTAATTATTATACGTACACTTTGTTTTACTACCGGTTACTTAAAATAGGGTTAATTAATATAAACTTTGTACGTAATTTCTCTTTGTTTAGGAATAATTACATTACACGCAGAGTTTTCACTACTGCTTCGTCTTATAAATAATTTAAATTTCTTATTTTTACTGAAACAACCGAGTTTATTTATGCTTCATGGTTTTAATAACGCGTATTATTTAATGAAATTCCTTATACACGGTGATTAAAATCATTTGATGTGATTATTTAATTTTCTACCCTGGTCTAAATATGAGTATTTTCCCCCCTATTTGAATACAAATAATCCCACTTATTTGACTTCAAATATAAAACATTTAGACAAAAAAAAATTACAAAAAAAATTGCCTATCTCTCTCTACCCTTATCTATCTAACTTACCTACTTTGTTTCCAATCAAAAAAAATATTTACACCTATCCTATATCCCTATCCTATTCCTAACTCTCACCTCATTCTATAAACTGAAATTATCCCTAACTTCATCCTACTCATCCATCTAATCCTATATACATCCTATCTACCTATCCTATTCCTAACTTTTAACTAATCTTCACTATACTTCACTTCCCCCTACCTAATCCTATATACCTATCCTACTCTTACTCTATTCCTAACTCTCCACTAATCTTATATGAAATATCTATACTTAACCTATCTTATTTTCTTCCTGCATTTACTCTTTATCCTCATCCTAAACCTATTTCTAATTATCTCCCATATTTATCCTATATCTAGCTCTATTTTCTATAAACACTTACTTCTTTTCTATATACACCTATATCTACTCTCTATTCTATTCTTATTCCTATATCTATACTAAAATTCACCTATCTCTATCCTTTGTTCATCAAGTTATTTAAATCTAACTCTCTTCTTGACCCTCCAAGTCTTTCTTCTTACCATCCTAATACTCTTCATCCCTATCTCTCCCCCTTCTATATCTATACTTATCATCCCTATTATCTCACATACAATAAACTTATCATCCCTATTATCCTGACTCTTAAATATTACTTCTTCTTCAGTCCCTACACTTGTCTGTTTCTCATTTATTATTGTTTCCCTTTCTGCCGACAAACCAAACGATACTACTTTACAATTATCGATTTTTCCCTCTATGGAAAATCCTATGTACCTTCTAGACTGCTTGTGTAATGGAATCCGCCAGAATGAATCCTTTAAATCTACTTGATTAAAACAAACTTGCCATCTTTACTTAATTTCGTCTTCACCTGCTCCTGATATGCTGCTTCTACCCCCACTACTTCTGCATGTTTTTGTATTAAAGCTTGAACCTCTACTTTCCTATCCTCTGGACATCTTATTGTGTTGATCTGTTTTACTTCATCCTCCTCTACCTCTACTACATTAATACTAAACCCCGTGTCATCCTCTGTGACTTCATAACTGCCCTTCCATGGCACTACCCTATCATTAATCCTTATTACCTTCCTTTCCATATCTATCAAAACCCCTAACTTCATCATACAGTCAACACCTAAAATGCTCTGAAACTTCAGTCCAGGTACAATTACAAACTCCTGTTCACAGCTTAAACCTCCTATATCTATCCTAAGCACCACAACACTATTTACTACAGCAAACTTCTTTTTATTTGGAGCTACTAAATGGCTACGTTTTATAGGCATAATTCTATCACAAACCTTATCCCTAATTTTGCTGACGAATTCCTCCGATATTAAACTCGCCTCTGCCCCTGTATCAAGTAATACTTCTACATTATTTTCAAAATTTCTAAATTAACAATTGGCAAACATAATTTTTCCTCAGTTTCTGGCTCTACTTCCTCCTCAATTTTGAAAAATTCACGTGGATGTTCGTATACATTTACACAGAAATCTAGTGGTCTGTCACGTTCTAAAATCCTGTCTCATCCTGTTTTCCGTGCTTGGTCCTGGTTGTCCTTCTACAACCTGTGCGTACGTCCTCCTCGTATTAATATCCGTGTCCCTGTCTCTATTCGGCGTGCTGGTCACAGTCCTGTTTACTTCCGGTAAACTGTTCTGTCGCGTGTAACTAGGTCTTGGCGTCGGTCCCCTAGTCGCACTATTACTTCTGTATTCCTGTCCTCGTCGTTCCCAATTCGGTCGAAAATTTCTGTTGTAGTCAGGCCGTCTCGGATAATTCGGTGTCCTGTTGTCAAACCTAACTGTGTTAACGTTTCGTTCTCGTATCTCTCTTGTCCGTCCTACACATACATCGTCATATCTCTGCAAATACTCTAAAATGTCTCCCGTTCTGTGATGTTTTGTAAGGCCACGTGTTGTCTAATTTCCAGTTCAAAATGTCGTGATAGGTACTTGATAATCTGTCTGTCCGTCAATGGTGGATTCAGTTGTTTGGCCACACTGTACTTGCGGATGGCATATTGCTCCCTAGAACCTGCAAACTCTCCCTTAAATTTTCCTGTAATCAAGTCGTCCCTAATCTGATCCTGTTTGTGATCACTCCAGTAATGTTGTAAAAATTTGTCTTCAAAGTCCTGATACGTGTCTATGTCCTGTCCTACTAAATTGTACCACGCTTCCGCAAGTTAAAGTTCGGGCCTTTGGAGCTGGTTTTTTAAAAAAGCTTTGACACTTTAACAATATTTTTATTACTAAAATTTGTACATAATAACTTTTAAAAATTAATTGTACAGGTGAGTAGTCTATGTAGACAACAATGTAAAAGTTGTAATACGCAGACTGACTCGGTTGAGTAGCTCAAACAACGAAGTATGGAGTTCGAAGACTGACTGCCGGGCATTGAGCTCCCGGGCCTTTTATAATAACCTGCCCTCCACACGGCTGTGGGAACTTGCAGATCTCATGTCTGTGTTTCTCTTAATTGTACACTTTATTACAATGTAACAACTTAATTCTAAGTAATTGCGGTCTGTTGACCGCCTGTGACCTGCCACCTGCAGTATCACTGCCCTCACGGATGCACAGCTGCATTCCGTTCTCATGAACTGTCGATAACCTCTCTGGGTTATCCTTGTGTTACAATGTTGCATTGAACTTATACTTTTACATAATAATTTCTAATAATTCATATTAGATTCAATATATCAATATATATATGTAATTGGGGGATACATAACTCCTCCCACCGTAAATGAAAAATTAAGGTTTTTCTTAATTTTTAAATACATAAAATTCATTATTTAAATTCATTTAAAATTCATTGTTTCTAATGGTATGCTTATTGTTTCCTTTTTTCTCTTTGTTTCCTTAAATCTAGAACTGTTTCCTTCATTCTTAAATCTAAGGTACATTTTGTATAATACATACATGATTACAAAAATTATTAAAATGATTAATACAATTGTCCAAACACTTATATTATTATAATGTAACTTTGGCGTTTTGATTTCACTTAATTGTTCTTTATAACTTTCCACTAATTTCACGGCGTGGTTGAGATCGTCCAAGTCTAGATGCTCTAGCTTCATAGGTTTCTTTATTATTTCTTCGTCTTCTTGTTGTATTTTGAATTGTAGTTCCGGTAGGTTTGCAAGTTTCTTTGTTGCTATGGGATCTTGATAAACTCTGATTACTTCATCTTTCAATTTCACATAACAATCTTCTTTGAGGGTAATTAGTTTGCTTCCGATTAATGCTTGGTTATTTTCATCTTGGTTGCAGTGGATGGTTGCTATTACTTCTGTTGGGAAAATGGCTATCCATTTGTTATCTGTAACCTTTTGAATTTTCATATTAGTTATTTGCACTTGTTTGGTTTCACAGTTTTCGTAATGATTTGAGAATTTTAATAGTTGTACTTCATAAGGGCTGTCTTCTTGAATGGTTGTTGTCGTCATCGATTGACATAAATATTGGTTTGGTGTTACTTCAGTACATTTTTCGTTTGTATAACCATATCTCAGTTCATTTAGGGATAGGAATTTGGTTTTGGGTATGATTACTTGGTATGTGCTAGTAACCTTTGTTGGAAAAGCAAATAAATGATAATAATTAATTGTTACTTTCTACTATCTAGATTTCTAAAAAATATTATTTCGTTATTCTTAATGTGGCTAAAATTTGTTGCGTTAAAGTAAGGTTGGATATTATTTGAGTAAATATTGTATTTTGTATACTGCCTAGTTTATTGGTAGTATACCGGGGTTGTTCTTTATTTATTATTACTTGGTTGTCCGTTCTACCTGGGTGGAGGTTGACGGTAAGGGTGATGATTGTCCATCTGAAATTACAGGGTGTCTTAGGTTTTTTAAATGAATGTATTTCGTTATTTTACCGTTGTCTACTACTGCTATGTTTTTATCTGATATTTTCTTAATTTTGAATGGTCTTAAATTTCTGGGTGCTGTTTTATGTCGCTTGCTTTGAAAGTTTTTCTCATATACGGTTTGTCCTATTGAAAATTTATTTGAGTCGGTATTTTTGTTTCGGGTTGTGGTGATACGTTCTTTATCGTTCTCTAATTTATCTTTTACCTTGTCATAAGTTATTTTTAATTTTTGTTTGTGGTCTTTCGCATATTGTTGATATACTTCCTTGTTGTAGTGTATGTCATAGGGATTTCGTGAATCTGAGTGTCCTAAGGTTAATTCTAAGGGCGTAAAATTTGTTGATGAGTGAATTGTGTTATTATAGGCGATTAGTGCGTATGACATTAAATTGGTTATATGTTCCTTTTTATAATTTATTCTTAATAATCGAATTTGTTCTAACAGGGTTAAATGTAATCGTTCAATTAGTTCATTTGACTCAGGGTGGTTTTCCGTTATGAAATGAATGTTTATTTTGTGTAGTTCTAAAGTGTTTTGTATTGTCTCATTTTTAAATTCGCTACCATTGTCTAAAGTGATTGATTCGGGTGTTCCGTAAAATGTGAAATATTGTAAAAATCCTTGGGTCACGTCAATGCTATTTTTGGATGTGATTGGTATTGCTTGGCCTATTTTTGTGAATGCGTCTATAAATGTTAGATAGTTTTGCGCTTCTACTACTAGAGTATCGGCATGAAGTTTTTGAAATGGTTTGTCGGGTGTTTTGGTTAACATTAAGGGTATCTTTGGGGGTTTCCTGTCGTATTTCGCTCTGTCACATAGTTCGCATTGGTTAATGAAATCTGTGGTCAAGTCCTTCATGTCTTTAAAATAATAACGTCTTATGAGTTGTTTTATTGTTTCGTTAATTCCACGATGGTTGGTTTTTCCTTCGTGTTGATTTCTAATTACATCGTTTATTTCGTCAGGGTCGTCTAGTGTTATTAGTTTTCTAGTACATCTGATGAGTTCAGGTCCAGAGTTATTGAATAATTTAATGTATAATTCTGAAAATCTTTGGTATAAATGTTCGGTATTGAAATAGAAAAAAATCGTTTTTCTCGGGGTGTATTCTTTTAAAATTTTAATTATTTGTTCCTCGTTATCATCTTTTGTTATTTGAATTTGATATATCTTTTTGTTATCTACTTTTGTATATTTTACTGGATTGGGGTTATTTAAAACTTCGGTTATTATAAATTGATTGGGTTTCATATCGATTGCTTCGTTTAAAATTTTAATCGCGTTTTTTGGTTCTTCGTTTTGTGTCGAATGTATTGTGTCGATCTCGTCTGGATCTTCCCTTATTTCTGCTTCGTCTACGTTTCCTACAATGGATTCCGTTTCTAATGCATTGAGTTGGATTCGGCTTAAAGCGTCTGCGTTGTTGTTATAAATTCCTTTTTTATATATAATTTCGTAATCATACTCTTCGAGTCTGATTCTCCATCTTTGTAATTTTGAATTCGGTTCTTTCAGTTTGCATAACCATACTAGTGGTCTATGATCAGTGTATATGTAAAATTTTCTTCCGTATAGGTAAGGTCTAAAATATTTTGTTGCCCAAATTATGGCTAATAACTCTTTTTCTATAGTGCTATATTTTTGTTCGGTTTTATTTAGGGTTCTGGATGCGTAGCTGATAGGTTTATCGCTACCTACTTTTCCTTGGCTCAATACTGCGCCTAATGCTACATTCGATGCGTCTGTCGTCAGTATAAATGGTTTTGTAAAGTCTGGGTATTCTAATACAGGGTGATTAGTTAATATGTTTTTGATTTTGTCTACTGCTTTAATAAATTCCGGGGTGTGTTCAATTTTGTTTCCCTTTTTTAAACAATTTGTCAGGGGTTTGGTTATCTGAGCGTAACCTTTAATGAATTTGCGATAGTAACCACTAAGTACTAGAAATCCTTTAATTTCTTTGTTTGTTTTTGGCAATGGGTAATTTAGAACTGCATTTGTTTTGTCTGGATTTGGCATTACTCCTTGGGGTGTTATTACATGTCCTAAAAATGATACTTGTTTTGTAAAATTCACTTTTGTCTAATTGTACTTTAAAATGTGCTTGTCTAAGTCTTTCGAATACTTCCTTCAATCTTTCTATGTGTTCTACCAGTGATGTGGAATAAACTATGATGTCGTCAAGGTATACAAGGCATTTCTCATTGTGTATTCCTCGTAGTATATTGTCCATGACTCTCTGGAAAGTAGCGGGTGCGTTCTTTAGTCCAAATGGCATTCGTTTGTATTCGTAATGTCCTCTAGGTGTGCTGAAGGCTGTTTTGATATGTCTTTTCTTCCATCTCTACCTGATGGTATCCTGATGCTAGGTCTAATGTTGTAAAATATTGGCATTTGCCTAATTTGTCTAAAATTTCGGTAATATTTGGTAGTGGATATTTGTCATCTACCGTTTTTCATTTAACTTTCTATAATCTATTACCATTCTGTACTTTCTCTTTCCGGTTGCGTCTAATTTCTTGGGTACTATTAACACGGGGCTGCTCCATGGTGAATTGGAGTGCTGGATTATGTCTTGGTCTAATAAATCTGCTACTTGTCTGTCAGCTTCTTCTTGGCTTGCATGAGGTAGTCTATATGCTTTTGTAAAGATTGGTTTATTGTCTGTCAACTCGATATTATGTTTTACTGTGTTGGTGAATGTTAATGGTATTCCTTCACAATGGAATATGTCTCGGTATTCAAAACATAAGTTTTTAATTGCTCTTTCTTCTTCTTGATTGATATCGGTATTAAAGCGGATGTTAGTTAAATTTTCTCTTAACATTTCGTCATGTTCTATTGGGTTGTAATCGTTTTCTAAATTTTCGTCTATTTCCATTTCGTTAAAATTTAGTTCTTCTACGTTAATTGGGTCTGTCAATGATAATTCTACGGGATAGTCGTTTGAATTTAATATTGTTGTGGTTGCAAAGTTATCTTTTATTTGTACTAAGGCAGTTGGGGTTTCTACTCCTTGTTGAAATGTCATATGATTTATTATTCCTAAATTTTTGTTAGATTTTACTGGGATTTTTATTTTTCTTTCCGTTCGGGGTTCTATAGTGTATTTTTGTTCAACTTGTGTGTTTTGAAATTTAATTGGGATTTTTCCGAATTTTGTCCTTAATAAGCGATTTTTAATGTCAATGTTGGCTCCTAATTTTCTTAGAAGGTCTATTCCGATTAATCCGTCATATTTGTCGTTAAATTCGAATACACAAAATTTATGTTTCATTTTAACATTAAATGTTCTCGGTAAGGGTATATTAGCTACAAATTGGTGTAGTGTCGTTTGATGAGCTGTTTTGATTTTGAATGGTTCTCTTTCTACATAATCTAAATAATGTTTTTGTACGGTTCTGGGGCTAATTAATGTTTTAGATGATCCGGTGTCGATTAATAGTTTGAATTTGGCGTGGGGTATTTCTATGTATGGTAATACTAAATGATTTATGTTATTTAAGTTTATTAAGTTTGGTTGTCTATAAATGGGTCCATTTGAAAATTTGAGTTCGAGTTTTCTTCATCATACTCCTCGTAAGTTTCGTATTGTTCGTCACGTTCATAAGTTTCTGCATGGTTTGTTTCATTGTTCGTAGGTGTCTCAATGTCATTATTCTGGTCAGTGTCAAATTTTTCTATTTCTTGATGAAATAATTCTTCCGATGTAAAATTACGTTTCTGATGAGGGTTTGGTCGGATATGTGTTATTTTTGTGTTTTGTCTGGTGTTACCAGATGAGGTGTCCATTGGTGTTGGTTTGTAATAATTGTTAGGGTTGTTATGAGTATTAGTCATTGGTGTATTTCTATTAGGGTTTGCATTGAATGCTGGTCTTTGCTGGTTTAGGTTTTGATTGAATCTCGGTTGGAATGCGGGTTTCGTAAAAGTTGGGTTGAATGTTGGTCTTGAAAAATGTTTATATTGATTATTAAAATTGGTATTGTTAAAACTTGGGTTGTTACTTCGCGGTTGATTTGTTTGTGGGTTAAAGGGTGTGAATTTTTGTTGAGGGATTGTTTGTCTTGTAGCTTGTATAGTTTTTGTTGGTGAATAGCTTTTATTCGCGTTGGGGTTGTATAGTCTGTTGCGGTAATACATTACATTTTCTTCTTCTATTACTAGGCTCATAGCTTCTTCTAGATTTTGGGGTCGTTGGAATCTGATTTTATCCGATAGTCGTTCTGGTAAAGCGTTTATATATGTGTCTAGTGCCATTTCGTCATACATTTTTGTTTTTAAATGTCTAACGTTTTGATCGGGTTCTTCGATTTTTAATTTTGTTAAAATTAAACTTCTCACGTCTTGGCATTTCATTCCGAATTGGTAGGGGGATTGATTGTGTTCCATTCTAAGGTTTATTAGGTCTCGTACCAGGCATTTTATATTACGTTGGTCTCCAAAATATGCAATTAGTAGCTGTTTAAACTGGTCCCATTCCGATAAATCGTCCCTACTGGCGATTAATGTTAGTGCCCTTCCGGCTAGTTTACTTATTACTAAGCGTATAAGCAATGAATTTCTTGCGTCATCTCCGGGTTTGTAAAAGGTTTTTAGGAACATTTCAGATGCTCCAATGAAATTTGAGAGATGGGCCTGCGTGCCATCGAACGTCTGAATTGTCTCTAAATAGAGACGTAAGTCTGTGTTGTTTTCGATTTTGGAAATTTAAAAAAAATTTTTTTTTTTTTTGAATTGCTTTATTTCGCTATTTGTATTGTTACTTTTGCTTCGGATTTATTAATTTTCCGTTTGGGTTGTGAAATTTCAAATTTTGTAAAAATTGGGGTTAATTTTCTATTTGTAACGTTAATTATGCTTTGGATGTATTAGTTTTCTTTTGGATGAAATAATTTCGAATTTTGTAAAAATTGGGGTTGGTTTTGCTTTTGTGACGTTAACTTTGCTTTGGTTTTATTAATTTTCCTTTTAGATTAAATAATTTTGAATTTTGTAAAATTGGGGATGGTTTTGCTATTTGTGATGTTAACTTTGCTTTGGTTTTATTAATTTTCCTTTTAGATTGAATAATTTTGAATTTTGTAAAATTGGGGATGGTTTTGCTTTTATGACGTTATTTTTGATTTGAATTTGTTAATTTTCAGTTTGGATTGGGTGGATAAAATTTGGTAAAAATTGAGATTAATTTCGTACTTGTAATATTAATTTTTGGTTTGGATTTGTTAATATTGCGTCGAGTTATTTTTAAAATCGTAGTCGTTGTTTATTTATATTTAATTACACAATGCGATGATGTACTTGTGAGATTTATTTCAATAATGTTAGATTAATTACCGTAGTCTTAGATTTGCCGGTTTTTAATGCAGCTTTTAATTTATCTTTCTTAAGGAATCTGAAATGGATGGGTTTATTCTCGTTTTAGCGTTGTTTCAGTTCGCTTGTAATTAATACTCTTCCGTGGGTTTTACTGAGTTGCGTAGTTATGACCTGAGGTTACTTACTTTTATACTTTATTGTTGAAATTGAATACTTAAGTTGTAATCGTACGTCGAGGTAATTGCACTTAAAGGTGTTATAGGATTTACTTGCTAATGCTTTGTTAAAGTGTTACGTCTGTTTTATTTTTAGATCTCTTGGTATTATAATGCTTGTTGGTAATTGAATCTCTCCGTAATGTGCGTTTTCAGGTTTACAATTATGAGTGTATGATAACGTTTTAGCGTTTTAATTAAAGATTCTTATGATGACCGTTTTACTGCACTTTATAATGCTGATTAATTAGTTGAAAAACGTTTAGAGTTTATTGCAATTGTACACGCTTTTATTAATATAGAAATTGCGTCGATTTTATTATTCCGTGATAGATTTAGTACTTATGATGCAAATTGCTTTAGTACTGAAAGTTCCTGAAAGCTATTTCTTTAGTACTGTGCAAGAATTCTGAAAGCGATTTTCTCTGAGTTTTAACTGTATAATAAGGAATGCTTTCTTCGCGTATTTATTTTACAGTGGTTTTAGGTTACCGTGGTTTTTAGTTAATGCAGAGTTCCTGCTGTGATTTGTTCAGTATTATAGAGGTCAATGGTTTAATAATTGTTCCGTGATTGCTTAAAGGATTAAATTGCGTTCTGTACAGTTTGTTCGAATTAGCTTTAGCTTTGAAATTAATTTCGCGTTAGTTTACCGGTTTATAAACGTGGGTTTGAATCGCGGTGGTTGATGTTTCTTATTTTTGGTGTTTAGTGAATGTGCGCCCGTTATTTTTTTGGATTATTTTGAGTTTGTTTTTAATTATGGTAAGAATCTCTTAATATTAATTCTCATTTACTTTTTAAAGAAAATCTCTTTTTAAATTCAATTCTTATTTATTTTAAGAAAATCTCTTTGTAAATAATCAAGTCTCATTTGCTTTTAAAGAAAAATATTTCTTTAACATTCAAGTTTCATAAAATGTTTTATAGTCTCGTTTTGAAAATAATTCACTTTGAACTATTTTCAAGAAAATATTCATAAAAATACAATTCATAAACAGTAATTATAAATGGTACTCAATAGTTATAATACTAGCATATATCAATTTGGTTTTTTGGTTTGAAATAAAAAAAAGGTTATGGAAATGAACTTACATTAATTTCATCTGTTTCTTTGGTGGGTTCGATCGATTCTGTATCTTGTCCACCTTGGTTTGATTGTTGGCCTTAGACGATTCTTGTTCCTTGTCCAACTTGGTTTGTTGCTGGATTCAGACTATGCTTGTTCTTCCTCCAACTTGGTTTGGGTTCTGCCAAAATTTCGAATAAAAATTCTTGGTCACCAATCTTCCGATTTTTGGATTTTCAGTGCCCTTTTGACATCCGTTACGACTGCGCCAGTTAAAGTTCGGGCCTTTGGAGCTGGTTTTTTAAAAAGCTTTGACACTTTAACAATATTTTTATTACTAAAATTTGTACATAATAACTTTTAAAAATTAATTGTACAGGTGAGTAGTCTATGTAGACAACAATGTAAAAGTTGTAATACGCAGACTGACTCGGTTGAGTAGCTCAAACACCGAAGTATGGAGTTCGAAGACTGACTGCCGGGCATTGAGCTCCCGGGCCTTTTATAATAACCTGCCCTCCACACGGCTGTGGGAACTTGCAGATCTCATGTCTGTGTTTCTCTTAATTGTACACTTTATTACAATGTAACAACTTAATTCTAAGTAATTGCGGTCTGTTGACCGCCTGTGACCTGCCACCTGCAGTATCACTGCCCTCACGGATGCACAGCTGCATTCCGTTCTCATGAACTGTCGATAACCTCTCTGGGTTATCCTTGTGTTACAATGTTGCATTGAACTTATACTTTTACATAATAATTTCTAATAATTCATATTAGATTCAATATATCAATATATATATGTAATTGGGGGATACATAACTCGCATTGTCCTTTAATAAAGCCTTTATCGTATTTAGTTTAGTCTGTTCGTCAAATAAATTTCCCACTAGATTTCTTACACTATTAATAAAAATTTGTGGATTTACCCTGTTATCGCCATAAAACTTCATGTGTTGGTCCAATGATACTCCACCTGTAGAAAATCTGGGACCATCCCCCGTTAAATTTGACATGTTGTATTTAATACTACTAACTTCACGTTCTACCCTGCCTAACTGATCCCTACATGAGTCCGTCACTTCAGTCATTTTTACATTAATCTCCTCTTCACAAAAAATGCGTACTTCGGACCTTAAATGTCCCATTTCCTGTCGAAGACCTGTAATATCACGCTCATTTTTTTCAACCCTATTTTCAACTTCCCCCATCTTTACGGTAAGACTATTTTTAAATTCTGAAACTTCTTTATTCGTCTTATCTATTTTCTCACTTAGGGTTTCCTAACTCCTGTTAATGTCTCATTCATTCGGTTAAATTTTCGATTTGAGTCCTCTCTCGCTCTATTCGATTCATCACTCATTTGCTCAAATTTTCGATTTGAGTCCTCTCTAACCCGCTTAACGTCTCATTCATTCTTTCAAGCATCCTCATTATCATTTCGTTTCCTTGATCCCTGATTCCGTCCTCGACTGATCTCTACTGCCTCCGCTTCTTCCATTTTCGAAATTTTCTCACACAATGCACTATCGTCACTTCCAATTTCCACTCCTTGACTCCTTAACCACTCTTTTCTCTGCATACGTTCTAATCACTCACACACTCTCAAATACTCTTAAATTTATACACACAGAAACTCTCTCTCAGATCGCCAGTTTCCTGGAATAAAATAACAAAAAATTTTATTTGGAACTCGAGCCTCACTTTTGGGTCGCCAAGAATGCTGTGATTCCTCTCATATCTCTAGGTACTGGCCCTTTAAAAAAAAAACATTCGAGCCCCACAGTTTGGGCGTCAAGAATGCTGTGAAACCTCTTGAATTACCTGGTCCGTCGTCTTTCTTCTGTTAATCGCCTCGGCTGCTCCTCTAGATAACTTACATCCTCAATCATAAAAGAAACAAACACATTCCTACCAAAAACATCAACGTTAACTCTATTTACATCAATATTCAGAATACATTAAAATTTCAAAATTAAAACTCAGCATAAATTTCAGTTTTAAAAAGAATTTCAAGATTAATTTTATTATCATTTTACTGTGCATCCAAAATTAAAGTCCTTGTTGGATGCCTACTAATTAATATAACAATATAAGCAGACCGGAGTCTGAGTATAAAGGAGCATCTACCACCCCTTTACGTTAATTAACCAGGTTCGTCTAATTGAGCTCAAAGACATACCCAAATTTTCATCATATTCCTGAACATCAAAACAAAATACCCCTTTTACTTAAACAAGCAAATTTCATCTTAAAATTAAACGTTTATGGTTAGAACAATTTCACTAATGTCCATTTAAAGTAAATCAATTATAAAGTCATTCAATACACACAAAAATGTCAAACAAAATAGTATAATTTACCTGAAGGTTACTGTCCTCGTAGCTTCGAAGTATCGTTTCTTTAGTTAATCACACCATTCAACAGGATTATATTTACGGCTTCTGATTCTCTACGCTTTAAAAAATTTCTCCATCACCATCCATTCAAAGTCGTTTCTGGGCCTTTCCGGAACTCATCTGTGTTTATCTGACCCTTGTTTCGTGGATCCAGACACGTATTTGAACCATTTAATTATTAACACCCCCGAAAAATAGCAAAGAAATTCCTGCTTCTGTCACCAATATACGCCGAAACTGCCTACTTTTGTGTATACATTCGTCGTTGTAAATTTTGCTAATTGGTACAGTGAAACTAAATTTTATTACCTTGTATCTAAGTGCACTGAAGTACATTCATGTTAGCACGTAAATAACAAGCTATTTTGAATCACTAAAATATACTCGCAAACTTTAAATTATTTAATCAAACTAAAATGCACGGTTTAACATCTTCAATCAAGTCGCGTATGTACGAGCTTTTAACGCATCGAATCGTCAAAAGTCTAAGAGGGCTTGTTTATATTCATCTCGGTATATATAGCAAAAGCCTGTCTGTCGGTCGGTTCCCCAAAACGGGTAATTCTAAAGAATTCCTCATTCTATGTTCCCAGTCTGTTGCTCGCACGTCGATTTTTACGAATTTTCACTCGCCCCATTCAAATCTCAGAAAATTTCCACACGGCACGCAAGCATGTCCGAGAAAAACTAATTGATTTTGTACAGAAATTGTTGTTCTACCTCTGATATTTGCATCCTATTTTAACCAATTGTGACCCCGTGACGTTGCTTAAATCCCGCCTTCTACAATATGTGTCTTTGCTTGACGCATTTTCTCTTCCTTCTCTACCGTGTTCTTATTGGTGCAACTTGATATTCTTTATTATCGATTATTTTAGTCCACATGGAGTGTGAAATAACCAGCTTTAGCAATTCTCGTAACTATTATGCGACGTTTTCCCCAAGATTCTTTGAAACATTAATTATCTGCAAAATTTACGCCGAATGTGATATTTAAACTACGCAGGTGTTCAAAATAATATTACTTCTCAGAGCTTTATTCCGTGGTATTTTAATCTTGGGTTTTTACAAGTTTCTATAGGTATTATATGTTATTAACGGTTTAATTAACTCCAATTAAAATTGATTTCTATCCTTTTATTTTTAGCGAATACAACTTAAATATTAATTATTATACGTACACTTTGTTTTACTACCGGTTACTTAAAATAGGGTTAATTAATATAAACTTTGTACGTAATTTCTCTTTGTTTAGGAATAATTACATTACACGCAGAGTTTTTCACTACTGCTTCGTCTTATAAATAATTTAAATTTCTTATTTTTACTGAAACAACCGAGTTTATTTATGCTTCATGGTTTTAATAACGCGTATTATTTAATGAAATTCCTTATACACGGTGATTAAAATCATTTGATGTGATTATTTAATTTTCTACCCTGGTCTAAATATGAGTAATATATATATATATATATATATATATATATATATATATATATATATATATATATATATATATATTAATAGAGAAGAATAATCCACATTTGGAATGCAAATGAATGCTTAATATATATTAATAGATATTAAGATGAAATGAAAACCCAACTTTGTATTTAAAGTTGAATTACCATTTCAAATCGAACTAGTAATTGAAAACCACTAAAAGAACGGCTACAGCAGGACTTGAACCTGCAACCTCTGATTTACCGGATCAGTGCTCTAACCAATTGAGCTATCTAGCCTAATTGTTTAGATGATGTTATACTTAATACTACTGAAGCTTGGCCCTTGTTCAATTCAATTTCCTTAAATGCAAGACGTAATTGAAAATCGTTAACAAGGGCCAAGCTTCAGTAGTATTAAGTATAACATCATCTAAACAATTAGGCTAGATAGCTCAATTGGTTCGATTAGTTCGATTTGAAATGGTAATTCAACTTTAAATACAAAGTTGGGTTTTCATTTCATCTTAATATATATATATATATATATATATATATATATATATATATATATATATATATATTTCAATCTTTTTTGTAATAACGACCTCCTTTTAGATAATTGATTATAATTATGTTAGCGGGTATTAGGTCTGCTGGGGTAAAAGAAAACTCTTTTTTATGGCCTAAATTTTCGCATTTATTTAATGCTTTCTCAAAGGCAATAACTAAAAAAGTAATACAACAATAATAAAGACACTGGTGTTAATAAGCGTTACTTACATTGAGGTTAATAAAAATTAGCTTCCATAAATAAAATTTAAACTAGGTTCCTTTATATAACGTTATAAAATTGAATTGAATAAAAAAATTTTAAGTATAAATAAAATATTGGCTTGACATAAATAAAATTTTGACAGAATTCTAATGAATAGGCGGAAAGGTTGATTTTGTTAAAGAATTAGAATAAAGAGAAACGTACATGTGCAAATAAACGGTGTCATATACATATATGTATATCTGAACATTATGTAAATGTATATGCACTAATATACATATATGTATACTCATACACATAAATACATTTTCAATGAGATATATATTTATATACGTAAAATAATTTACCTATATAGGCATGTTCACACATACATGTACACATATATACACATACATACATACACATACACACACATACATATATCACACATACATACATACATATACACACATACACATATACATATACATGCATATACATATACATACATACAGACATACACACATACATACATATATACACATACACTATACATACATACATACATACATACATACAACATACACACATATATACACATACATCACACACATACACATATATATATATATATATACACACACATACATACACACACACTACACACACACACATAGATACATACAAAACACGTACACAAATACACACACACGTATACATAAAAATATATATATTTAAATAGTAATTAAATACGATTTGTTTTAGATTTAAATTTAAATTTTAAAAGATACAGTATATACAACTGAGATTATCCATATCCTTTTTATTATTTAGTGTTTTTGTGTTCATGTAAATGTGACACATTTCAGAAATGTTCTTTTGATTTGTTGTGCTCAATTTGTAAAATTGTTGGATTATTAAAATCTATTTTATGCTCTTTGTCTAGAACGTGTGTTGTGAGGCGCAGGCTTTGGTTTTACTCTTATATCGCTTTTGTGTTGTGTTATTCTTTGCTTTAAATTTTGAGATGTTTGTCCTATGTATATATGATCACAATCTAAACAATTTAATTTATATATTATGTTTCTCTGATCTAAATTGTTGGTTTTATCTTTAATTTTTGAAAATAATTTGTGAATAGTGGTTAAATTTCTTTTTGCAATTTTAATTTTACTATCTTTAAATATTTTCATTAATTTCTCGATACTTAAATTATCATTCTTATCACTCATTTAATATAAAAATTAACTTCATTTTAGAATTAAAATCCAGAATTAAACGAATTTCGCATCCTTCTTTATACCAAAAAAATTTAAAAATACTTAAAGGACTTTTAAACGAAAATGACTATCCGAGTTCATTAATAAATAATTTATTGTTCAATCAAGGAAGCAAATATAATAAAAATAAAGAATCAAACAAATTTGTTAATAACGACCCAATACAAAGTTACAAATCTCTTCCTTACATAGAAGGCTTAACTGAGAAATTAATGAAAATATTTAAAGATAGTAAAATTAAAATTGCAAAAGAAATTTAACCACTATTCACAAATTATTTTCAAAATTAAAGATAAAACCAACAATTTAGATCAGAGAAACATAATATATAAATTAAATTGTTTAGATTGTGATCATATATACATAGGACAAACATCTCAAAATTTAAAGCAAAGAATAACACAACACAAAAGCGATATAAGAGTAAAACCAAAGCCTGCGCCCTCACAACACACGTTCTAGACAAAGAGCATAAAATAGATTTTAATAATCCAACAATTTTACAAATTGAGCACAACAAATCAAAAAGAACATTTCTGGAAATGTGTCACATTTACATGAACACAAAACACTAAATAATAAAAGGATATGGATAATCTCAGTGGTATATACTCGTATCTTTTAAAATTTAAATTTAAATCTAAAACAAATCGTATTTAATTACTATTTAAATATATATATTTTTTATGTATACGTGTGTGTATTTGTGTACGTGTTTTGTATGTATCTATGTGTGTGTGTGTGTGTGTGTGTGTATGTGTGTGTATGTATATATATATATATATGTGTATGTGTGTATGTATGTGTATATTGTGTGTGTTGTATGTATGTATGTATGTATGTATGTATATGTGTATGTGTATAGTATGTATGTTGATGTTGTATGTATGTAATGTATATGATGTTATGTGTGTATGTGTGTGTATGTATGTATGTATGTGTATATGTAGTGTGATGTATGATGTTGTATATGTGTATGTATGTGTGAACATGCCTATATAGGTAAATTATTTTACGTATATAAATATATATCTCATTGAAAATGTATTTATGTGTATGAGTATACATATATGTATATTAGTGCATATACATTTACATAATGTTCAGATATACATATATGTATATGACACCGTTTATTTGCACATGTACGTTTCTTTTATTCTAATTTTTAACAAAATCAACCTTTCCGCCTATTCATTAGAATTCTGTCAAAATTTTATTTATGTCAAGCCAATATTTTATTTATACTTAAAATTTTTTATTCAATTCAATTTTATAACGTTATATAAAGGAACCTAGTTTAAATTTTATTTATGGAAGCTAATTTTATTAACCTCAATGTAAGTAACGCTTATTAACACCAGTGTCTTTATTATTGTTGTATTACTTTTTAGTTATTGCCTTTGAGAAAGCATTAAATAAATGCGAAAATTTAGGCCATAAAAAGAGTTTTTACCCCAGCAGACCTAATACCCTAACATAATTATAATCAATATATATATATATATATATATATATATATATACAGGGTGTTTCAAAATTGCACGGCACTATTTTAAGGAAGTGTTCTTTAGCACAAAATAAACATAAAACTTCTAATAAACGTATGCCCTAAAATGTACCCCTATGGAGTTATAACCCTTTAAGGGGGCTAGGTGAAATTGAGTTTTTTTAATTATCTAAAGAACCACAAAAGATATTTTATTCAGATTTTTGTTGCCTACCCATGTTTTTATGCCAAATAAGATAGGCTTATCCATTTTTCGATAATAAGATCAGGAGCGTCCCATTCGGGGGGGAACAATCACGTTTAACCCTGTAATTTTTTTGTGTGTAAGCTTTTATAAATTATAATGCCAGAATTAGAATCTTTTGACATTTCTGAGTAAAAAAGTCACTCTTGTTTGAAGTCGATATCTGTAGCCGTTTTTGTGTTAATTGGGGTGAAGCATTCAGGATGCCTTATGATACTTTACATACCTACATAGATGTTGAGAGTTGAAAATATTTAGTACAATTAAACATTTAAAGTAACTGTTCAAAATGCCCGCTATTTTGTTGTATGCAGCATCTAGCACGGCGAATCCATTGCTCTCTGGCAAGTCTTATAACATCAGGACGATTCTTAATAGTATTAGCAGCCTCCACAATCCGATTCTTTAACTCCTCTTGCGTGTAGATAGGCTTAGAATAAACTATAGTCTTCATCCAACCCCAAACAAAATAATATAACGGTGTTAGATCGGGAGATCGAGGTGGTCATTTAACAGGTCCATTTCGGCCAATCCATCGGTTACCATATTCTGCGTTTAAATAGTCAGTGACAATACATGAGAAGTGGGCTGGGGCACCGTCATGCATAAACCAAATCCCACATCTATCGGGAATTGGAATATCCTTTAACAGCTCATAAAGATTATTTTGCAGAAAATTCAAATAAAACACTCCTGAAAGTCTTCGTGGTAAAAAGAAGGGTACGATGAGATTGTCACCAAGAAGTCCACACCAGACATTTAAGGAAAATGTATGCTGATAATGATTTGTGACAGTGGTATGGGAGTTTTCTTCATCCCAAGTATGGGTATTGCAAAAATTGGTAATTCCATTTCTTGTAAAGGTAGATTCATCAGTCACTAGCAAGCGAGTCAAGAAGTTACGATGTCGTGTGCATTTTCGAATTAACCACTGCGAAAAATTGGTTCGTTTGATGTAATCTTGCGGTAACAAATCCTGCACAGATGTCACGTGAAATGGGTACAGTTGCTGCTCGTGCAATGTTCGCCAAACGTTTGCAGATGAAACACCAAAACGAAGAGACAATCTTCTGGTGCTAGTACTAGGAGATAACTGAACAGCATTGAGTATTTGTTCTTCAACATTTACATCTCGTCAAAATCTTTGTCGACCAGCATTTACTCGTGTAGGTTTTAGCGTGCCAGTTTTCCTAAGACATGTTTCAATGGATTGAAATGTTTGACGATTTGGTATCCTTCTAGTTTGAAATTGTTCTTGGCATCTGCGAACTGCAGCAGCGCCATTTCTCTGTACTTCACCATAAACTAACAGCATGTCTGTTTGTTCTGCAAATGTGAACAAGTTTGTGGTGACAACAAATTAAAGTGTCTTCAAAGTACTAATTTACACAAAAACTAACACAACTAGTAACACACATTAGTAACTTACACAGTGTTTAAAAATAATAAAGGTAATACATGACACATACATAATCACCTGTCAAACAAATAAACGATATGCAACTGTTATAATGTAGAGCTTCTAATATCCAAGGCTATTTTATTAACATCGCATTTTGACATTTAGCTTTAGTCTTCAACATCTAAGTAATACATTGATTAATTTGAGACATATGTATAGTTTATACATATGCCAAGTTGTTACAGAGATATTGAAGACATATGTTTATTAGGTTTATACCTATACATATGGGAAGTTCATATTAAAACTAAACGAATAAGGTATGTATCATAAAGCATCCTGAATGCTTCACCTCAATTAACTCGGAAAACGGCTACAGATATCGACTTCAAACAAGAGTGACTTTTTTACTCAGAAATGTCAAAAGATTCTAATTCTGGCATTATAATTTATAAAAGCTTAGACACAAAAAAATTACAGGGTTAAACGTGATTGCCCCCCATGGAACGCTCCTGATCTTATTATCGAAAAATGGATAAGCCTATCTTATTTGGCATAAAAACATGGGTAGGCAACAAAAATCTGAATAAAATATCTTTTGTGGTTCTTCAGATAATTAAAAAAACTCAATTTCACCTAGCCTCCTTAAAGGAGTTATAACTCCATAGGGGTACATTTTAGGGCATATGTTTATTAGAAGTTTTATGTTTATTTTGTGCTAAAAAACACTCCCTTAATATAGTGCCGTGCAATTTTGAAACACCCTGTATATATATTGCTATGAGGTTTCTTTATTGGAGTACTCGCCCTCTAATTCGCGCCCCTGCTATTTGGAAACCATAAATGTTATGAAGTTCCTGAAAATCGCCCTCGGTTGCTAAAATTTCTTAAAATTAACACAGACACCTACTTGTCAAATCTAAAAACTCTCGCTCAATATCACCATGCTGAAACCTAAATAGAGATTCACACCTTACAATCACACACTCAAAAATAACTCAATTCCCAAAATATATCACACTGTATTAACGTGAGGTCAATATTACGTTTTTCAAAAGTATCATTTCTTTATGTACACTCGTATTGTCAACAATTTCATAATAATAAAATTAATTCAAATTCATAACCCTTTTAAACACACATTTTTAATTAAAGCAAAAGGGCGTTCCTCATACCTTACGTTAACCCTTTGTCTTATCATGAGCTCATAGTAAAACTCTATGAATGTGCATACAACTTTACTGCAAATTACTGTAAATTAATTAATTATTCTTGATTTTCAAAATTAAATTTCAATTTCATTTTAAAGTCTCATAAATTTCAGTTCATAAAATGTAGAACAGTAGAAAACACACCAAAACACAAATCAAAATAATCACAAAAACTACGGAAAATATTCACCACTCAATGTTCTATATAATGGTTTACCTGGTAGCTATCTTCTGAATGTTGTCCACCAACTAGCCCTTGGAGATGCTGCCGTCCAGTAGGTCCTCAGTCCATCAAATAACTCCCCGGTCAAATCACCATGTCCGCTGCTACTCCAAACTATCTCTCCATAAACAATATGCAACCATAAACATCCAATCTCAGAAACTTTACCGCTCTTATTCCAAATTAAATTTCATACCCAAAAATCGCTGCTTTCATCATCCAAATAATTTTAATCTTTACTAATTTCGTGCATTCCAACAACACAATGACAATTTGTTTGTACTTACATACTAGATTAACTTTCACTTAAATAGCTTTTAAATAACTTTTCATCAAACTGTACTAATTTACTTGAAAGTAACTTGATGTGTCGCGAATGACCGATGAAATTGAAGAGAGCGAGGCCCCTCTTCGAAAATGGTTAAATAACCAAGAATTCACCCCCTGTTTCTAAATCGCACGTACAATTTGTACCCGTTTCTACAATTCTTAAAATTGTTTGTTAACCGCCTCGTATTCCAGCGAAACAGCTCTAACGGATCTCGCTTTCGCGTGAATTTCGATAACAAAACACACAAATACTCGGTAAAACGTCTATGACTGTCAACTGCCACTTTGATTCGATGAAAATTAGCCTCAACGGTTCAGTTTATTCTCACTACTTCCACTTTTAACTAGAACAAAACATCTTTCATCTCGATTGTACCTATAACTTCCTTTCACGTATATGCCTCCACCAGCTGAATATTTACCCTTCTTAATCTCAACCTATCGCAAGTATATCTATATCCTCCAATCACCTTGCTTGGTTCCTTTCTCCCGCTTTCAACCGACGCGTACCTGCTTCTAGACTTCCTTGAAATTATTGATTTTTTTCCTTCGCTACAATAAATTTGTTCAGGTCTCCTTACAATACTAGCTCCGTGGCTTCAAATCGATATCTTAACAAACATACTGCGTCTTTGTCAGATTTATGTGGTTTTGCTTTGTCTGTTGCAAATTGACTACGTTAATTCCAACGGTCGTCTGTTTTCCTGTAACCTATTAAAGCTTGTTTGTATCAATGTTATCAAGAAATATATCTCCTCTTGTTATTTTGCTCTGTTTTTAAACGTTGTGGGTTTTATCTTTGAAAAATAAGACTGCTATTTTAACACACATTCAACGCTTTTATATTCTCTTATAATATTAAACATGTTATACTTTTCCCCCATTAATTCTTATGCCCTATATTTAAATAAATACTATATTACATCATTCCTAGCTAAATATGACTCAACTAATTTAACCCTACATTATTATATATTACTTAAGCTCTAAAATAATTGTTTAAAATATTCTAATTTCCTAAATGACTAATTTGATTTTCTAATGACCTATGATTCTAACTTCTAGCTTAACCTATGCCCTTAGTATTCTTAATGAACCCTTAATTACACGATACATGATATGTACTTTTACCTGAAATCTCACTCGAATGATATTTCTGGAATACAAATTTAACTTCTATATATGCATCGCAGTTAGCTCATTTAATATCAAAATATCCAAAATTAAATCTCACCATTGAGACAAATGCAAGTACAATGAGTTCAAAATATCCTTCTCAAAACAACATTTTAAATACACAATTCACAATTATTTTTTACACTACTTTAATAAACAAGTTTGAAACGCATGAGAATTACTTTTCAACAAATCTTTAATTACTTTTACTAGAGTTACTATTTATACAAGTTACTTTCTATTTACACCTCTTGTGATTCGCCAGTCCTATCAAGTCATCTAATTTAACATCGTGCTTAGTACTGTATTAAACCTGCTGAATATTCAGTATACTTATTCTCCTTTTATGCAAACACAAATTCTTTACGTGAATTTGCCACTCGAAATGTTATTTTAGGTGACTTTGTACATAAATATCTTGTGTAAAATTAAATTCTTAACCTAATAAAAATTTTTATACAATAACACTTAATTAAAGCGGATAGTTCATATATCTGACCTTCTCTAAAATAGCCAAGTGTCTTTTTTTTGTCAAATGTGACTACTTTCAAAATTAACAAAGTCTAATATTTTACTCTTCAAAATCTAAGTATAACGATTACCCAATTTTATAAATTCAATACCAATGATCCATTTTCTTTTGTTGATTGTTAACTAATTTTAAAATCGATTTAAACTGTAGAACTTACGGACCTGTATTGTAGACTTAACTTCACGTTTCTGATTTTATGAATCAAACTTCAGTCTTAAAATTGTTTTATTCTATACATTAAATTGTAGATCTTCTATTTTTAAACAATACGCTTTAAATACAACTCACTGCCAAGTATTGTTTGTTTTACGTTTAAAATTAATTACGTAATGTATTTTAACTATAGGCAATGACGTGCTTCTTCATAAATCTCAATAAGTACTGATAATCGCATGCTACGTACATCTGATTAATTATACCACCCCACTCTCACGTCACTCTTTTTCGAATGCTCTCGTCTGTTCTCTAACATTTTTGGCTTCTTTCAATGCTTTTCTTATGTACCATTTATTTGCACTTTAATATTCGATATACTATTCGACTTAAAAATTAACTCTTTCATATAGAAATTGTTAGTGTTCCTTTAAAATTGTAATTAATTTAGTTATTTAAATGATTTTTTTTTGACAATGTTGGTTTATGCGTTAAAAGTAATTAAATTTAAAATACTATCTTTCTGTTATTACGTGTAAATGAAATGTTATTTAAGAATAATGCTTTATGCGTTAAACGTAGTTAATACACATCTATACAGTGTATTTCAAAAATATGTTCCAATGTACTATATGTACTACATGCAAATGACTAAATAAATTGCTATTTTCTGCATTTTTTCGGTTTATACAAATGAAACCTACATACACGCTATAATATGACATTGCTATTTTAACATTTCGTAACTATAAAATCGCGTATTTTTTTCGCAAAAGATTCAATGGAGCTAAGTACACGTAATGTGATATCACTGGTATTTTAAATTATTGTTACAATTCAATAGTTTATTTAATTGAAAATAGTTTGGTGTTTTATGAGCTATGCACTATAGAAGTAAATATTTCTGATGGGGATATCGAACAAGAACTTTTTTTCGTGTTTTTGCCTGTTTTATTCCTTCATTCGTTGTATTGTAACATTTTTTCTTCCTCGAAGGAATGTGTTGACACTTTTGCATTAAGAGATTTTGGGGCTAACAAACGCACCCTCTCCTAAAGTCATAATTTAATAAAGATGAAATTTTAATCCGTAATAAGAGTCTTTTAGGAGACTTCCGAGCTAACTTTGAACTCTAACTTCAGCGGAGTTTGACGAGACTAACAAGGGCGTTCCTTACGGATTGTCTTTAAGCGCCACTACACTTAACAAGTGTTTACCAAGAATACCTTCCAGAAAGTGTTGGAACTAAACGGTAAATGACGAATTTAAACATAGATGCTTAAGTTGAAACGTTTTCGTTGTGGAACCTGTAAGGAAAGGATATTCATAGGCTTATAAATCTAATTTATTAATATTAAGTAATAAGATATCGGCACAAAAGGAAAATAACACAAAGCGTAAATGTATTAACCATGTATATTTTTACGCACACCTACACGAACGCTTTATTTATTAAGAGGAAGATCACTTATCACTTTTAGTATAAACTTTTTAACAATAATTTTTCTCCTTTGCTGTGAAACTTATGGACAGGTGTTCGTCATACTTTTAGCATAGTTACTTGCTGAAATCATAATACCTGGCAACGAAAATCATAATTCTATTTCTTCTTTTAAATAACGAAAACTACATTCATTTGGAATATTTGAACAAATATGTCCAGTACATTTTACTAGAAGGAAAATGAGTTATTGCATTTGTTATCTATTTAAAATGTCGGAGTTGTTAAAATTCTTACAGCCATGGTTGGCAGAAATTTTGTTTATTTTTCAGATCTGAACTATAGCATTAGAAATTATGTTAATTGTATTTAATAAGTAAAATGCGCTTTAATAAGAATATTGTTAAGTATTCAAAATGTAGTCTTTTACATTAACTATACCTTGGTATAATATCAAACAAAACTAGATCCTTTTATCACTACAATTTTGATTTTTTATGAATTAAGAACGCGAAGTTGTTTAAGTAAGTCTAAATTAGTTTTTATAACTTTAGGCTCTTGGAGGAAGCGAAAACAGGAAAGAAGATTTTTACCCTTTAAAATAACCCTCACCAGACAGTTTGTGTGGTGTAATTTGAAGGCTATATCAATTTAAATAAACGCTATACTCCTTGAATCGACCTTGCTTCTGTAAATGTCGACTGGAAAATACTACTAAATTTTTATAACGAATTCCGTAATGGGATTTCTTCGAAGACTCCAAACGGACTGCGATTTGCCACTTATGTTGTACCAACAAATGTTAAAATAAAAAAAAACATGAATAGTTGAAAGTTTGAACGTAGTAATTAAGCGTAATTATTTATTATACTTCTCAAAAGGTTACCGTAGATAGACGGTTATACAAAACTGCTATATAACGTGGTTGTTGTTTTAACTTTATTTAAGTTTTGTTTAAACGTTTTTTTAAAATTCGTTTAAAACTTTGATGCGCATTTTGAGTTGATTATTCCTACTCGCCGTGTCTGTTTATTCTCAGACACCCACACAAATACATTTTAGAGCAAGTCTCTAGTCACTTGTAGCCAATTTTATTTCCATATTGCTTAGATTGAAGGCAACGAACAACTGCCGTATTCAGACGACAATTCTAGCAGCGCAAGTTTATGACATAACGAGCATGCGTCAGATGTTGCTTATCCGATTTAATTACATCTGGATTTTAGGAGTTATATGCATTGGTGGTTAGTAATGTGGGCGTTCTTGCGGAAAGGGATAGAACTAAATTGGTATATTGTTTAAAAGTTTTTCTAAGACTGTATTTATCAAAATGGCAGATGACGTAGACGGACTAAGGAAGGCGGGGTTCTTAACATTAGTGTACACCACACGTAAAGGGGATCCACTAATTACCCAATAAAGAACTTTTTGGATTATTTAAAATCGAGAGTCTTACAACCTATAAGTGTAATATATTCCCAAAAGTAGTGGACTTACAACTATACATCAGTGTGTGGGAGAATTAGGATTGCCTCCAACACCAGCACGAGGATATTGACCAAGCCAACAAGATACGTATGTAGGAGATAGTTGGAGAGCCGCAACTAAATGACTGCCACAAGCTGCAAGAATTACACGGAGGAATGGATCTGGTTGTTTATGGAATCAAACACTTTATGTATAGAGTCAAACTTCCGTACATTTTGTAATTCAAAAATCTCGACGGTCTCTATGTATCAGAAAATTGGCTAGAAAAGGAGATAGAAGACGTTGGCATTGATTTGAATTTTAAAATATGGATAAAACTATATAAAATTAAAGCTACCCTGAACGAGCATAAAGAAAGGACTGTTTTCTGTGCGCTATTTGGTACTAAAGTTAAGTTTTATTGGGTCCATGCTTGGCTGGTTAAATGTTTTTAAATTACGTTATCTATCTATTGTTACAATAAAGCTTTAGAATAGCATTGCATTGCTTTTTATTTTTAGAAGACTGCTGCGTTGCATATATAAAATAATTGTTTGCGAATAAACTACAGTAGTGATTATTATCTGTGTTTCGTGTCACGCGTTACAAAACTCGGTTGTAATCGTGACTGCTGGTGATGACGAATAACAAGTAATAAATTCTTAAGCTAGGTCAACAAAGACGTAACATTCCCCCGGCCTTGAAATGAGTACATTTCAAATTTCAATATTTGTGAGATAAGCAAACAATAAGTAAAAGTAATATAAGATAATCATAAACAATATGAACTCGAGTAAATGCTAAGCAAGGATTTATTTATTTCCCTCAAAGGGTAAAACACAAAGTTTAACTGCAGGTCTCTTTAACGTGTGCTTTATGGTTTGCACTGTCGCTGCAGGTACTAATGATATGACCAGCAGGCCAACGATTTGGTGGAGTGTTATCTTCCGCTATCAGTACAAGCTGCCTTATTCGTAGCGATGGGTCCCTTGGGCCTTTCCATTTATTTCGATGTTGCAAAGTTGTCAAATATTCGTGTTTCGAACGAAACAAAAAATACTGATATAATTGTTGAACCCGTTGCCATCTAGTTAGTCGATTGATGGGAACATCTAACAGATTATAGTCGAGCATGGCATCCATATGATCACCAATCAAAAAGTGATTAGGCGTTAAAAAGGAACAGTCGTTAGGATCGGTAGTTAAAGGTAGTAAAGGGCGGGAATTTAAAATTGATTCGATTTGTACCAAGACGGTGCACATTCCTTCAAAACTCCAATCAGCATTAGAAACAATTCTAATAAGGTGTAATTTAGCAGATTTTATAGCGGATTCTCAAATCTCGTCAAGATGCGGGGCACGGGGAGGGATGAAGTGCCATTGAATTTTGTATTTCGCTAAACCATCTGCTAAAATTGTATTTTTAAGGTTTTAAAAAAAAATGAATATATTTCGCGCATTTCTTTATTAACGCCCTTAAATTTGGTAGCATTATCGCTGTAGATATTCCTAACACATCTCTTTTTTGCAGTAAATCGTTTTAATGTGACTAAAAAACCCTCTGTATTAAAACTACTAACTACTTCCATATGCACGGCCTTGATAGACATGCATATAAATATTCTTTTATATAAAACGGACCGACATAATCGATACCATAGTTAGAAAAAGAACATGTTACTTCAGTACGAACACCAGGTAGTTAACCCATCATGGATACTGTTTTAATCGGTTTGACCGTAACAGGGAATACACTGCCTCACAATTTTTCGTACAGCGTTCCTACTATTTGTTAATCAGTATTTATTTCGCAGCTTTGCTAAAGTTACCTGAACACCGCCATGTAAGGTTAATAAGTGGTCGCGTCGGATTAGCGTATTTGTAAACTGACAATTTCTAGGTATAAGAATAGGAAATTTTGTTTCGAATTTAAGATCGGCGTTTCTTAATCGACCTCCAACCCTTAAGGTTTCGTCCTCGTCCAAAAAAGGATTCAAGCATATCAATTTACTATTTTTAGTCAGTTCCTTTGAGTTTTTTAGCGCCACTATTTCGGCGCCGTAGTATCGCTATTGTATGATCTTAGCTAAAGTTAGGTCCGCATTTTTAGTTCGCTTACCGATAAAGGACCCTTCAGTTTATTGCAGTTTGTTTTACAATTGTACGTGAAGGTTTTTATAAACGCTGTAACTCTGTATGAGACATGTTGCGTTTGAATAATTTTCGTACCAATACATATCTGGCGTGTGCTCCCTTAAAGTTACCAAAGTCCTTGCTTTCGGTAATTCGTCGTGAATTGCAGGTTCTGACAGAGATACATAGCGTCTTTCTAAAAACTGCGGGCCATACTATCACAGTTGTGAAATTTTAAGTTTGGACGGAAGTGCCCCTCGGGATAAAAGATCGGCAGGGCTTTTCCCCGCCAGATACGTGATACCAATTGGCGGGCTCCGTCAGGTTTTGAACTAGAGCTACTCGATACGACACATGTTTTCCAATGTTTGGACAAGATTTTAACCAAGCTAATGTAATGGTAGAATCGCTATAGTTATATACACTAGAAACCGTATTAGGCAAAGATCCAATTACCCGTGTAATTAATTGAGCAAGTTAAACTGCCGCACATAGTTTTAACTTGACAAGGTTATCGTTTTTAATGGAGTTAGTCTCGATTTCGCACACATTAAATTACAAGTAATTTTTCCGTTAATAGGAATAACTTTCAAGTAAACACAGGCCCCATAAGTCAGCGTACTCGCATCACAGAACCCGTAAATCTTGCAAGTAGCATTCTGGTGATAAATTAGTTTTCGACTTATTTTTATTACCGAAAGTTTATGCAATTCGTTTAAAAATTCCTTCCACTGGGAATGGATTTCTACCGGCACTGATTCGTCCCAAGATATATTCAATTGCCATAATCTTTGCGTTAAAAGTTTGGCGGTAACTATCATGGGCCCTAGTAAACCTAACGGATCGAAAATTTTCGCGATATTAGATAATATGAACCTTTTCGTTACCCGCTTTTCGGAAGGCTGCAATGAAGTGTAATATTGAATCTTATCGGAATTCGGTATCCAAAAAACACCTAAAGTTTTCAAGTGTTCTTCGTGTTCAAAGAGCAACACCAAATATTTATCTGAAGTATGTAATAAATCTGAAAGTACCGTACTATCGTTTAATGCCCATTTCCTGAGCTCAAATCCAGAATTTGCAAATAACTCAAAAAATCGATTTTGTATTTCCTTTAATTCATTATGACTATTCGGGCCGGTGAATAAGTCGTTCATGTTGAAATCATTTGCAATTATATGCGCAATGTTTGGTTCAGTCTGTTGAACTTCGTTAGCAATTTCTAGCAAGCATCGTGTTGCTAAAAATGTAGCAGAACAAGTACCGTAAGTAACCGTCTACAATTCGAAAATATCGATGGGTTTGTTTTTATCAAATCTCCACAAAATTCTTTGCTACCTTTTTTTACGCTTTCATTAATTTGCACCTGGTGGTACATTTTAGCAATATCGCTCGTGATAACTTATCGATGAGTACAAAATCGCAATAAAATTGAGAATAAATCATTTTGAATGCTGGGACCTGTCATTAAAAGATCGTTAAGAGATTTCCTCGAAGACGTTTTCGACGACGCATTGAAAACTACGCGTACCATTGTAGTTAGACTATCATTTTTAATTACTGCGTGATGCGGTAAATAATAACCCGAATCGGTTGATTCCACAGAATCTGTTATCCGTTTCATATGATTCATTTCTACGTATTCTGACATAAAGGTGTCATAATTTTCCTTAAGGCGAGGATCGTTAGCCAATTTTTTCCAATTAGCACAGAGTCTACGTCTAGCGCAATTATAGGATTCGCCTAATAATAACGGATCGCCCTTCCACGATAAAGACACTATAAACGGGCATTAATATCACGACGAAAGCTTTGTTTAAAATGCATTTCACAATCTTGCTCTTCAGAAGAAAGTATTTTTTCGTTGGCGACGTTCTGCTCAATCTCCCAAAACTGTTTAATAGAATGATCTAATTTTTCTAACATTGACAAGTTACAATTTGCGGAACCTTTTAAAGGTGCATCAATTTTCCCTGAAACTAGCCAATCCTAAGCTTTTCTGAAAGACTATTTCGGGTTGATTAGTTTGTATTTGTCCAATACATAATAATTTATAAAATAATTCCGCATCTATTAAGGTGTCAATTGTTTGAGATTTGAAGAACGCTAAGTTCACAATTTTAGTATATGAATAACGGTCGGATCAAACGATTGAGCAGGCAACCGCTTCGTAATAAAATATAGAAAACCAAGTCGTTATGTTGCGATTTTATTGTCGCGCTCACGGAGCTGTTTACCACCGTATCTTTGTTATTGATACCGGTTATCGTTAATTGACTTTCCCTTGTAGGTAAAGCTAAAGCCTTAACTACTCTTTCAGTAATTAAATTCATTTGTGACTCACCAAGTATTAATCTTATTTCATGAGAATTTTCCCAATAATCTAAAATATTTACCTAACTGGTGGATAGAAGCGTGGCTGTTGGTAAATTGTAATTAGAAACACAACTCGTGGCGCTTTCTTGACTAACACCTTCAGCTTGTATTTCCACATGTAGTAATGAATGGTGCTTTTTATTGCAGTGTTTGCATTTAGATGCTATACAATTTTCCACTACGTGCCACAATCGCATACAGTTAAAGCACGCTTTTTTTGCTTGAACAGCCTTAATTCTTTCATTTATATCTAATTTTAGAAATTGTTGACACTGGTAAACAAAGTGGTCGTTTTGGCAATAAATACAAAATTTCGATTTCCTTTCAAACGTAGCGTGTAATAACGTCTTGCGATCTTTTACAATTTCTTTACCTTTAAGATTATTGCCTTCCTTAAATGAACTAAATTCCAGAGCATGGCATTTGTTACTCAAAAATATTTTTAACTCGCTTAAAGAAGGCGAATCAGAGGTTTGTATCTTTTCTTCCCATTCACACTTAACATTTTGTGGAAGTTTTGTTATCATCAAATAAGAGATTATGTCATCCCAATGTTCAACTGGCCTGCCAAGAGACGTTAAAGTGCGAAGGTGTTGTGTAAAAACATCTAACAATTGTCGAATCGTGTGGTGTGAATCTTTTGTTATAGTTGGAAAATCAAACAAAACCTTTAAATGAGATTTGAGTATTATGCGTTTATTTTCGAATCTATCACTCAATAAATCTAGCGCGATTTTGTAATTAGATTCCGTATTTCTAAATACTTTAACACATTGTATGCGTCTCCTGTGGTAGCAGAAATTAAATACTGCATCTTTTGAATTATAGAAATAGATGGATTAGCATCTATTAAAAAATAGAATTGATCCCTAATTGCCCTTTGGAGACTTATGGTTCAACCACCATATGCTGTTTGCAGAAAATGATCCTTATAGATCCATCCTTCGAATGACCATGTTTCGTGTCACGCGTTTCAAAACTCGATTGTAATCGTGACTGCTGATGATGACAAATAACGAATAATAAATTCCGAACTTAAAACTAATTTATTTATAATAATAATAATGTAACTGTGGACTGTAATTGTTACTTCGAGTATACAAAATGTAAATATAGCTACATGATTAATTATAAATAACCGAATGAAGCGGGAGCCACATAGCAAAACACGACCGCTTCGTATGGTTTCAAAGAGGTTACTGACTACCCGTATCTACCTACACAACCCCAAAACCCTCGTGAGCACTTGCTCAAAAAGCTAGGCCAACAAAGACGTAACAGTCTGATTTATATTATAAAATCCAGTTTTTATAATTCAGCTAACGCGTAAAAATTCTAGATAATCCATTGCAGGTTGTGAAAATGTTTATAAATTAAGCAATTTTTAAAAAAGTGTATAGATTAAAATAAATCACGCGATAAATTATAGAAAGTACGTGATTTACCCTTGTAATTTTTGGAGTAGACAAGCACGCTAAAACGTAACCACTACAAATCACGTTAACTAGTGAAAATAAACTGATTCGTCTCTGTTTCCTTTCCACTTATATACTATTCGAAAACAATTAAGAATTTTTGCTTTTATGGAAATGCCAATTTTACAAGGAATGCGTTTCTAATTATAGGTTAATAAATTGCTTATTATTAAAGTATTAGCTACTGTGTTTTCCAATTAATAAACTATTTATCATTAGTGGATTTTCCTATTAATAAACTATTTATCATTAACAATGTTTGAACTACAGTTATTTGCAAAAGAATTCCAGTTTATATTTATTAATAGTTTTGCTTCAGCCTGTGCGAGAACAGGAGACTGATGTTATCCAAAATTGTGGTTGCGACAAAATCAAGATACACCTGGGGAAGAAGAGGAGTTTGAACTCTCGCGATTAATAGAAGAGGCCGAAGAATCATATTTGCGATCATTAGCTATCCAAATTTTGACGTTACTAAGCAAATAAAGGGAATTGAAAAATCTGTAACGACTGTATAGAAGAGTTTAAGAAAGTATTTGTTACACAAAACTTAATTCACTCGTCTAAGCATCAAGTTCAAAACATCATTTAGGAGAAGAGCGCCCTAAGTCCTCACGAAGACAAAAGCTTCTTGCTTCCCAGTATGTACACAACAAAACCTATTAGACACTATTCACTTATGGACGCCGATTAGTGTTATAAATAATAATATTTATTGTAAATGTGGAATTGATTATTAGTATGTAAACGATTTTGCGCTCGTACGTATGTAACTTATCTACGTTTGTCGTTTTCTGTTGATTTTCACCGATCGCAGCAAAATCATCTTAATTATTAGTTTAATTTTTGCAGTAGTGCTTGAGGAAACGATCATTTCTTATACGACATAAATATTGCTTCCACATATTTCGATTAATCCTGATTTTCCTGTTTACCTGTGGTGAAATGCTATCCCACTTGTCTCTTAACAAAATCTGTTTTTGGTGTTAATATATTTATCTTGTTTTTGATATTAAGAGTGAAAATAAATTGGATTGATTGTAATTTAACCGAACACATAGAAAGAAAACCAACGACGTCTAAATTTGCTAATTTACCACTAAAAATTCGTAAATAGAAGCAATGCCTGCATAAGTATTATAAAAATTTTGTTAAAATTTGCTGCTGAATATTTGGATAAAACTAAAGAATTAATACATACACGGCATGCATAACATATAATTTACAAATGTTACTGCATAAGTAACGCTATGACTTTGTCTGTGAAACATATACATCAATTTTCTTCAAACCTCTTGATTAATTTAAAATTTATGGTCTGTTAAGTATATTATCGTGCAAATGCATCATTTTAGCCGTGATATAAATTCAGAGTACGCATGTTGCAGCATAAAAGAATCTCCGCTCTGCTTTATAATTTGTGATTAGTACATAACAAGGAACACAGAAAGGCCATTAAAAATTAATGTCAGTCGAGTTTATATCTATCAACCCGTGTTTATTATCAACCAAATGACAACGTAATACTCTGTGAGAAGTCTAATTTGGTATCAAGGTATGTGACTCTTGTCAGCGACAGCAATTCCCCATCTTTAAGTCTTTGTTGTTTTGATGCGGTATTTCTTTTTGTATGTTACTTCTATGATTAATAGCATTCAATGTCAAGTTTGGTGCATCTTTTGTCTTTCATTTACAAATCAGTTTTAGTATAAATTCATATTATATGCGATTATAATATGTTTCGAGACCGACGCATTTACTTTATGGTCTTAACAGGATATTATTGCGCCACCCTTGCAATTGCTTGCTTTTTAACACCTTCTGTTGAAGAAAGTTTTAACATATGTACCGAATAAAATTTCTTAGAGTAACCACATGAAAATTAAGAAATGCCAAAATTTTAGTTTAACTTTTTCAAATATGTTGGAAGATCTAAACTAGCGAATCGCAACCCCTGGGACGCGACTCAGATTGGCCTGTGGAAGTTTAAAAAGTCGTTGCATTCATAACTAATTTTAATGAAACTAGCTACTGATTATTAAAAACTTTAAAACTAAAATAAATCACTTTAAAAAGTAAGTGGAAGTTACCTGCGTTGCTTTGCAACGCCAGTGTGACGCTCAGTACTGAGACTGACACCCGAACAACTTTGATCGTGTGTTTTTGTTATTTACCAACACCGCTAGCGACGCCGTTAAGTCCTGTCCATCAGCCTACCCCTCTGCGTAGTTAGTATTTAGTAATTCGTTCTTGAACTGCTAAGACGTTTTCTGCGTTTCAAGAGCTAAGCGTGTCTATTTTGTGTTGTCTCATATTCCCAATATTTCGTTGTGCATAATTAAGAATTAACTATTGACGTGTAATTTTGTTCGTTAAAATTATTACCTTTTAAACGAGTAAACAAAGTACACTATTTAACTATCTTTAGACTATTAATGTAAGCCAAACTGGTTCAAAAATTCTTAGTACTTCAACTGAACCATTAATAAAACGAACAAAAGTGGAAAATTTTGTTTATTAATATCAAGAAAAATACATAGACTATGGCTTTACGTATGTACGAGAAAATGAAACAGATTTTCCAAAATGCGTTATTTGTGGAAACGTACTAGCAAATGAATCATTAAAAAGTAAAAAGTGTAAGACATTTAGAAACAAACCGTATTAAATACAAAGATAAGCCTCCTGAATTTTTTATAAGAATGTTTAAAGTGTCGAATGCGAACAAATCTAATATGATCAAATCTGTTGCAACGCATAAGTAATACTTGAAATGTTCTTTTATGATAGTAGGACATATTGCTAAATCCAAAAAGGATATAATATTGGAGAGATAGTAAAAAAACATGTTTTAAAGCACATTGTAGAGAAACGTTTGATTAAAAATAGGAGTTGAAAATTAACAATATTCCAATGTTTGCCGAGACAATCAGTCGACGAATACTTACTATCTTAAAAGATTAGGAATTGCAATTAATTGAAGAATTACATTCCCCCATATTGTGCGTAGTAATTGGATGAGACCACAGATGTGTCTAATAATGCTGTATGAATGGTATATGTACATTAACAACATTTCAGACTTTCACATCAAGTCATGAAATTTTTCAAAACATAAATTCTTATTTTGGGTTTAAACTCATCCTTACGAATAAATGTATAGGTACATGTACTGACGGTGTAGCCGCAATGATGGAAAAACAGAGTCGTTGTGCAACAAATAGAACAAGTTTCACCTAAAAATATCATTAAAACCTATTACACACTTCACCGCCAACAGTTGGTATGCAAAAATATAAATTAAGATTTAATACCCGATGGATCAATGCGTAAATATAATTAATTATATTCGTAACAGTGTAGTTTAGACCCAAATGTTTGCATTATTGTGTGAAGAGAGGGGCCCTGGCCACAAGGTTTTACAATTTCATTCACATATATAATATGGCTTTCAAGAAGTAGAATACTGTAGAAATTTTTGGACCTGCCAATTAAAATATGAATAATTTTTAAATAATCAAAAACGTAGAGAAATAAATATTAGGAAAGGGGTGAAACAGGGATGTGACCTATCCCCATTAATTTTTAATGTGTATATGAAAGTGCTAGTGAATGCTGTCAGATGCAGCAAGATATTTGGAATTATTATTCAGTGACAAGCGACTGATCTGCTTAGATTTGCGGAACATTCTGCGGTATTAGCATCTAGCAAGGAAGAGTTAGAAGCAACTCTTAATTAAATGGAAAAATACTAACAGACAGATACAGTATGAGACGCAACAAAAATAAAACTAAAGCACTAGTATGTAAAGATGGGAAAAATCAGTCAAATACCATAATAAAAAATAGGAAACGAGGATTTATAAGAAGTTAATGATTTCTGCTACCTAGGAAGTCAAATAACGCAAGCTGGGAGAAGTGCAAAAAATATAAAAAAAGATTGGCACCCAGCGGTCCTGCATTTAACAAGAAAAACCTGCTGCCTATCTTCAAAGACAACAAACATAGAAACGAGAAATATTGTTGAAAGGATATGTGTGAAGCATAGCACTGTATGGTTGTGAAACGTGCACAGTAGGAGAAGCGGACAGGAAAAAGATAGAAGCCCTTGAAATGTGGTGCTATAAACATATGGTCAAGATATTATGGACAGACAAAGTTATGAACAAAGAGGTTTAGAAATAGTAAGGGAAGAAAGAAATATATGGAAAACAGTCAAAATAGCAGAGATAGGATGATACGACCCGTTCTAAGGCACGAGGGAATAGTGCGGCATATATTAGAAGCAGAGGAAGAAAAAAAGAGAGGTAGAGGTAGATCTAGATTAGACTATTACATACATATAGTGAAAGATGTAGACTGTAAGAATTTCAGGGAAATGTGTTGGTTAGCTCAGAATAAGAACCAATGGAACTACGCGTCCAACCAGTTTCAGGATTAAGAAGACCTAATGATGAAGAATCAAAATCACCATTACCAGCATATTTCAAAAGCAATATGTGTCTTACAAATGAAGTTATTTATTTTGCTGACATATTTTCATTAATAAGCGAATTAAAATTGACAATTCAAGGGTTAATGACAAACTTATTTGTGCCATAGTAAATAAAGTTGAAGGTTTAATGAAAAAATCGATATCTGGAAAAACCTAATGGAAAAGGCACATTTTGATACGTTTCAATGTTGTCATCTAATGGTTGAAGATCAAATAATAAGAGTTAATAAATTGGCAGAGTTATAAATAGTAAAATCCTAAATCTTTACTAAAATTTAAAAAAAGATTTATTTTTACTTTCTTCATCTGCAGATATAACTTTTGGGTAATATGTGGATACAAAATTCACTTTTCGGACGTGGAAACAATGTTTTGGACTCATCTGAGGAAGACCAGTTAGCTCAACTTTCCAGTGACAAACTGCTTCAAACGCAGTTTGACAGTCAAAATGACTTTGTCAAATTTAGGATATAATTAGAAAATGAATACCCAAATTTAAGCAAAAGGGCAATTTAACTCCTACTACCAATTGAAATTCACACTTAGCAGAAACTGGATTTTCAACTCTGTGTATGCAATGAATAGAAATTACTTCGAAGCATTGACAAAACGTTGAAGATTACATTAACTAACTCAATTGAAGCAAAATTAAATAATTTGGTGCACGAGAATCAAGAGCAGACGAACCATTAGTATGTACTGGTATAAAATCATTATATGTTTCTAAAAGAAAATATTGTCCTGCACTTGCATCATTTGTTTTCAACGCACATGGGGTCGCCTTATAATTTTGTTATTATTTTTGGGTCGATAGACCCCAAAGGTTGTGGAACGCTGATCTAAACGACTACCCACAATTTAAATATGGGACATAAGACTTTCAAAATTTAATCGCAAAATTGGGAAACATTTTCATTAATTAAAATCATTACATCAGTCAGAATATAAACCATATATAGACGTTTCAAAATATATGAATACTTATTTTACTTAAAAATTTTGGATCATTGAACTCGCTAACCTTTCTTAATCTACAATAAACCGATCTGATCACTTAGTTGCATTACTACATTAAATCGCATGCTTTTGTCGTTTATGATACTCGTATAGTCAATAACATAAAAGCATTCCCGCAGAAGATATGATACCTATTAACACTAATAAATTGAAAACTTGGAAATTTAGGTGTGGCAACTAAATGACGCCTTTTTACAAACATTTACATTTTACACGTGTATATCTGTATTGTAATAAAAACCATAAGTTATCGATTTTATCTTGAAGTAGATATATAGAACTAATATATGGTCGAACTTACAGGAAATATTGTTCTAACACATTTAAGCTTAAATATTTCTCTAATCTTAAAGTAATGACATAGTATGGTAACATGTAGTTACGGTATCTTCATACCAACTGTTCATAATTTTATTCTTGTTCGCAGAAATGTTTCCCTTATTTGATATCGACCATTCCACCGTAACATATTGGTTTCAAGTAAAAGGTTTCTCTGTTAAATGTTCAATTAATGACATCCACTATCATGAATCATAAATAACCTTTATTGTTTTATGTTTTAACACTAGAACCGCGGCACCGGTCATTTTGACCATTTTTAATTTTTAAACGTTTACATATTGCTAATTGTTATAGATATCAAGTTGAAACTTTATGAATTCTTCTAAAAATATATAGGTAGTATTTAAGTAAATTATCTGCATCTAATTGTAATGTTATATAAACTATTTCAATGTTCATATATATATATATATATATATATATATATATATATATATATATATTACTCATATTTAGACCAGGGTAGAAAATTAAATAATCACATCAAATAATTTTAATCACCGTGTATAAGGAATTTTATTAAATAATACGCTTTATTAAAACCATGAAGCATAAATAAATTCGGTCGTCTCAGTAAAAATAAGAAATTTAAAATCATGTACAAGACGCTTTATATCAAAAGAAACAGTATTAACAAGCTCTACGGGTAATGTAATTATTCCGAGGAAAGAAACAAATGGAAATTACGTGCAAAATTTATATTAATTAACCCTATTTTAAGTAACCGGTATTGAACAAAACGTACAGATAATAACTAATATTTAGTTAGGATTCACTAAAATTTAAAGGGTATTAATTTTAATTGGAGTTAATTAAACCATTATTAATAATAAGCATAAAAGTCTGTGAAAATCCAAGATTATAATACCAGAAAATAAAGCTCTGAGAATTAATATTATTTTGAACACCTGCGTAGTTTAAATATCACGTACGGCGAAAATTGTGTAGATAACAAATGGTTTCAAAGAATCTTGGAGAAACCGGGGCTTAATATTCACGAGAAGGTGCGATACGGGGTTATTTAACCCAGATAGTCCACATGGACTAAAATATAATCGATAATAAAGAATATCAATTTGCACCAATACGAACAGGTTAGAAAAGGAAAGAGAAATGCGTCAAGCAAAGACACATATAGTAAAAGGCGTGATTTAAGCAACGTCACGAGGGTCACAATTGGTTGAAAATAGGATGCAAATATCAGAGGTAGAAACAACAATTTCTGTACAAAATTAATTAGTTTTTCTCGGACATGTTTGCGTGCCGTGTGAGAATTTCTGAGATTTAACTGGGGCGAGTGAAAAATTCGTAAAAACCGACGCGCGAGCGACGGAATGAGAACATAGCATGAGAAATTCTTAAGAATTGTCTGTTTTGAGGACAAAAGCGACGTGCCGGCTATCCGCTATATATACCGGTGGTAATATGAATTTCGGTCTCTTAGACTTTTGACTATTCGATGCGTTAAAAGCTCTCTTAGATCCGCGACTTGATTGAAGATGTTAAACAGTGCATTTTAGTTTGATAAAATAATTTAAAGTTTGCTCGTATATTTTAGTGATTCAAAATAGTTTGTTATTTACGTGCTAACATGAATGTACTTCAGTGCACTTAGATACAAGGTAATAAAATTTAGTATCACTGTACCAATTAGCAAAATTTACAACGACAAATGTATACACAAAAGTAGGCAGTTTTGGCGTATATTGGTGAAAGAAGTATGAATTTCTTTGTTATTTTTCGGGGGTGTTAATAATTAAATGGTTCAAAAACGTGTCTGGATCCACAAAACCAGGGTCAGATATACACAGATGAGTTCCGGAAAAGCCCAGAAACAACTTTAAATAAATGGTGATGGAGAAAATTTTAAAAGCGTTGAGAATTAGAAGCCGTAAATATAATCCTGTTGGAATGGTATGATTAACTAAAGGAACGATGTACATTGAAGCTACGAGGACAGTAACCTTCAGGTAAATTATACTATTTTGTTTGACATTTTGGTGTGTGTTGAATAACTTTATAATTGATTTACTTTAAATGGACATTAGTGAAATTGTACTAACAATAAAATTTTAATTTTAAGGTGAAATTTGCTTGTTTAAGTAGAAAGGGGTATTTAGTATTGATGTTCTGAATTATGATGAAAATTTGGGTATGTCTTTGAGCTCAATTAGACGAACCTGGTTAATTAACGTAAAGGGGTGGTAGATGCTCCCTTTATACTCAGACTCCGGTCTGCTTATATTGTTATATTAATTAGTAGGCATCCAACAAGGACTTTAATTCTGGATGCACATTAAAATGATAATAAAATTAATCTTGAAATTCTTTTAAAACTGAATTTTATGCTGAAATTTAATTTGAAAATTTAATGTATTCTGAATATTGATGTAAATAGAGTTAACGTTGATGTTTGTGGTAGGAATGTGTTGTTTGTTTTTTTATGTATGAGGATGAAAGCTATCTAGAGGAGCAGCCAAGGCGATTAACAGAAGAAAATCAACAGACCAGGTAATTCAAGAGGTTTCACAGCATTCTTGGCGACCCAAAAGTGAGGCTCGAGTTCCAAATAAAATTTTTGTGATTTTATTCCAGGAAACTGGCGATCTGAGAGAGAGTTTTGTGTGTGTATAAATTTAGAGTATTTTAGAGTGTGTGTGAGTGATTTGAACGTATGCAGAGAAAGGAGTGGTTAAGGAGTCAAGGAGTGGAAATTGGAAGTGACGATAGTGCATTGTGTGAGAAAATTTCGAAAATGGAAGAAGCTGGAGGCAGTAGAGATCAGTCGAGGACGGAATCAGGAGAAACAGGAAATGAGTTAATGATGAGAATGTTAGAGGAAATGCGATTAGCTAGGGAAGAATCGAATAGAGCGATGGAGGAGTCTAACAGAAAATTAGAACTGCTAAGCGATGAATCGAATAGAGCGAGAGAGGACTCAAATCGGAAATTTGACCAATTAAATCAGGAATTAGGGAATAAAATAGAAAAATCGACGAGAGAATTTACAGAATTTAAAAATAGTCTTACCGTGAAACTGGGGGAAGTTGAAAACAGGGTTGAAAAAATGAGCGTGATATTACAGGTCTTCGACAGGAAATGGGACATTTAAAGTCCGAAGTACGCATGTTCTGTGAAGAAGAGATTAATATAAAATGACTGAAGTGACAGACTCATGTAGGGATCAGTTAGGCAGGGTAGAACGCGAAGTTAGTAGTATCAAATACAACATGTCAAATTTAACGGGGGATGGTCCCAGATTTTCTACAGGTGGAGTATCATTGGACCAACACATGAAGTTTTATGGCGATAACAGGGTAAATCCACAAATTTTTATTAATAGCGTAAGAAATCTAGTGGGAAATTTATTTGACGAACAGACTAAACTGAATACGATAAAGGCTTTATTAAAGGACAACGCGGAAGCATGGTACAATTTAGTAGGACAGGACATAGACACGTATCAGGACTTTGAAAACAAATTTTTAAAGCACTACTGGAGTGACCACAGACAAGACCAGGTACGAGACGACTTAATCACAGGGAAATTTAAGGGAGAATTTTCAGGAAGTAGGGAGCAATATGCTATACGCAAGTATAGCATAGCAAAGCAACTGAACCCACCACTGACGGACCGACAAATTATTAAATATTTATCACGACACTTCGAGGTAGACATAAGACAACACGTAGCACTACAGAACATAGTGGACAGAGAAATGTTTTTAGAATACCTGCAGAGGTACGACGACGTAAGTAGTGGACGACCTCGGGATAACAGGGAAAGACAGATCAACACAGTTAGGTTTGACAATAGATGGGACAACTATGCTAGAAGAGGGAATAGTTACGGATACCAGCGACAGAATTGGGAACAGAGACGACCATACGTTAGGAGTAATAGTTTAGGAAGGGGACCTGCACCGAGACCGGAACCTACCAGAAGGAATAGTTCACCGGACATGAGGGGGACTGCTAATACAGACACGGAACGAGTGGAAACGCCTAGGACGTACGCTGAGGTGACGGCTAGACCAGGACCAAGTAGGGAAAACAGACCTGGACAGGATTTTTAGAACGCGACAGACCACTAAATTTCAGTGTAAATGTATATGAACATCCACGTGAATTTTTCAAAATTGAGGAGGAAGTAGAGCCAGAAACTAAGGAAAATTTATGTTTGCCAATTATTAATTTAGAAATTTTTGTGAATAATGTAGAAGTATTACTTGATACAGGGGCAGAGGCGAGTTTAATATCGGAGGAATTCGTCAGCAAAATTAGGGATAGGGTTTGTGATAGAATTATGCCTATAAAGCGTAGCCATTTAGTAGCTCCAAATAAAAAGAAGTTTGCTGTAGTAAATAGTGTTGTGGTGCTTAGGATAGATATAGGAGATTTAAGCTGTGAACAGGAGTTTGTAATTGTACCTGGACTGAAGTTTCAGAGCATTTTAGGTGTTGACTGTATGATGAAGTTAGGGGTTTTGATAGATATGGAACGGAAGGTAATAAGGATTAAGGATAGGGTAGTGCCATGGAAGGGCAGTTATGAAGTCACAGAGGATGACACGGGGTTTAGTATTAATGTAGTAGAGGTAAAGGATGATGAAAGTAAACAGATCAACACAATAAGATGTCCAGAGGATAGGAGAGTAGAGGTTCAAGCTTTATTACAAAAACATGCAGAATTAGTGGGGGTAGAAGCAAGCACAGCGTTAGGCTATGAGCACAGATTGGAAGTGGATAATTCAGAACCGTTCAACCCAAAGGTTTATCCAATTCCAGCAGCATATCGGGAGCAGGTGAAGGCAGAATTAAATAAAATGTTGGAAGATGGCATAATAGAGGTATCAAACACTCATTTCATAAATCCGTTGGTGGTAGTTAAGAAAAGGATGATAGCATTCGTTTATGTTTAGATGCACGAAAAATTAATCAACGGACCAAACCGCAATTCCATTGTCCATCATCCATGGACACGCTTTTGACGAGATTAAGTGGCAAGTTTATTTTAGTAAATTAGATTTAAGGAATTCATTCTGGCTGATTCCATTACACAAAGATTCTAGAAGTTACACAGGATTTTCCGTAGAGGAAAAATCTATAATTTTAAGGTAGTACCGTATGGTTTGTCAACGTCAAGTGCAGCATTAATTAAGGCAATGCAAGCAATTTTAGGAGCATATGAGCAATTCTGCATACACTATGTGGATGATATTTTAATTTTAGTGAAACTGAGGAACAACATTACTCTCATTTAGAACGGATATTATTAGAGCTTAAGTTAGCAGGATTGAGGCTGAATATAGAAAATGTGAATTTTTTCAAAAACCGTTAAATTTCTGGGGTATGTGGTGAACACTCAAGGTATGTGTATCGATAAAGAAAGATTGTCCGAACTTTTGACATATCCGAGACCTAATAACATTAGGAAATTAAGAGCTTTTGGGGTCCTTAACTTTTATAAAAGTTTGTACCGGGATTTGCTGAAAAGCGGGTCCATTGTTTAAACTTCTGAAGAAGGGAGTAAGATGGAGTTGGACGGAAAGTCAAGAGGCAGCATATCTAACACTGTTGGAACAATTTCACGACCAACTAATTTTGAGGCATCCCAGATTTGATGTTGGTTTCGTACTGAGGACGGATGCATCGGATAGTGCATTAGCAGCAGAGTTGTACCAAGTACAAGAGGGGAAGAGGTGCCCATATCTTTTGTTTCACGCACACTGAAGCCGCATGAAGTAAATTACACGATTAGTGAAAAGGAGATGGCTGCAGTGGTGTTTGGTGTTACGAAGTTAAAATTTTTTTTGATAGGAAGACATTTTGTAATCGAAACGGATCATTCGGCGTTGTGTGCGTTGATGAATACGAGATTTTCTATCAATCGAGTATATCGATGGGGGTTGTTACTACAGGAGTTTGACTTTGAGATTAAATACATTAAGGGAGAAAATAACTTTATAGCAGACGCGTTTAGTAGAAACAGGGACATGGATAACAAAAGACCGTGTGACATCTTGATTGCCGTGAACAGTCTACTACAAAATGATTCAGTATATGGAGAAGAGGAGATCTTGAGGAACCAGAGGCAGAGTGAGGAGCTACAGATTGTTAGAACGAAGTTAGAAAATGAACCGGGATTTAAAAACTTCCATATGATAAACGGCTTTTTGTGTAAAAAAATTCAAGAATTGGAAGTGTATGTAGTGGATAGGGTACAAGCAAAATTAATTATCAAAGATCTGCACTTAAGATATGGTCACATAGGAATCCGAAAGACATGGTTAATTTTAGGAAACGTTTTTCAACTAAAGACTTCGGGTTAGTAAAGTCAGTCATCAACACTTGTCACTTATGTACTTTAGGAAAGTACAAAATAGTACGAGTCAAGATGTGGTACAAAGTATACACGTACAAAATCCCTGGACTTAGTTGCTATTGACTATTTGAGTAATCTAGTCAGAAGTACAAAGGACACAAACATGTGCTGATTGTGACTGATGTGTTTTCGAAATTTACCAAATTATATCCCACTCGGGATTGTAACACAGTCGGAACAAACAAGAAATTGGAACAATTTTGTAGGAAGTAGGAACCTTTAAACGGGTATTAGCAGACAATGCTACTTATTTTAATAATCAAAGATTTAGAGATTATTGGAGAGGCAAAACATTAAAGTGGTGTTTTGTAGCATAAGGCATCCTCAAGCGAATCCAGCTGAGCGATATATTCAAGAGACGGTTAAGTTTTTGCGTTTAGCTTCACATAGGAATCATCGTTTATGGGAGGACAATTTGTCCAAGGTTGAATCTTTTATCAATGAAACCCCTAGTACCGTGACAGAAACCAGTCCCATCATGCTGATCAAGCAACAGTATCCCGAAAGACCATGGCAAATTGTGCCTAGGGACGATGAATTCCAACAACTTTTGGTAGATGTGAGGGAGAGGTTAAGGAAGAGAGCTGAAAAATATACAAGGAAGATGAACGCAAGAATTAGAAAGAGGGTAAAATTTAAAGTGGGAGACCAGGTAGTAGTAAAAAGCTTGAGAGTAGGGAAGAGAGATAGGATGACATGTGCTAAACTACACTTGCCATATGAGGGACCTTTTGAGATAGGTGAAGTAGTAGGGGAGTGCACATATTTATTAAGGGAAGTAGGTACGGGAAATGAGAGGGGACGGTTTCACGTCAACCTACTATTCCCTTATACCGGAGAACCAGCACCACAGGAGAAATAGGTGTATAATAGAGTAAAATTTAAATAGGATAAGAATAGAGATAGGTGTATATAGAAAAGTAGAAGTAAGTGTTTATAGAAAATAAAGCTAGGTATAGGATAAATATGGGAGATAATTAGGAATAGGTTTAGGATGAGAATAAAGAGTAAATGTAGGAAGAAAATAAGATAGGTTAAGTGTAGATATTTCATAGAAGATTAGTGGAGAGTTAGGAATAGAGTAAGAGTAGGATAGGCATATAGGATTAGGTAGGGAAGTAAAGTATAGTGAAGATTAGTTAAAAGTTAGGAATAGGATAGGTATATAGGATGTATATAGGATTAGATGGATGAGTAGGATGAAGTTAGGGATAATTTCAGTTTATAGAATTAGGTGAGAGTTCGGAATAGGATAGGGATATAGGATAGGTGTAAATATTTTTTTGAATTGGAGATAAGGTAGGTAAGTTAGATAGATAAGGGTAGAGAGAGATAGGCAATTTTTTTTGTAATTTTTTTTTTGGGCTAAATGCTTAATATTTGCATTCAAATAAGTGGGATTATTTGTATTCAAATAGGGGGAAAATACTCATATTTAGACCAGGGTAGAAAATTAAATAATCACATCAAATAATTTTAATCACCGTGTATAAGGAATTTTATTAAATAATACGCTTTATTAAAACCATGAAGCATAAATAAATTCGGTCGTCTCAGTAAAAATAAGAAATTTAAAATTATGTACAAGACGCTTTATATCAAAAGAAACAGTATTAACAAGCTCTACGGGTAATGTAATTATTCCGAGGAAAGAAACAAATGGAAATTACGTGCAAAATTTATATTAATTAACCCTATTTTAAGTAACCGGTATTGAACAAAACGTACAGATAATAACTAATATTTAGTTAGGATTCACTAAAATTTAAAGGGTATTAATTTTAATTGGAGTTAATTAAACCATTATTAATAATAAGCATAAAAGTCTGTGAAAATCCAAGATTATAATACCAGAAAATAAAGCTCTGAGAATTAATATTATTTTGAACACCTGCGTAGTTTAAATATCACGTACGGCGAAAATTGTGTAGATAACAAATGGTTTCAAAGAATCTTGGAGAAACCGGGGCTTAATATTCACGAGAAGGTGCGATACGGGGTTATTTAACCCAGATAGTCCACATGGACTAAAATATAATCGATAATAAAGAATATCAATTTGCACCAATACGAACAGGTTAGAAAAGGAAAGAGAAAATGCGTCAAGCAAAGACACATATAGTAAAAGGCGTGATTTAAGCAACGTCACGAGGGTCACAATTGGTTGAAAATATGATGCAAATATCAGAGGTAGAAACAACAATTTCTGTACAAAATTAATTAGTTTTTCTCGGACATGTTTGCGTGCCGTGTGAGAATTTCTGAGATTTAACTGGGGCGAGTGAAAAATTCGTAAAAACCGACGCGCGAGCGACGGAATGGGAACATAGCATGAGAAATTCTTAAGAATTGTCTGTTTTGAGGACAAAAGCGACGTGCCGGCTATCCGCTATATATACCGGTGGTAATATGAATTTCGGTCTCTTAGACTTTTGACTATTCGATGCGTTAAAAGCTCTCTTAGATCCGCGACTTGATTGAAGATGTTAAACAGTGCATTTTAGTTTGATAAAATAATTTAAAGTTTGCTCGTATATTTTAGTGATTTAAAATAGTTTGTTATTTACGTGCTAACATGAATGTACTTCAGTGCACTTAGATACAAGGTAATAAAATTTAGTATCACTGTACCAATTAGCAAAATTTACAACGACAAATGTATACACAAAAGTAGGCAGTTTTGGCGTATATTGGTGAAAGAAGTATGAATTTCTTTGTTATTTTCGGGGTGTTAATAATTAAATGGTTCAAAAACGTGTCTGGATCCACAAAACCAGGGTCAGATATACACAGATGAGTTCCGGAAAAGCCCAGAAACAACTTTAAATAAATGGTGATGGAGAAAATTTTAAAAGCGTTGAGAATTAGAAGCCGTAAATATAATCCTGTTGAAATGGTGTGATTAACTAAAGGGACGATGTACATTGAAGCTACGAGGACAGTAACCTTCAGGTAAATTATACTATTTTGTTTGACATTTTGGTGTGTGTTGAATAACTTTATAATTGATTTACTTTAAATGGACATTAGTGAAATTGTGCTAACAATAAAATTTTAATTTTAAGGTGAAATTTGCTTGTTTAAGTAGAAAGGGGTATTTAGTATTGATGTTCTGAATTATGATGAAAATTTGGGTATGTCTTTGAGCTCAATTAGATGAACCTGGTTAATTAACGTAAAGGGGTGGTAGATGCTCCCTTTATACTCAGACTCCGGTCTGCTTATATTGTTATATTAATTAGTAGGCATCCAACAAGGACTTTAATTCTGGATGCACATTAAAATGATAATAAAATTAATCTTGAAATTCTTTTTAAAACTGAATTTTATGCTGAAATTTAATTTGAAAATTTAATGTATTCTGAATATTGATGTAAATAGAGTTAACGTTGATGTTTGTGGTAGGAATGTGTTGTTTGTTTTTTTATGTATGAGGATGAAAGCTATCTAGAGAAGCAGCCAAGGCGATTAACAGAAGAAAATCAACAGACCAGGTAATTCAAGAGGTTTCACAGCAATATATATATATATATATATATATATAAGAACCTTATATATATATATATATATATATATATATATATAACCTGAAACCGGTCATTATGACCGGTAATTGAGATGTAACTATTTACTCAATAATTGTGGATTTTGTAAAATAAATTAAGTTTCATTATCATTGCTAATCAAGAAATAGGATGTCGGGTATAATAATACTAAAGACATTTTGGCACAATCAATTTTCTAAATGAGAGATAAATTCTTGAAAATTCTAAATATATGGTTATTGACTTGATACATTTCAATTGTATAGCTGATTTGTGAATTCTTCGTTCAAATATATATAAGGAAACGTTTCGTGGTAAGTAGTCAGTTTCTACCTGAACGTATAAGTGTACGGTTTTGAATGAGATTTGGAGAAAGTTTTGTTTAGCGGCTGAATAGATATTTTATATTTCACAAGCTTCGAGTTCTTAGTATAAAGAAATGTGGTCGAATAAAGGTTTGTCTGCTGAACAACCTCTAAATTATTTAGCCGAACTGGAAGCTTTTTCCGAATTTGCTTCTGAAAATGATAGTACGTCAAGTAATGAACCGGAAGAACCTATTTGTTCAAATGATGTACGTAATGCTGACGGAAGTGACGATAGTAACAATACTGACGCCAAAACTGAACTCGATTCGGAAACAAATGTGAATCCCGATACAAATAGAAATAACAGTGACAAACAAGAAAATGTTGCGACCGCAAAAACAAACCTACCCAGGGCAAGGCAACCTCGCTCTAATATCCGCAAGAAAGGATTTTTGCTATCTGTGGGAACCATTCATTCTTCTCGGACTGGTTCTCAATGGGAAGTGATAGCTACTTATGTTAACAATTCTGGAAAAGTGGTTCAACGTAATATACTTTGAGACAATCCCGGACCAACACATTATGCAACAACAAACGTATGCCTTGACAAGATAAGTACTTTTTGGAGATTGTTTATTGATCAGTCTATGGCTACATTGATAAAAAAATGCACCGAAATTGAAGCCAGAAGACAGTTAGATAACACTGATTGGACATTACCTTTTGAAGAATTAAATGCTTTTATTGCGATTTTATACGCACGGGGTGCATATGGGGCTAGAAGTTTAGAAGTCGATAGTTTGTGGGACAATACCTGGGGACCACCATTTTTCAAACAAACAATGGCTAGAGACCGATTTAGAGATATAATGAAATATTTGAGATTTGACACTAAATCGACACGAAGACAACGACTAGACTACGACAAGTTTGCTTTAGCAACCGAAATATGGAACAAGTTTATTGACAAGTGCAAATTGTGCTACATACCAGGTGAAAATATTACAGTTGATGAACAACTGTTTCCTACCAAAGCACGGTGCCGATTTACTCAGTATATGGCTAATAAGCCAGATAAGTTTGAAATCAAATTTTGGTTAGCTGTAGACACTAATGCAAAATATGTTTTGAACGGTTTTCCGTATTCAGGAAAGGGTGATGCAAAACCTGATAATCAACAGCTTTCTGAACATGTTGTGTTGAAACTTGTAAATCCATATGTCAAAAAAGGAAAAAATGTTACTACAGCTAATTTTTTACAAGCTTGAAGTTGGCTCAAACATTAGCTAAACTAAACACTACAATTGTCGGGACCATAAACAAAGCAAGGAAAGAAATACCAAACGTTGTAAAGGATAACAGGGGAAGTTTGTTTGAAACCATAATTCTGAAATCCACAGATAATAGTTCTACACTAACAGTGTACCAGGGAAAAAAGAATAAAAGTGTTTTTATTCTTAACAGGCTACACATGTCGGTTTTTACTGAGGAACATGGAAAGAAAAAGCCAGACAGTACTATTTTATAATAACACAAAATATGGGGTCGACGTTGTTGATAAGATGGTTAGGAAATATTCTGTCAAGTCTGGATCAAGAAGATGGCCAGTTCATGTTTTTTTTTAATATTCTGGATCTAGCAGCAATAAATGCGTTTGCCGTATATAAAGAAATGAGTGCACAAAAAATTAAAAGAAGTGCTTTTATATTGAATTTAACCGTAGAACTGGCGGCTGACTATAAGAGTCAAAAACAAAATTTACAAGAACAACAGACTAAACAAAAGACACAACTGTCAAACACAGAACTGAAATCAAATAAAAGGTGTACATGTCAAAGAAGAAATTGTGAAAACAAAACCAATAACGTTTGTGAACAATGTAAAATCTACATATGTGAAAAGTGTAGTAATAAAGTATTTCGCTGTTTGAACTGTGTATAGTTGATAACTTTTATAATTGTAAGTTAGTACAAAATTATAATTATCCTTTTAATTACTAATGTAATAACATCAATAAATATGCTAAAAAACAGTATTCATTTATTATCGGTCATTTTGACCGGTCCTCACGGTTCTAGGTAGTATATATTTTAAGCGGTTCTAGTGTTAAACTGTAAAGTAGTTGAAATAAGAGTAGTTGAAAGCATATCAAGGTCCATTTATTACCTATATAACTTGGTGGTGCTTGTTAATAATAATATACAATGTACGTCTACAAATTGTATCAAGGTTGCTTGACAGTTGTAGCGGAATCAAAATGGTTGTTGTGGAGTAATGTGGAAGCGTAGGTGGGTAGAGGTGGGAGGTGGTGGAAGTAGGTGTGAGATGGTGGGCTTGTAGTTGTGGTTTTGGAGAATTTAGTCAGGCATTTGTTTTCTGTTTAAGACTTAAGTTATCTTTATTCGTTTTAAAGATAATTGAGATTAACTGAAAAGTTGTATTTTGAATTCCACTGTACTTTCTAAACTATTAATTTGACAGCTGTCAAAGTGTGACATTATTAGGACACTTTTTCAACGCGCACAAGTTTATGTGCACGACAAGTCGCAATCGACATTTGTTTTTTTTGGAGTGCACAAAAAGTTTTGTTTTTCTTATGGCGGCCATATTGGATTTTTTAATTTTTAGATAGAGCGCAAAATTTTGTCCCAACAACATGCCACAGGTACGTAAAATTGACAGTTACTATGCAAAAAATGACGTTTTAAATTTTTCTTAAATTTTATATCTAGTCGGCCGTGACAATGGCGTACAATGACATTGTGCTAATTGTTTTTTATTAAGTATCGTTGTTCTTGTCAAAATGATTTAGAAAGCTTTTGGTTCAAGTGTTGGTGTATTTGAAATTTGTTAAAATTATCATACAAAATGGCTCGTATCTATTCAAATGCTACATTTTATTTGTATAACCCATGGTTTACATAGGACAGCAGAAACAATTCGGAATATGTACTCAAAACTTGACAAAAGTATTAGTTAATTCAAGAAAGTGCGTGTTACGAACGCTTGTAAGAAATGCTTGTGATTTAACCACTTCCAACACATTCTATTCTAACTGATCTCGAACTTGTTTAAATGCAATTATATTTTACGCAGACAATTTTTTCGTTATCAAGGGTATTATAGATCTATTCGATAGTGAAACCTTCCTCAAACATAAAATCAGTGCAAGAAGCAATAGCTTCCAAAGGTGTTGCTGCTAAATTATATTATATGAAAGCGCGTTTGTTTAAACTATCAGAAGTAATCAAAAAGTTGGAAGTCAATGGCACGCTGCTCATTGAAAGTTATTTAATATAATTACTTGAACTTTGGACAGCATTAGCAAGACGCGATCGCAGAAACTAAACCGATTTTAAATCTAAGTTTGCACCAGTAACATCGCGTGGCGTGAAAAGAAGTGTATTGTATAAGAACATATTAACCAATAAATGCCATAGATTATTACACGAAGACATTAGAAACTGTTAGTAATTAATTGCAACGATAAATTGTAAAACATTAAGTTTGAATTAACAGTAGTTTTACTTTATTCTATGTATAATTCCCACAATAAGTAATTACTTGAATATATTTCCAGCGTTTCGTTTTATTTCTGCGTTTGATTTATTTAAAAATTTTACATTGCATATTTATTTCATATTTTAACAAACATTTCTACTATCTTATTCCATATCTTAATTATATTTATTTCGCATATTTCTTTCTTAGCCTAAGACATCACCATGTGCGCTTACGTGTTTGGGAACTAAGCACACATACACGTGCAATTGTGCAGAAATACACTTCTCATCTTAGCGTGGTTAAATGAAACCCTTTATGCGTTCGACAGGCCTGTCACCTGCACGTATTACTTTGGATTGGTCTTAAACAAGGTACGTGTTGTAACATGTTTGGGAATTATAGCAAATATGATAATACAAACTAAGCAATCTTTAATTGTCGCATGTCGTTTGCATCTCCTTTGTCGCTTTTTTTATTAATTTTTATAGATTTCCAGTTGGCGTGTTTCGGGTTTATTTTAAGAAATTTGGTTCGGTGCTTGAAATTAGTATATTATTTTGATACCAAATACAATTTTTAGTTTAATAACGATTTAATTGAAGTTGATGCATCGTTCTAATTAAAGTTTGATATATTTAGTTTTTGAATATCTAAACGTTTATCATCCGGAGCTTTTCGTTAATGTCTTCAGAAGATACGTTTTCACAGTGTTCGTTTCACAACAATAATGAGTTTTTGCGTTATATTTGCCAGAAAACTGAGTTAATCTTACCTAGTATAAAGTATTGGAGTGTTCGATTTATCATTTACATTTTTTGCCTTCCCTTTATCCTGAATAAGATACCCCTAGTGCTGCCTAAATTAATAAGATGGATTGCTAACTTCCAATGGTATTGAAGCTATAGTAAATCAAGATCCTGACCCAGGAGAGGGAAAATCGTCAATGGCAGTACGATGATACGTTAACCTAAATATCTGCAATAGAGGCAAAATATGAAGATATGTATCGCCCAAAAACAAAGCATTTTTGGGACATTATTTGTGAGGAGTTAATTAGTTTAAATATAACTGTAAGTACTAATTGTCATCATATTTTGAAACAGTGCTGTTGACATACCCTCCTAGTCTGTGAAGGGTAGGTTTTTCTTTACAGGACATGTCGACTAAAGAATCAGAGTGCGACATGATCCGTCGTTTCTTCATAACTAACTTAACAATAGTCCCACAGCTTTTGGGACTCGATTAAAAACAGGTTCTTACCCTGTGTAGAGCAATTATTAATCAATCTAACCTAGTAACATAGGAATGCTGTGTACATCATTCTGCAATACCCTGAACTACAGAACTACTTAATGTAATATTGTTATTAGTTGTCAGCGTTTCCTAATTACCTACTTAAGGTTATATATTTCAGTAAAGTGCATAACAAAAGCAATCATAAATATAATAGATAGTGTAGAATGAGTAGAGAAAAGTAGTAGTACGTGTAGAAAGATTATTGTTACTCTGTGAATTAAGTTAAATAAATCAATACAGTCGGATGTGTTTTCTTCAAGTACATAGTATATAGGTGTATCGATGTTTGCGATCTAGTTTAAGAAAGGCGAACCACATAACACCCTGTACTACACATCTTATACTAATACTATCTTATACTACTAAACAAGAATGGTTCAAACTAATGCTAAAAAGAATATTAGGTACTACAACTACTGACGCGGCACAGTATGGACTTCCAGGATTCGAGAACTTCTATACATTTTTAACATATATACATCTTTGCCGAAGCCAATAGAAAACAACACAACGTTACGTATGGTGTTTAAGGAATTTATATATCATGACAAGGAAATGTTAGCTACTATGAGCGAACAATAAAATTGACTAGATTTTATTATAAGTCCTTCAACTGCCATTTGTATAATAAGTCAATTCAACAGATCTGAGATATTATTATTCATAGAGCGAGAACTTAGCATCAAAGAGTGCGTGCCTGATATTTATTTATTTAATAAACCCCCTTCTGGAACTCGGAGAAAATCAAGCACCGAAGTAGCGTTACTTAACGTAGAAAGACTGTCGAGAATTGTGTTGATTTGATAGCTCTAGCAAGACGCCGTCGTGTGAAAACTCAGCGTAGAAATTGCGAATCGCCCTATTTAGATAAAAAGCTGTAGTCGGTCGCATATTGCTTCAAACCCTTAGCATAACAATAAAGAGGATGGTGGTCCAGCCTCCTCTTAACTGGTTGATGGCGGTGACGATAGCAATAATATTCTTCAACGGTTGGCGAAAGTGTAATTTATTACCCTCTTAATTATTAGTCCGTTCATTATAACAGGATTTCAGTAACACGAATTTGTTAAAAAAAAGACATTTAATGGAATTCGAGTTTATACATTACTATTACGTAGACTTTTGCTAAACGACAGTTTAATCTGATCGCTGTGAAGATTTTTTGTTGGCTACTAGTTAATATTCTTTTTACCTACTATATAAGGCGGACGGTGGTGAGTGGAGGAATTTGAAGCGCGTAAGCGGTAACTGACTGTCAAGTGGTGTGAAATTATTTTATTTTAAATTTTAATGTTTAAATAACCGCAAGAACTAAATTGCTTTTACCCGATCCCTTAATTTGACTGTGTGTGTGTGTCTGTGTTTATGTGTGTGTTTATGTGTGTGTGTGTATGTATGTGTGTTTATGTGTGTGTGTGTGTGTGTGTGTGTGTGTATGTGTGTGTGTGTGTGTGCGCGCGTGTGTTGGTATGTGTGCGTGAGTGTGTGCATGTTTGTGTGCGTGCGTGAGTGTGTGTCCGTGTTTATGTATGTGTGCGTACGTGCGTGCGGGTGTGGGTGCGGGTGCGTGCGTGCGTGCGAGCGTACGTGCGCGCGTGAGTGCGGTATGCGCATATGTGCGCGCGCGCGTTAGTACGTGCGTATGTGCGTACGTGCAGGTGTGCGTGCGTGTGTGCGTGTATAGGAGGCTGGGCGGGTGTGTGTGTGTCTGTGTTTATGTATGTGTGTGCGTGCGTGCGTACGTGTATGCGTGCTTGCGTGTGTGCGTGTGTGCGCGCGCACTTGTGTGTATGTGGGAGGAGGTGAAGTGTTTGTGCTTGCGGGCTTGTGTGCGTCCAAACATGCGTGCGTGCGTGTGTGTCTGTCTCAAAACAAAGGAAAAACTAAACTGAAATTATGTAATATCAACTATCTAAAAGAATTTTAGGGTACTTTCGCATTTGCTGAACATTATCAGTACACTAATCATTAACAAGTTTTAAATCATTCAAAATAAGAAATACATTCTCTTACTAAATAGAACAATTCGGAATAAACTACCAACAAAACCTTTGACAACTCGAAAGCTTAAAATAAAGTTAATGAACATATTGACATTGCACAAGTTATCATAAAACAAAATTAGTTCCTTACCTTTGAGTCGGCTTTTATCGGAACATCAAATCTTTAAAGTCAGTGCGCTGCGTCTTGTATTCCTATATAGTAATGAATGCAAGGAGCAAAAGAAAAATAATTTGAAAATAATAATTTCTCATAACTTCTTCGTATCCTACAGTAGTTTTAGGAACATTATGCAGAATTCTCAGAACTGAAAAGAATTTATATGCAGAGGAAATAATATTATTTATATGCTATTGTAAAAATCAAACATATACTGTAAACTTTTTAAAAAAACATAATGAAATTGAAGTTTCTTACAAAAACGAAGGCATAGCCACGAGGTGTGCATTTCGTTTAGAAAAATTTTTACAACTTTGAAAGCTTAATTAATATAGTTCTGTTATTACATTGATTAATTTTTTAAAGTAAATGCTACATTGATAAAGTCGTGTCTTAATAAAAATTTAAATAATTAGTGATTTCGTCAAAAGCAGGTGTACTAATTTCAGCATATACTTTTCAATAAAAGCTGATCATTCTAAATTATAAGACAATTTGCTTGCAACTTCAAAACGTAGCTTGATACAATTTTTGGAAGTCAAAATAAAATACAGTGACGTACCCCTTGCTGCCGGAAAGAAATATACATATGTTCCGTGAATGTAAATCACATGCAGCATAAGAACCACTCAGCCTTGCGCTTGATGACTTTATTTAATTGTTATCGCACACGTGCTTAATAATCGGTTTGGTCATTTTTGTCTGTTCTTTAATATGATTTTCAAACCCAAATAAAAATAAAATTTAACTAATACATAAACACAGAAACAATTCCACAATCAAATTTTTACATTCGAGCGTTCGACAAAAAAATTGTACGTAACTAGTTATATTAAAGTTTAGTGATACCCAAAAGGAGTACAAATTTTATAATTAATTAAATACTTACCGCTAATTGTACACATAGCCAAACTAATTTATCACTTAGTACAAAAGGTCACCACGGTCACTAAGCGCTTGTTAGGCACTCCTTTCGCCGATAAGAGTTAGTGCGTTCTGATTAGCTTTAACAATTTTAACTGCCCATGTTAATGATTAAGGAACCATCTCCAAAATAAATCAAGTAATTGTTATTTTTCACAATTTTAAATAAACAACAATTGCCGGAAAAATAATGCACCACAAGCTTTAAATTGAAATAGCAAAATTTTTTATTTTGCTTTGGGGTTAATTTATTGTGATATACGGAGTAAAAATCTGTAGATGTTTTTTACACTACTCTAGAAGGAAAATAAGAGGATATTATCCGTTTTTAAATGGCTTTGGTTATGTTGGATTAAATAAGTTGGGTTGTTGTTTTCTAAAGGTAACCATAATTGGTGGTATTTCGGGCAGAAAGACATTGATTTTATATTTTTACTTATGTACTGTAGTACGCATGTTCAGCATAAAAATGTTTGAAGAAATCCATTTTTGTGAAATATGAAGACTTATAACAAATTAACAATTGAACTGATTTTAGGAATCAACTACCTGTCCATGATACAAAACAATAAATTTCTCTTCTTAAATCACAGAAATTGATAGTACGGTCAATTTGTATTTTTACAGTATTTTATTTTAATAGTTAGAATGCCCTATACAAATGAAGAAAATAACGGTATAATATTTTGCTATTATAGTACAGATCCTAATCCATGGGCAACAACGGATTCGTTCTTTGAAAGATACATGGGACGCAAGCAACCCCAATGTTTGGTATTCAGCCAACTTGAAAATAATTTTACGGCATATGGTGCATTTACCAAACAAATGTTTATAAAAATATGAAGAAATTGTTGAAATGAATGTATCGACAGAATCTTCTACTGCCAAAATTGCAAATCACTGTGCTATTTTTAATGAAACGGCCAGGTATTTAGTATGAACGTATATTAACATAGTTGCATTGTCTTGTATCAATCACCCTGCTGTTAAAATATTTTCCTGTACTTCTGTAGGGAGTTGGAGTATAAACAAACAGTGCGATGTATTCAATTCATCAATAATTTAATGTCATTTCCATTCATTCATTGCATTTTGAGAATGTATAAACAAATAAGCACACTCTTTTTAGAATACCTTATCTGATACGTTATAAGAAATCGAAGCAGAAAAGTGAAGTAGGATATGTCTGGTTGACCACAGTGGAACCGTGATCACGAGTCATGACATTGATGCATGTAAATTTACCTAGATAAATAATGGGGTGTAGGTAGAATATAAAATAAAGTAAATATTATAATACAAGCAAGTAAAAGTAAAATGTGAGTTCTTCCAATATTACATATAATTATATAAGAATCTATTAAAGCTATTTCTAATTTAAACAAATGTCAAAAGAAAAATTCAAGAAAGAGTTGTTGGGATACCAACCTTGATTTAGAAACGAAAACGGGAAAAAGATATAAAGAGAAATTTTTCAAAGATTTCGAAATTGTTTGAAAAACCATTAACTTCTCAAGACATCGTTTTTCCGTCGACATCGTCAACGCCAGAACAAAATCTAAAGCTGTTATCGTCCGCGTCAGTATGGGCCAAAAATCCTAATATAGGTAATACTGACGACAATATGCTAAATACCTAATGGTAAATTATAAAGGTATTACATAGTGTTCGCGTAAATATACCGACAACTTTTAGGGCTAGTACTTAAATTAACAATCTCACTCATTACTCTATTGTATTTTAAAAGTTATTTTAATTCTAGATTGAAGTTCAACGCGACAGAAAGTATAACGGTTATCTTATCGTCTAATGAAAAAGTGACATTTCTGGGGGATTAACTTAGAGGTTTTCGTCCAGATTTGGAATTAACACTTTCTCAAGATCAAGCTTTGTGGCCAGCAATACTATCGAATAGTCGTATCCAAATGTTAATAGGGGAACCTACTGTATTTGGTTTATCTGTAAATGCTATAGTGTGCAATTCCTTTTTTGTGCGTATTTAACTTAGGATCACTCCCATATTGTACACGAAAGACAAATTCTGTCGAAGATTTTTTATCCTAGAGGCCATTCAGTGGCTAGTCTTATCACGTGCTTATATATAACAATATGAAATTACACCGTACAAAAAAGCTACACAGTGAAGACCAAAAGTCCGTCATCTCCCTTTAATTATAGAATGTCTAAAGCTTTTCCTTTGTAACTTGGGCTGTTTACATTAGAGTAAACTTCCTATTTTTTGACAAAATACGACAGTCGAAATTTTCAATTGACATTTAGGCGTTATTTCGATGCTTTTTTTATGACAAAGGGGATTGATCGATACATCAATTTAAAGGCATTTTTGTTCTTAATTCAACCTGTCAATTTGATCGCATTTGATTTAGTCGTTTTAAATGACAACCAATTTAGTTTCTAGTTGGTTTCGTACAACTACAAATCTGACGGTAATTGTTACTATGGCTCTACTTACTTGACATTTAGTTCCAATTATTCCGTATTTCATAATAATGACATTGTTGTGTCCTTTATAAGAAAAAACTGAAGCTGTTACCATCTTTGGTGAGGTTAATTACAATTACTACACTGCTGTACGAATATTTAATGAACGCTTTCCACAACGGCCGGCATGTGGAAGCTTTTTTCAAAAAATGTTGTCAAAATTTGGAGCGTTAGGTATAGTGAAAGACGCAACAAGATTTATAAGACCCAGCGTTTGAGAAGACCTATAACTACAAGTCGTAGCTGAAATAGTTGTTTGTTAATCCCCACAATCGACTATAGTTTTAATGGGAAAACAACTGAATTAAATGTGATCAAATTGAGAAGTTGAATTAAAAATAGAAATACTTTTAAATTGATGTATCGCTCAAAATTCGTTTCCGTAAGAAAAAGGTTTCGAAATGGAGTCCAAGTGTCAATTTGAAACTGTCATATCCCTGTCAAAAAATAGTAATTTTACTCTTATATAAACAACCCAAACTACACGAGAAGACGAACTTTTTGTGCTCATTGTATACATTTGCACGCCTGACGATGACCGCATAACGGGTGACTGGTCAGCAGTTACTACGTAATGTGCAGATTAAGGAAAACATCGGTTATAAGGTTTTTCATTTATCCTTAACTAAAGATTATATATAAAATATAATTAGCGAATTTATTTGTAATTTTTATTTTATACTACTCAAACTGCATCTTACTTAAATATTAGAAGTATAGTAAGTGCACTGTTTGCGTTTGCAATAACTTTGTTTATATTTTAGAAATTCTATTCCCGTTTGATCTATAATTAAAGATCGTCCTTAAATGACAGCTGTACATTAAGCCTCGTAGATAAATAACAACAGACTTGCCGGTACTTTAAATCCTGGTTAATGAAATGTTTCTTATGAATATTAATTGACATGAATCTGAATTATGTGTTTTATGCATTATCAAAAATATGTAAATATTTTTCATAATTGAAAGACACTAGTGAAAAACGTTTAATACAATGTATATAGTTTGTTTTTATTTTATTGAACGATTTTCTAGTATATGTTTATTAAGCCGCCTTAGCGTATTTTAGCGGCACTTAGGTTTGTGTCAGATGATTTATTTATGATCATAAAAGGTGTTTGTGGTTATGACAACTTCAATATTCTTGACTATTATGGAACTAGGACCTCCGAAGATTTCTTGCTTTTTTTGCAGATTTAGTACTGATTTAATCCGTAAGCAACTACAGTTCAACGTTAAGGTTTACATTGTTTTCAAATCCATTCGAAATAAATTAAAATTGTTGTCTGCTCGCATTTTAACTGGTGGTGTATAGTTTATTGTTTTAATATTATGGGATATACAATTTATGGAACGAAACTTCCAAATTATAATGTAAAGTTTTATTAGTGGTGATTTATTAAAAAGCGGAGTAGGAAATACAATCGGTGTAAGTTTAATATTTTACACAATTTTTTTGTTTGCAGTTAAATTTATATTTTTATTTTTTTTCAAAATCCTAAACAAGCAAATTGTGTGAGACATCTTTCTTGCCGAGAGGCAATTTCAGATATCTAATTTCTAGGTATTAGCTACTATTAACTTGCTGCAAGATCTTTAATTTTACATAATTTATCAGTACAGTTCGTACACCTCATCATGTCAATTATGTATAAGGAAATTTAGTAAAGTAATTTATAATAATATATAGTCAAAGTGTACTTCTTGGCTATATAAACTAGATACATTAAACGTTATGAAAATATACAACTTGTTTCCTCAATACGTTTAAATTAGGTTGAATTTAAATAGAGCAGGTTGAAAAATCTCTTAATTACCTCCAAAACGTAAGATATATTTAGCATATTTAATATTATCAATTTCATACATCTGATATTATACTTTATGAAAGTTTCAATAAAAATGTATTCATGTGAATTTCAAAGTTTAGAAACGAACTATGGTGGTATGACCTTTCTATTAAGTAGCAGTTGAATAAGTCATCGCCAAAACTATTTGAAAATGGGCATCAGTCGGATCCACATTTTTTTCCTCTAAAATATACTTTTAATTAAAGATTATTTTCAGTATAACTACGCTAAATATTGAATACTAATTTTGTCGGAATTGCTACTGCTGTTCTTGAATTAATAATATGAATATCGATATTGAGAATGGTGCCATACAAAAATACGTAAAGGTCAATAAATTTCTCACGCATTGTACTGCATATTACTTCAAACTACATTACAAAATATTTGTAAAAGCATGTAGGTATCAGAGAAATTTTTTATTCGACAAGAGCTCAATGGAAAGAGTAGAAGTCGTTACAAACACCTGAACCAATATCCTTGCGTTTATAGAGTGACTGTAAGAAAAATTAGGAGTGAAATGAACATAACGGAATCTTTCTTCTAACGGGTATATTTGAAAACAGGTCTGAAAACTATAATTTTAATACTGTAGCACGACGCCATTTCTACTTCGTTTAGATTTTAAAGTTCATATTTCGGAAATAATGTAACAACTGATAGGCTACGAAATTTAAAATAATATCACATAGTTCATTGTTTTACCAGTGATTAACTGAATGTACTAGGTTTAGGGATGGAGTCGGGCCGGACCGGGCCGGGCTTTTAGATGCGACCCGGCCCGGCCCGAAATAATTTGCTCCGGCCCGCCCGGTGGCCCGGCCCGAATCAAAACGCATCGGCCCGGTTTGAGGCCCGGCTTGAATTTCGGGCCGGGCTTCGGGCCGGGCCGGGCCGATTCGGGCCGGAATGTAACAAAAACCTTAAGTGATGTATAGATTTTTCAACATCCAAATGGAAAGTATCATTTGTTAATATATGTATTTTCAGTTATATAAAAATACTTCTTTACTATTATTATGCTTTTCTACAAAAATTGAATATATCAACTTTAATAAATTATAGTTTATAGTATCATTTTAACCTCGAAGAATCCCAAAGGTATTTGGACATGATGCACACGTGCGCAGGCAATCTAAAATAGAAGGTGGTTTGCGTCAAATTTCAACCTTAAGTAACAAAATGCATTTTAGAATTCATGTACTACTACTAGTATATAGTAACATATTTAAAGGAAAGTATTCAATATTCGACTGAATATTGTTTCCCCATATTCTAAACAAAGAACGTTGCCAATTTCCATTTTAAAGATTGCTTGTGTATCGGTCTACATTTCGAGAATGTGCTAGCATCCGTTCAGACAACTGACTATTCAAGTCTCTTGTATCAGGTAGACATTACTTTGTTGTCTATGAATATTTTTATGTCGCATGTTTTAGTGGAAATTTTAATTATTATGAAAGAAAGGCCGACAATCTTAACTATAAAATTGTTCAATATTAATATATGCAGGGTTTTTCAAAAGTATGGAAACGCTGCTTTCACCGTATATATAAAATCAGCTACGTATTGAGTAAAACAATATCATATAATTACAAAGAATCTAGTTCTTTAATATGAAAAAAGACATGTATACAGGATGTCCCACACCGAGCTTCCATTAAAAGTATTTTAAAAACTACAATTTTCCTGGCAAATTGAAACTTTGTGTAGGAGTTACCGAACAAGGCGAAACTATAGCTAAAATAGTTTTGAAGTCTTGCAAATATCTGTCATATTAATTATTTTAAATAGAACATCCTGTATTTTATTGCATATATGGATGATGCTTAAGCGGATGGTTACTTCGATTTAAGCGCATGTATAACTATCTTCAATTGTTGTGCATCTAGTAATTATTGATCTAAAAAATCGGGTTAATAAACATTCAATCAAAACGGATTGTAGGTTGTGTTTCCATTACATCTTAAGAAATGTTTTTCAATAAGAAACAATAAAATAGTTTTTACAATTTTAGGAGGTGAAAAATTCTGAATTGCAAAATTATATAATTTTTATAATTGAACCCCCATTTATTTATATCTCGACATGAACGAGCATAAAAGTATAATCAGTTATTTGAAAAATTTCGGTTTGTGCTTAATTTTCTTTAATTTTGCTTTCGTTTATGGTATTGCGAAAATTAAAGTTATACATAATTTTTTTAATAAATTGAGCTCAAGCAAAGTACAAATATTTGTTTTCCGACAACCACTTGTGAAAACAACAGATTACACACTACTTATTTATGTAGAAAGTAAAGTATATCACTCTAGAGTGCGAAAGTACATATCACTCTAGTGTTGAAATACTTTTCAACTCTAGAGTGATATGACTGATGTTGTATGCTAGTTACCTAGGCAACCCAAACGACTACCGGTTTCTACCTTTTTGCATTCATTCGTTTCGTTTTGGCTAATAACAGTTTAAAATACTCATAGGTAAATCGATACTGACAGTTTCCGTTTTACTTAAAGATGTAATTACTCATATTAGTTTGTAATTGAAATGATTTCTTCAATAAAAATTGAGAATGCATACGCTAAAAGCCACAGATTCGCCGATTTTATAAAAACAAAGTAGGTGTTCGAATTTTCAACATCAAAACGTCAAATAAATTTTATAGGTGTCTGTCTGTCTTGCATTATTGCGTACACATTTATTGCAAATAAGCATAAATATAACTATTTCGTAATTGTTTTTAGTGGTGGTCGTCGGAAAAATAGTGTACAGTACTCGCGTGGAAAGTGACATTTCACACTCGTGGAATAGTCGCACTCGGCTGACGCCTCGTGCGACAATACTCTTCCACTCGTGTGAAATGGGTCACTTTCCACGCTAGTAATGTAATATACTATAACGAATTTCATTGCTTATTCTAACTTATTATTAGTTTTTTAATTCGCGTTATTAAGTTGTAAAAACTTTGATAGTGTTCTTATTGAGATTGAGAAACATTTGTTACGGTGTTATGCAAACACACCGTATAAACCGTTTTAATAAAATGTTTATTAATACCATTTCTCTGATCCTCCAAAGTGCACTTTTTAAGAGAAAAATTGCTGGAAGCAAAACAATTGAAAATAGTTTTATAAACCTTAATATTAAAATAATAATCTACTTGCGCACTATTCAAATAAGCAATAATATGTGGAGTAAGCCATTTAAAATAATGAAATTGACAGTTACTTTCGGTATAACCGGAAGTTTTACAACGTTGAAAATATCTTAGCTAAATTTGCCTTATTAGGTAACCCCTACATGCAAAGTTTCAATTTTTCAGGAATTGTAAGTTTTGAGATTTATTTAATGAAAGTTTGTCGTTGGGGCATCCTGTATAGTTAAGTGTTTCTATATGGCTATACAAGTAAATATCAAGCAAGCAATTAATTATACATGCAGAGTGTCAAATAGAAATAAGTTTTCCACGATGTATAAAAAAAACCAAAACTTTTGACGCATCACGCTGGAATCAGGTACATTCCTTGCTAGTTCGCAAAATTTGATGAAAATAAGTCGTAATAGGATTAAGTTTGATGGAGCAAAAACCTCTAAAATTAAACTACTACCGCCGGTACCAACTACTACAGCTGCGACCTAAAATGCAAATTATAAATTTTATGGATGTCCATTATTGGCCTAAGCTCTGCAGATAGCAGCAGCTAGAGACGCCTCTGTTAAAATAATATTTACTCTATTCCGTTATTTTTGTATAAACCCTTGCCTACATTGCAATACTCGTTCAAATTAATTAAATATAACACGGACAATTTCTATTTCAAATTTCTTGAAAAAGTGGAAAGAAGTGAATATTATTTATCGAAAAAAAATCGAAATTCACAAATCGGTGTAAATCAAAACATTTTCGTTTTCGATTTACTTCCATTATCACACACCTATCAATATGTGTGTAACTGTACCTGGGCGATATATTAGGAGGAGCGTTAATTATAATTTTGCTTAAGAGGCAACTAAAGAAATCATTAAATGGAGTCTTTTACTAAATCAATAAATTTTATATTTTGTTACATAAACTTCGGGCCGGCCCGAAATAGCCCGAAAAGCCCGAGAAGCTTGAGGAGTCTGGCCCGGCCCGGCCCGGGCCCGACACGTGCTTGGTCCGGCTTGGGCCCGAAAAAAATTTTGCCGGCCCGGCCCGAAGCCTGGCTTGATATTCGGGCCGGGCTTCGGGCCGAGCCGGGCCAAAGCCCGGGCCAGTGGCCATGCCTAACTAGGTTCATACGCTTGTTCTTATCATTTTCTGTACTTTATAGTCAATGTATCTAAATTGTAAAAGGTATTTTCAAAAGGCAAGCTATCCACGAATATAATCGGATAGTACTCATGCTAAAGGTAAAGTACATAATTTTAACATTTAACTGCCCAATAAACGTTTTGGTCAGATATTAATTACTGACTCACCTAAAAGATATTAAAACTTTTATGTTTTTTCTATGAATTATCTTTTCCTTGTAGCGATGAAGAATTTCTAGAGTCAAACTATATTAACAAATTAACAACCGACAAAATAAAAATCTTTGCATTAAATAGTATATCACAATCATGACACTAATCGCCGGCAGACAACACTACTATTTGAAATAATTACAGTATATGGAGGTCAAGGCAATTATATAAATGCCATAGTAATAACTGAGTTCTTTAATTATTATAGTTTTAAGTTAAGAACCAATCAACAAAATTTAAATTGGTTTAAATGCCTTATTTGTATTATTGTCTGGGGTGAAATATTATCAATAATTCTTAACTTAAACCCTGGTGCAAATAAATCTTAAATACTTAATTTTATGCGTCATTTGAGTCCATTTACAATGCATTGCTTTCAGTTGTTAAAATGAGATATTCCGAATAGGAAACGATCAATGGTTTGACACGTTTTTGACGTGTAGTAAAAACGAAACATCGGCATGCTTAGACTACATGAAACTTTATCCTCAAAGACGCCTTTCAAATCTAGCGATTTTTTTCATTCATATATAAGTATTTGAACGTCAGAAGTTTATACGCAAAACGAGCGTGATTACGGCAATGAAAAAATGGATCTGGATGTAGTTCATTATTTTGAAGGTAAAAAAAAATATTACCAAATAAAATGTATCTGTGTGCGTGCGTGCGTGCGTGCGTGTGCGTGCGTGCGTGAGTGTGTGTGTGTGCGCGCGTGCGTGCGTATGTGCGTGTGTGCGTGCGTGCGTGTGTGTGCGTGCGTGTGTGCGTGCGTGCGTGCGTGCGTGTGTGTGTGTGTGTGTGTGTGCGCGCGTGCGTGCGTATGTGCGTGTGTGCGTGCGTGCGTGCGTGTGTGTGCGTGCGTGTGTGTACGTGCGTGCGTGCGTGAGTGCGTGAGTGTGTGCGTGCGTGCGTGTGTGTGTGCGTGCGTGTGTGCGTGTATGCGTGCGTGCATGCGTGCGTGCATGTGCGCGTATGTGCGTGTGTGCGTGCGTGCGTGAGTGCGTGTGCGTGCGTACGTGAGTGCATGAGTGTGTGTGTGTGCGTGCGTGCGTGCGTGTGTGTGTGTGTGTGTGCGTGCATGCATGCGTGCGTGCGTGCGTGCGTGAGTGAGTGAGTGAGTGAGCGAGTGAGTGTGTGTGCGTGCGTGCGTGTGCGTGCATGCGTGCGTGCGTGCGTGCGTGAGTGAGTGAGTGTGTGTGCGTGTGAGCGTGTGTGTGCGTGTGTGCGTGAGTGCGTGAGTGAGTGCGTGCGTGCGTGCGTGCGTGCGTGCTTGCGAGCGTGCGTGCGAGCGAGCGTGCGTGCGTGCGTGTGTGTAAAATGTTTTTTGACTTTTAAAATTTCACTTTGTATGTAAATTTCTTGGGATGTAGGTCATAATAGTAAAAAATCTTTTTAATATTTGTAATAAACATTACGCGTTTCGGAGTATTAAACCATGATCACATGTTTAAGTCTACAATAAATATAAAAATATTAAAACTTAAATAATTTATAATAAGTTAATCTAAAAAATTTTTTAAAAGAAAATTTAACTGGTGTACAACTCACCTTCTAACATTGAAGAAATCAGTTTACAATTAATATAAAGCATACAACACAATTTACTATGTACTTGTTTGATTATTGAATGTTAAATTGATTTATTATTTTTGTTAGAAACTAAATATATTAAACAGGCTTGCCAATACAAAGATAATATGGAAAACATACATGTTTTATCTAGGCAGATAGTACAAGAAAATTGATAGAATATTTTTATTATAAACTGTATATTTTTGTAACTAATTTCTAATATACAAGGTTGGTTATCAGATTTATGATTTTATAATATTGTGGTAAATATGCGTGAATTGTTCGTAATCTGTTTTATTGTTGATGCTGTTTGCATGGCGCTGTATTTGGATCATTTGTAAAATGTTTCGTTTTTTATCATTAGTTTCAGTATCCAAAATATTTACGTTATCAAAATCAAATGTATGTAACTTGTCTAACGCATGATTTGCCAGGGGTGTGCATTTCTTGTGTGATCTTATTGAGTATTGGTGTTCATATATATATATATATATATATATATATATATATATATATATATTTTATGCCCATACGATGGGTGTCATAAAATTGCTGTGATATGCCCCTCAATTGGGCGTTATTACTTGATATGTAATATTTATTTTAGGTTTTTACCCCGACTAGCTCACTGAGTAAATCTTATTTTAACCTGTAAATGGATTTAAATAAAGCAGTTCTAGAACACACAATATAATAATTGATAATATGTACAATGCTGTGTAAACTCAAAATTTTCTTTTGGATAAAATATTAACATTTACCAAATTTATGCTTTCCTGAAAGCTAGCAAAAATATCTTTTAATTACTCTCAAGTACCTTTGACCGTTTCAAGATGCTTTTCTCTGTTTTCATATTTTTCAAATGACCTTTTTGATGACTCTTACAAATACACAATGTATAGTAAATATTCAATTTGGAACGGTCTTTCAATAATAAAATGTTTAAAAATCGCTAACCTAAAATGGTTACTGGAGTTTCATTATAGTCTGTCGTCTGCATCCCTTGTTGTGTACGCTTTACTAATTGGCCAAAATTATCCACTTATGATTTCTGGTATTTTAGATTTGCGTTAAGGCTTAGATCTCGACATGAACATTGAGTCATATCAACAAAATTGTCTCCACAAAATGACATCAACAAAATGCCGTCCCAATAAAAGAATCGCCACCAAAAAGCCGTCCCATAATAAGAAGGCTCAACAAAAACCGTCCCAATAAAGGAATCGCCTCTAAAAAGCCGTCCTAATATAAGAAGCTCTGTTTTGTTAAATATTAGAAATAAATTTAATTAATTGTTTAACTTACGTCTATTTGTAGATCGGCTTATTTTTCGTCGCACAAATTTTTGCACTTTCTAATTTCATTTATATTGAATTTTATTTCACTAATTAATTACGTAAGTTTTTACGGCATTGGAGCATAGTTGGTGCTCGGTTGAATATGTACTAAATGCTATTCATTTTCTATTGTATTTATAAGCCCTTTCCACCAATAATTGTCATTGACGTGTTTATAATCAAGACTTGTACTTTGTCTTATCTGACAGAACTCGGAATTTTCACAAATTCACTAGTTTAATTCTTCGACGAAATGCTCCATCAATCACGTAATCGTTCAGTATATTACAGTATTATAATAGGGTTTCCAATTTTTGGCTTTTATCAAGTCACGTATTTAATGTTTGTCAATTGAAAGTCCACGATTTATCATATAATTGAACCACTTGGTGTTTATTTGTTTGTTACAGAATGTTGGTTTTCTAAACAAACTGTTCTTTCTAGCCACGTAACGATTTTCTAATAATGGCGTATTAAGATGCGTTTGCATGATAATTACGTTGATATTTTCGACGCAATTATTGAATATTTAGAGCGCCAATTTATCTATGTTTCCCGGTAATTTATTTTGATGCAATTAGTTGCTTGTAAAATCTTATCTTTACTTGTAAACTATACTTAAACATATTTATACGACGCACACATTATTTATATTTATATCTATCCTACGACCCTTATGACTTAATTTACCGTTAAACTACCCTATTATCATAGCAATCTATATATATATATATATATATATATATATATATATATATGTACTTATGTACTTATTTTCAAGTTAAAGTTTCTACCCTAAATAAAGATATTTTAAAAAATATGACTTCATCACTCTGTATAATGGAAACGGGTGGGTTTACAGGAAACTGTTATCTGACTTTTCTTGACAATTCGTCAAGATCTATATATTTCCCAATTTACGGTACTTTATTCTGAAACACCCTGTATATAGCACAAACGTGTGACAATCGTCTTAGGGCAATAATTGAGTATTAATATTTACAGGACTAACGTGAATGCTCGCTAGCGAGCACAAATAAGAACACGTGTATAATTATTCCTTACATTTATAAAGTAATTACTAAAATATAGGTATTTACATGATTAACACGAGATCGTCTTAAAGAGCACATCTAAGAAAAACATTTAGATATGTGTATATACAAGTAAGTCAAAAAGAACGTATAACAGCCGTCTTGAAAGTAGCATAATTAATTACAGGATCGGCACGAGTGCGTACAACAAGAGCAATGGAAAATAGACTTAGAGAGTCTATTTCGTAATATATGCACAAACTTAACATACGGAGAAGTTATTTTGTGCCACCAGAATACGGATCACTGGTTGTGTAATTATAAGTATAGCATGCAACTGGGATAAAAAAATCTCCAGCGGTTAATGCAGAATAATGTGCTTGACCAGAATAAAAAATCACTGGTCGTGCGATTTAATTAGCGTAAGAGTGTGTGTAGTGTAATACTATGTACTTGGATTCCAATCACAAGCAGCTAGTGAGTATTGGTTTTTCGGATAGGAATCGACGAGGACTGTTTCTGCTCGTTTCGCAACTGTTTATGTTTTCTCCTCCTGATTGCAATGGGGGTTATTGTGGTCTTGGAAAATTGAATTACATTCATCTGAATTTTTATGATTGTAAGAAAGTTTATTTAACGCCCGGCAATAAGGTATAACTCCCATGTTAATTGATTATTGATTTTTAGTACGGTACTTGACCCTAGGGTTCCTGGGTTCCTGCACCATCTCTAGGTTAGCTATTTATTTTAATATATTTAGCTGCAGTGGAGCTCAAATTTCTTTTATCTTCATTGTTTTCTTTGATTTTCACTGACCACCCGGTCAGCGCTCAAACGCTAAAGTGAGGTTTAGAATTGATTCGCTAACACTTATTCTATCAGTCGTCTACCGATAACAGTATCTGAAACTTTTTGTCCCACAGACACTTTTTAATCTCAACGCATGGCAAGGACTTTTGCAGGACTTTTTTGTCATGTGCAAACCAATTAAGTCATGAAGCCGCAAGTACTAACTTTGTGTAAAATTAAAACACATTGTAGTTGTTTTGATTTTACACAGGGTTAGTACTTGCGGCTCCGTGAATTAGATGGTTTGCGCGTGACTACTAAATCCAACGTCCCGGATTCGATTTCCGACATGGAGCGCTTGAAAAATGTTAAACGAGTATTTTTGACAAAAATACGCCCTCGTACGGTTGAGAGGTAAAATATAGGTTCCGTGTGTGAATGTTGTCACACACATTATAAAGATCCCTACCTTGTTTGTAATAGCAAAATTTAAAATTTCCATCTAAAAGGAACTCGCTTCTTGGTCAAGCTAGTACCTACGGGTGGTGCATTGGAAATTCAATGTAGGGGTATACAATACTAAAGTGCTGGTTGAAAGCAGGTAAGTTCTCTAGCGTTGTTGTATATTAATCTAAATCTAGGAGTAGATCGATGGAGCAAAATTTTGAACTGGTGCTTCAAGAAGGACGGAACTTGTTTTTCACGAGCATTGACGTGAATACACCACAAAAACATTAATATTAATAAACCTATTATACAAGAATGTTTTAATTTCAATGCAAATAACTTTAAAGAAGATGTTCAGAATGTTTCTTAATGCCCAAATTCAGGTTCATAAAGTTTCACAATACCTGCAGCCACTTTTCGTAATGTTTGATTAGTGATGTTTGAAATTTCACGTTCAATTCGTCAAGTGTATGGGATTGCTTTCAAACACTACCCTTTTAAATTCCCACAAAGGAAAAGACTGCTGAGGAATCATGGAGACAACAACTCTTTCGATATTATACAGAACAAAAAATTCTCGTAGAAGTTTCCAACCAGTCCAACCAGTTCAAAGACGGAAAACCTAATGATAAAAAATAATTGCACTTAAACCTGATTGTTAGTATAAACAACTACAGTTGTTGGTTTTGCAATATTTTCAACTAATCTTGATTAATGCAGAGGAAAACTATTAATTTTACAATTTTAAGCGCGTGTAATAGCAATAGCTGTACGTAAAACGCGTGAAGTTTTTCAACGTTCCATATTCGACAATGTTGACCGTTAATGTAGCTATTAAATGAAATCACGTCTCGTCGCTAAAGTAAATACGATCCAACATTTCAATATACTTTTCATAAACTACTGAAATAAGCCAACAACAACACCGTAAGCGCTTTCTATGGTTCACTTTTTAGTTTATGAACAATATCGACACGAATGGCATGCAAATATATTTTTTGGTAATCCTGAAAACAGTAGATAGTGAAAGGCCAGCCTGTGAAGTTAACTTTTTGAGCGATTTTCTCATCCTCTAGAACTTTCACATGTAATAGTGATGGGTTGACCTGTGCGTTTTCGATCATGTACACTCCTAGGCTCACAAAATTTATTTTTCGAAGGCGATATTGTCGACTCCTTAGGAACTGTAAAATTGGAAAATTTTAACGAAAACATGTCTTTCTTTCGTTTGTAAGTTTTATACGTGCAACAAGTCGTAACAATAATCATAGTTCGCCTGTGGAAAACAACATAGCTTGGGGCAATAGAGACGAATATATACTGGCATAGCACTAGTGCATGAGAAGGGCATTTCAACCGTTACAAACTGTTAACCTTTGAATAAAGTGTTTTCAACAGACATATGGTAGAAAAAATTTACCTACGCGTAACCTCTATTTCTCAATATTAGGGTTACGTCCCGTTACAAAAACTAAATTAGGTTAAAGCTGCAAGTTCTATTAACTAACACTATAGACATTACATAAATTACAATCACTCTGTCTGGATGTCTTTAATTGAGAATTAATATGTGTTTATTTTTGATTTATTATTTAGTCAGTTTCTATTTACAGATCTTTAAACAGATGATCTATTATAAATTTTTGAAGTAATACAATGTGTCCTTTTTTAAATTGGCATTAGAATTAAAATTACGTTTATTAACGAAGCATGATGGCAACGAATAGAATGTCGTGATTTATTTAAATACTTTTTCTTTTTCTCTGCAGAGGTCTGTACGCTGTTCATACCTACATACGTTACGTGCAGGGCCACGTCAAGCTTTTCTGGCGCCCTCGAACTATTGACCTTTGTATTTTCCTCTTCTTCAGAATAATTTTCAATTCTGCACAGAAGTTATAGATGTTGAGTAAAATTTTCGTAGATCTCATACCCAGAAATGAGCGCTGAACATTTTTAAGAAACATTTTTTCCAAGTTACAATAAAGGAATGGACTTAAAGTGTAATAATAATAAAGATTATGTTTCTTTATTTAGCATATTTTTACACAAGAGTTTAAATTACCTTTCCTGTTGTTGTGTTGACATTGCTTTATAAACTAATTACATGTTTTATTTAATACATTATAATAAATAAATAAGAAGTACGCGAAATAAGATGTTATTTTATAGTTACCTAGTTCTAGAAATATTTGTTTCTTGAAATAGTAGCGAAAGAAAGATATCTGTAGAAAACAGTAAAAAAATAGGAGAGATAGGACGTTAGGGCACGAGGGAATAGTGCGGAATATATTAGAAGCAGAGAAAAGAAAAAGATATGCAGGGATAGCCTTAGAATAGACTATTGCACACAGATAGCGAAAGGTGTAGGCTATGGAAATTTCATCGAAATGTGTAGATTAGCTCAGAATACGAACCAATGGAGATACGCGTCTAATAAGTTACAGGACTGAAGACCTAATGATGGTGATAGTAATATTATTAGGGGAAACGAAATTGACCAGAAAGTAGTCCATAATTTTTTCATCATCATTAGGTCTTCAGTCCTGGAACTGGTTAGACGCGTACTCTCATTGTTTCCTATTCTGTGCTAACCTACACATGTCTGTGAAATTTCCACAGTCTGCATCTTTCACTATCTGTGTGCAATAGTTTGATCTAGGTCTACCTCCTTCTTCCGATCTCTGCTTTTAATATATCCCGCACTAGTCCCCAAAAATGCCTTAGAACGTATTCTGCCCTTCTATTTCTCCTATTTCTATTTCTCTAACCTACAGATTTCACTGAAATTTCCACAGTACTTCTAACATTCCACGCTCCGACTCGCAGAATGTTCCCGACTCTTATTTTTAACTATCCGATCTCATCCTCCGAAGTAGTCCCCTCCTGGAGATCCGAATGGGGGACTCCGGAATCTTTTACCCCAGAGAATGCCATTATATTTGTTACAATTTAGGTACGCTGTGTACTTGGGAGATAATGTGGTGGTTTCTCGTTGCCTTCCAGATCGCGGTAGTGTGTCTCAGACTGCCATACCAACCCCTATGGTCTCTGCCAATCTAAGTACCGAAAGAGCCGCTGCCCTCTTTCGGGGACCTGTCTTAGTCTGGTTCCTCACTAACGACCCTACTACTTTGGTTGGACCTGTAGTTTGGCTCTTTAGCTCATTAGAACACGCAAGCCATTTCACCTGTTCTAGTAATTTAGAACTTCGGCAAGGTGCAGGTCCATTCGAAATGGCCATAAATTTTTATGTTTATAAAAAGTATAGTGTAGGTAAGGGCTGCTATGCTTGAGGCCACGTCCATAATGCTTCAGCCGAAGGTTCTACATTGGATTTAAACGCGAAAATGAACGTGTTTCAAATAAATCTTATGTCAAAATTAATTAATCATGAATAAAATGTCTAAAATAAAAATAAAGTTTGGGTTTAAATAATGGTATCTTTAGCGTTGACTTTGGAGTGAGTCTGATCAACAAGACACTAACAAAAAATAGAAGTGAGAGATCCATAATACCAGATAGCAGCCGCCAGCCGTGTGACTTGAAGGGTCGATTTAAAATTATCCAAATACAGCTACCTAATATTTACCTGTGGATTAGAGTTTCTAAGCAAATGCGAATCCAGCTATTTGTTCTTGCTTTATAAATTTATATTATCGTCCTCCCTATTCTAAATTCGTCCCTAATCCTATCGTTCCCTAATCGACTTATGTTCTAATTTCAATCTTCCTTCCTATAGATACTACAACCAAAAAACAGGCAAAGCGTCAAACAAAACAAATCCAGCGACAAAACAAAACAAAATATGTAAATGTACAATACAGATATAAAATATAAATATACAAATAAAGCACTAAGCATATAACAGTGCATAAATAGCAAAAAGGAACACTGAAATTATCAGACGTACATAGATAGGCATTATTGCGACCAACGCCATCACACTGAAACGTACTCATTATGTCAATATACAGAAAGTTATATAAATATGTATTGCAATCACATGTGGTCAGAGCAAATAATGTTTTCTTACGCTCTTTGCGTCGTCGGGAGTTGTCAGATGTCGTCTTTATGGACGACTTACCCTCGCAATTTAATTTCTAAACATTACTTTAAGTTGTACATCTCGACATATTTTTGAATTGTTTTATTCTATTATTTTAACCATTTGAGGGACAGCCAATCGGGAGTTTCTCTTACATAGTTTGAATATTTTTAATCACGCTTTGTATTCATTTTGGATTGTAATTAGTATTGTGATGAGTCTGTTTTGATGAGATATCTTTTTATTTTGATCAGCATGCGCAGTGGAATCTTAAACGGTATGTTAATATTTCTTATGTTTTTCAATACAATAAGATATCATTTCTACAATTCCAAAATATTTTAGATGGAGTGTCAGGAATCTGCTTTTATATACTATCTCTGCCGTCTATCAAGTAACCTCTGCAGAAAGAACCCATAAGTGAGAATTAATGAACGTTTAAATACAGTTTTCTGCCATCATATTAATAAACAAAATTTTGGTCTTAATGTTAACTCAAAAGTAGTATTAAATATTCTTTAATAGTTCATAATACTGTCAAAGGTTAAACGAAGTAAATAGGTTTGTTGATCTTGTTTATATGATTCTAAACTTCTTTAATATCTCTTATTTTTACTAAAATATTTATTACTATGAGTTAAATTTATCGAAGCGTGTAGTACACCAGAACTGCTCTAAATTCTGGGTTAAGGGTTTATGGTGCGCAACCTGCGTGACTTCTAACAGTGTTGAAAATTCTCTCAATATTTTTCTAATTATAAAATTTTGCAAACCGTCCCTGTCCATATGTAGCGTTTGTTTAGTTCTAAAATTCGAAAAGGGCTGCCTTAGGTATCTTCATCTACCTAATTCTATGGAGCCAGCGAACCCGAATTTAGGAATGAAATAGAATTAGTTGTTCGTATTTAATGTTCACTGGGATAAGTCCTATAAAGTAAAATGTCCAATTTCAATTAACTACATTGGATAAATTCAAACTGTGCTATGATGAAACTGCAAAGTTTACTTGCAATTTTATGGCATACAGGTACCATAGAGCTATGCAATTACCATCGTGTGGACTCTTTAGAACATAGCAATATTTATATATTTTATTCCTAATTCCAACTGTAATTCAAAGAATTTTCTTATGTGTGTACAAAAATTAGGAACGGTAGTAAATATTTTTGTCACCATATAACGTTATTCCGAATGGACCTGCACCTTAAAGAAGTTCTAGATTACTAGAACGGTGGAATGGCTTGCGCGCTCCAGTGATCTAAAGAGCCAAGCTATAGGTCTTACCGAAGTAGTAGGGTCTTTAGTGAGGAACCAAACTAAGACAGGTCTCCGAAAGATGGCAGCAGCTTTTTTGGTACTTAGAGTGACAGGGACTGTAGGGGTCGGTATGGCATTTTAAGACACACTACTGCGATGTGGAATGCAACGGGAAACCATCACATTACCTCCCAAGTACACATCGTACTTAAATTGTTATTAAAGATGATGTGGTGGTATCCTCTGGGGTAAAAAACTCCGGAGTTGAAATAGTCCTTCATTCGGATCTCCGGGAGGGGACTACTTCGGGGGTGTGATCGGAAAGTATAAAGAAAGAGTCGTAAAAATTCTGGAAGTCGGAGCGTGGAATGTCAAAAGTATGAAGCAAGTAGGTAAGCTAGAGAACTTGAAAATTGAAATGGATAGGTTAGCATTAGTAGGGATCAGCGAAGTTCGGTGGTCAGAAGCGGGAGATTTTTGGAGCGAAGACACTAGAGTTATTCATACAGGATAAGAGGAAGGAAATTCGGGCGTGGGGATAGTTATGCGAAAAAAGATAGGACAACGTGTAGAAAACAATTTACAAAAGAACGAAAGAGTACTCATGGTTAGATTAGAATCTAGACCGGTAAAAACAGTAATAATTCAAGTTTACATACCCACCTCTAGCTACAGTGATGAAGAGGTAGAAGCGATCTACAAAGATATCGAAGACATACTAAGATACGTAAAAGGACATGAAAATTTAATAGGGGATTTTAATGCAGTGGTAGGGGAGGGCAGGGAATAGGGATAGTAGGTTTATTTGGTTTAGGCACGAGACGACAGGGAAAATAGGCTGGTAGAATTTTGCGCAAAGAACAATTTAACCATCACAAACACATTATTTCAACATAATGCTAGAAGACGATACACGTGGAAAATGCCAGGAGATATAGGAAGATATCTAATAGATTACATTCTTGTTAGACAACGGTTTAGGAATCAAGTAAAAGATTGTAGCAGCTACCCAGAAGCAGATATAGACACTGACCACAACATCGTAATTATGAAATTTAAAAATTTGTAAAAAAGAAATGCAAAAAGACATTTTGACTTTGAGAAACTAAAAGATAAAGATATCTACGAAAGATTTGAAAAATAGTAAATGAATTGCTGAAAGATATCGGGAAAATTTCTTATACTAAGAAAATAGAAACAGAATGGAATAACATTAAATCCAGCTTAGACATAGCGGCCAGAGATATTCTGGGGTATACACAAAAGAAAATAAGAAATCATGGATAACAAACGATATCCTTAATTTAATTGAAGAGGAAAATACAAAAATAAATCAGACGAAACAGGAAAACAGAAATACAATGCCACAAAATGGGAAATTCACAAATGCAGGAAAGCTATAGAACAATGGATTGATGAAAAGTGCAAAGAGGTACAAACTAAGATGGAAATAGGAAAGACAGACGAAGCATACAAACTAATTAGAATTAAGTTTAGGGGTATAAAACCATATAGCAAAAATGTAAGGGACGCAGGAGGAAACGTCATAATAGAAAATGTAGAGAAAGTGGTTGGATGGCAAGAATATATAGGGAATTTATATGCAGGAGAGTAACTAACAACATTAGAACAGGAATCAGACATTGAAAATGATGACTTGGGATATTCCTTTGATACTTTGAGATGAGTTTGAATTATCATTATAGGGCCTGAAAAATGGTAAGGCGACGAGTACAGATAAGGTGCAAGTAGAAACTTTAAAAACCACTGGACAAGCAGAAACAGAACGTCTCTTTCAACTTGTAAGCTATATGTATGAGACAGGCGATATACCCAAAGATTTCAAACGCAACATCATTGTAACTATACCAAAAAAAAGAGGTGCGGATAGATGTGAAAATTTTCGAACAATAAGTTTGACAGCACACCTGTCAAAAATATTAACTAGAATTGTACAAAGACGAATGAAAAAACCAGCTGAAGAAATACTAGGAGAAGATCAATTTTGGGTTTAGGCGAAACAGGGGAACACGGGAGTCTCTTTTAGCTCTGATGGTGATACTGGAAAAAACAATGGTACAGGGTGAAAGCGTGTATATAGGGTTTGCAGACCTAGAAAAGGCATTCGACAATGGAAAATGGAAAAAAATGTTCGAAATACTCAAAAAAATTTGAACGAGTTATAGGGATAGACGGATAGTACAAAGCTTATACAAAGAGCAAACAGCAATAATAGAATTAGAACAGGGACGTAGGGAAGTAAATATTAGGAAAGGGGTGAGACAGGAATGCGCCCTATCCCCATTAATTTTTAACTTGTACATTGAAGAGGCAATGAATACTGTCAAATGTAGGAAGACACTTGGAATTACTATGCGGGAACTAAAGGTTGATATGCTTAGATTTGCAGATGATGTAGCGGTATTAACATCTAGCAAAGAAAAGTTAGAAGCTGCTCTTAATGAAATGGAAACAGTTCTAACATAGAGATGCGATATGAAAGTTAACAAAAATAAAACTAAAGTTCTAGTATGCAAAGGTGGGAAAATAAATCAAAAACAAGAATACAAATAGGTAACGAGAACTTACAAGGGGGTAAGGATTTCTGCTGCCTAGGAAGCTAAATAACGCAAGTTGGGAAAAGCACAAAAGATATCAAACAGGGACTAGCACAAGGTCGTTCTATATTTAATAAGAAAACGTAACTACTGTGTTCAAACATAGAAACAAGGAAAAGATTGCTTAAAACATATGTGTGGAGCACAGCACTGTATAGTTGTGAAGCATGGACAGTAGGAGAAGCTGAAAAGAAAATGGTAGAAGCCTTTGAAATTTGGTGCCTCAGACATATGATGAAAATATCATGGACGGACAAAGTTAAGAACAAAGAGGTACTAGAAATGGTAGTGGAAAACACTAAAAAATAGGAGAGATATGATGATAGGTCACATACTAAGACATGAGGGAGTAGTGCTGAATATATTTGCAGCAGATATAGGAAAAAAGAGAAGTTGAGGTAGACCTAGGTTAGACAATTGCACACAGATAGTGAAATATGTAGGCTAGCTCAGAACATAAATAAGGGTACCCGTCCAACCAGTTTCAAGACGGAAAACCTAATGACGAAAAAATAATTGCCCTTAAATCTGATGATTATTAAAAACAACTACAGATCTTGGTTGTGAAATATTTTCACCTAATGTTGATCGCGCGAAGGAATATATGGGAAAAACTATCAATTCGACAAATGTTCAAGTGCTGGGGGAATTTGGTAGCTGCAGGCTGCTTAGTCCTCTTCACATACCTTACATTTGATTTTCCAATGCTTCACCCGAAGGTACTACATTGGCCAAGAGGCGAGTTGTTTTTTCCTGCAATTTTAGAATTTTGCCGAACCCTGGCTGTTGCAAGCAAGGTAGGGATCTTTAACGTGCGTGACAACACTCACACACGGAACCTCCATTATACCTCTCATCCGAACGAGGCGTATTTTTGTGAAAATACGGACCGTGTCGGGATTTGAACCCGGGACCTTGGGCATAGTAGTCACACGCATACTAACTACCTCACGGAGCCGCACCCCCTTCACATACCTTACATTTGGTATTGCAATGCTCCACTCGAAGGTACTACATTGGTCAGGATGCGATTTTTTCCCCTGAATATTTGGAATTTTGCCGTACTCTTGCTGTTCCAAGCAAGGTAGGGATCTTTAACGTGCATGACAACACACACACACGGGACCTCTCATTCGAATGAGGGCGTATTTTTGTGAAAAATGCTCGCCTAACATTTTTCAAGCGGACCGTGTCGGAATTTTAACCTGGGACTTTGGGCATAGTAGTCACACGCATACTAACTACGTCACGGAGCCGCCTCCCTTTTGCATACCTTACATGTGATTTTTCAATGCTCCACCCGAAGGTACTACATTGGCCAGGAAGCGAGGTTTTTTTTACCTGAAAAATTTGAAATTTTGCCGAACCCTTGCCGTTCCAAGCAAGGTAGGGAGAAATTGAAGATCAGGATACGTTCTAAAACATTTTACGGGAATAGTACGGGATGTATTACAAGCAGAGATAGGAAAAGAGAGGTAGAAGTAGACCCAGATAGACTGCAAATTTTAGGGAAATGTGTAGGTTAGTTCAGATTAGGAAACAATGAGTGTACGCGTCTAACTAGTTCCAGGACTGAAGACCTGATGATGATGACCATATAACGGTGATTTTCATTCAATTTCTTGCCCTGTAGTTAAGTACGAGCGATCTGGTTCTGCTGAAAGAATTAATAATTATAAAAAAGGAAACGTCTACTAAATAGAGGAATTGCGGATACAACACCGTAACTAATTTTCCCAATTGGAACATTTTATTTATACAAGTCAAATTTAGGTTGTGGAGGGTATGTAGACCTTTTTAGACTAGCTCAGAATAGAAAAAAATTTAGAGCTGCGTCAAACTGACCTTAAGTAAGTTCGAAAACAAAATAAAAAAAAATCAGTTAACTAAATGTCACCACGACATAACTCACAATTAGTTAACGGTCTGGCATGTCGGCTGCGTCAAACCGACCATAAGTAAGGTCGAAAACAAAATGATGATGATTCAAGCCAATCGCGTGTAATATAATATATTATAAACACTATTATTTAGCAATATTTTAAATTGAAGCCTATAAATCTATATTTATTTTTGTTAGTTTTTTTAGACAACTTAGTAGTTCATAAAGTAAATTCCAGCTTTTAGTAGTAACTTCTTGCTTTTATTTATACTTACCAGTTTGCTTACACCGATGCTGGCAATAGGTTCAAAGAGTTTTATTGAATTTCAATAATTATAATTACAGATGTTTCACATAAAAATAGAGCTTAAATTTTATTGCTTATTTTATGCCAAAAGCTCAAAATAATGTCTATTCTAAGAACTACTGTAAGGATTTTCAAGCTGAATTAAAACCTATTGCCTGTGTGTTGCTTTGTTTTGTTTAATATATTATGTTTTGTAAGTGCAAAAAACTTGTATAACCTGTAAAAGCTGCACACAGATGATTAAATTACATAAAAAAATTCGCAATGCTAACAAGGGGGATCAGCAGAGGTCGATACATAAGTTTTAAATATAAACGTAAAAAGGCGATTACAATTAAATTTTAATGTGATTACAGATTTCATCATTGAAAAAGCATATTTACTTTTATGCAGGCGCTCAACAATACCCAATAAACTTTAGTGTAAGTACAAACATTATGAACTCTCCTTTATTTTTCCCCAGCGATGTTGGGTGAAAGACACCGCCCAATTCCCGTAGCAGAATGTAAAAGAGAAAATGTGTGTGTATTCCTGCAGTGGCATGAGGTTGCAGAAGTGGGTCTATATCAAAAATATAACTCTGGTAACTCTAAACCTTTATCAACGTTTAAAATAAATTTCAAGGGATAACGCAGAAAACCCTTTAACCAAAACAATTATGTTGTACTTCTAATCAAACTTAAAGAGTGCATTTTGGCAGAAACAATCCAATTTCAACCTAAAATAAATGTTCTTGGTTTTTTAAGTCACAAATTTAGTTAAATGAGAGCACTGCTTATGCCCCAATAAATTAATAAGTAAAACATCAGTATTATGCAAATAAAGATAGTATCATATTAAATCATATTCTCATGTTTAAATTTATATACATTAAATATAATTCAACGCTATATATGTATAAATATTATTCCTTTCACTTCAATTGATCAGTCTAGAAATTCTATTCTTTTTTAACAAAATGATGCAAAATAAATTCAGATCAAGTCATATTACTTTACTATCAGCAAACTGATAATGGCATATTAAACTTACTACGGAATCAAGCAAAGATATTTTTATTTTACCGGTACATATTTATCTATCAATAATGTAGGTTCAAATCCCACACAACATTCATAGATCAAAACAATTAATTTTATACTAATCGCATAAATCAATATTATTCTAACAAAACCATACTTGAATCTAAAGAGCTTTAGAATTAATCCTAATAGTTAATTTTAAATTCTTTTCAGGGTACAATATGAACATGTTATTTAATTATTTAAATATTTTAAATATTTAAATAGTTAACGAACACTATTTCAAATAACAGTTACTACATCTACAACAGCTTCTCTTTCTCTAAAAAACAATATCTTAAACATAATGTCTAAAAAACACTTTTATACAAATTGAAATCTAAAAGTAGAGTTCAAAAATTGCCACAACGGCTTTGCCTTATATACAATATTTTAAATCTAACAATAATATAATTTCTGTGTAATTACTCACGAAATTAGGGTCCTAAGTATCTTTTGTAATCATGATGAGCACACTCTAGCCTTATATCAATTCATCCATTAACTTCCTTAATTAAATCTTATGTACAAAATTGGTCAAGATAACATAAATAATTCAATGTCCACCCCGTAAAATCGGATTTAAACGTGATCGGTTACGTTTAATAATTTTTTTATATAACAGCTATAAACCACCAAAAATTAGCCACCCCTCAATCAAATTATCAAACTTGTACACACCCTCTAGTCTAATTTCTGATACTTGCACACAAAACTATACCTCTTATAATATAACTTAGCTAATTAATAAAAATGTCCTTTTTAAAATGCTAAATATACTTGTTGCCTTTTTCCAGATCGAAAGAATGGAATCAATAATTTATACAACATAACCTTTTGCAATAAGCAATTCAGCCAAATAAGTACATCTTATTTGCATAACCTACTAGCAAAATTTCTTTGTTATTTCTGAATTTAAACTAACACGGAGTTTCTGTCTTTCTATTTCGATATCATCCATGGCGCGGAATTAAAGTAATTTTTGACATATAACGTAATGAGTACTACATATTCGTTGTTTCGGCTTTTCACATCAACCTCTGCGATTTCTTATACTTTTTATATGGTATCTATCGTGGATTTTCTTTGCGAAATTCAATTGAGTTTTCTATATATTTCTTATTTTTTATTATTCTTGTATATTACATATATTACACACCTTAACAAACATATCATGGAGGTGGTTAAACGGCACTGGTTCCGTCCGTCGGAGTTGTCACAATACGGTTCCGCCAAACGCCCTGCTCGACGGCTTTCGCGTTTGTACGGGCTGTGGAAAGATTCCACAAACGTGATAGTCTGTTCCGAAGGGGTCTTTAGTTAGTCTATGTAAACAGTGACTTTCTTATTGTCTTTCAATTAGCGTGTATGGTATAAAATGCTTTCAGCTTAATTCGGCGTGTGATACTGAACGGTCAGAAGTATTGATCCACGTCTTGTTCTTATGAAGTCTTTTAGGAAAACGGACGAAACGTCGATTTCTTTAGTATGCCGTTCAAACCCGAAGTACGAACTACTAATCAGCTATCTGTTATATAAGGTATATAAAAAAACTGGTGTTGAATAATTTAATTTTCTCACATGCTAAATATGGCATACCTTTTTTATTGACATGCAACTCGGTTTCTTCGTGTACAGATAACCTCGTCAGAACCAAAAGAATGTGTAGGTTTGTGTAAACTGCTACTTAGAACTACCGACTTCCACATTTGATAAAATAAACAAATGTTATTGACTGATAAAGAAAGCTGATTAGTTTTAAAGGAATCACTTCAACCGCATTACCAAATTTGTTCAACAAACGGTTAACCCAGATATAATATACGCTACTGAAAGTGATAAGGTAGGCGCCAGAATAAGAATGCGTTTTACAAAAGCATTTATTTTGTTTAATTAAATCGAAAATTAGCACAGTCTCGGTCTATTGCAAATCGCATAATATTTTCACTTAAATAATTGTTCTGAAATTAAAGACCGTTCAGAGTTTCGACTTCGATAATAATTACACAATTCGGAAGTACTCTAGTCTCGGCGGAGTTTAGATTTGGTTTATTAGACTATTAATTTTGTTAATCATTGACTTGTTATAAACAAAAGTTATTTACTCTTATTGCTAACTTTATTGCTCTCGTTCTGCTGTAGGGATTCAAAATGAGACCGAGTTCACAGTGGTTTCGGATTTGACCCGTACCGTAATGTGATAAGTATATCTAATCAGTGTGTACAAATAGAGCAAATTGGTTTATTACTTAAATCCGTATTTAGAATTATTATGATTTGAGATAACACTGAAGTGTTAATATTTATCAATCTCTGATGATCGAGAAGATGTAATTTAACAATGTCCCAAATTTAATTAATGACTAGTTAGACCATAGAAATACCGTGATATTGAAAATTATTTTGGTCATGTATGGCCATGAAATAAAAAGATGTTTGTATCATCCTGTTGAAATTTTAACGTTGTGGCGTTCAACGTCATGGGTAGCCATAATTAGCTTAATGCAGTGTTTCCCAAACTTGCGACATCAGTGTACCCCTTCTAAAATTTTCGTATCACTGCATACCTCTAGTCACAAAAGATTGCATATACTTTAATAACAATCAAAATATATTTATGTTCTCCTTTTATAGTACATAAACGAATAATAATAAACGAAAAATAAAATTCGTTTCTAATGGAATATAATTAAAAGTTATATAAATGACATTTGTTAGGATCAATGAGAAAGATGAAATTGTTCGTGCTGAGACAACAGATCTTTATAATTTGGTTTTTCGGTTTTTAATTTTAATCAGAAATGTGGTTCCACATTCACAAACTTATTTTGTTTTCTCCACTTCATGTCTATAAATGTTGAAAAAGTAATTTCTCTCTCACACACACGCACGCACGCAGGCACGCACGCACACACGCACGCACGCATGTACGCACGCACGCACGCACGCACCCAGCTACCTACACACCCACACCCCCCGCGCAAACAGGCACGCACGCACGCACACACACCCACACACGTACGCGCACGCACATGCACACGCGCACGCGCACACGCACACGTACATCACACGCACATCCACGCACACGCACACACACACACCCACGCCCACACGCACACGCACACGCACACGCACACACCCACACCCCCCACGCAAACACGCACGTACGCATGCACGCACGCACGCACCCACACGCTCACGCGCACACGCACACGCACACGCACACACACACACACAGGAAAACTAGTACACTTCTTCATTACTAACTCTCTTTTGTTGAAAGTTTATCTTGAAGGTGAAACAATGACTTTTTCTTGCCCTGTAGCGATAACTTGAGACAATTTAAAACAGATAATATGCCTACTAAGTATGTTAATTTACAAAGCGATTTATAGCCATGTAGGCAGTTTCTCAGCTCAAATCTACCATTATGAAAAACTCGAAGTTCATGTTTAAGTTCACAAAATTGCCCAAAGGTTTGTTTTTATTCTATTTCCTATCATTGCTTCTGCTATTATCTTGACTGAAGGCTTGATTACGTTTCGCCAATCGTTTCCAGTGCACCAGTGCACTACATTTTGCAGTTCAAAACATCACGCCATAACGAAAGTTCTAGGATTTTTGAATTGTTACCTTCCATCAAACTCCGAATTACTTTTCGAGACATATATATATATATATATATATATATATATATATATATATATATATATGAATTTATCTTTGCACTGATTGTCTTTTGTATGAAAATAGCGCGTTTAGTTGGACGGTTTCATACTTTTATTTGTTAGAATTTTAAAACAAACGCCGGAAAGTGGGATATACTTCTTTTCTTTTCTAGTCCGCATGCACGCGCTATAACAGGGAGATTTTTGTTTGACACTCTTGTCTGTGCATTGGGGGTGCGGAAATTTACGTAATCACAGAACCCTGAGACACCACGGCTACGTATACATATAAAATTACACCTACACAATACTAACATGTTTTTTATTATTTTTCCATGCTTATAATACTCGAAAAAAGTAAACTGCTTGTTACACCAGGCGTATCCAAAGCCGGATGCAGCGTTTATCCTCACCAAACTCTTTCCGTACCTCTGAGAATATGCGTATTACACTTTCGAAAACAATCTAAGCCATGAGAATTATCAATAACATCAAAACATTCCCAGAGAAAAGCTGTAATTTCTTATGTTGTATATACAGCGCTCCACGGAAGTACCTATTATACTTTGTGAATTCCTGCATCTCGAAAAATGTAACCGCGATTCGTCAGAAAAGAATTTACATTTAGTAAATCGCTATTCATTAAATTTTTGGCAAACGTCTGTCAATACAAGATATCTGTAAATGTTTGTTGGCAAAAAAGCACGATATGGTTGCACGTTATATTATAAATGCAAGCCCAAGTTTTTTTTACTATTGTACGGCAGGTTTAAAAAATCCGATTTCTTTAGACAAACGCTTTCAAAGTTTTGAAGATTTTGTTCCGTACATTGGCGAATATCATTAACTACTTTTTTGTTAGACACACGGTTGGCATACGAGCACCGCTTTTATACGTTACAAACCGTTGCGCGAAGTAGACTAGCTCAATTTGTAATGTACGCATAAAAATTCTTCGTTATCATTGAAAAATGTGGGCTAACACTGACTACGTTCCTAAAATCCATTAACTAGCACACCGGTTAGAAAGTACCTTAAGTGTTTTGTTGTGAAAATCATCAATGCTAAATACAGTAGCAACAGAACTATACCAGAACGCTACTCAAATTTTGACAATCAAAAGTTATTTGATTTAAATCAAATCAACTAAGGTAAATGTGTTAATTTCAGGGAATTTTTTGTCCAAGATTATTTTTATTATCGAGGTATAGCAGCCTAATACCTCTCCATAATGATTATTTGATGGTCAATATATTCGTAAATGCAATTGCTAAAATATACCCAATATCGCTTGTATCTTGCTTATTAATATTGTAAAGAAAAATTTTATTTAAGATTGTAATGAAACTGTAATGAAACTAGCTAAAAGCTAATATTGTGTGGAGATTTTCGATATTTTCAGTGGTTATCATATAGAAAATCAACTTTTTAAAAATCTTTGTAGAATTAATATCTAATGCCAGAATATTAAGGTGTAAGGTCTTAATTTGAGACTAACAGTACTTCAGGTTATTATCGTTTTCAGTCTTAAAAAACTTTTAATGCGACCTTTGCGCCATAAATTTAAAGAGCACAATAAACAAGCCTATCGGTGTTTACTTACCAACAAAACCATGTGCTTGCACGCTGTCTTGACCATCAACCAACCATGACTCAGTATTTCATTATCCGCGGGTGTATACCACCGTAGTATAAATGACATTGTGGTATTCATTAGTCGCTAAGTGTGAGTCGGGCGGTGTAACATTCTAATTTATTTCAAATAAGGAAAGTGTGATTTTGTTGATGTGTTGGTACTTTGTATCTTATGCCACTAGCATGCGCGCCGTGTGTTTTATAAACCCGAACGCTAAGAAACAAATCTTTTGCCGTAACCCTATTATAATGGTGTCTATTAATAAAAAAAAACCTAGTCCTTCACGCTGTGACAAATTAGTCAACAAGATTTACTTATTTATCAATACCTTTTATATTAAATAATGAGCATACGACATCATTTAAATAGCAAATAGAATGTTACAGTTCATATGTATGCGAAAATAATATTTAGAATATATTTCAAAAATTTAAAACTCGCATATTCAGCTTGATACTGTTGTTAGAATGAACATTTTTCTACAACGATTTTGGCCTCACAACTAGGGAAATATATAACAGTAGAAGTTTCATTACTTACGATAAATTGTTAAAAAAAAAATTTAATGAAGCCCTATGTGGAAAAAACAGAAGAAATGTCATTCAGTAACATCAACCGAAGTCATGACTGGTGCAATTGAAATTTCCATAAAAACTTTAAAATATAAACAGTGTGATTGTTTGTCGAGTTGATCAATCTAAAGAGTGTTTACTAAACACTCCCATTTGCATTTTTTGAAATTTGTTGCATTTGTTGGACGATTAGTATAACAACCCAATTTATAATAAATATTGGATTTTGAGTCACGATACCAGCTCTTTTAACCAAACAAGATAACTATGTTGAATATATAAAATCACTTAGATTAAGACTTTTAAGTTCTTTTAGCGATAGGACTATTTATCTAATAACCAACAAAATACAAATCCAATCTGATAAAAATTGTTATTAGTTTTTAAGTACAGTATAGCTCCATCTAGCCATAGTATGGATGTTATTAACTTGTATCTAATTGGAAGTGAAATAATTGCTATTTTTTCTAATAAAAAATATATTGAGAAAACAGTTAGAGTTGTTAATAGGTACTGTACACAGCAGAGGTGTTAGGACTCACAAGCTGATATGACATTTTAAGTAGCATGAAGTTTTTGAATTAAAACAATAAGGTGAAGGATCACTTGGCATCGAAAATGTAGTACAACATGTACTTTTTCAGTATTCCTTAGATTCATCAATATCTTATGGTTACCTGAAGAAGCCTTTAAACCATTGTTGGCGAAAGAAATTAAAAATAAAACTAAAATTCCTATCAAATTCACATAATTAAATTGACGCTTCTGAATTCAACACCTATCTCACTGTTCAAAACTTTCAACACTATACAAGACTATGGAAAGGTTATACTTATCAGAGTATTAAAAATATCTACCTGTAAGCAAGTTATTATTCATGTTCACATGGTAGTTGTTGTTTGCAATAAATGTTTTACTAAAAGTAGTAAATGAATGCCGTACAAAGGAGCTTCTTCAACACCCTATACCAGTAGTGAATTTTCAGTGTTGAAGAAAAAATGGTAGTTAATTGGTAAACACGTATTAACCTAGTTCTACCACGATTCCCCAAAAGGGTAATGTGCATTGGTGGGGTATTACTGTAGGAAAAAAGGGTAAATACTTTCGATTGCTAATATATCACAGCCTAACAATGGTGATTGGCTTACACCATATATATATATATATATATATATATATATATATATAAATATATTGAATGATTGAATGATAATATGCTTCCAAATATTTTTAAAATGTGCACTTTAGGCATGCCTAATATGCCTCCAAATTTGGTTTACGTAGCTTTTATAATAACGGAGTTATCGACCGTTGTCACACTATATATATATATATATATATTTTTCAAAAGTATTGTGGGCTTTAGGTCGGCTGGATTATTTAAGAAAACTCTTTTTTTTTTATAAACCTGAGCTTTCGGATTTATTTTAATCCTTTTTCAAAGGTACTACAATTACAAAATTGATGAATAAATAGTAAATCATATTTTATACTTACTAAGGTGAGGTTATATAATAAAATTGGCAATTAACATAAAAAGTTATTTTCGTTATAAATTTTTTAAAATGTATATAACAACGCCAAATTACAACAAGAGATAAAAATCGTATGTATATAAAATATTGATAATAAATAAAAGTCAAAAGTTTGATAGAAATTGTTATTAAAAGGCAACCTTAAAAAATGTTTATTATAACTATGTATGTACCTGCGTGTAACACTGTGAGTGTATGTATGAGTCTGTATGTGTGTGTAGTGTGTGTTTCTGTGTGTGTTTTTTTTTTTTTTTTTGTTTGTAATATATTTAAGAGAAATTTATCTTATAGATCCATTGATAAATTTGTTGTTGTATGGTTGTTTTTATTTGTGATATTTAGAAGATACGTGTAGATACAATTTAAGTCATTAACATCTGCTCTTTTGTTCATAGTATTTTTTTGTTGGTATATGTGACACATTTCTAGAAACTCTCTTTTTGATTTTTTGTCTTCTATCTGTAATATAATTGGATTGTTAAAATCTATTTTATGTTTTTTAGTATTTGCGTGTACACATAGGGCACAAGCATTGGGTTTTATACGTATATATATATATATATATACATTTTCTTAAATAATCCAGCCGACCTAAAACCCACAATACTTTTGGAAAATTAGAATAAAGGAGGTCGTTATTAATAATTCATATATATATATATATATATATATATATATATATATATATATATATATATACAGGGTGAGTTTTAGTGTGGCAACGGTCGATAACTACGTTATTATGAAAGCTACGTAAACCAAATTTGCAGGCATATTAGGCATGCCTAAAGTGCACATTTTAAAAATATTTGGAAGCATACAGGGTGTTTCATAATTCCAGGGCATATTAAACTTATATTTTTTTAAATGGAACATTCTATATATTACTACATTTTTGGAAAGCCCATAAAAAGAGCTTTAATTTGATATGAAATTGTATCTGTCTATTCCTTTTAGTTTTTGAGATATTCTACTGTTTTTAGAAAAAATGACCCTGATTAGATACATTGCCACTGCACTAATACACAAATTATGTTAATTTTCAAGATGCAGAAAGTTTTACTATGTACCATAGTATATTTGTAAATATCACTCTTTTGAAATTTCTTCACAGTATACAGGGTGTGTCAGGTTTCGCAAAATGCAATTTTTAAAACTTTTTTTTAATGGTACCCTACCAATTTTATTGCTGCAATGGATAGTTCATTAAGTGTCTTTTCATTTTTGTTTAGCATTCCCTATACCTAAATCCATTACCTTCTGAGATATTTTTGATTTTCTTCAAATTTTAAGGATAATTTTAATTTACATAACTAAAAATAACTTACTATTGGAGAATATTATAAAACAATTAATACATTTTGATCAACAATTAACTACACTTATCTAATAACAATTTTCACTAAAGATATAACAACCTACAATAATACGCTATCAACAGAATTCTGCCAGATCAACAATATGTATTTTATAGAAGATGTTCAAGCAGGAAATCAAGCGGGCTTTGAAAAAAATAACAATTACAATTAAAATGTCATTTAGGTTTATTAATTGTAGTGTGTTGTCATTTAACAGGATATCTCTCTTGGTATATTCTTGATGCAAGTAGGCAATTTCTTAAACTTTTTCTCAATACCCAAATCATATCTATTTGTTCTTAAACGGTAAAATTTATTTTTAAAACTCCTTCAAAGATTATATTTAAAACAGAACTGATAATGTGTTAAATGACAACACACTTCAATTAATAAACCTAAATGACATTTTAATTGTAATTGTTATTTTTTTCAAAGCCTGCCTGATTTCCTGCTTGAATATTTTCTATAAAATGTATATTGTTGATCTAGCAGGATTCTTTTGATAGTGTATTCTTGTAGGTTGTTATATCTTTAGTGAAAATTGTTATTGGATAAGTGTAGTTAATTTTTAATCAAAATGTATTAATTGTTTTATAATATTCTCCAATAGTAAGTTCTTTTTAGTTATGTAAATTAAAAACATTCTTAAAATTTGAAGAAAATCAAAAATATCTCAGAAAGTAATGGATTTAGGTATCGGGAATGCTTAACAAAAATGAAAGGACACTTAATGAACTATCCAGTGTAGCAATAAAATAGGTAGGGTGCCATTTAAAAAAAAAATTAAAAATTGCATTTTGCGAAACCTGACACACCCTGTATACTGTAAAGAAATTTCAAAAAAGTGATAATTACAAATATACTATGGTATATAGTAAAATTTTCTACATCTTGAAAATTAACATAATTTGTGTATTAGTGCAGTGGCAATGTATCTAATTAGGGTCATTTTTTCTAAAAACTGTTGAATATCTCAAAAACTAAAAGGAATCGAGAGATACAATTTGATATCAAATTAAAGCTCTTTATATGGGTTTTCCAAAAATGCAATAATATATAAGGTGTTCTATTTAAAAAAATATAAGTTTAATATGCCCTGGAATTATGAAACACCCTGTATGCCTCCAAATATTTTAAAATGTGCACTTTAGGCATGCCTAATATGCCTCCAAATTTAGTTTACGTAGCTTTTATAATAAGGGAGTTATCGACCGTTGTACACTAAAAACTCACCCTGTATATATATATATATATATATATATATATATTTTAATTAAATTTCTTGGAATTTGGTCATTTTCTTAGTTATATGGTGTTTGTTGTGATGAAATAAAATTGCTCAATCAATCATTTTAATTCACTACATATGACGCGTTTCGGTTTTCCATTTTCAAATATGTTTCTAAAAATACTATTACACAAATTACTATTAATAAAAATCTAGATTTATATATACCTTAAGTTAACAATATAAAAATGTTTTTAAAACTATACATTTTACATTTTCACTAATACCTAACCTTAACTTATCTGACTACATCTGTCATTCAACTTAACCTTTAAATATCTTAATTATCACTGAGTAGAAACTAAACTAGATACTATAAATTATAATATGTAGCAGATGGTACATGAGAATATTTCTACTAGTTTTTTGTTGGTTAATTTGTGGTGAATTAAGTTGTGGTATATATTGCAAAAATCATCTTGGTCATTTTTTGTATTTATGGCATTTGGGTTTTTTTGGATTTGTATTGTTTCTAAAAGGTTTCTTTTCTTATCATTAACTGCGGTACTCAGGATACAGACATTTTCGAAGTCAAACTGGTGAACTTTTTCAATGGCGTGTGCTGCAAGGGCAGTGCTCTTTTTATTAGAAGTTTTTATTGTATATTTATGTTCATATATGCGTTTATGTAAGTACTGTTTTGAATTTCCAATGTGTATATATATATATATATATATATATATATATATATATATTTGTACATTATTTTGATAACTAGTGTTATGTTTCCATTAAGTATAAGTTTATGCTATTCCCCTACAAAAGTTAAATGTCCAGCATCATCTAAATTATGGTGTTACAAAAATTTTTAATGAATCATGCGATTTTGAAAAAAGTTGAATATCTCAATAACTATGAGACTTAGGTATTGAACTGTTGTTCATTATAATTTTTTTGAGTTTGATAAAGCTTGAAGGACCTGAATGTGATAACTAAGAATATTTAGGAGAAAAATATTGAAATATTGACCTGAAAAATAAGTTGAGCGCTAATCCCTGCCCAAAGACATACCACATAAACTTAACAAGTTATCCAAGATTTGTTGTACAGCGAACTATGCGGAACTTGTTGAAGCATCACTCTTAAACACATAATAATTAAATTTATATATTGTTTACAAAAATTTGCGAAAGCGATGTAATTTATAACTCTGCTAGACAGTCCTAACAGAACGAGTTCACATTAGCGAATGAATAAATTCCGAACCGTAATCGGCCGGTATGATAGGTAACTCGTTTGTTTATGCAGCAGCGCATCGGACATGAGAAAAGCGCCAAACCATTCTCCCCGCCTTGAAAGTTTATGAACTTTCAAAAAAAGAAAGAAAGGACAAAAATTGAAAAGCAGAAGTAAAAAGAGGGCGGAGGAGGGGATTTAGTACAATAAAAGGAAAGATAAAAATCAGTTGCTATAACAAAGAAATCATACTCTCAAAACGATTTTAAACAAATTATTATTTAGTGTCATTAAACTTAATCAAAATTTTAAATAAATCAATTAAAAAAACAATTTATTATTGGGTAGGTAGTGGACAAAGTTCCACCACTGCACGCATAAATGAACCATCCTTTGTTTTTACCGAGGCTACTCTGATTACATTATCAGGGCCTGGAAAAACTTTCTCTACTAGACCTAATGGCCATTTGAGAGGGGGAGTATTATTTTGGTTTATAAGTACTACCGTACCAACTTTAATAGGGTTTGTGGGAGTACACCATTTTGTCTTATTTGTAACGTATGTAAATATTCGGTTTTCCACTTTTTCCAATAAGATTTGACTAAACTATCGAGTAAATTTTTGCGGTTGCTAATATTCTTTAAATCTTTATTTAACTCTATTAAAGGTAAGTATTGTAGTGGCGTAGTCATTAAAAAATGTGCTGGAGTGAGAATTTCTGGTTGAGGATCAGAGTTTATTAAACAGAGCGGGCGCGAATTTAATAAACATTCAATTTGGATTAATACCGTAAGCAGTTCTTCATAAGAAAGTAACTGTTTACCAATTACGCGATACAAGTGGGATTTGACGCTTTTTACATTAGCTTCCCACATTCCACCAAGGGGGGGGGCACGTGGAGGTATTATTTTCCAATTCATTCTACGATAGGTCAGTTTTCGTTCTATTGCATTTTTAAATACGGAAGATGTAAGAAATTTGCGTAATTCGTATAATTGAGATTTTGCTCCCACAAAAGTGGTTGCTTTATCCGTAATATAAGCATGAAACTGGACCTCTGCGTGATATAAAACGTTTAAAAACGGATACGAAACATTCAGATGTCAAATCTGAAACCAATTCAATGTGAATTGCCTTTGTGGTTAAGCAAACAAACAAACAAATATAACTGTTTTGTGAATGATGACCACGTCTGCGTACTAATGTTATTTTTATAGGACCCGCATAATCTACTCCCGTGTGAACAAATGCCTTTGCTTCGTGTACACGATACGACGGAAGGTCGGACATTTTTGGAATTGAAGGAGCAGGCGCTAATCGAAAACAAGTGTTGCAGCTATGAACTTGTTTCCTTACTATATTTCGTGCAGAAAGAATGCAATAGCGTTGGCGTATAATAGACATTAACAGATTAGGACCAGTATGGAAATTTAATTTATTTGTAGTAATCTATTAACAAATTAACTATATGATCTGTTTTGGTAGTAAAGCAGGGTGCTTACTTTCAAAAGGAAGGTCGGATCTAGATATCCTACCTTCTATACGTACCACTTTGTTCTAATCAATAAATGGACAAAGTTTTTTAAGGTTATTAGAGGGTTGCTTGGATTTATTCAATAAGCACATTTCTTCATAAAAATGCACCGATTGAACCGCACGAATAATAAATTTTTCTGCACAAAGAAAATCAGAAGCTTTAATCGTTTCCGAGAGAGGGAGGATTTTTAAAAAACGCAATATGTAAACTGTGATTTTTAATAACCTCGTCCAAGAAGAAATTCTTAATGCTAGTTCATACAGAACTGGCACTTCAGTAAACCATAAGTGGTTAAATTGTGTGACTTAAATTCTGGTAGATGTTCATTCGAATAAACTGAAAATGGTTTGATTGGCCACTCAGACGTTGGTAGTTTTAACCACGTTGAACCATCCCACCATAATTCATGAGAAATTAATTGAGAGGGTAATAGTCTGCGGGATAAACAATCACTTGGATTGTCTGTTCCTGAAATGTGATAGAAACATCGAGTAGGAAAATATTCCTCACACTGAGCAACACGATTTGCTACAAAAATAGACCATTTATGTAGTGATGAATGAATCCACGAAAGTGCAATCCTGGAATTCGAGAAAGCGTAAATTCCGGCAATAGATAGCCGATCTTTATAAGCGTCAAAAACAGTTTTCATCAGTTTCGACATTAAAACATTAGCGCATAATTCTAACCTAGGTAGCGTAGTTATTTTTACTGGCGAAACCTGTGATTTCGCACACAGTATGCGAACTATAATCTCATTATTTGGTAACGTAGTGTGTGTGTAAACAACACATCCGTATGCGTTTAAACTAGCGTCACAAAATCCTACTAAATTTACACTTGCGTTGTTAACCACACCGCTATGTCGGGGGTATGGATAACTTAGAAAGTTTTGAAATTTCGTTGCGAAGCGCATCAAAACGTTTAATTATTGTATGTGGAGTAATTTCATCCCAAACCCGTTTTACTGAGCCACAATTCTTTTATAAGTAGTTTTGCATACAAAATAACTGGAGAGACCAATCCTATAACATTAATGAGGCGAGCAATAAATGACAAAATTGTACGTTTTGTACATTTATCTTGTGATTCAACGGTCACAAATAAGAAAACATCAGTAACAGGCACCCACGAAAGACCTAAAATTTTAAGTTTTTCGATGCCTTCATTAAAGTTAATACTGGCAAGATGAGTATCTGGAAGACTATGTAACAGTTCGGTGGAATTTGTTGACCATTTTATTAAATCAAATCCTCCAGATTTAAAAAAAGCAATTAACTCTTGCGAATGACGTATAGCTGTAGCTGAGTCATTTTCAGAATAAACCAAATCGTCCATATACAAATTTCCCTTCGTGATGTTTGCGGCATTGGGATAACGTTGCCTTTCATCTTCGATTAACTGATGAATGGTGCGCATAGCTAAAAAAGGACTTGACGTAAGTCCAAAAGGGAGGCGACTGAAAACATATGTGCGAATGTTTTCATTATCTTTAAAGCGATATAAAATTTTTAAATATTGGCGATGTTCCTCTAGTATATTAATCTGCAAATACATTTGTTTGATATCTGCAGTCATAGCTATAGGAAATAAACGAAAATTTAGTAACAATAAAAATAAATCTGTTTGTAAATTTGGGTCTTTATATAAGGTGTCATTCAGTGACAACCCCGTATACGACTTACTACTAGCGTCTAGTACTAAGCGTAATTTAGTAGTAGCGTGATCAAGTTTCACTACCCCATGATGAGGTATATAGTATCCTTCTTTTTTGTTATCCGTATCTGGCAATTCCGAAATGTAACCCTTTTTTTGAAATTCAGAAATAATTTTATTATAATCTTCCTGTAGAGCAGGATTTTTACTTAATTTATTTTCTAAAAACAGAAAGCGTCGATAAGCTACAATGTAAGAATCACCCATTTCTGCGGGATTTATAAGAAAAGGTAACGTTACTGAATAGCGTCCTTCTGAATCCCGAATGGTCGTTGTTATATAAATATTTTCACAATTTATTTCATCGCTACTAAGAATCTTTTTATTCGAAATTTCTTCTAATTCCTAAAGTTTTTAAGAACTGATTCTAGCTCATTTGAAACAGTAATAGCGTTAAATGACGCTCTTTCGTTATTATGAGTAACCGAAAGAGGTTTTACGTCCCCCATAAACACGTATCCAAAAACAGTTTGAATAGCTTGCGGTAAAAATGGACCACAGTCCATAGGATTTCCTATATAAACTTGAGTAAATAATTGCGCTCCTATAACAATATCAATTTTGCCAGGAATGTTCCAGGAAAGATCCGCTAATTCTAATTTATTAACAGATTGTAAATGAAAGGTATCAATACGTAAAGTGGGTAATTTATCAGTGATGCAATCAACCACTAGAGCCTGTATATAATATTTATATGAATAAATGCGTGACTCTAACCTTAAATATGTGTAACCACGAATTGGTTTCGAAGCTGAACCAATTCCCTTTATTACGGAATTATTTAAGGGTTCTATAGCTAATCTTAAAGCGTTACAACAATCGAAAGTTATCAAATTATTTTGTGAACCGCTGTCTAACAAACAGCGTATCAGCGGTAGCTAATAATATAGTGCTACTAGATTTTACTTTTGAGCTAAGCGAAACCGTAGTAGTAGGTGTCTGTTCTTGGGAGGAAGAAACAGCACGCGGATTATCTCTACCACTTTGTAATTGTGTTTGGTGTATTGCGTTAGTTTTAGCGACATTTATATTAGGTTTATTAGCAATTGCTTTAAGAACATTTTTTGTTGAGAAACAGAGCAAACTGTGGTGTGGTTTGTTACAAATTTTACAAACACTTTTTGATTCACAATTCGAGAAATTATGTATCACACTTAAGCAGTTGACACACGCATTTTTCGATTTGATAAATTCAAATCTTTTTTGTGGTGTTTCCAACATTTTAAATTTTGCACATGTATAAAGTTTAAAATGTTCATTCTTTTGACAAAAAGCGCAACTAATCGGTGTACTAGAAACGAATGATTTAGTTTTATAATTAAATGTATCACTTTTAAAAGTTGAAGTGTTGCGAGAATTTGAATTTGCGGAGCGTTCTAATATTTTTACTTGATCTTGGATAAAGTTAATAAAATCTTTATAGGACGGTATTTCAACACCGCGCACCGACAATTCGAAAGCCTGAGCGACTTCAGCGGGAATTTTCCTTAAACCACAGTTTAAAAATATAAAGTCCAGTTATACCAACTTGCTGAAATGCAGCAATATTTGCGGCGAAATTTTCTATAAAAGTATTTAAACTGGAAGCGGTATACATACAATTCTTCAAATCGAAGATATTGCTAAGATAAAATATACCTAACGTGCGCTTATCTTGATATTTCTTTTCTAATGCGGCCCATAATATTGGGTAAGTCTCACCACATGGCACTATACCAGCAGTAATTTTGAGAGCAGAACCTGATAATTTACTTATCAAATATTGAACTCGTTGCGAGTCTGAAAGTTACGGATTTAAATGAATATTGGTTTGAAATGCTTGGTAAAACAGATTCCATGTGGCTAAGCTCCCATCAAAGGATGGTACATCAAGTACAGGTAGCGGAACGGTAGCCCGACTTGTTTTAGAAGCGTTTTCGTTTGATTGCGTATTTTTTGATAAATTAATAATTTTATTTCGGGTGTGTTTGATACGACTATACAAGTCATCAAATGCGTTTAAACTTTGATAATCTGGCAATGCGGTTGGTTTAACTATTAACTGACATTCATTAATACTGTCAACAATTAATTCAAATTTATTGCGTGTTTCATCAAAAGTTTCCGTGGTAGCCAAAAATTCTTCGTTCGATCTACTATCGAACGAAGTTATTTTTGTAGAATGATTAAATAATTTGTTCATGCGTTCGAATATAATTTCTTTCTTACTATGTAAAAGCGTTAATTTCTGTTCCATATTTAAAGAACAATGCGATAATGAAGCGATAAAGTATTTTGTAAATATGTGATAGGAATGAAGTTATTCCAAATGTTGAATTTCTAGATAAGTGAGTGTAATACAGATATTGGGAATGTACTAAACATGAATTTGAAGAGATGTAAATAGTTTCCACGTGTAAACGCTTTTTAAGAGGAAAAAGAATGCAAATTTTTAACAATAACTTATAGTTATCACTAAAGCGATGGCAATCAATACATATATCCAAAGATCGGAGGTTACATATCCGGTTTGAACTGTGACCACTATGAACTGTTGTTCATTATAATTTTTTTGCGTTTGATAAAGCTTGAAGGACCTGAATGTGATAACTAAGAATATTTAGGAGAAAAATATTGAAATATTGACGTGAAAAATAAGTTGAGCGCTAATCCCTGCCCAAAGACATATACCACATAAACTTAACAAGTTATCCAAGATTTGTTGTACAGCGAACTATGCGGAACTTGTTGAAGCATCACTCTTAAACACATAATAATTAAATTTATATATTGTTTACAACAATTTGCGAAAGCGATGTAATTTATAACTCTGCTAGACAGTCCTAGCAGAACGAGTTCACATTAGCGAATGAATAAATTCCGAACCGTAATCGGCCGGTATGATAGGTAACTCGTTTGTTTATGCAGCAGCGCATCGGACATGAGAAAAGCGCCAAACCAGGTATAGATAATTCTGATAAAAGTTACCCTAGTTTGATACGAGTAATAAGAATTTCTAATAAAATACTGGGTGTTCCATTTAAAAAAAACATAACTTTGGTAATAACTTTTTTATCGAGCACCCCGTATAATACTAATTAATTTTACGTTGTAGTCGTTATGAGTATACATAAGATTTATTTGAAAGTTTTTCGCTAAACGTTAACATTAAGCAGTAATCGATCGCTTCGTATGTGTGGTATGATAATAGCCGCACGTTGAGATGTCGTTGAAAGATTGCTGTAATACAGATGCAACAAATTGTAAAATTTGAAATTATTAACTGACCTCCCTTTCTAACTTTACTTTGCTTGGCTAGCTCAACGGAAATGCTAGTGTTTTCAAAATGAAATTAAGCACAGCAATATCATAAAGCATTTATACAATATAAAATATTTTCTCTCATACAAAAGCATAAAAAACATTTACATAATCGTTTCTTTCAAACATCAAATTATTTCTAACAAGCACCTATTTATTTAATTATCAAAATGTCTCTGACCTTATTTAGGTTTAAATTTACAGAACTAAATCTCTTCTCTTATAGATAATTTACCTGGCTTTGATTCCCACGTTTGTAAGATTTGTTTGGCCAATAAAATCCTTGACATATAATGTATTAAAAAAATAAGGGTGTTTCGAACTCTGACCACAACTTTCTGGTAATGATACCGTTACAAAAATAAATATTATATGATTAGGACGTATTCTGCATTAAGTTAAATGACAAATACTCAAATCTCAGTTACAAACAATATTTTAAATGTAATACTTGCAAAAATCCACAATGCGCTTCTCTAGTTCGTAATTAGATATTTAGCTGCTTCTTGGCTTTATTTTAAATTGACATTCAAATCCCAGTTTACAAGATTTTCATATTATTTGCATCTCCATTTAGAAACCAATGTGCTTAATTATTTAAGTTAATTTTTAAATAGCTTTTTGTCTTGAAGAGTTTTCCATGTTCATTACATTTAATAATTTCTGTATTTATATACTGAACTCCGCCCTGGGATTTATGTATTATCTTTTGTAAATAACTTTTTTATACATTAAATTTTGGTTGAATAAAGACCTGATAATAATAATAATAATAATAATAATAATAATAATAATAATAATAATAATAATAATAATAATAATACAGGTTACGTTTAACTTTATCATCAACGTTATATTTGAAGAATGACTTCTTTATTCACATTATAATCATTAAATTACGGTCTGTGTGATGCATATTTCAAAACAATCTCTTCAAAGTTACATTCTAGCGGTCGAATTTATGAATGCATCTTTTTAATAAAAGTTCCGCTTTATATACAATTTATCTTGATTACGTCACGCCTTCTACATTAGTTTCGTATGGAATCTAGTACACCGCAATAATGTAAGATTTCTGAGAAAAATTCATTAGCCTCGACTCGCATGATTGATTTATAATAGTAAAACGCGCTGCCTCGTTCTTTTCTAACACATGTAAGGTTACTGGTCGCATCGCATCTTTCCTACAGTGATTTTCAAAGCCATTAAATAATTTTTATCTATTTTTATGGGTTTTTAATGTTCCCGTGGATTCTTCCAATAAATGTTTTGTATATTAATCAGTTTGACATATTTTTTATTAACTCGTGTATTTTTCTGAAAATTCCTTATTAATCTCCGATATTCCAGAGAATTTTTATTTAAAATAAATTTATGTTATTCAGAAGTCAATTTATATGATTAGTTTAGAGCTTAAATGGCTTTATAATGCAAACGTGTTGCATTTTTATAGAAAATATTTACTTTCACGGTAAAATGTGTTTTCAATACGGAAAATTATTTTATAGATTAAAGAATTGGTTCTTAACAAGACTGATTGTAGTTTCTCACGCAAAATGCCTAAAGCTAGCACTATTCTATGCTATTTACAGCAAATGAACAACATTTTTATGCATAAGAAATGTTTTTATAATTAATAAGTGAAAATAAATGACTTTGTATTTATCTTAGAGTGATTATTTACAAGCACGGCTTAAATTTGTGTTTTCGATATTGTACATAAATGGCTATGTATTTACAATACGCTTATTATACAGAGTGTATTTATATGCAAGGATTTGCTGTAAATTGCCCGCGATCTTATAAAGACTTATGGATTGATTCTAATGGAACCTAAATAAAAGATTGGTTTTGATTAATGCTTCAAATTTGCCCGCTGTCTAATTATTTTTGCTAGCTCTCTTCAAATAAAACTAGAATCATACATCAGCTTTATAATAATAATAGGAAATATTCCTTTACAAATTTCAAATGTTAGTTACTACATCCACAACAGCTTTCTCTTACAAACAATATCTTAAACATAACATTCTATGAAAACAACTTCCTTTCATCACAAATTTTATGTACTAAAAATAGAGTCCAAAATTTCCACAACAGTTTTGCCTTACAAACAATAACTTAAATATAACTTCAAAAATATAACTTTTGGATAATCGCTCACTTAATACTAAAAACATAGTTAAAAAATCTCTCTTTGGAACTAGGATGATCACTCACAAATATTAATCTCCTAATTTTTTTCATAAAAAACTCCTTATTTAAAACTAATTTTGTATAAAATATATCAAAGTAAATTGTATACTTTAATAACACGCCCCTTAAAAAACCGTATTTAAACATATCTGATATCAGTTAAGCTTAACTACTTCTTTATATACTAGCGAAAACCTGTACCGTTGGTTTGCCAACTCTTCTAATCAATTTACCGACTTTTACACACTCTTTACTCTAAATTTAAATATTAGCACACAAATTATATCATCATACAATTTAATTAATCTTTAGATATGTCCTTTTAAAATTTTTAACAATATATTTTTATTTTACCGTTTCGAATCTGCTTGTTGCTATCTTTTTCCAGAACGTAATCATCAATTTATACTCGAATAGCATTTGATTGTTCTAGAACACGGTTCTCGCCCTTAGAAATACAATTGATGTTTAACTTAATTTAATACGCGTTTGTCATACGTTTGTTATTAAATGAAAATTTCCTTTTCTCATGAAAATTAAAATATTAAAATGTTACCTGTAAATTTCTTTTAAGGATGTTTTTATTAATTTCAAAATGAAAATTTTTTAAAATATGTCCATGCATTTACGCGTATTTCATACACAATTGAGTACTTTTCTAAATACAATGCTACTGGAATTTCTTTTAATACACTTGTTTACGCATAATGAATACCGTTATTCTTATGGCATATTCGCATAACAATGGGCTCTCCAATATCTTCTACCATAGCTAACCTAGTACTGGAGGATCTAGAGGAAGAAATTATAAAACAGCTTAGCTATAAACCCGTATTTTTCAAAAGATATGGTGACGACTGTATAATGTGCCTTCCAGAAAACAAAATCGACGAAACGCTAAACAAATTTAATTTTTACCACCCTCGTCTACAATTCACAATAGAGAAAGAAGTTAACAACTCCATATCCTTCTTTGACTTATTAATTACTTACATTGATAAAGCAGAAACCACTAACAACTGGTTCAACACAACAACCTGGAGTGGTAGATATCTTAATTACAAATCTATCACCCCTGTGAGATATAAGAAAAATATTATTAACAACCTTGTCGACCGAGCAATGCATTTTTTACATAATAAACATAAACCAAAAAATCATAAAAAAGTTAAAAGTAGTTTAAAGAATAACGACTACCCAACAAGCTTCTACGATCCAGTTATAAAAACAAAAATACACAAGATATTTAACAACTACCATAATAAAAAGTCAAACGTAATAGACAACAGAATTAGTATCGACTACATCCCGGGACTATCCGAAAAACTAAAAAAATGTTTACAAAGTCATAATATTCAAGTTGTACATAAACCAAACAATTTTACAAAAACCTTTTTTACAAAATAAGACCAGAAATAGAGCAAAACTACAAAACACACCATATTCGAAATAAATTGTAGGGATTTCCCCGGCGTGTATATTGGAAATTTCAAACAATACCTTCATAAACGAATATACGAGCATAAATATTCAATAAAAACTAACAACAAAAAATGCACCGCTCTAGCAGCCCATGCCTTAGAAAATTTACACAATTTTTTTTTGATAATGTAGAAATTTTAGGTACTGAAATAAAAGACAGTAAAAGAAGATTTTTAGAGACTATCCAAATCCAAAAAATTCACAACAACTCAAATTTCAAATAAGCATATTGCACTTTGTTATAAATATCCTACTGCACATATTTCATATATATATATATATATATATATATATATATATATTATGCTATTAAATTTTGGTAGAACTGTGTGAAATTATATATATATTATATATATGAAATATGTGCAGTAGGATATTTATAACAAAGTGCAATTATGCTATTAAATTTTGGTAGAACTGTGTGAAATTTTCTTGATCGTTTTTTGAATTTATTGCTTGTGAATTTTTTTGGATTTGGGTAGTCTCTAAAAATCTTCTTTTACTGTCTTGTATTTTTAAACGCAAAACATCATTTTATTTTTATGAAATAACAATTTTCAGAGAAGTTTTATAATTGGGACAAATGTTTAAATGTTTTACTTTAGTTTAAATATACAGTCTACAATTAAGCTTTAGGTATGCAATTATTAAAAATATTTTTCATATTCTATAGGTAATATTTTGTAGAAAGTAATTGAGAATGGTCCTCATGACCGAAACGCGTCTTAAAAATAATAAACGCAATTACAAATTGTTATAGTTATTCTACTTACTCTTAGAAATAACTATAGATATACATTGACCACCGTCCAAGAAATTTCAATATTGTATCTAATACAGATGGTCAAGATATTAAAATAATGTTTATATATATATATATATATATATATATATATATATATATATATATATATTGTCGTGAAAATTATAGGTTAAATAGGTCTAGAGAGCAAATTCTGAACAACTGTGTATATAGGAAATAGGAACAATTTATTTCCGGGCCAAATTAATCAGTTTATATAGTGAAAACGGACGGTTATTAAGATATTTTCTATTTTTAAATTGGAATGTTAAAATTGCATAACGGGTAGAAGCTTTAGGGTGCATGAAAACTCAAGGATACGAATAATTAGGTGTAATAGTTTAAAGCAAACGCATGGGATAAGAAACGGAGCTTTTGGGTATAGAAAATCAATAATTTGAACGCATATTTCCATTTAAATAAACGAAACGTTTGTTATACAAATGCTAAGAAGTAGTAAAACTCGGAATTATTATTCTAAACGGCCAAGTTGCTTCAAAGAAACACCTGTTGGTTAAATGTCAAGTTTAGGGAACTTAAATGAACGTTGAGACATAATTTTTAAAGAATTGTTTGTAACGGTCAATGTATAAGCTACTAAAATAACAAGTGCTTTGAAAACTGAGTGAAATAAAAGATCTATAATGTAAAACGGACAGAGAACACGTATAATAAAACGTTGTTTACAATACACGTCTAGAATACATGGGACAGTCGAAGGCCAACAACAATATCGGTTTTCTGTAGCTTAAGAGGGGTTCTAAAAGAAACAATAAATATGCGTGGAACAGAGAAAGGTAGCTAGGAGGTGGAACGTTATAACGGGAGAAAGCAATATCATTGGTCGAAGGCTAGCAGTTTTGAGAAGCTCGTGTCCGTTGAGGTTATCGAACGAATTTCACAGTAACAGAACGATGAACGGGGAATTTTTCAGACGTTGGAGTTCGTTACGATCAAAATTGTGAGAATTTGTTTTAGAAATAAGCTTTTTTATGGAAATAGGTTCCATGGCGGGTATTGAAAAGCGTATAAATACACGGAGAGAATTATTAAAGCTTTCTTCTCTTGTTCGCTTGCTCGTGCTTGCTCTTAGATCTTATATCGGTTAGATCTCTAACGTATTTGCTATTACGTGCTGATTGTTGTTTATTCGCTGAAGTAGTATATCACATCCTATTTGAAAGTGTGTAAAGCGGTTAGTAACGTACCGGAATTAACAGTGATTTGCACAAGTGAGTACTACCGTATCACAGATGCTGTTAATACACGATACAATCTAATGATAGGATGGTACTTGGGTAAGCGAATCGAAAACCTTAACTAGTATCCGTGAAGTGTAGTGGTATGGCTGGTTGAGAAATACTAACGATGGTGGCAGAGATTTGGATAGCTAGTGAACATCAGTTGGATCCAGGCATAATTACGAAGTATATGGACACAACGACAAGGGTTTTTTTGGTACACATCTTCACAGGTAACGAAGGACGAAGCTTACTCCAGGTAAAGAAAATGAATTTTTCGCTTTTATTTGAACATTTGTGTTGATATTTTTGTGCTTGAGTGTTATGACTTATTGGGGGTGTATTTGATTACCATAAAAACTCATTTATAGCGATATATGTACAGGGCAATTAATACTGATTATTTAAAAAAATGTTTATTGATAATATAAAAATGTTGTTGTAAGGAGTAAACGGGTCTTTAGCTTTATATTAAATAAAAATGCGAGGTTTAAAAGCATTTAGCGTAACTGGGTTATACTGAGCTCAAATAGACCAGAATAAAAATCAATTTAGGGTTGCACGACGGGCCCATCTACTCGTCTAAGATAAAATTGTTGAAATATATTAAAATCATGAATTTTTAAAGGATTTAAAGATTGAGATGGTAACAGTTTTATCAAACTGTATGTACCAATGTGTAAATATTTTTCTACTAATGGAAACCTGTTAATAGGTGTAAATAAAACGGTTGTATGTCTTGTTGCATTATTTGAGTGGTAATTTTATTTGTCTGTGCTTGTGAGAAAGGAATGTACTTAGGATGGTAGGTATTCAAGAAGATGCAGAGTTCTGAGCTAGCCAGGGTGTGCAGAAATAAGGAAACGGTACAAAAGGCAGAGTAAGAATTCTTGTAAGTTTTTTTTTATTTCAGAAAATTTTATGACGGCCCAACGAAAGCGATCGAGAATTTTTTTGTACCATGCGTTTACCAATTACGCCACCGAGACCGATGACACAATTGGGAAATTTACAAATTTAAATCGTGTACAACAAGTATACATAAACCTAACTTTCAATTACGTTTGGCATTTTTGTCAATCATATCTGACATTGTGTAATTGGTAAACGCATGGTTCCGGCAAAACCAAGATACAGGTTCAAGTCCTGTCCAAGACCTTATATTTTCCATCTTTCAATTACTAGCTTGATTTGAAATGATCATTTGGGCTTTGCATAAAAGTCTAAGTTATTATTTCATCTTATTAACTGTAATACTATAGTATTTATCAACTTACCTTGTGTAATTAACTATCTAAAATATTTATATATTTAATATTTGGCTTATAGTCGTAATTATGAGCGTAGCTTCCTGTCTATAACTGACATAAGTCAAAACTTGACAATGTCAGATATGATTGACAAAAATGCCAAACGTAATTGAAAGTTAGGTTTATGTATAGTTGTTGTACACGATTTAAATTTGTAAATTTCCCAATTGTGTCATCGGTCTCGGTGGCGTAATTGGTAAACGCATGGTTCCGGCAAAACCAAGATACAGGTTCAAGTCCTGTCCAAGACCTTATATTTTCCATCTTTCAATTACTAGCTCGATTTGAAATGATCATTTGGGCTTTGCATAAAGGTCTAAGTTATTATTTCATCTTATTATCTATCTATATATATATATATATATATATATATTATTGACGTGATAAGGGAGTCACGAAAGGTCATTGAAACCTAAATTCAACAAATAAATCCTACCAAGATATAAAAGAAGCTGGAAAATATAAATATTTCCGAAAATTCATGGTTACACTCTGTATAATACAAGCTTACTTTTTGCCAAGCGAAAACTGCAGTTCCGTGTGTGTGGATATAATCACCCTGTATAATTAAAGCGTATTGTAAATACATAGCAATTAATGTGCAATAATGAAAAACGCACTTCCTTTATATTAAAAACTCGAATTTTAAATCGATAATCCAACCCTGTATAAAATGTAAGCCGTATATGTAAAAATAATTAATCGTAAAGAAATAGCGTGAAAAACGGAAAACACAATTCCGTGCTTCTAAATAATTACTCTAAAATAAATACAAAACCTTTTGCTTCTAATAAAAAAAATCACTCTCCGTGCATAAAAATAAATAATTATGTGTATTGAAAATATGTTCAGTTACCGTAAAACCAATATCTTTTATTACAGTCGTTAAGAATGCAAATCGTTTGCATGATAAAGCAATTAAAGCTTTAAAATAATTAGCCAAAAAGACTCTGTATAACATAAATTCAATTTTAAATAAAACATGTTTTCGAAATTTCGAGAGGAATAGAGAAAGGACGCGTCATCTGTACTTAGAACAACGTAAACACCTAATTAATAAACAATAGTTTTTTCTAAGAAGCACCAGGAACGTTAAACACCCATAAAATAGGTAAGAATTATTTATTATTTTTGGTATTATTACTGGATATAAATGCGACGTCACAATAAGCTGGGGTGTTAGAGAAGGACGAGGCAACGCACTTCACTAAGAAATAAATTACGCTAATGAAGTAGTAAAATGAGGAATTTTCAGAAACTTGCGTCAGAGGGTGTGTAGTCTTTGGAATCGAATTTCGTAAAAACTCGAAAAGTCTAGAATATAGATAAATTGTATATAAACTGGAACTTATATTAAAGAGATTGATTCATAAATTCGCGTCAACCAAGCAATATGTATAGATATTCATGAATACGATCGCTAAAATGTCACTTTGTGAAGAAATTGTTTTGAAGTATGCAATTTTCATACCGTAATTGATAATTACCATGTAACAGTGAATAAAGAAGTTATTTTTAAATGTCACCTGCGTGAATATGGAAATTGTTAACTACAGTTATTTGATTTTGTAATATACAAAAAAGATGAGAAATACTTTGATATAAAAAGCTATTTAAAATTTAATTCAATAATTAAACCGAGGATGCACACTGGTTTCTTACTAGGGACTTAAATAATTTGAAAATCTTGTGAGCAAATTTTGAATGTCAATTTAAAAATAAAAGCAGAAGATATTAAATACTGTTAATTACGAATTGGATAAGCGCTTTTGGATTTTTCCAAGTATTACTTTTAAAATATTTTGTTTGTAACTGATATTTGAGTATATGTCATTTTAGTTTAAGGTAGAATAGGTCTTAATCATGTAAATTTTTTTTTTGTAAGGATACTTGCCAGGAAAGTTTATGATTAGAGTTCGAAACACTCTGGCTTTTTAATAGACTATCAGTCAAGATCTTTTTTGGCCAAAACAAACCTTACAAGCGTGGGAATCCAAGCCAGGTAAACTATCCACAAGAGAAGAAATTTGAGTTCTGTAAATTTAAACTTACGTTAGGTGAGAAACATTTTCATAATTATGTACTTGTTAGAAATAATATTATGCGTGAAAGAAACTGTGCTGTAAATGTTCTATATTCTTTTGTATTAGAAATATTTTAGACTGTAAAGATGGTTTATGATATTGCTGTTTGATTTCATTTTGTAAACTCCGGCAATACCGTTGAACTAGTCAGGCAATGAAAAGTTAGAAAGGAAGGTAAGTCAGCAATTTCATATTTTACAATTTGCTGTATCTGTATCACAGCACTAATTAAGCGGCACTCCAATGCCAGCCGTAATCACATCACCCTCTTAGCGGTGCCTCAACACCCAAATGATTATTTCAAATCGAGTTAGTAATTGAAAGATGGAAAATATAAGGTCCCGGAAAGGACTTGAACCTGTATCTTAATCTTTCCGGGCCCATGCGTTTTCCAATTACGCCACCGGAACAGGTGACAACAGTTGGAAAATTGACAAATCTAAATCATGTAACCAACCATATATCAACCTAACTTTCAATTACGTTTGGAATTTTTGTCGATCATATCTGACGGTGTCAAGTTTTTCACTTATGTCAGTTATAGACAGGAAACGACGCTCAAAATTACGGCTATAACCCAAGTATTAAATATATACAAATATTATTTAATTAATTAATAAGCTGAACTTCGATGTGATCGGAAGCTTTACCGCTAGATTTGATAAAACGTACCGTCTACAGGGACGCGCCGTACGTACATATGGCAAGATCGTGGCGTACAACGGCGCTAAGCCTTTAAAGCTGGCGTAGGCGCCTGGTCAGATAAATTTTAAAAGTATTAAAAACTCCTTTTAAAAATTACAACAAATCAACAAATTTAGATAAAACTAAAAAATTTACTATCAACCAATATTGTTGTGGAAAAAGATATATATTTCAGCTATAGTGATGTCCTTCTTTATCACCGATAGCGGTACTTTGTCGGCGTATCAAAAGCTTTTGACCTCTTCTTGCGGCATTGCACAGTGGTGACATTTTACTATTCCTCTAGGGTCTAGGCACACCGTTCGGACAAAGGTTTTTAACTATAAACCTGCAAAATTTTGGATTTATATAAAAGCTTTCGCGATCGATGTAAGTTTATTAATTTTTTATTCTTGCAGTGAACCGATTCCCGTATGAGCGAATCGAATATATGTATTTGTAAATTGTAAGTTCTAATGTGCTACAATAGTGATTGTGAAATATAATTTAAGAAAGTTAGCCAAGAGCGAGTCGAGTTCGCACTATTAGGGTTCCGTACCAATACTACAGTGAGCAATCAATAAACCAAATTAAGCTGTTTTTATTTTTATGTATATTTAAATCTTATCCAAATTTGATTGTGATAACTGAAAAATGAATATATTGTCCCACATTGTACTGGTACATTATTAGTAAATAAGTTGTCTATTACTGTGTTTAAAAAATTTTTCCCCGGTAACTATTACACTGTCAAAAAAATCTGCAGTTTTTCGATAATCTATGACTCAGTAGCTACTATCCCTGTTAGAATCACAATTTTATCTTTGGAAATGTAAAAGAACAGGGGGGGGGCGGTAATTTTTGACACATTTTGAGCTATATCATGAAGACTACTGGACCAAAAATTATAAAAAAAATATTTTTAGAAGCCTTTTACAATCCTCTTTCAAATGATACCTCTCACACGATACATTTATTAAAACTTTTTTTTGATTGAATTAACCCCGCCATTTTATTCTAAAAATATTTTTTTCTATTTTCTGACTGTCTATATATGTGCGCGCCATAAAGACCTACCATTGTGCCAAATTTCAAATTTCTACATTACATAGTTTTCGAGAAAAACTTCTGTGACAGACGAACGGACGGGCACGAGAGTGATCTTAAAAAGGTTCCGTTATACTCTTACGATTTAAACCCGAATTCTTACAGTTTAAAAAGTCGATAAATACATCGCGCCCATCTGACAATGACGTCACCAATGCACTAATTATATTACGCAATAATCGGAAAATATAAATTTAAGACAATAGTTTATATCAGCGAACAAATTAAACAATGGAGTACTTACATCAGAAATCCGGCGCCCTGCGGAGTTGAGTTAAAGTTGGCTTCTATTGAAGTTCATCAGGGCTACATATGGCCCTTTTAAGGTAGTTAAAGATGGTACGCCCAACGCTCTTCCAAATCGCTCGGACCAGCTCCGACAGTCATGGGCTCGTTCATCCAGGGTCGTGCAGTACGGTTCGCCAACGGCTGCAAATTATCTCTACCTTTGCAGGGAAAGACGGGAACATGGTAAAGGGCGACAAACAAAGACAATCAGGCAAGGATATCTACATAAATAAAGATAAGGCACGATACGATACCTAAAAACGTCCACTCCACTCGAAGGTTCAGGCAAAAAATCCACGTTAAAGCGTCTAACGGAAACTTTCCCCCACTTTGTCCCTACTCCACTTTTGGCGTGACGGAAATACGCGCCCCAAGTCTTTTGAATTTATGGCGCGAAACTTCCGCACATCAAAATTAAACTAAAACATGTTTAAGGGCCAATTTGGCACGTAACAATACATTATAAGGTACGGAACCCTAAAAATAAGGTAAGTATTTAAATGGATTCAGATTTATATACATTAAGTTTACCAAATTTCTATAAATACTTAACGAAAGTTGGTATAACAATACTAATTACAAAACTTACAATTTTGAATTTTCTTTTATAATTTTTTAGTCCTTCAAGAAGAATATAGAAGTAAATCAGTTTTATGTGAACAACTATTTTCTTATAAAACGCATGATATTTTTAATCCATTATTCTGTGCTGTTTAAGAGTTTTTTTATTTTGTACATGGCACAAAGCTGTAAAAGCACTCAAATCGGTTCGTATACGGTTTATAGCCATGTGAGTGCGTTTAAAGTCTAGTGAAAATTCTTGTCTTAAAGTTAGTATTAATCAGAGAAAAGATGTTTTAAAAACATACCTTTCAGATAACTGTGTCAATGAAGGTGGCATTTTCCTCAATTTCTCCTATTTTAGGCATTGTGTAAGAATATATTTCGTACTAGTTCCTTGTTAGAACATCAATGGCAACTACCAAATATTAAGGCAGAAAACCCTCGAAAACCGCGAAAAATAAAAAAACATTACATAAATAACTCATTTTATAAATCATATCTTGCACTTGTTCGTATTTTTTATAAAACTTGGACTTATGTCACAACAAATAGTTTTTATGAAATTTGTTTTTTAATATACTATTTTATTATTTCCCACATTATTTGTCAACACTGGTTAATTATATAGAGGTCTTTCCATAAATACGTGTCGATAACTTAGAGCAGTGATTCTCAACCACTGTGCTGTGGCGCTTTTGTGTTATGCCAAATTCGTGAAATGTGCCGTCAAATTTTAGAAATGAAAACAATAGAAATTATTTTGCATGTACTTTTATACTTACTTTTAAACTTATTTTATGTTAGTGTGCCGCCAAATTTTGAAATTGTTAAAAGTGTACAGCAACAAAAGGAAGGTTGAGAAGCACTGACTTAGAGGTTCTTCTATAAAATGTTTATATTTGATATAAAAAATTAAAGCTTGTGTTTCTTAATTTTTAAGGATTCTATTTAGACGGCCAGAGAAAAAGATATTGTTTGGCTATCAAAACTTGCTTAACAAGCAAAAACTAGAGGAAGACTTGGAGAAGATCAATTTAAAAATTACCAACTTTTTTCGGAACCCATAGTTTCAGGACAGTATTGCTATTGATAACAGCGGTTTTAAATTTTGATCAACATCAAAGTTGCCATCAGAATTCGGAAAGCAACTCAATGAAAATTCAATAGATCGAGGTTCTGGTTCTGATACGTTTCAGTCAGTATCATCATGTTCAAGTAAGCAAGATAAATCATCCTAAGATGGGTATCCCCCTCTCTAACGAATCAGGTTTTTGGCCTAGTACTTTATCTCCAATTCAGGTTTAAAAACTAGTCGAACATGCTCCTGCGCATTATCAAAAGAAAATAATGTATCCTAAACACAAAAGTGAATGCAAGTTTTGTAATTCATATTTCACTCAAATTTTGTCAAATTGTGAATAGGTTCAGCGAGACTGAATACTATAATCTATTAAGAAAAATGTAATACTTTGTTTCTGTTGTGAGATATTCAATGACACTAATAACCTATTGATCTTCATAAGTACTAAATTAAGTTACAAAAACGGTTTCAATGATTGAGATCATTTAAGCGAACATTTAAAACTTCACGAAAAAAGTAAATTTCATTCTCAAAATATACGTTTTCGATTAGATTTATTAGATAGATTAAAAACTTCAGTAGATTCCAAAATGCAAAATTTATTAACAACTCACACTAAACACTATCTGATTAAAACTTGCTCTTCATGTTCTTAGTAGCAAATTATTTGAAAGAGACGATGAAAGTTTTTAAAAATGTATAGAAATGATAGCAAAATTTAATCAAGTACATATTAATAGATCTCAAATTAATATGCCACATTATCTTGTGAATAAAATTCAAAACAAAATGGTTAAATTAATAAGTGAAAATATAAGAAATGAATTTTAAATGAAGTTAAAAAAGCAAAGTATTTTCCTATATTACTTGATTGTACTCCCGATGTGAACTACCAAAAGCAAATTTCTGTTTGCATAAGATACGTTAATATACAAAAAACATTGAATTTAGCGTGAAAGAACGTTTTTTAAAGTTTTTACTGAAAATTTTAGAATATCAAGATTTCGACGTACATAATATGCGTGGAGGAGGATACAACAATGGTTCAAATATGAAAGTAAACATCAAAGTGTACAAAAAGAATTTTAGACATTAATTCACGGGTATTATTTGTATTTAGTTCTAACAACAATTTGAACTTTGTCATAAACAACGCTGTAAAATCCAATATGTTTAGTATATATTTTTTCTTAACCACTCAACAATTATCAAATTTCTTCTGTGCGTTAACCAATCGATCGTCTGTTTTGAAAAGTAGCACTTCAAATTTAACGTTAAAACCTTGTTAGATACTACGTGTGCAACAACATGTCCGAAATTCTAGTTGGGCGAAGTTTACGATGCTTTTTATGAAATTTTGTCTGGAAATAATTTTATAACACTACAAAACATCTGACTATTTTTTTAGTTAAAAAATTAAAAATTATCAGCTTGCGTGTATGCTAGTCTTGTGGTACAAAATGTTTAAGTAAAGTTGGTGTTGTTATCAAGATTTTGCAAATTTAAAAATCCAATATTTTACTTGTTTGCCAAAGTTTGAATAGCCCGAAGCTTTTTTAAAGGAATATCGATCAGATAAAGCTTTCGGTGACATGCGCGTAGATGCCTAAGAATGAACATCTTGCTTGAAGATAGATAATAAATTCAAGTATCACGAAATTTTAAGGCCACGAAAAATTAAAAAAAAAATCCTACGAAAGGGAAGATCAGTCAAATAGAAAACCAAGAATTAAAATTCAAGTCATTTTTTTTTGCAATTTCTTCTGTAAATGAAAGATTTGAGCTATTATCCTCCCATTCTGATGTTTTCAAATTTTTGATGAATATTGAGGATCTTGCCAAGTGTTCTCACTAAGATCAATTTAATTTATATTAAAAACTTGAAGAAGCTTTAACTGATAAAAATCGAAACGAAAATGATATAGACGGAACGGGACATACACGAATTACTAAAGTTAAGAAAGTCTAATTTGTATGAGATAAGACATTTCTGTTGTTTTCTTTCTTGTGTATTTCAAAACACGGACAAAATTAAAATATATCTTATTTCAAGTTTTGTTTTTTAATAATAGGAATAATGTTGCATAATTTTAGTAATGCTTTTGGTTTTGTTACTGTGGTTTTTTTGTTCAATAGAAATTTTGAAATACTTTTTTATATGTGTACCTACTGTTCACCTCAAATAAAAAATACATACAAGTACTAACAAGCCTAAAAGGTTTGTCATAAATTTCAACGTTGAGCTGTGGGGGAGCGGACTGTCATTTTGGCTCAATACATATAGGATAAAAGCGCCTATTTCGCACGACGGTGCCGAAGATGCTTGGCGCGTACCTAACCGTTTATGATCAAAATTTGCAACACTAACTAATATTTTCGAAGATGAACTTAATTGGCCCCTTTAGCAACATTGATCGTATCGCATATACATAAATGACTTCACGTCTACATTTAATTCGTATCTGGTTAAATATGTTAAAATTTCGGCTAGTTAAAAGAAAATAAAAGAAAACGACTTTCCTACAAGAGCTTGATGAATTATGCAAACGATGACTAACTACGATTACTTAATCTTAAAATGTACTATTTTTCTTAATTTTTTAAATAGGAGAGGTGATGTTGATGAGATTGCAGAGTTCTGTGTGTTTTGTTTTTTCTATAGGAATTATCAATATCGTAAGATAACCCCTTGTAACAAGTATTTCATGATTCCACCAATAATGATATCAACACCTACTTACAAGTTTTTGTATAAGCATTTCCATAGAAATGATTGTGTTTGTAAATTTAAATTTAGCACACATAATTCAACAGTAAAAACGCGCGTATTTCTTTTTAAATACAGACTACAAACGCTACTTTTTTTTGTAACGCCGTTTCGTATTATACGAAATGAGTCATCCGAGTAATTTATTAATTAGTTTTAAATGTAAATCCAATTTGTTAAGATTTAAATTTTATCGCAATGAACGCGTTTATTTAATAGAAGATATTGAGGCATGTAATTAAACATTGATTACAACTATGTTTTAATTACAAATTACACAGTTATTAACTTTTCAGATAACCTCTTCAGTTTTTGCTTGTTATACTGAATGCTTGGTATTTTAACCTTTGGTATCTTTTTTGTTTTCTAAATGTTTATTTTAGTTAAAAATATTGTATCCTTAATGACAAAACTGGTATAACATAAATTACACGACAGTAAAAGAAACTGCGAACAGTTAATTAGTCTTTTTACTTATAATTTCAAAATTTATGGTATCCTACCAAGAATTATAGAATTTTAATGCAAAGTTGTATAATGTCATTCGATCATTTTACTATAAATAACGCGTTTCTAAGGATCATGAGTTTGAATAGGTTTATAATTACGTAAAGATACTTCTGGTTCGGTTTTAATTAAAACATTGGCAAAATATACTTTAAAGCATTTAGTTGTCAATATATAAACACAGATTTCTCAAATAGAAAAGGTAAAACGAACTATACTTAGTGGACACGAATTGATAAACCTACAGTACCTGATTTTACTAATACAAGCTTGCAATGAAACTGAGTTTGAAATTTTTCACAAGTGTGAATCGACTAAAACTCCGTGTGCTTTTATGTACATGCTTACGTTCATGCGTACGTTCGTACGTGTGTGCGTACATGAATGTGTTTTGCACTTGATAAGAAAACAAAGTTAATATTTTTAAAATAATGCCATACCCTTGCTATAGAAATGAAAAACTGCTAAAAATATTTCGATTCTTTGCTATTTATTGCCAGTTATTTTGTAAGTTGAAAATCCTCCTTGAGACGCGTACCACTTGAAAGTTGAAAGGTTTCACGGGAATTCTTCAATTGTTTGTCCATATGTTATGTAAGTGAAAATAAAGTTTCTGATAAAGGTTTCAAAATTAAACCAATATGGATTGAACTTATTTCCAAAAGGCTACGTGTGCGTGTGTTATTTTGAATGTGCCTATCCCAAACGGAATATATTATTCACTTGCAGTGTGTGTTATTACCGAATTAAATTTCACTGAGTGGTTTTATTTAAAAACTCAACCAAGAATTCTTTCTCAATTCGTTCTTCGACTAGTATACACAACAAAATAGAATAGTGGAAATATAGTAGATTGTATTGATGCCGTAGTTCTGTTTGATAAAAATTTACGCTAAAGTAAATAATTTAAATTACTCACAATTGATATCACCATGAAAGTTTGTATTACTATTCACATTATGGTCCTTATCCATCTGTACACGTATGATCCTTTTTTATACGTAAATGCCATAAGGACAACTTACGTCAACATACACATTATAATAATTAATCGATTTTATTTATCAAACGTTTTTGATTGTGTTGGCGGAACGTACGGGTTTTTGCATGGAAACGCTTTAACATTGCGTTTGTTTGCGATTATATGAAGTTCAAAATATCAGGGACGTTTAAATTTTAACAATACACGAGTTGTTCACGAATTTTGTCTTCATTCGCATAAAATTGTCGTTTGTACATTTTTACATCGATAAATATATCCGAACCGTACGAAGTAATAAACCGACCTAAATTACCGACATCTTTTCAAAGTCGCCCGTGAGATGGAGGCAGGTGAACGGCTGTTTTGAGTTGAATTGTTTGATTTTTCTTTCAGTTGCGGGACGACGTGTAAAAAATACGTTCTCTGCGAGGTCTATATGTTTTCGGAGCTGAGACTCTGCTAACGCAGAAGTCCTCGACGGTTCGCGTCCGATGCCGTTCAAAAGATTCGCGTCCGTAGATTTATCCGAAATTGATGCTCGACGCAAGTTCGTTCAGATCTTTCAATTTTTTGAGTGAAACCGCCTCATTAAATATATAGTTATTAATAAAACAAGTACCCTTCATATGATGTATAAATCATCGATTGAGTTGTTGTGACTAAGCAGAACTATTAATACTTTTTGATCACATAGTTTCTTACTACACTTAAAACCATGATCATAAAATATCTAACAGCAAATTATTTCAGCAGTGCGTGCTCGATTATCAAAGTGTAGATACCATGGAAAATACTTGCAATAGGAAAAATATGTGCTTGTATATACGTGCTTTCGCATCACCTTTCTCTTATTGCGCTACACTTTGTAGCTGACTAAAACTTGCTTATTCTGTAGTGTAGATCTAATTCTTCACTAAATTGAAAAAAAGACTATGTGATCTCAAAATATGTGATCGCTTTCAATAAATAGTAGTTATATGCGAAATAATATTAAAAGTTTTACATAGAATCATAAATGACCATTTCTTTGATATAATTTGTGCCGCAACATAAATAAATGCTATTGCGGGAAGCTATACATAAATCGTTGACCTTTTTTAGTATTGTTATTAAATGGGGGATCACACTAACATTCTTTCATTTCCTTCCAAAAACTGAACTTTGTTTAGTTAAGAAACAACAGCATCCTATACGTTGCTTCATAAATATTTCAACAATTTCAGATTTTCATGTGAAGGTATTTAGTTTTATGTAAGGAAGTAGTTTCGAGCAAAAGTTGTATTTTAATATATTTTGTTGAAAGTTCAGAAGTTTAATATAAATTCCACCAATATATGGTTATGTGAGCTTACTGATGCCATGTGTCATATCTTAATTTTTAGTCATATTGTGTATTAAAATGCATTACTTTGTTGGTTTTTGACTATATATGTATACATTTATGCGACTATGATTTGATATTCCCGTACACTAAGTTTTTTATGTATTAAACGATATTAATTTATGTTTGTCGCATATTTCCTGCCAATGCATCCTATCTCAAACTTCTGATATATTTATCCATTTCGATTATTTTATTATACAGTTTTTCAATGTGAGTAACTTTGACATTTTTTAAATAAATATTTCTAGTTCATCAACGATTACTTTATTTGAATCACTTTTAGCGAGTACATTTTAGAGCGTACTCAACGGTTGGTGTTGATGCGCATGGAGAGAGGGGAGGAGTTGTTCACGTTTCTGCTCGTGTGTGCATATGCGGATGTGGACGTAGGTGTAGACAAAGGCGTGCGAGTGGATTGTACGCGTGCGCGCGACGCACACAAAATATAATGTTGTGAGTAATGTTTGATATATTTAATTTCATGCGTTGGCCATCGCACAATACATGCGTTACAATAAATTTTAGACTACAATAATGGAATGTTCTACTACCTGGCTGAAATATTCAAATAGTGCGACATTTGTTTCTAGGAATTTGATGCTTCCTCCAGATATTCTTATTATGTTATGAAACATAATTTACTAATTTATTTACTATTTTTGGATTCTGTCTACTAACTATAATATGATTGGTAGATATAGAAACGGATATGCATAAATTGATGAAAATGAGAATATAAAATCGTATTAGCACAAAATTAATAAATGCAAAATTAATTTCGGTTTATAGATATATACCCGAGTGTTAACTGCAAACCGTTTGTTAGAGGTTCCTTAAAATAACTGAAATTTGTGCATAATTGGTAACTTCTACTTCTACTAAAATACTAAAATTCTTTGCTATTTATTTGAATGTCCCATCACAATAGCAGCAGTTGTTACTGACATTTCTGTCTGATTGCTGTGATATTTTGCAAGGTTGCTTCGCGGATTTTGGAGCATCCAACATTGTTCTTGTATATTTAATTTTTTTGGATAAATATGTCATATATAAATCTGGTAAGCTAGAGAACCTAAAAATCGAAATGAATAGGTTATCACTAGACATAGTAGGGATTAGCGAAGTTCGGTGGCCAGAGGCGGGGGATTTTTGGAGTGGAGACTTCAGGGTAATTCATACAGGAGCAGAGGAAGGAAATTTGGGTGTTGGGATAGTTATGCGGAAAAAGATAGGATGCTGTGTAGAAAATTACTTACAAAAGAACGAAAGAGTACTCATCGTTAGATTAGAATCTAAACCGGTAAACACAGTAATAATACAAGTATACATGCCCACCTCTAGCTACAGTGACGAAGAGGTAGAAGCCATCTACAAAGATATCGAAGACATATTAAGATACGTAAAAGGACATGAAAATTTAATAATTACGGGGGATTTTAATGCCGTGGTAGGTGAGGGTAGGGAAGGAGCGGTAGTGGGTTTATTTGGTTTAGGCACGAGAAACGACAGGGGAAATAGGCTGGTAGAATTTTGTGACAAGAACAATTTAATTATCACAAACACATTATTTCAACATCATGCTAGAAGACGATATACGTGGAAGATGCCAGGAGATATAGGAAGATATCAAATAGATTACATTCTTGTTAGACAACGGTTTAAGAACCAAGTAAAAGACTGTAGAAGCTACCCAGAAGCAGATATAGATACTGACCACAACATCGCACTTAAATTTAAGAACATGAAAAAGAGGAGCGGAAAAGGCACTTGGACTTAGAGAAACTAAAAGATAAAGATATTCAAGAAAGATTCGAAAAAAAGTCAAATGAATTGCTCAAAGATATCGGGAAAATATCTGATACTAAGGAGGTAGAAACAGAATGGAATAACATTAAATCTAGCCTAGACATGGCGGCCAGAGATATTCTGGGCTATACACAAAAAGAAAATAAGAAACCATGGATAACAAAGGATATCCTGAATTTAATAGAAGAAAGACGAAAATACAAAAATAAATCAGACGAAACAGGAAAACAGAGATACAAAGCCATAAAATGGGAAATTATTTGAAAATGCAGGAAAGCTAAAGAACAGTGGATTGATGAAAAGTGTAAAGAGGTACAAACGAAGATGGAAATCGGAAAGACAGACGAAGCATACAAATTAATTAGAATGAATTTTAGGGATATAAAACCGTACAGCAAAAATATAAGGGACGCACAAGGAAACGTCATTATAGAAAACGTAGTGAAAGTGGGTAGATGGCAAGAATATATAGGGAATTTATATGCAGGAGAGGAACTAACTGCATTAGAACAGGAATCAGACATTGAAAATGAGGACTTGGAATATTCTATACTTAGAGATGAGTTTGAATTAGCATTAAAGAGTCTGAAAAATGGTAAGGCGCCGGGTACAGATAAGGTGCAAGCAGAAAATCTAAAAGCCGCTGGACAAGCAGTAACAGAACGTCTCTTCCAACTTCTAAGCTATATGTATGAGACAGGCGAGATACCCAAAGATTTCAAACGTAGCATCATAGTAACTATACCAAAAAAGAAAGGCGCGGATAGATGTGAAAATTTTCGAACAATAAGTCTGACAGCACACGTGTCAAAAATATTAACTAGAATTGTACAAAGACGAATGAAAAAACCAGCTGAAGAAATACTAGGAGAAGATCAATTTTGGGTTTAGGCGAAACAGGGGAACACGGGAGTCTCTTTTAGCTCTGAGAGTGATAATGGAGAAAACAATAGAAAAAGGGGAAAGCGTGTATATAGGGTTTGTAAATTTGGAAAAAGCTTTCGACAATGTAAAATGGAAAAAAATGTTTGAAATACTGAAAAAGATTGAAATGAGTTATAGGGGTAGACGAACAGTACATAGCTTATACAAAGAGCAAACAGCAGTAATAGAATTAGAGCAGGAACGTAGAGAAGTAAACATTAGGAAAGGGGTGAGACAGGGATGTGCCCTATCCCCATTGATTTATAACTTGTACATAGAAGAGGCAATGAATACTGTCAAATGCAGGAAGACATTTGGAATTACTATGCAAGGACAAAAAATTGATATGCTTAGATTTGCAGATGATATAGCAGTATTAGCGTCTAGCAAAGAAGAGTTAGAATCTGCTCTTAATGAAATGGAAACGGTTCTAACAGAGAGATACGGTATGAAAAATAACAAAACTAAAACTAGTTCTAGTATGCAAAGGTGGGGAAAATAAATCAAAAACAAGAATACAAGTATGTAACACGAACTTACAAGAGGTTAAGGATTTCTGCTACCTAGGAAGCCAAATAACGCAAGATGGGAAAAGCACAAAAGATATAAAACATAGATTAGCACAAAGTCGTGCTACATTTAACAAGAAAAAGCAACTACTGTGCTCAAAGACCACAAACATAGAAACAAGGAAAAGATTGCTTAAAACATATGTGTGGAGCACAGCACTGTACGGATGTGAAGCCTGGACAGTAGGAGAAGCGGACAAGAAAAAGGTAGAAGCCTTTGAAATGTGGTGCTACAGACGTATGATGAAGATATCATGGACAGACAAAGTTAAGAACGAAGAGGTACTAAAAATGGTAGGGGAAGAAAGAAATATGTGGAAAACGGTAAAAAATAGGAGAGATAGGATGATAGGCCACATACTACGGCATGAGAGAATAGTGCGTAATATATTAGAAGCAGAGATCGGAAAAAAGAGAAAAAGAGGCAGACCTAGGTTAGACTACTGCACACAGATAGTAAAAGATGTAGGCTGTAGGGGTTTCAGGGAGATGTGTAGGCTAGCCCAGAATAGAAATCAATGGAGGTATGCATCCAACCAATCCCAACATGGATAAACTAATGACGAAAAAAATAACTGTGCTTAAACATGATGATTATTATAAGTAACTACAAGAATTGGTTGTGCAATATTCTCGAATAATAAGTGTGAAAGGATTTACTGGAAAATTATTTTTTCGGCAAACGTCTAAGTGTTGGGGGATCTTGGTAGCTACATAAAATTAAATAAAAACCCTTAACCACAAAAAATATTTAAATTACTAGATACGTATTGCGACCACTATGTGGTCATCATCAGTAGAAAACCTACAATAAAAAAAAAAGGCTGAAGTGAACCATTCCAACCTATAATTTACTATATTGTTGCTTTAAACACTATCGAGGATATTCTCCTCACCCGCAGGCTGGTGTTCTCAACAACAAACAAGTGAATTGTGACATTATAACTTAAACCTACTTAATTTATACTAATTCTAAATCTACTGAAGCGGAACCAACTTAATCTTGCTTTCTCATTGGTTGTTGACCAATAGGGAAAGCAAAGCAGATGACTCTATTGGCCCTTTATCGGTGTTTAAGAGGGGTCCTTTATGTTTAACAATTTTAATTGATTCATAGGCATTTAAGGAGGAAAACGTTGGTACCGCTTTTAACAATTTAACATTTTCTAGTTTAACGGGGTGGCTGGTTTCAAATATATGTTTGGCGACCTGAGACCTTTCATATTTACCATATTTGAAGTGAGCAATGTGTTCTTTAAATCTTGTTGTTATATTCCTCTTGGTCTGACCAATATATTTTTGAAAACACCCTGGCCCTGCACAACTAATTTCATAAATCCCCGACTTTTGCAATTTTTCCACCTTGTCTTTTGGATTACCTAGCAAATCTTTAATTTTATTAGTATTAGTGAAAGCGATTTTGAAATTACACTGTTTGAATATTTTATCAAGACCCTTTGTGGTTTTGTGAAACGGAAGTTTAACATATTTAACATTATCGTTAAAGGTGGTTGATTGCAAAGTCGTTGATTTACGGATGTTTATCCTATTTTTACACTTTCTAAAAATATTATCTATAATATCAGAAGAGAAACCATTGTAATTCGCTACTTGTTTAATAAGAGCAAATTCCTTATTAAATCTGTTTTTATTTAAAGGAAATTCAATAATCTATTAATTAAAAAGTTAAATGAAGCCAACTTATGTTGTATGCTATGATTAGAGGAAGACAAAATAAAGCGATTTACATTGGTTTCTTTTCTATAAATGTCAAATTCTAATTTATTACCATTTCTAATTACTAATGTTTTTTTTTTTTTTTTATTGTAGGATTTCTACTGATGATGACCATTTAGTGGTCGAAATACGTATCTAGTAATTTAAATATTTTTTGTGGTTAAGGGTTTTTATTTAATTTTATTTAAATCGTGCCACAGTGTTCCTATAGATTATTAACTATGACTTCCCGGTCTTCGGAACTTAATAGGTATCGGAGCTTAGCTCTTAAAATTAGTTTTGTAAAAGCAGATATTCGATTTCTAAAAAGTTGTAAAGCCCACAGAGTTTTTCCAAATTTCATTAACGTAAAAATCAGCAGTAATTGTAAACGTAGTAACGCAATAATCAATTTTGCAAAAGATAAATGGCTTAATTTGGAAATCAAATATCTGTACAGTAAGCGTAGTAGATTGGAACTGGAAACGTATAAATCGCACCTAGCACTAACGTGCAATTTATCCGAGTCCGGTTTTCAGGAATGGAATAATTTCCAGAGATTTGTTTTTGAAGTCAACAATCATAAATTGTTAAACAAAATTAATAGTCAAAACACTAAGTTGAAGTTTCTTTTAAAGAAAGACAATGTCAATGTACCTCCTAAAAAACTGGAAATTACTTCACCTCCATTAGAGTCAATAGTTGTCAACGAATCGTCGAAAATCTTTAATAATGAAGAGTTGACTTTCCTTAATCGAGGCCTAAAATTTGGAGTAGATCATTTGAAAACTCCTTTGGAGGACATTATTGCTGGCATTGAAAAATCCATTTCAAAATTAGATGACAATTCAAGGAACTTTATTAGAAACGCGTGCAAAATTCAACTTTCGAACTTACGCACTTGCGCAAGGAATGCCTCAGAACAAACAAGGAAAGATCATCTGATTATTAAAGATTTACGACAAAAGAATTGTTATTATTTAAAGGCTGATAAGGGGAATAGGTTGGTTATTCTGGATAAACAAGACTATGTTGATAGAGTAGAGACTTTGCTGTCTGAGGGTCCTTACAGACCAATAGTCAAAAAACGTAAAAATGAAGTTCCTTTAAATAAAATGATTAAATCAACACAGTCTGTTTTGAAAGAATGTCCAAACCTAATTTCGCCCACACTAAAATTAAAATTAAAAATTTCAAATCGTGAAATGCCAAAACTTTACTGTTTACCAAAGATTCACAAAAATAATAAATCGATGAGACCAATAGTTTCAGGTATCAACTCACCGACTTACTATTTATCACGATGGCTGTCAAATGAATTTAAGAATTTAAAGTTTAATAGTTTGTCTGTACAAAACTCTTTAGAGTTCATTAATAAAATTAAAAATATCACATTAGAAGAGAACGAAATCTTAATTTCATTTGATGTCAGTTCATTATTCCCTAGTGTTCCAATACCACGTACTTTAACATATTTAAAGGATGTTCTTATAGATAGTGATATTGATGATGATAAAGTTGAGGACTATATCAAGCTTGTTTCGCATTGCATGTCCCAGAACTGTTTTCAATTCAACAACAAGTTGTACGAACAACATGAAGGCACAGCAATGGGAAATAGCTTATCACCTTTCATAGCAAATTTATTTATGTCTCGATTTGAAACCGAGTTAAAAGAAAACTCCAAATACTTCCCAAGAATATGGTTAAGTTACCTGGATGATATTTTTGCAGTTTTTGACACTTCTAAATTAAATGTTGATGATTTTCTTAAAGAAATGAATTCAAAATTTCAAAGCATAAAATTTACGTATGAACTAGAGAATAATGGACAATTACCCTTTTTAGATACATTAGTAATTAGAAATGGTAATAAATTAGAATTTGACATTTATAGAAAAGAAACCAATGTAAATCGCTTTATTTTGTCTTCCTCTAATCATAGCATACAACATAAGTTGGCTTCATTTAACTTTTTAATTAATAGATTATTGAATTTCCTTTAAATAAAAACAGATTTAATAAGGAATTTGCTCTTATTAAACAAATAGCGAATTACAATGGTTTCTCTTCTGATATTATAGATAATATTTTTAGAAAGTGTAAAAATAGGATAAACATCCGTAAATCAACGACTTTGCAATCAACCACCTTTAACGATAATGTTAAATATGTTAAACTTCCGTTTCACAAAACCACAAAGGGTCTTGATAAAATATTCAAACAGTGTAATTTCAAAATTGCTTTCACTAATACTAATAAAATTAAAGATTTGCTAGGTAATCCAAAAGACAAGGTGGAAAAATTGCAAAAGTCGGGGATTTATGAAATTAGTTGTGCAGGGCCAGGGTGTTTTCAAAAATATATTGGTCAGACCAAGAGGAATATAACAACAAGATTTAAAGAACACATTGCTCACTTCAAATATGGTAAATATGAAAGGTCTCAGGTCGCCAAACATATATTTGAAACCAGCCACCCCGTTAAACTAGAAAATGTTAAATTGTTAAAAGCGGTACCAACGTTTTCCTCCTTAAATGCCTATGAATCAATTAAAATTGTTAAACATAAAGGACCCCTCTTAAACACCGATAAAGGGCCAATAGAGTCATCTGCTTTGCTTTCCCTATTGGTCAACAACCAATGAGAAAGCAAGATTAAGTTGGTTCCGCTTCAGTAGATTTAGAATTAGTATAAATTAAGTAGGTTTAAGTTATAATGTCACAATTCACTTGTTTGTTGTTGAGAACACCAGCCTGCGGGTGAGGAGAATATCCTCGATAGTGTTTAAAGCAACAATATAGTAAATTATAGGTTGGAAAGGTTCACTTCAGCCTTTTTTTTTTATTGTAGGTTTTCTACTGATGATGACCACATAGTGGTCGAAATACGTATCTAGTAATTTAAATATTTTTTGTGGTTAAGGGTTTTTATTTAATTTTATTTAAATCGTGCCACAGTGTTCCTATAGATTATTGGTAGCTACAGGTTGCTTAACCCCCCCTTCACTGAATCTTGGTGAAATAGGGCATAAAATTAGAAAGCAATAGAAGGGGAACGATCTGTATACACATGCTGTGTGAGAATTTCAGGGAACTATGTAGGCTAGCTCAGAATATAAATAAGTGCAGGTACGTGCCCAACCAGGAAAACCATTAATTCGGCAAACGTCTAAGTGTTGGGGGATCTTGGTAGCCACAGGTTGCTTAACCCCCTTCACTGAATCTCGGTGAAATAGGGCATAAAATTAAAAAACAATAGAAGGGGAACGAGCTGTATACACATGCTGTGTGAGAATTTCAGGGAACTATGTAGGCTAGCTTAGAATATAAATAAGTGCAGGTACGTGCCCAACCAGTTTTGAGACGGAAAACCTAATGACGAAAAAATAAGCGCAGATAAATCTGATGATTAGTATAAACAACTAGTTGTTGGTTGCGAAATATCTGCAACTAATGTTGACTGTGCGAAAAGATATATTGGAAAATATATTAAATCGGTAAATGGTTAAGTGTTGGGGGAACTTGGCAGCCACAGGCTGCTTACCTGCCTTCACAACCATTAAAGGTAGGAAAAATAGGGTATATAACTGTAAAACAATAGAAGGTGACCGAACTGTATCTAACAAGAAAGAACAGCACCTATGAGGAAAGACAACAAACATAGAACAAGAAGAAAATTGTTGAAAGCATATGTGTGGAGCACAGCACAGTATGCCTATGAAATACTGGCAGTCTGAAACGCAGACAGAAAAACGGTAGAAGCTTTTTGAAATACTGTGCTTCAGATGTATGAGGACGATAGCATGGACAAACAAAGATAATAACAAATAGGTTATAGAAATGGTAGGGAAACAAGGATATCTGGGGAAAAAGAGAAATAGAAGGGCGGAATACGTTCTAAAGCATTTTGGGGAATAGTATGGGATATATTACAAGCAGAGATAGGAAAAAGATGTAGATGTAGACCTAGATCAGATAGTGATAGATGTAGACTGTGCAAATTTCAGGGAAATCTGTAGGTTAGTTTAGAATAGGAAACAATGATGGTACGCGTCTAACCAGTTCCAGGACTGAAGACCTAATGATGATGATATAAATCTGGAGAATTTACATCAGATAGATTAAGTGGTACTAAGAACCCGTCAATTTATATAAAATAAAGTATAAAATAAAATCATCTTATAGCTTGGTACCATAAAACAATAAATTTTAATCGATATATCAACTTTTATTCATATCAACCATTCACAATGAAAATTAATTTTATTTTAGGAATAAGACATTGTTTAGAGAAGCTTACTCATCCATCTTTATATGAAAAAAATTTTAATCTTTTTTATAAATTATTAAAACAAAATAGTTATCCATCAATTTTAATAAAAAAAAAACTTTACACAATAAAACATATTTGAAACAAAATAAAAAAACGATCAAAATAGTATTTATAAATCACATCCCTACTTAGAATATTTGACATCCAAGTTAATTAAAATATTTAAGAAATAAAACATAAAAATTGCAAAACTAAATATAATTTCACTGAAAAACCTATTTTCTAAAGTAAAAAATAGAACATCAGTCTTAAGTCACAGAAATGCTATATATAAATTTGACCGTTTAAATTATAATGCATCACATATAGGTCAAAACATCCCAAAACCTAAAACATCGAGCTACCCAACATAAAAGTGACATTAAAGTAAAACCTGATGCATGTGCTCTACCTACATATCTTTTTACAAGATTTCAATAAAACTTAATTACTGGAATTTGAAAAAATAACTACAAAACGAGTTTTTAAAGAAATGTGCTACATATATAAATGTTCAATTAGCATAAATAAAGAACTTGATATGAGCAATCTTACTTCAGTATATACCTACTTACTTAACTGTAAGCCTCCTAATAACGAAAATCATAAAACTTAGTTCCTAATGTCAACACCATTACACGATCACAAACATACACACAAAATTAAAAACCATGTACACTTATACACACGATAACATTTACACAATACACATACACACACGCGTGAACACATATACACAGACATACACTCACATCAATATTTAAACAATTGCACGTCAATCTACTTTCATTAACACGCACTACACAATACAATAGCTTAGAAACAATTTTAATGTCTTTACATTTTGAATTCTAATTTATATCATATGCACAAGGTTTTGATTTATATTTTATGTGCCATTTAATTATTATTGTTTAAAATTTGTTAAAATTCTGCATGCTAATTCCTGTTAATTACGCTATTGTTATAGAATCTCAACTATTGTAAGTAGAGAATTAGTTAATAGATATGTTTGTAACAAGTTGACTTCTAGAAATACGTGAAAAAGAGTTAAATAAACTCGAAAATTCAGATCTAATCAAAAAGAGTATATCTTAATTGATACAGTATTTTTACGATAACGAAGCGAATATTCGAATATTTTATGCACGGGAAATAAAATGAATTCTAATGCATCTTTATGCACAGAAAATTAATTTAGTGTATTAATAAATGCAGTGAAAACGTATTTTATCTCTTAGCAATGAAAACTCGTTTTTATTAAGTAGGCTTTTATTTACCCACACGGAAAACTATCTAGTATTTTAAAAGTACGTGCCATAAAATAATTAACTGGATTTGTATTTATCTCTTAGAATGATTATGTACATACAAGGGAAGCGTGTTTTAAAAATACATGCGACTTCTTTTTAGTCTACACGGAAATATATTTCGCTTTTCTTTTATACCTACACCCAAGAAATTTAATTATTTAATTAATAAGAGCTTGTATTATACAGGGTAGCGACATTAAATATTTGGAATTTTTAACTTTTTTGTGTTTACTTTTATTTGGGCGAGTTTTATTTATGGAATTTATATTTTAATGACCTTTTATGACTTCTTTCTCTATCACACACATACACACAAACACACACGTATGTAAAGGGTGGGCCAGATATAAGTTTCTTTTTAAAAATGCAATAAAATGAACAAAATTAATTTTTTTTCATGTATTACGGCTTTATTAGTAAGAGCAAACATTCCCATTAATTATGGAACGCAACTTCGTTCAAGTGACTGCCTTGGCTGGCTTGGCAGTAGCGCATTTTGTTACTCCAATTTTCCAAGACCTTGTTAATGGTTTTGGGCTGTAGCTCACTGATTGCTCGAATGATATTGGCCTGAAGTGCTTGAATCGTTTCTGGATTGTTAGCATAGCATCGATCCTTCACGGTTCCCAACAAAAAAATCCAAAGGTGTCAAATTGCAGCTCCGAGACGCCCAATTGACATCGCCACGACGGCTGATAACACGATTTGGGAATTTGGTACACAAAAGATCGATTGTGGCATGGGCTGTGTGGCATGACGCGCCATCCTGCATGAACCAGAGGTCGTTCAAATTCATGTTTTCAATTTCAGTTAAAAATAAAGTTAGATAACATGGCTCTGTAACGCTCACCAGCCTCATTGTTGAAGAAAAATGGTCCAATGATACCACGACTCCACAATCTGCACCAAGCTGACACTCTCCGGGGATGCATTGGCTTCTCAACAATAAGGTGCTGGTTTTCCGAGCCCCAGATGCGGCAATTTTGTTTGTTAACGTAACTGCCAAGATGAAAATGCGCCTCGTCAGAAAATATTATTTTTCGCCCAAAATCGTTGTCCAATTCAAGCTGCCTTAAGGCCTAAACTGCGAAGCGATAACGAAGCGATGGTCGGGCGCCTTCAATTGCTGAGTCAATTGGACCTTGTAAGCGAATAATCCGAGATCTTTGTGCAGAATTCTCCTTAGGCTAGTGCTTGAAATGTTGAGCTGTTGGGATCGACGGCTAATTAATGTTCGTGGATTGAATCTCGCACTCTCGGCTACAGCAGCCACATTCTCGTCTGTGCGCACCGCACGAGAACGAGGACCATGAGTATTGTCCACTAGCATGCCAATCTCACGAACTTTTTGCATAAACTTGCGTACAACAGGCGCGGTGGGTGATTCATTCCGGTCAAAACTTCTTTTCAACAAACGCACTGTTTGGACTACACAGCACTCACTTTGGAAATAAGTTTGCAATATTTCCCAACGTTGTTCAAGCGTAAAGCGACTATTTCGTACCGCGGAGGTATGATACTAACCTCCTGTTAAGATTTTGAGCGGGAAAAAGTTGTCAGTGTCAAAATAACCTATGATTTAAAAAGAAAGCATTAGATGGCCCATCCTTTATATATTGCTGTGATAAGGGGTTGTTTAAGGGTGTACTTTATAGTAAAGGTCGTTTAGGAATTGGAAATTATAATAGGAAGCAGAAAACTGCATTTATTTAGTAAAGAATTGAGAAATGGAGATAGTTTGTAAATAGTAGGCAGTCAACACTCTGTATATAAAGTATAAATAGTTTTAAGCAACGCATATAGACACATGAAGACGCATAGTTAGCGCAGAAACAAGGAACACATGCATTAAGTAGATAGTAGATATTTAACACCCTGTAGATAGAGTTTTAGTTAATTTAGGTAAAGCAAGTAATGATACTTTTCAGTGGAAGCACGCGTATTTTGTAAGTAAACATAATAAAGTGTAATTAAACATGCATTCAAAAGAGTTCCAAACAATTAGGTTAATACGGATATAAGAAATAGAGCTTCAAGAAGCATTGTGTAAATGCGTACAAAATAGTTAACCATTTTTAATAAGAAAGGAGATTAAAAATTGCGTAAATAACATGCATATATGAAAATTAAAAGTCGAATTGCATCAGTTGTTTATAGAAAAGCGATTAGATTCGTCAAAACACAGCATGTTTGATAACGAAGCACCTGCGAGCAGGCCACAATTATTTGAAAGCATAGAAAATTACATTAGAAACTACTTTAAATGCAGAGATTTGATTGGTTAAAATGAGCGACGAGTTTGTAGACCATACCCACTGACGGAGTAGGGGATCAATGATATATTAACAGGTACAGTGATAACGAACTCAGTTTTCAACTAAACAAAGGCCGAGGTGCGCCACTCTGAAATAAAGTGTGATACGTAATAATAATTTGAAGTGAAAAATTGTATAAGTGCGAAGATGAAAATTATGATTGCCGATTAAACGGCTTCCAAGTCAGGGGAAAATAAATGATGAGAATTCCAATTCCGAGCCCGGGGAGAATAATACAATTTCCGAGTTAGGGGAAAATAAATGATAAGAATTCCAATTTTCGAGTCCGGGAAGAATAAGAATTCCAAGTTCAAGTTTGGGGAGGATGATAATCCAATTCTAAGTTTGGGGAAATTGATAAGAAGTAATAAGTCTGAATGAGATGACAATAAATTGGGGTGCATAAATAAGTTAATAATGGTAGTCCAGAGGGTGATGGCAATAATTTAAATGCAATGGTTCAAGCGTGTGGATAGACAATATTTCGAATGGGCAGTAATAATCCTGAATTGGGGGAAAATAATTTTTATTCAAATGGATGGCTTAATGCATGGGAAATATTAGCTGATTATGGATGCGTCAATGCAAAGAAAATAGACCAGGTTAGATTTTTAGTTATAAGACATTATTTTTCTATTATTTTTATTTGAATATTGAATTTGCTTATTATAAATGAATGTGAAAAAGTCAACAAAAAGAGGACTTGCATACGTATAAAGTGCGTGATATGATAAGAGGTTTTGAACGTTCCACACTTCTGTTTTTATAAAAATAATTGGTTTTTTTGGTGACTTTGGGTTTGATTAAAAAGTATATGATTTTTGATAAATGAGATTTACAACATTAATTAATTGAAAAGTGTATTTTAAATAATTTACAAGAACTGTACATAATATTTGTTTCATTATATAAAACTGAATTAACTTCATTTCATAATAAATGCTAGTCGAGGTCATAAGATAAAGTTAATGGGAGTGATTTGATAATTTAAACAATCAAGGCGGAGCTATAAGTTGAATACGAAATTGATAACGAGTAAGGCGGTAACATATCAAATTTTGTTATTGGTCGACAAGGTAGGTTCAAGATAAAATCCAGTTAAGTGCCTGGAGAGAGTTTATAGCAATTATTAATAAGACAGCCCAACATAGTAATATATATATATATAAAGAAAAGTAGGTTTAATGAGCCTTGTGGCTGAATTTGAGTCACTTGCCTATAATTCCTTTTTACTATATATATAATATATATCACGATTTTAGTGACATATGGTTTTACATCACTATGAGCTCATAACTTTGACCGCCTAAAGTCTTGAGAGGACGCATATGATGTTTCTACTCGTTACTCATTTCGTAAAATCCTTTATTTTTAAATCCAAGTTTTTTTCGCGAAATGCAAACATCAAACATCAGGGAATTGCTTGTGAAGTTTGTTTTGCAGTGTATATAAGACTTTTTAGCAAAATACATATGTTTCTTATATATGTTTTCTGGTTGTTTAGCGATATTTATGGTAGATTTATTGCATACCCAATATTACCGTTTTCATAGAGCCTACGCATCGGTTTCTGAAAATAAAACGAGCGGGGTTGGGGGAGGCGTTGTGAAGGTAAATATCGTGGAATATTGTAATAATTTTACGAATTGTTTCCTAAAACCGGTTAATGGTATTTGAAAATTATGAACGATGTTGCTATTATCTAATTTTGTTTCAATATTTATAATACTTTTTTCGTATTGTTTCAGCAATTCTGCAAAGGACAACAGTTGGTATTGGACAACTGAAAATTCAAGGAATTGCAACCTGCCAGTATTTATGTATGGACAGCTGTGGACTTCTGTACGGTTCGGTAGGTTTGTTTTAAGGTTAGGTTATGTGTTGAACAAAAATATTTAGATAAGAAACCGAAGCGGTTTGTGTGTCACATTAGTCGATTTTAAATATGGTCATCGGAAAGCTGTATTAAGAGTAGTCGAGTGGTATCGCATTGTGATAGTATTATTAATTCTAAGTGTTCCCATTAAGCAACGCCTTAAGAAACACATTATTGGCGATAAAGGTAAGTACTTGAATTCATTTGCTTGCATTATTTATGAAACCATTTCGTGGATTCTAAAAAACGATGATTGATGTAAAATAACACCTGTATTCTCATTTCACATCTCATTAAAATTAAATTAAAGAATTGCCTGTATAATATGAACAGCAATAAATTTTGAAATAAAAGCAACACCTTAAATAAAGCGCCTTCGCAATTAGGTGGTTTGAGAAAATAATGATACTTAAAACTTTTGCAAGTTTAACATTAAAGGAAGCATTTCCTGCAATAACAATATTTTCACAATTAGAAGCAAATCAAAATTTAATCAAATTGATGACTTTCATTGGTCAATTGTTTCGATTTGTAAAATTAACAGATTTCTATCTGATTGTAGATTAATGTTTTTTCTCAAAAATGATTTAATTATGCTTAGAATAATTTTCTAACCGTTTTTAGAGCTTTTCATATTTAGGGTTTCAGATAGTTTAATTAGTTTAATTAGTTTATACTAAATATAGATTGTTTATCGCCAATAAGTGAAAAATTATAAACAAACTTTTTAGGGTTTCTGAATTTAACTTTGCAGTTTTAATTCTCCCAGTTTTTATTTTTGATCAGTACAACTCTAGAATGTAATGGAGCAAAACACAACATTTTATTTTAACTTTCAAGAACATCTTACTAAACTATATTTTTTATACATTTGAAACCTCCACAAAACCTCTCAAATCTATATCTATCAAACTGAATATGATATTCTTCTCAACAACTTTTGTTAAGTATGTTAAAGATACGTTGTCGATTTCGTCTTCAAACTTATGATAAATTGTAAGTCCGCATACGTAAGATAGCTAACGGTAAGTTAAAAAAGTGATGAGTAAATTGAATGATTTGTATATTTTTTATCCAAGTATACCAAAAATGCAAGTACAAGATACAAAAAATTTTTTAAAAGCGTTGGTTACTTTAATAAAGTAAAGTAAAAAAAGTCGGATAATAAAAATACAGTGATTGTAGAAGTCAAAAATTATTATTATTATTTGTATAGAGATAGACTATGCTTACTTAATTTGAATTAGATGGAGTGCTTACGTGCTCTAAAATTTTTGTTGTGCAATTATTCTAAGAATATGTTTCCTATTTGCGGCAACTTCTAAGTTAAACTCCGATATTTATTACACCAAGTCTAAGTGTGATTTACTGCAAATAATGCAAAGAACTTCAACATGTATTTCGAAATTTATGTTGGGTATTATTGAAATTTTAAATATACATTTTTCAATGGCGTTTTGTTTAAGTTCTGTATCTCGTAGCGTTATTGTAATTATGCAAGAAGCGATAAAATTGTTACTGTTTTTTAGCAGTTATAAAAAATCTTTTTTCAATAATTTCAATACATGCATGTTGAACAAACTGAGGGTGAAACTTAGTGAAGTTACTTATATATTCTAAAATTGTGGCTCTTGAAGAGTCTGCTTTATTTTGGGAATTATCCAATTACCAAAAATATATCCCAGCCGAAGCACAGTATTTATATGGAATCCATTTTACTTAGAACAATAAATAAATAACTGCAACTATTACGATTTGCAATTATATTATCTGACACTATACTATTTATAAAAATCTATTTTACAAATTGTGCCGAGCCAGCTTTGGCAACTCGTTTATCTAATAATTAATTGCCTTATTTTTATTTTAAATGCCTACACCTATGGCATACGTACATATTAATGTTAGTAGTTATAAGATATAATCCATATAGCGGATAAAATTGCACGCCTATACAAAGGTCGCAGGGTTTTAAATGAAGTGTGTGTTGGACTGGGTATGGTATTAGTACGAGGGCGAGTCGAGCGGGATAGCTAGAGGAACAAGTACGTGTCGCGATTGCGCTTTTTGAACTACAAGAACTTGCACTTTAAGTGTTCTTAATTGGTTATACTAAGTAGTTGTAGTGAAGTGTTTTGTTACTTAGTAGAATCTAAGTGCACTTTTACCGATTAACGAATTCAAGTAAAGAAGCTTAATTATTTTTGCAGACAACTGTTTTTGATAACGGGATCTCTTAGTCGTAGCTGTTAAGTAAATGTCTGCAGTTTTATTGTTTTGGCCGTATAAAGCGAATTATTAAGGAAGTAATGCTAAGATTGAATGTTGTTTGCTCGACGAGAAAAGGTATATAAAAATACGATAGCGATAAGACCAGCTGGTTTATGTGTTGCTTGAACAGGTTTATTTAAATTGTGGGGTGGGTTCGCCTTTTGTGTGGGTATCTCGTGTTTTATTTGGATCCTTATTTCTGAAATTTGACACTTCATTAATTTATTGAATTTTGCTGTTCTTAGGTCTATGTCTAATTTTGATAAACCATAGAAGTTTTGTGGTTTTTATGCATACGAATTACTACACAGTATGTGGTTGTAATTAATGTAGGATTAGTGATTATTTTCAGTGTGTGGTAGCTTTTGAATGCTTAGTTTAAGGAAAACTTAGTTACGTACGATTAAGTATTAGTTATAAATAAGATGGAATAATTGATTGTTATTTACCCCAACTTTATAGTTGTCTTTTGCTGTGTATTTATCAATATATATTGTTCTCGTTAAAATGACTGATTTGGCCCTAAAAGCTCTATATATTTTCTTTTATTACATATCAATTCAATAGGTATTGCTTCAAGTCGAACCCCTTACTCCTGTATGAGATATCAGTAGCCGTTTTGTTTGGTATTGCTCATTTGGCTCCCAACGTGGGGCTTGAGGAATATCTGGAGTTTTAGTTGTTTTGAAAGGATTACACGCTTTAAATAACTGTTTAGTAATTCAACAAAGGTTAAATTTTGAAAGTGGATAAAAAATTATTACTGTAAAATGGCAGGTCGTAGGTGTAAGAAAAATAATAAGGGTGATGATAAGGATATGATAAGAGAAGGATGAATTTATAAGCATTTTAGCAAAGGTGATGATTGAAATTAGTGGAAATTTACAAGAAAGTAATAGGGTTTTGAACGATAATCTTCCTGTTTTGACACAGAATGGTAATGAATTAATGAAAAATGTGAATGAAAAAAAGACATTTTAGAGACTAAGGAAGAGACACATTTTTCTGTTCAATTAGAAAAACACGTACCTCCATTGTTTCCTATTCTGAGCTAATCTACACATTTCCCTGAAATTTCCACAGTCTGCATCTGTCACTATCTGCGTGCAATAGTCTAATCTAAGTCTACATAAACTTCTCTTTTTTATATATGCTTGTAATATAGCCAGCACTATTCCCAAAAAATGTCTTAGAACGCTTCCTGCCCTTTTATTTCTCCTGCTTTTTTTGTTTTTTTACAGATATCTTTATTTCCCTACTATTTCTATAACCTCTGTGTTATTAACTTTATCGGCCCATGCTATCATCATCATACATCTGAAGTATAACATTCCAAAAGCCGCTCTTTCTTGTTAGATACAGATCGGTTCCCGTTCTATTGTTTTGTAAATATATATCCTCATTTTACTGATACTCAGTGGTATGTGAAGGGGTTTAAGCAGCCTGTGGCTACCAAGATCCTCCTTCACTTGAACATTTGCCGAATTAATAGTTTTCCAATAAATCCTTTCACACAATCAAAACGAGTTGAAAATATTGCAAAACCGACACTTGTATTTGTTTCTAGTACTCATCAGGTTTAACTGCAATTAGTTTTTCGTCATTAGGTTTTCCGTCTTGGAACAGATTGGACGCGCACTTTTACTAATTTCTATTCTGAGCTAGCCTACACAGTTCCCTGACATTCCTACAGCCTAGATACAGTTCGGTTTCCTTTCTATTATTTTCTAAATATATGTCCTATTTCACCGATGCTACCAAGATCCCCCAACACAGACATTTGCCGAATTGATAGTTTTCCAGTAAATTCTTCCACACAATTAACATTAGTTGAGAATATTGCAAAACCAACACTTGTAGTCGCTTATAATAATCATCAGCTTTAAGTACAATTATTTTTTTTCGTCATAAGGTTTTCCGTCTTGGAACTGGTTGGACACGTACCTCCATTGGATTTCTATTTTGAGCTAACCTACAGATTTCCCTGAAATTCTCACAGCCTAGATCTATCACTGTCTGTGTAATAGTCTAATCTAGGTCTACCTCAACTGATCTTTTTCCTATCTCTGCTTCTACTATATTCCGCACCATTCCCTCAAGCCTTAATATGTGACCTAGCACCTCATTTCTCCTATTTTTTACTCTTTTTTACATTTTCATTCTTCTCCTATCATTTTGAAAACCTCTGTGTTCGTAACTTTGTCCATGATATCTTCTTCATACGTCTGTAGCACCACATTTCAAAGCATTCTGCCTTTTTCCTGTCCGCTTCTCCCACTGTCCACGTTTAACAACCGTGCGGTGCTGTGCTCCAGACATATGTATTCAGCAATCTTTTCTTTGTTCCTATGTTTGTTGTCTTTGAACATAGTAGTTGCTTTTTCTTGGTAAATGCAGCACAGTGTTGTGTTAATCTTTGTTTTATATCTTTTGCACTTTTTCCATCTTGCGTTATTTAACTTCTTAGGTGGCAGAAATCCTTAACCTTTTGTAAGTTTTGGTTTCCCATTTGTATTCTAGTTTTTGTTTCTGTGTGTTTCTGTGTTCAAAGACCACAAACATAGAAATAAGGAAAAGATTGCTTAAAACATATGTGTGGAGTACGGCACTGTATAGCTGTGTAGACTGGACAGTAGGAGATGCAGACCAGAAAAAGGCAAGTCTTTGAAATGTGGTGCTACACACGTATGATAAAGATATGAACAAAGTTAAGAACAAAGAGTTACTAGAAATAGTAGGGGAAGAAAGAAATATGTGGAAAATAATAAAAAATAGGAGAGAAATGATATAGGCCACATACTAAGATATGAGGGAATAGTGCGGAATATATTAGAAACAGAGAAAGAAAAAAAGAGAAGTAGAGGTAGACCTAGGTTAGACAACTGCTCACAGATAGTGAAAGATGTAGGTTGTGAGAATTTCAGGGAAATGTGTAGGCTAGCTCAGAATAGAAATCAGTAGAGGTACGCTGCCAACCAGTTGCAAGATGTAAGAACTAATGAGAAAAATAATAACTGTACTTAAACATGGTGATTATTATAAACACCTACAGATATTGGTTTTGCAATACTTTTAACTAATGTTAATTGTGCGTAAGGATTCACTGGAAAACTATTAATACAGCAAATATCTAAGTGTTGAGGAATCCTTGGCAGCCACGGGCTGCTTAACCACTTTCAAATACAACTGAATCTCGGTGAAATAGGGCATATAATTAGAAAACAATAGAAGGGAATCGAGCTGTATATAGGCTGCGAGGCGGCTCCGTGGCGTAGTGGTATGTGTGTGACTACTACGCCCTAGGTCCCGGGTTCGAATCCCGACACGGTCCGCTTGAAAAATGTTAGGCGAGCATTTTTCGCAAAAATACACCCTCGTTCGGATGAGAGGTAAAATGGAGGTCCCGTGTGTGAGTGTTGTTACGCACGTTAAAAATCCCTACCTTGCTTGGAACAACAAGGGTTCGGCAAAATTCCAAATTTTCCAGGTAAAAAAAACTCGCTTCCTGGCCAATGTAGTACCTTCGGGTGGAGCATTGGAAAATCAAATGTAATGTATATAGGCTGCGGCGTCGCCGTGGATCAATGTAGTAAGCGTAAGACTACGGATCCCAAGGTCCCGGGTTTAAATCCCGACACGGCCGACTGCTTGAAAAATGGCAGGTGAGCATTTTTCACAAAAATTACGCCCTCGTTCGGATGAGAGGTTAAATGGAGGTCCCGTGTGTGAGTGTTGTCACGCACGTTAAAGATCCCTACCTTGCCTGGAACGGCAAGGGTTCGGCAAAATTCTAAATTTCCAGGCAACAAAAAACTCGCCTCCTGGCCAATGTAGTACCTACAGGTGGAGCATTGGTAATGTAAATGAACTGTATATAGGCTGCTGTGAAAATTGCAGAGAACTGCGTAGGCTAGCTCAGAACATAAATAAGCTGAGGTACAATTCCAACCAGTTTCAAGACGTAAAATCCAATGGCGAAAAAATAAGTGCTCTTAAATGTGATGATTGTTATGAAAAACTACAGGTGTTGGTTGTGAAATATCTGCAACTAATATTGACTTTGCGAAAAGATATATTGGAAAAAATATTAAATCGGTAAATGTTAAAGTACTTGGGGAACTTGGCAGCCCCAGGCTGCTTACACTCCTTCACAACCATTGAATGTCGGAGAAATAGGGTATATAATTGTGAAACAATAGAAGGGGACCGAACTGCATCTAACAAAAAGAACAGCGTCAATGATGAAAGACAACAAACATAGAAACAAGAAGAAAATTGTTGAAAACATATGTGTGGAGCACAGAACAGTATGCCTATGAAATACGGGCAGTTGGAAATACAGGTGTTGGTTGTGAAATATTTTCAACTAATGTTGATTGTGCGAAAGGATAAATTGGAAAAACTATTAATTTGACAAAGGTTCAAGTGCTGGGGGAACTTGGCAGCCAGAGGCTGTTTACCCCCCTTCACATACCACTGAATATCGCGGAAATAGAGTATATAACTGTAAAACAATAGAAGGTGACCGAACTGCATCAAACAAGAAAGAACAGCAGCTATGTTTAAAGACAACGAACATAGATACAAGAAGAAAACTGTTCAAAGCATAGCGTGGAGCACAGCACAGTACATCTATGAAATAGGGGCAGTAGAAAAAGCACACGGAAAGAGATAGCAGCCTTCTGGAATGTTGTGCTTCAGATATATGAGGATGGTTGCCAGGACAGACAAAGTTAATGACAAATAGGTTGTAGAAATAGTAGAGGAATAAAGATATCTGTGCAAAAAAAAAAAAAATAGGAGAAATAGAAGGACAGTATACGTTCTAAGGCATTTCTGGGGAAAAGTACGGGATATATTACAAGCAGAGATAGGAAAAGAGAGGTAGAGGTAGACCGACAACAGATAGTGATAGATGCAGACTGTGCAAATTTCAGGGAAACGTGTAGGTTGGTTCAGACTAGGAAACAATTAGGGTACGCGTCCAACCAGTTCTAGGACTGTAAACCTAATGATGAATGATGATGATCCCCATACGCGAATTTCATCCCTATTATGTCTAATTCTAACCTATCCATTTCAATTTTCAAGTTCTCTAGCTTACTTACTTGCTCATATTTCTGACATTTCACCCTCCAACTCGCAGAACTTCAACTTCAACCTTCCGATCACACTCTCTAATGTAGTCCCGTCTCAGAAATGCAAACGGGGGACTATTTTAACTTCGTAATCTTTTACCCCAGAGGATTCCATCATCTTATATAACAATTAAAGTACGTTGTGTACTTGGGAGGTAATGTGGTGGTTTCCTGTTGCCTTCCACATGGCAATAGCATGCTTTATAATGCAATATCCACCCCTCTGGTTTCTGCCACTCTACCGAAAGAGCTGTTTCCTTCATTCGGTGACCTCTTTTATTCCGGTTCCTCATTGAGGACCCCACTAATTTGGTTAAACCGTGTAGGGATTCGAACCCGGGACCTTGACTTAGTAGTCACACACGTACTAACGAAGCCACGCAGTTGCCTAAAAGATAGATATCAGCAAAATTACTACTTCTCTTACTTTTGCAAGAAATAGCAGTCATATCGGATGATTGCACTTACTATTCACGGAAGAGGGCCTCCACGAATTCTTAATGTTAAGTAATTTTAGATTTTAAGGCTTGTGAATCGCTAAGAGTTTATTCCATTTGGCAGATTTCAAAGAATATAAACTACTTAGAAAATTTTGAATTAAGTACATATCTTAAGTATATAGAAAAGACTTCGAAGATCAACTTAAACCTGAATGAGTAACAAAATGTTACTTGTTCAGACCTTAAGGTCTCTAACTCGGTAAGAGGTCTCCTGTCCAATTTGAAGAATTACGAAAAATATAAATATCTCATAAAATTTTCAGGTTAAATACATGTCTCAGATGCTCATAAAAGTGTTTGGGAACTTAAATAAATATCAGTGTGCAAAAAATGTTCTTGTTCCCGTAGGCTCTTTCTACTTGACTTGTTTGCTAGCGGAATTCTGAAGTAACGTCAAAATCAATGAATTCCTTTCATTTAAAAGGACTCCGATTAGCTGATAGCCATTTTTAAGAAGAGGGTTGTACAAAATAATACAGCCGCTCTCAGGCGTATGATGATCAGTATTAAATGGAACAAACAAACTTATAATTAACGACTTGTTAAAATTGATTTATTCGGAATGATGATAATAAACACTTTATTATCCTTTGGAGAGATTGATGAGTAATTGGTTCATCGATTTTTTAGACGAATTATCCAGTTTCAAGTTTAAAAAGAGTTCACGCTCAGGTGTGCTTCCATTAACAGTTATGTTAGGTTAAAGGTATTTCAAGTAATTTAGAACGTTATTCTAATTTTAAATTTAAAGAGCATTGACATTCGACTTAAAAGACGTGTTTGATGCAAAAGAAAAAGGTAACTCTTTTTTATTCGTGATGCTAAATACTATTTTGCCACTGCGTTGATTCAGAATTGTGAATGGCTCTGGTAAGTGTATGAATAAAATTTTGTATAATTATACTATTCCATGGATCTAAATTCGATCTAATACGGCATTTGGAACTGGGGAATCAACGGATCACGAACACTTTGAACGAGTACTCAATACATGTAAGTAATTCTGTGAAAAATCCAAACGACACTGAGCCTGATTTTATAAGATTGATTGCAATAAAATTCTTTGTTGACATTTAAAAAGCAAAGTGTAGAAAAAGCCATTTCTTTTTGTTATTCAAAATTATTGAGATAGTAAACCATACCTAATCCGTTACGTTTAATTCTTATAAAGCAAACAATTCAAAGTACTTAATAAGTATGTTTTGTTATTTTTTTAAATCTTAAAATTTATGAAAAATCTGTAATGGTTGGCAGCCTGCATAAAATTTATAGATTGCACCAATTTCATGCATATTTACCAGCGGTTATGTAATTAACGGCCAAGGCATAAATTATTCTTGACCGCAATTAGACTCAACAAGGTGCATCCTTTAATCTTCTAGCATTTATAACCGATTAAAATCGAACACAAACTTCTAGAAAGTAATAGGAATTCCATTCATGTCACAGCACACGCGTTTTAAATTTCAACAGTTTCATTAGCAATACAGCACTTTTCTTTAACGGGTTTTGTTGGCTCAGTATATCGCACAATTAACTTTTCCAGGTAGGTTATATTTTGATTAATTGTCGTCGGTTCGAATCTTCTAGTGAACCGTGTTTATCCTACGGATGTTACTGAGAAATCAGTGGTTCAGTGCGAAAAACACAATATCGAGGCATTACCGAGTTACGGGGTAACCCTAGGTTAAAAGTTGGATCAATAATGAAATCGAGTTTTTGTATTTAAGGTGTTTCTAATTTTTCGGTTTAAGGATTTATTTCAAGTTGAAAATCCCACAGGAAATGTAGAATCTATAAAAGGAGCCCATAAAAACAGATTGAGATTTAACCGAAATAAAAATCCTGGATAAAGAACTAGTTAGGGGCAGTATAGTGGCACCTAGCGGATACCGCCTCGATATTTTATCCAAGATTTTTGTTTCAATCTTTTGACATTCCTACTATCTTCTACTGTATTCTACTGCTTATAAGAAATAGTGTTGCAGAATGTTCTCGTATCTCATTAGAGTCGAGTAGCTTTCCCTGCAATTGATATTTGTAGTTCAATTATAATTGTGGATTAAACTACATTACATTTTATTTTTGCCAATGTTCCACTCGAAGATACTACATTGGCTGGGAAGCGAGTTTTTCTTACCTTGAAATTTTGAATATTGCCAAATGCTTGCTGTTTCAAGTAGGCAAGAATCTTTAACGTGCATGACAACATTTACACACGGGACCTCCCAACGAGGGCGTATTTTTGTGAAAAATGCTCGCCGAACATTTTTCAAGCGGACCGTGTCGGGATTTGAACCCAGGACCTTGGGCAATTTTCGAATTCATTATATTTACGAAAAATACCGCCTTCTTTCGAGAGTGTTCTTAAAGCTATAAATCATAAGCAAAGAACTGCTATTAATTATCTAGTATACCTAAATGATTGACTCGATTCGCGGAAAGAAGTAACATCAAGAAAGACTATAAAGAATGGAAACTTTTACGATCGCAATAAATTGTAAAATGAAGCTCACTAAAGAAATAAGAACGCGAAATTGTGGGTAATTGTTGCATCAGGTGGATGACTCACCTTCGAGAATGTAATAGAAATTTGAAGAATGAGGTATTAAGGTTATTGTATTATATAAAGACAGAAGTAATTAGACCGGATTCATTCATTCTTTCGGCATATAAGGCTTAATACTGAAGTTTTAAACATAAGTACTTCAGCAATCGGTACTCAATGGAGTGCAAAGAAGAGTAATTAATTGCTGCAATATAAATAATAAAATCATCTTGGTGCAAGGTCACCCGCTAATTTTAATTTATTAAAAGTAAATGTACTTTGTAAACTGATACTTCTACGTATGATGATTGATTAAAAATGTAAATCTGAAATGAAATCAGGAATTCTCTATGCAGTTAATTATAATGGAAACGATGTTTAGGTAGCGATCGAAATAAGAATACCAGCAAGAAATTGATGATCTAAAGCTTAAGTATAACTTTGCTTTGAAACCTAAAAAGACATTTGTCTATTATTAAGTAGATTAACTTAGTATGAGTTTTTATTTTGCGTATAAAAATTATTTGTAAATGGATAGTTTGATTTTAGCCATTTTGAGGGCAGAACTCAAAACGTTTTGACCTTTACAACATGTTCTGCTCAACGTCGTTGTTCACCTACATTGACACGGGGAATACAAGAATGTTTAAACTATATATAAAAATTTAAAAAAAAATTATGACTTACATATAAAATATTTTGGGGTTTTTAATAATTAACAAGGATTAGGTGAAGATTGTATTGATACGTATGCAGTAATAAAATACTTTTTCTTTCTAAACTTAACCTATAAATTGCATTTATAAGCGTTATTTATATCTATGTGTGTGTAAGTAGATAACTTAGATAATGTGTATCATAGAAAGATGTTTTTGAATGTATAGAGGATTGTTCCTAAATATTTATTGACATTTCTTTGGTTCATTTCCTTTTTGGAAGATCCACATCATATTTGTTGCTGAGTTAGCAAAAGAAGAAAACGCCCTCAGTAAGGTAAGTAAGCATCCATTGCATCATTATATTAACTAAGGTGGATATACTCCGATATTCACAGCAATATATTGCTGTGGATTGTAGATACCCGACGTTGGACATCAATAAAAGTGTTGCGGTCTGTAGATGATTCTAAATGAGTCCCATGTTGGGCGTCGATAAAAGATTCTGTGGATTGAAGTTGTTAATAAAAGTGTTGCTCTAAATATATTTGCAAGCTAAATTAGATATAACCACTAGAATCAGACATCAGATTTATGATAACACGAAATATTCTTTAACAAGAAATTTTTCAAATAACAATTACTACATCTACAACAGCTTTTTTCTAACCGCAATATCTTAATATCTTACATATAACCTCTAAAAAAAAATAAACCGTCATACAAATATCAAAATCTAAACGTAGAGTCAAAAATCGCCACAACGACTGCTTTACAAACCATATTTTAAATCTAACAAAAATATGATTTCTGATTAGCTACTCACTTATACTAAGATTAGAGTCCAAAGTCTCTTTTATATTCATGATGCACACTCTAATCTTAATTTCATTTTCCAATAACTCCTTAATTAAACTTATTATATACAAAATTTGTCAAGATAAAATAGATAACTCAATATCCACCCCTTAAAATCTGATTTAACGTATCTCATCAATTAAGTTTAATAATTTTTTTTATAATAGCAAACCTACCGAAGCCACCTTTTAATTAAATTATCAAACATACTTACTAATCTTATTTTCAATACTTGCACAAAAAAATACATCTTATAATATAACTTAACTAATTCGCAGAAGTGTTCTTTTTATAATGTTAAATAATATAATTTTATTTTACAGTGAAAATTTGCCTGTTGTTGCCTTTTTCCAGATCGTAATCATCTATCACAACTCCAAATAGCTCAAATTATTTTAAGAAGTACGCCTTTCCATAATTGCTTTATATAACTTGCACTAAGGTATTTCCATTCCATATGCTTCACCACAATTAATTTTTATTCATCATTCCATTTTTAAACATTGTAATTATTTACTCTCTTCAGAATGGCAATAAACTTTCAAAGTCGTCAATTAAAATTGACTGTTATAATAAATTCACTAATAAATGCTATTTGATATCAAATTAGCTTGACGACGTTTTAATAGCTACTCATCAACTGCTCGAGTCCTTTACTTTGATTGAGTTATATAGGCAAATTTCAGTATTAAGTTGGCATCTAGAGTTTACTAGGTTAATCCCGTAACTTATAATTCGTTGTTTTCTGGAGGTGTGTAATGCAACATTTACAACTTTTCCGTTCTACGACCTCAGGCTACGTTAATTAATTGATATCCTTCCTTATCGACAACCAAGATTTATGGCTGTAATGAATCTTATTTTTGGGACTTTATCTTTTAACTCGCTTTAATTGGTTGTACGTTTATATTCCTTATTTGATAGCTTCCACGAATCTACTGTACTTCATCACTTACCTTCTATTCCATTTTAGTATTTAATTATTCTAGACGCTCAATGAACAGGTTTTCAATTGAAATGCACCTAGTTTCTTTGAATATCGACTGATAATTTAAATGAATGTTTTCATACCAACTTAGGTTTGGTATTAAGAGGGAAACGCAATTAAATATTATACTCAATGAGTACTTTTTGGACTAAGCTCTTTGAAAACGTCTTTTAACGCGCGAATTATTGTGAATACCATTATTTTAATCTTAGAACGCTACCCTTTTTATGTAATAAGAACAAAAATTTTTTTATTCAGGTCTTTGTGCATTTATAATTCAATATGCCCCGCGTTTTAACAAATACTCTTCTCTGCAAAAATGAATATCTACATAATTCGAGCTTTTTCTAAATATTTACACACGGCTTTTAATTACACAATTAATAAATGCTTTTGTGTTTTCACTAATTGAATTTTATTTACTATCTTAAAAGTGCACGACACCGTTTTACGATAAATGCAATAGAAACTTGTTTTAAAAGGTATTTTTCTCACAGTAGTAAATATTTACACACCGATTTGATCAATGAATGCTTGATTGGGCTTTGTTCTTATGCTTAATAAATGCAATAACACTTGTTTACGGTAAATGAAACGTGTTATCTAGAATATCTACACGCGGTTATATGCTTAGCTTTAGCAATTCGTAAAATTGGTATTTTTAACGAGGATGAATACTTTATGCAATTTACCTTTTAGATAAGTACTGATTGAAATTTATTTAGTATCTTAAAAAGCGTTCTACGGTAAATGAAAATTTGCTTTAGGCTATTATCTAAAGAGCAGTTATTTACATGCCATTGAAATGAAGTAACACAACTAATAAATACTAATTTTGAAATTGGGGTTTTTCTTAAATAGTATTTCACAACACTATACGTACCTAAGATTTTACATGGGAATAAATTTATGTACTCAGGGAATATGCTTTTATGTTTATACAGGGTAAAATTTAAATATTGGAAATTTTATTTTTTTCCGTTTTGGGCTTTTTACAAAATTTGACGCTCAATGACTTTTCGCGATCTCATTATCACATCAATATATTCTTAATTAATCCCAGAGCATGCAACACTTGTTTTACCAAATTTTAGCACATCTAGTAACATTGGATTGGTGTATTTTGCACGCTAAATCTTTCGTTAATATCAGTACATAGTTCAAAATGCAAGTTCTTTAGAGAGAAATAATTTTATTGAAGCGGGTTTCGGACCCGGGCCACCTGCCTGCAAAGTGAATGCCCTAACCACTAGACCACCGAATCAATCGACATATGTGCTTGTACTTCTCTAGTTATTGTTAAATGTACAGGTTCCATTTTAATTTAAAGATTAATTTAAGAGTGCATTTAAATATGAAAAAAATTCAGGATAATTAAAAAACAGCCTACAGATTCTATTTTAGAGATTAACTTAACATAGACTTACATTACTTACATAGACTTACCTTGTTAATCTCAACTTTTAATGATGACTGTCACTTTATACCTAAGAATAAAAACAACATAAGTTCAAAAGTTGATTAATAATAATTTTTGCTAGTGTTTCCGTTACAAATAAGTAAAGCAAACTTTATCAAGAAATATTATAATTTTATTACATACATGTATTCTTAACTAGCATCCACTGTGATACACGGAATGAAATTTGAGTGAGCGATCGCCACGCGCTCACACCTCCTAAGTATTGCTTGGGGTGACATCATCATTTTCAGCACTGTCAAATAATTTTCATTATTGCTATCATTAAACAAAAAATTGCTTGCACGCGCCTTGCTTTCTAACAATATTTGATCGTATTTCCACTTACATTTTTTATAACGCATATAAATTTTTTGCAAAATTCTATACGTCAAAAGATTATAGAACGAGAAGAAATTATATATTAGCGAAACTGTTCCTACACAAGCAAATGTAAGCGATATGGATGTTAATAAGTAAGATCTTGTAATACCAATAGAGAACTTTTGGAATCTTCAGCCAGCAATGCGGGTAAACATGGACCTTTTGTTCCCGTCTAACATACGAGCTATATTCGCTGTTCTATCAAACTCTGGAAAAACAAACGCCTTAATATATTTAGCTCTACATGAGAACGGACTTCGAACTAAATGAAGCAATTAGTTATCACGAATATGAAAATTATGAATATCTAATAGGACCTGGAAATATCAAAGAAGATTCGGTTATTGTGTTTGACGATATTCCTGCGAACGAACAAAACAAAATTACACCATTTTTCTCGTAGTATAGACATTAGAATATTCATTATCTTTTACTTATGCCAAACGTATGCTAGCATCTTGAAGCACAGGCTTAGAGATAATGCAAATGTAATTGCACTATGTAGGCAGCATGATACGAAGCTTTGTCATATATTTGCTAACTATGTATGCGTTGACATGTCATACCCAAAATTTAAGGAAATATGATTAAACTGTTGGAATGGGAACGATTTGAAACATAATTTTAGAATTATTGTGAAAGCTTTTGATATTGACAAAGGACGATATAGGAAGAATTTCTATCAAATATAAGTATTGGAGTTGACATAAATGGCCAATAGTTTGTAAAGCATAGAAGGGGTTATATCACTTCCCAGCAGGAATTCAAAGAAGCAAAGACAGCATCTCATTTACAAGACATCACTCAAAATCTTCCGAAACCTGCGAGAAATGTTAAAGATGTAAACGCGCGACCACCTTTAAAGAAAATCTGGCAACCAATTTCCAAGGAACTATCACATCGTTATTATGCAGATGTGTTGACGAGGGAGGAAGATAAAAATATAGATAAGTCGGTTTATGGAGCACAGTATAATTCTGAATCCGATATATGTCGTTTGGGAAAAAGTATGTTGGAAATTGATCCAGAAACCGAGACATAGCTTTAAATAATAGAGTATACTCCGGCACTAGAGGTCTTTACAATCTACTAACCTTTAAAAACATCAACCCCAAAGACGATGGTTTCAATTTACATGAAGATTTACCAAAAAACTCGGACATGATAAAATCAGTCTCGATTTACATAAGACATATCACACCATTCAAGTCAATAGATTTTACGAGATTTCCAAGAAATAACAAAAAGTTTGAAAAATATGTGCTAAAACATCTTGCAGAATTGCGTGGAAATCCAAAAAGAATGTCATCAAAGAAGAAAGGTTTAGGTCTTTCGATTTATAAAAAATTAAACTCAAACCATGCAGAGTATGTCTTCTGGAACAATGTACATGAGTTAATCGACCAACTAAGGTTGGTCGCATCCAATCAAGCTGGGAACACTAACGATGAAAACATAAACGAAATGGCATCTATAATACAAGAAATGAGAGAAGAGCGTATAAAAGAATAAGCCCAATAAAAAAGTCGTTTGGTGTTAAAAAAATGTCTTATCAATCGTTTCGGACGGCTAGAGCGTAAAGATGGAAATATACGAGAAGGTTTCCCAGGTAACTAATTTATTGTTAGAATAAAGCTTAATAAGAATCAGTTTATTAAAGTGTATGATGCAAGAAAAGAGCTTATAAAACAAATAATACATGTTAATATCTCTTATTGGAATATATTTGGTCTGCTTACTCACAGAAGAATCTTTTACAACATCCAAAACTAACGGAATCACAGCATACAATGGTCACTCTTTTTTTAAAAATCACTAAAGATCTAAACATTATCTCAGTTTCAACCATTTTTGTGGAAACAGATATCACTACCACACGGGTATAATCTGGAGCAGAAACCGAAATTAAAATTTATTTCGTTAAATAAATCGTATTGCTGAAGTTTCGGATTCGTTTTTAGGGTACGGATATATGTTAAAACTGTTTTCAGGCGCACATTTTATTGATTCATATAGTCTATAATTTCAAGTATTTCTTAAACATCTGGTATGTATTTCTCAACTACCATTTTTAACTTATAATAGCTGTCATCATTATGATCTCCATTTTGCACCAGAATGTCCTTTATATTTTCTTCTCGAGTTTCTTTTATATTTCTCTCTATATATATATATATATATATATATATATATATATATATATATTACTCATATTTAGACCAGGGTAGAAAATTAAATAATCACATCAAATAATTTTAATCACCGTGTATAATGAATATTATTAGATAATACGCGTTATTAAAACCGTGAAGCATAAAAATTTATTAGTTTCATTAAACATAAGAGATTTAAATCATGTACAAGACGCTTTATATCAAAAGAAGCAGTATTAAAAGCTCTGCGTGTAATGTAATTATTCCTAAACAAATGGAAATTACGTGCAAAATTTATCTTAATTAACTCTATTTCAAGTAACCGGTATTGAACAAAACGTACAGATAATATCTACAGAAACTTGTAAAACCCAATAAAATGCAAATCCTAGAAGTGTTAGTTAGAAGTAGGATGTTTGAACACACCTGCGTATTTTAAAAGGCAATTTCAGTTTAATTTGTTTAGATAAACATGTCGATTCTAAGGATATTGGAAACGGTCAGATGCTTTAGCACGAAATACAAAACAGGGTTTATTTAAAAAGCTCATTCGGCGAAAAGTTTGCAGATAATTAATGTTTACAAAGAATCTTGGAGAAACCGGGGCTTAATATTCACGAGAAGGTGCGATACGGGGTTATTAAACCCAGATAGTCCACATGGACTAAAATATAATCGATAATAAAGAATATCAATTTGCACCAATACGAACAGGTTAGAAAAAGAAAGAGAAAATGCATCAAGCAAAGACACATATAGTAAAAGGCGTGATTTAAGCAACGTCACGAGGGTCACAATTGGTTGAAAAATAGGATGCAAATATCAGAGGTAGAAACAACAATTTCTGTACAAAATTAATTAGTTTTTCTCGGACATGTTTGCGTGCCGTGTGAGAATTTCTGAGATTTAAATGGGGCGAGTGAAAATTCGTAAAACCGACGCGCGAGCGACGGACTGGGAACATAGAATGAGAAATTCTTAAGAATTGTCTGTTTTGAGGACAAAAGCGACGTGCCGGCTATTCGCTATATATAGAGGTGGTAATATGAATTTCGGCCTTTTAGACTTTTGACTATTCGATGCGTTAAAAGCCCTTACATCCGCGACTTGATTCAAGATGTTAAACAGTGCATTTTAGTTTGATAAAATAATTTAAAATTTTGCTCGTATATTTTAGTGATTCAAAATAGTTTGTTATTTACGTGCTAACATGAATGTACTTCAGTGCACTTAGATACAAGGTAATAAAATTTAGTATCACTGTACCAATTAGCAAAATTTACAACGACAAATGTATACACAAAAGTAGGCAGTTTTGGCGTATATTGGTGAAAGACGCATGAATTTCTCTGCTATTTTTCGGGGTGTTAATAATTAAATGGTTCAAATACGTGTCTGGATCCACGAAACAAGGGTCAGATATACACAGATGAGTTCCGGAAAAGCCCAGAAACAACTTTAAATAAATGGTGATGGAGAAAATTTTTAAAGCGTTGAGAATTAGAAGCCGTAAATATAATCCTGTTGGAATGGTGTGATTAACTAAAGGGACGATGTACATTGAAGCTACGAGGACAGTAACCTTCAGGTAAATTATACTATTTTGTTTGACATTTTTGTGTGTGTTGAATAACTTTATAATTGATTTACTTTAAATGGACATTAGTGAAATTGTACTAAACATAAAATTTTAATTTTAAGATGAAATTTGCTTGTTTAAGTAGAAAGGGGTATTTAGTATTGATGTTCTGAATTATGATGAAACTTTGGGTATGTCTTTGAGCTAAATTAGACGAACCTGGTTAATTAACGTAAAGGGGTGGTAGATGCTCCTTTATACTCAGACTCGGTCTGCTTATATTGTTATATTAATTAGTAGGCATCCAACAAGGACTTTAATTCTGGATGCACGTTAAAGTGATAATAAAATTAATCTTGAAATTCTTTTTAAAACTGAATTTTATGCTGAAATTTAATTTGAAAATTTAATGTATTCTGAATATTGATGTAAATAGAGTTAACGTTGATGTTTGTGGTAGGAATGTGTTGTTTAATTTTATGAATGAGGAGGTTTATAAAATTAGGTGAGCAGCTGAAGCGAAACCAGGATCACAGCAGTTTATGACGCCCAATCGGTGGGACTAGAATTTTTTTGTTGAAAGGACCCAGTTCCCGCATTCAAAGGAGTATATCACAGCAGTTTATGGCGACCACAACGTGAGGGCTCGAATTCCAGATAGTGTTTAACTATTCCAGGAAACTGGCGATCTGAGAGAGAGAGTTTCTGTGTGTGTATAAATTTAAGAGTATTTTGAGTGTGTGTGAGTGAGTAGAACGTATGCAGAGAAAAGAGTGGTTAAGGAGTCAAGGAGTGGAAATTGGAAGTGACGATAGTGCATTGTGCGAAAAAAATTCTAAAATGGAAGAAGCTGGAGGCAGTAGAGATCAGTCGAGGACGGAATCAGAGATCAAGGAAACGAGATGATATTGAGAATGTTAGAGAGGATGAGTGAAGAATCGAATAGAGCGATGGAGGAGTCTAACAGAAAATTAGAACTGCTAAGCGATGAATCGAATAGAGCGAGAGGACTCAAATCGAAAATTTGACCGAATGAATGAGACATTAACAGGAGTTAGGGAAACCCTAAGTGAGAAAATAGATAAGACGAATAAAGAAGTTTCAGAATTTAAAAATAGTCTTACCGTAAAGATGGGGAAATTGAAAATAGGGTTGAAAAAATGAGCGTGATATTACAGGTCTTCGACAGGAAATGGGACATTTAAGGTCCGAAGTACGCATTTTTGTGAAGAAGAGATTAATGTAAAATGACTGAAGTGACGGACTCATGTAGGGATCAGTTAGGCAGGGTAGAACGCGAAGTTAGTAGTATTAAATACAACATGTCAATTTAACGGGGATGGTCCCAGATTTTCTACAGGTGGAGTATCATTGGACCAACACATGAAATTTTATGGCGATAACAGGGTAAATCCACAAATTTTTATTAATAGTGTAAGAAATCTAGTGGGAAATTTATTTGACGAACAGACTAAACTAAATACGATAAAGGCTTTATTAAAAGACAATGCGGAAGCGTGGTACAATTTAGTAGGACAGGACATAGACACGTATCAGGACTTTGAAAACAAATTTCTAAAGCACTACTGGAGTGACCACAGACAAGATCAGGTACGAGACGACTTAATCACAGGAAATTTAAGGAGAATTTTCAGGAAGTAGAGCAATATGCTATACGCAAGTATAGCATAGCAAAGCAACTGAACCCACCACTGACGGACCGACAAATTATTAAGTATTTATCACGACACTTCGAGGTAGACATAAGACAGCACGTAGCACTACAGAACATAGTGGACAGAGAAATGTTTTGGAATACCTGCAGAGGTACGACGACGTAAGTAGTGGACGACCTCGGGAAAACAGGGAAAGACAGATCAACACAGTTAGGTTTGACAATAGACGGGACAACTATGCTAGAAGGGGAATAATTACGGATACCAGCGACAGAATTGGGAACAGAGACGACCATACGTTAGGAGTAATAGTTTAGGAAGGGGACCTGCACAGAGACCGGGACCTACCAGAATGAATAGTTCACCAGACATGAGCGGGACTGCTAATACAGACACGGAACGAGTGGAAACGCCTAGGACGTACGCTGAGGTGACGGCTAGACCAGGACCGAGTAGGGAAAACAGACCTGGACAGGATTTTAGAACGCGACAGACCACTAGATTTCAGTGTAAATGTATATGAACATCCACGTGAATTTTTCAAAATTGAGGAGGAAGTAGAGCCAGAAACTGAGGAAAATTTATGTTTGCCAATTATTAATTTAGAAATTTTTGAGAATAATGTAGAAGTATTACTTGATACAGGGGCAGAGGCGAGTTTAATATCGGAGGAATTCGTCAGCAAAATTAGGGATAAGGTTTGTGATAGAATTATGCCTATAAAGCGTAGTCATTTAGTAGCTCCAAATAAAAAGAAGTTTGCTGTAGTAAATAGTGTTGTGGTGCTTAGGATAGATATAGGAGGTTTAAGCTGTGAACAGGAGTTTGTAATTGTACCTGGACTGAAGTTTCAGAGCATTTTAGGTGTTGACTGTATGATGAAGTTAGGGGTTTTGATAGATATGGAAAGGAAGGTAATAAGGATTAATGATAGGGTAGCGCCATGGAAGGGCAGTTATGAAGTCACAGAGGATGACACGGGGTTTAGTATTAATGTAGTAGAGGTAGAGGATGATGAAGGTAAACAGATCAACACAATAAGATGTCTAGAGGATAGGAAAGTAGAGGTTCAAGCTTTAGTACAAGAAAATGCAGAATTAGTGGGGGTAGAAGCAACAGCAGCATATCGGGAGCAGGTGAAGGCAGAATTATTTTTGACGAGGTTAAATGGCAAGTTTGTTTTTAATCAAGGAGATTTAAGGGATTCATTCTGGAGGATTCCATTACATAAGAATTCTAGAAGGTACGTAGGATTTTCCGTAGAGAGAAAAATCGATAATTGTAAAGTAGTATCGTTTGGTTTGTCGGCAGAAAGGGAAACAATAATAAATGAGAAACAGACAAGTGTAGGGACTGAAGAAGAATTAATATTTAAGAGTCAGGATAAGAGGGATGATAAGTTTATTGTATGTGAGATAATAGAGATGTTAAGTATAGATATAAAAGGGGGAGAAATAGGGATGAAGAGTATTAGGATGGTGAGAAGAAAGACTTGGAGGGTCAAGAAGAGAGTTAGATTTAAATAGGATAGGGATAGAATAGGTGTAGATAGATGAGTAGAAGTAAGTGTTTATAGAAAATAAAGCTAGGTATAGGATAAATATGGGAGATAATTAGGAATAGGTTTAGGATGAGAATAAAGAGTAAATGTAGGAAGAAAATAAGGTAGGTTAAGTGTAGATATTTCATAGAAGATTAGTGGAGAGTTAGGAATAGAGTAAGAATAGGATAGGTATATAGGATTAGGTAGGATGAAGTAAAGTATAGTGAAGATTAGTTAAAAGTTAGGAATAGGATAGGTATATAGGATGTATATAGGATTAGATGGATAAGTAGGATGAAGTTGGGGATAATTTCAGTTTATAGAATTAGGTGAGAGTTAGGAATAGGATAGGGATATAGGATAGGTGTAAATACTTTTTTGGATTGGAGACAAAGTAGGTAAGTTAGATAGATAAGGGTAGAGAGAGATAGGCAATTTTTTTGTAATTTTTTTGTCTAAATGCTTTATATTTGCATTCAAATAAGTGGGATTATTTGTATTCAAATAGGGGGAAAATACTCATATTTAGACCAGGGTAGAAAATTAAATAATCACATCAAATAATTTTAATCACCGTGTATAATGAATATTATTAGATAATACGCGTTATTAAAACCGTGAAGCATAAAAATTTATTAGTTTCATTAAACATAAGAGATTTAAATCATGTACAAGACGCTTTATATCAAAAGAAGCAGTATTAAAAGCTCTGCGTGTAATGTAATTATTCTAAACAAATGGAAATTACGTGCAAAATTTATCTTAATTAACTCTATTTCAAGTAACCGGTATTGAACAAAACGTACAGATAATATCTACAGAAACTTGTAAAACCCAATAAAATGCAAATCCTAGAAGTGTTAGTTAGAAGTAGGATGTTTGAACACACCTGCGTATTTTAAAAGGCAATTTCAGTTTAATTTGTTTAGATAAACATGTCGATTCTAAGGATATTGGAAACGGTCAGATGCTTTAGCACGAAATACAAAACAGGGTTTATTTAAAAAGCTCATTCGGCGAAAAGTTTGCAGATAATTAATGTTTACAAAGAATCTTGGAGAAACCGGGGCTTAATATTCACGAGAAGGTGCGATACGGGGTTATTAAACCCAGATAGTCCACATGGACTAAAATATAATCGATAATAAAGAATATCAATTTGCACCAATACGAACAGGTTAGAAAAGGAAAGAGAAAATGCGTCAAGCAAAGACACATATAGTAAAAGGCGTGATTTAAGCAACGTCACGAGGGTCACAATTGGTTGAAAATAGGATGCAAATATCAGAGGTAGAAACAACAATTTCTGTACAAAATTAATTAGTTTTCTCGGACATGTTTGCGTGCCGTGTGAGAATTTCTGAGATTTAAATGGGGCGAGTGAAAATTCGTAAAACCGATGCGCGAGCGACGGACTGGGAACATAGAATGAGAAATTCTTAAGAATTGTCTGTTTTGAGGACAAAAGCGACGTGCCGGCTATTCGCTATATATAGAGGTGGTAATATGAATTTCGGCCTCTTAGACTTTTGACTATTCGATGCGTTAAAAGCTCTTACATCCGCGACTTGATTCAAGATGTTAAACAGTGCATTTTAGTTTAATAAAATAATTTAAAATTTTGCTCGTATATTTTAGTGATTCAAAATAGTTTGTTATTTACGTGCTAACATGAATGTACTTCAGTGCACTTAGATACAAGGTAATAAAATTTAGTATCACTGTACCAATTAGCAAAATTTACAACGACAAATGTATACACAAAAGTAGGCAGTTTTGGCGTATATTGGTGAAAGACGCATGAATTTCTCTGCTCTTTTTCGGGGTGTTAATAATTAAATGGTTCAAATACGTGTCTGGATCCACGAAACAAGGGTCAGATATACACAGATGAGTTCCGGAAAAGCCCAGAAACAACTTTAAATAAATGGTGATGGAGAAAATTTTAAAGCGTTGAGAATTAGAAGCCGTAAATATAATCCTGTTGGAATGGTGTGATTAACTAAAGGGACGATGTACATTGAAGCTACGAGGACAGTAACCTTCAGGTAAATTATACTATTTTGTTTGACATTTTGTGTGTGTTGAATAACTTTATAATTGATTTACTTTAAATGGACATTAGTGAAATTGTACTAAACATAAAATTTTAATTTTAAGATGAAATTTGCTTGTTTAAGTAGAAAGGGTATTTAGTATTGATGTTCTGAATTATGATGAAACTTTGGGTATGTCTTTGAGCTCAATTAGACGAACCTGGTTAATTAACGTAAAGGGTGGTAGATGCTCCCTTTATACTCAGACTCGGTCTGCTTATATTGTTATATTAATTAGTAGGCATCCAACAAGGACTTTAATTCTGGATGCACGTTAAAGTGATAATAAAATTAATCTTGAAATTCTTTTTAAAACTGAATTTTATGCTGAAATTTAATTTGAAAATTTAATGTATTCTGAATATTGATGTAAATAGAGTTAACGTTGATGTTTGTGGTAGGAATGTGTTGTTTAATTTTATGAATGAGGAGGTTTATAAAATTAGGTGAGCAGCTGAAGCGAAATCAGGATCACAGCAGTTTATGACGCCCAATCGGTGGGACTAGAATTTTTTTGTTGAAAGGACCCAGTTCCCGCATTCAAAGGAGTATATCACAGCATATATATATACACTATAATATAATATAATTCAAACCTTTATCCTCCCATAATGCTGTGCCCCATATCATTAAAGTTCTTTAGAAAACTTTGGAGTACATAGTTTTAAAATTTACGCCAGGACTTTAATGATTCAAGTCCTCATTATCTACTACATACAAAATAATTCTTTGAACTGTGCAATAGAAACTGTAGTTACTTTAAATAATTTTATCTATAGTTGAGGATGTGCAGTTATTATTAAGAGATTTTTTAAATAAATTATTTTCTGTATAGTTGTTTTACTTTAAAGTACAAATAAAAGTTACTATAAATGTACAGAGTGATACACCTATTTAAGTCTAAAGGTATCTTGCGGCAAATTAGCTGAATAACAATAGAAAACTCACAGTTTAAACATGCAAGTTTTAAAAATAAATAAAGATTATTGTACTTACGTAGGATTCAACAATGATAATTCTAGAACACTTTATATACTTTGAAGGACTTGAAAGACTAAACTTTTGTGTTTTTCACAAATAAATTCAAATGGCGCTTAATGTCACTTTCGTTCGTATTTCCACACGTATAGAGAAAGTATAAGTGATTGTTTTGACACTCACCTAATTTAAACAAGGTTTTTGGAATACCATCCTGGACTCTTAGCATTGTAGGAAAAAACCTTCGAATTCAATACTAATTATTTCAAACGTCATTTAATAAACGAATGTAACATTTCTTTCGTATCTATATACACATAGAGAAAGTATAAGTAATTGATTTTATATTGACTTAATTTAAACGAGATTGTTGATATATCATATTGAGCCGTTAGCATTGTTTGAAAGACACCTTCGAATTGAGTAATTTTAAAACGTCATTTAGTAAACGAGTGTAATAAACACAAGTCCGGCGTGTGAAGGGCGTAAGCTGTGTGATTGTGGATGTGCGAATTGAAACTATACTAACAGGTAGAGACGCACGATAACACATTTATAAGAGTAATTTTTCCTGTCAAGGCTTGCACATTACAGCAATTAATATAATAAGGAACTGCGCACGCTTGACCGCCAGCATTACAACAAAGGAGTCATTTCCGGAGCATTATATGTCGAAGAATTATCAGGCTAATCAAAATTACAAGTTGAACATGAATTTTTCTTATGTTGAAGTTACAAGTGATGTAAGGATGCCGCAATTATATCTCAACAAACTAGTAGGTAAGACCAATTATGCGTTAGGTGACTACATCAAATCACAACCATAACGTGGACGTTGGGTTTGATTTATACGTTTGTCTGCGGCCAATCATACAAATTAATTGCTACAGTAGAATGTGTTAAAATTATGCTATCAAAATGATTTACTTTGAATGGAGTGAGTTCTGCAATTTTCAGTTGGAATTTAGAACCATACAATTTGCCCAAGAAACAGCAAGTGTGAAATTAAATGGTTTAGCTGGTGGAGTAGATGCTGTAGAATTACAGCTGGATTCTGAATTCAAATGGAAACTGGCGATCGATTCATCTAATAGAATTGTATGGGTGGAAGATAATTTTCAAGAAGAAAATTCATATAATATGGAAATTACAAAAGACCGAGATGTTATGGTTTTGAATGTGTACGAGTGCTTCAAAATATTAAACATGCGGGAATTAATATGTTATAAAATGGAAGAGTTGAAGTGTAGAAGCATTACAGATTTTTCCCAAAATTTGTGGGTGTTAGAAATGTAAGTAGAAATACGACAGATGAAGAAAGGGTTTAAATATTATTAGAAGGTGAGGCACGTGCGAGCAATTTATTATTTAATGATAGCAGCAATACCAATTACTTAGTGCTGGAAATGATTATATGCCACTCAGTTTATTTTTAAACTAAAATAGAATCTGCAGGCTGTCTTAATCATCCAGAAATTTTTTCATGTTTAAATGCATTCTTAAATTAATCTTTAAATTCAAATGGAATATGTACATTAACGCTACTAAGAGAAGTACAAGTACATATATATATATCGATTCATCTAATAGAATTGTATGGGTGGAAGATAATTTTCAAGAAGAAAATTCATATAATATGGAAATTACAAAAGACCGAGATGTTATGATTTTGAATGTGTACGAGTGCTTCAAAATATTAAACATGCGGGAATTAATATGTTATAAAATGGAAGAGTTGAAGTGTAGAAGCATTACAGATTTTTCCCAAAATTTGTGGGTGTTAGAAATGTAAGTAGAAATACGACAGATGAAGAAAGGGTTTAAATATTATTAGAAGGTGAGGCACGTGCGAGCAATTTATTATTTAATGATAGCAGCAATACCAATTACTTAGTGCTGGAAATGATTATATGCCACTCAGTTTATTTTTAAACTAAAATAGAATCTGCAGGCTGTCTTAATCATCCAGAAATTTTTTCATGTTTAAATGCATTCTTAAATTAATCTTTAAATTCAAATGGAATATGTACATTAACGCTACTAAGAGAAGTACAAGTAATATATATATATATATATATATATATATATATATATATCGATTCATCTAATAGAATTGTATGGGTGGAAGATAATTTTCAAGAAGAAAATTCATATAATATGGAAATTACAAAAGACCGAGATGTTATGGTTTTGAATGTGTACGAGTGCTTCAAAATATTAAACATGCGGGAATTAATATGTTATAAAATGGAAGAGTTGAAGTGTAGAAGCATTACAGATTTTTCCCAAAATTTGTGGGTGTTAGAAATGTAAGTAGAAATACGACAGATGAAGAAAGGGTTTAAATATTATTAGAAGGTGAGGCACGTGCGAGCAATTTATTATTTAATGATAGCAGCAATACCAATTACTTAGTGCTGGAAATGATTATATGCCACTCAGTTTATTTTAAACTAAAATAGAATCTGCAGGCTGTCTTAATCATCCAGAAATTTTTCATGTTTAAATGCATTCTTAAATTAATCTTTAAATTCAAATGGAATATGTACATTAACGCTACTAAGAGAAGTACAAGTACATATATATATATATATATATATATATATATATATATCGATTCATCTAATAGAATTGTATGGGTGGAAGATAATTTTCAAGAAGAAAATTCATATAATATGGAAATTACAAAAGACCGAGATGTATATATATATATATATATATATATATATATATATATGTACTTGTACTTCTCTTAGTAGCGTTAATGTACATATTCCATTTGAATTTAAAGATTAATTTAAGAATGCATTTAAACATGAAAAAATTTCTGGATGATTAAGACAGCCTGCAGATTCTATTTTAGTTTAAAAATAAACTGAGTGGCATATAATCATTTCCAGCACTAAGTAATTGGTATTGCTGCTATCATTAAATAATAAATTGCTCGCACGTGCCTCACCTTCTAATAATATTTAAACCCTTTCTTCATCTGTCGTATTTCTACTTACATTTCTAACACCCACAAATTTTGGGAAAAATCTGTAATGCTTCTACACTTCAACTCTTCCATTTTATAACATATTAATTCCCGCATGTTTAATATTTTGAAGCACTCGTACACATTCAAAACCATAACATCTCGGTCTTTTGTAATTTCCATATTATATGAATTTTCTTCTTGAAAATTATCTTCCACCCATACAATTCTATTAGATATATATATATATATATATATATATATATATATATATATATATATATATATATATATCGATTGATTCGGTAGTCTAGTGGATAAGCCATTTGCTTTGGATGCAGGCAGCCCGGGTTTCAAACCCGCTTCAATAAAAATTTTTCTCTTCAAAGAACTTGCATTTGAATTATGTACTGATATTAACAACTGATGTAGCGTACAAAATGTATTACACCCATCCAATGTTTCTAGATGTGATAAAATTTTATAAATATTTATGGTTCCGGGTTGGGACCGTGTTATCTTATAAACCAAAAGCTATCTTGTAGCAAAGTAACAGTTACTTTGCTACAAGACACCTTTTAGCTTGAATAGGCTGGTGAGTCTGCTAGTTCAAAAGTAATTTTCCTTACTCTTTACACCTTAACTTGTCTACTTAATATTATCATTCTTGTCTTTATTATTATTAATTTTATTATTTATTTTCATTTTATTGTCTTGATGAAGCCTCTTGCAAAAGTGAGCGAAACGTCGACCTTACTTTATAAAATGACCCAACCCGGAGCCATAAATATCTATAATGACTCCGGCCATGAAAGCCTCCGACAATGTGATAAAATTTGGTAAAACAGGTGTTGCATACTGTAGGATTAATTAAGATATATATATATATATATATATATATATATATATATATATATATATTGCTGTGAATCCACCAAAATCCGGGAACTACGGTTTTCGAATCGAGCCCCACAGATTGGGCGTCAAGAATGCTGTGAATCCTACAAAAAGCTATTCATTACCTTAACTGGTCCGTTGACTTTCTTCTGTTAATCGCCTCTTTACTCTTTTCCGCCTCGGCTGCTCACCTAGTTAAAACTTTCATAATCATTCGTAAAAAAAAACAAACACATTCCTATCACAAACACCAACGTTAACTCTATTTACATCAATATTCACAATACATTAAAATTTCAAAATTAAAATTCAGCATAAATTTCAGTATCAGAAAATTTCAAGATTAAATTTATTATTATTTTAAAGTGCATCTAAGTGCCTACTAATTAATATAACAATATATGCAGACCTGAGTCTGAGTACAAAGGGAGCATCTCCCACCCCTTTACGTTAATTAACCAGGTTCGTCTAATTGAGCTCAAAGACATACCCAAATTTTCATCATAATCCAGAACATAAATACTAAATACCCCTTTCTACTTAAACAAGAAAATTTCACCTTAAAATTAAAAATTTGTTGTTAGTACAATTTCACTACTGTCCATTTTAAGTAAATCAATTATAAAGTTATTCAACACACATCAAAACATCAAAAATCGAACAACAAAGCATAAGTTACCTGAAGGTTAATGCACTCGTGGCGTCAATGTACATCGTCCTCTGTTAATCACACCAATTCAACTGGGTTATGTTTAGGTCCTCGGATTACTGGTCGCCTTTAAAATTGTCTACACCACCATTCATCTAAAGTTGTTTCAGTGCTTTTCCGGAACTCATTTGTGTATATCTGAAGCTTGTTTTGTGGATCCAGACACGTTTACGAATCATTTAATTATTAACACCCCCGAAAAATAGCAAAGAAATTCATACTTCTTTCACAAATATACGCCAAAACTGCCTACTTTTGTGTATTCATTTGTCGTTGCAAATTTGACTAATTGATACAGTGATACTAGACTTTATTACCTTGTATCTTCTTTTCTAAGTGCACTAAATTACATTTATTGTAGCACGTAAAGAACAAACTGTTTTAAGTCACCAAAATATACGAGCAAACTGTTTAAATTATTCTATCAAAATCGGAAAACTAAAAGCACTGTTTAACGCATTGAATCAAATCGAAAATCTAAGAGAGCGAAACTCATATTAACCCGGGTATATATAGTGGTTAGCCTGTCTGTCGGTTTTGTCTCCAAAACGGCCAGTTTCTAGAATTTCGTCATTCTATGTTCCCATCTCGACCGCCTGTGCGTCGGTTCTTATTAAATTTGCACTCGCACCAGTTAAATCTCAGAAGTTTCGACACGGCTCGCAACGTCTGGGAATAACTAATTAATTTTTATACAGAAATGTTATTTTTACCTCTCAAGTTTGCCTCTTATTTTCAACCAATCGCAACCCAGTGACGTTGCTCAACTCACGCCTTTTACTATGTGTCTCTGTCTTGCGCATATTATCTGTCTCTATCTACCCTGTTCCGAGTGGTACAAATCTATATTCTTTAGTATCGGTTATTTTCAATCCATGTGGACTTGTGAAATAACCCACCTTATTAGCATTTCCCGTAAATATTAAGCAACGGTTTCTCCAACATTCTCTGTAACCATTTGTTATCTGCAAATTTTACGCAGAACATAAAACATTTAAAAAAACATAATACTTCTACGATCTGAATATTATTGGGTTTTTACTAGCTTTTATACATATTATATGTTACTAATGGTCCAATTAACTCCAATTAAAATAATACCCTTTAATTTTTAGTGACTCCTAATCAAATATTAATTATTATCTGTACATTTTGTTTAATACCGGTTACTTAAAATTGAGTTAATTAATATAAATTTTGCACGTAATTTCCATTTGTTTCTTTACTCGGAATAATTAAATTACACGTAGAGCATTTTAATACTGCTTCTTTTTATAGAAGGCGTCTTGTAAATAATTGAAATCTCTTCTTTTTAATGAAACGAATGAATTTTTATGCTTCACGGTTTTAATAACGCGTACCTTTTCCCAAAGCTTCTACACGGTGATTAAAATTATTTGATGTGATTATTTAATTTTCTACCCTGGTCTAAATATGAGTAATACATATATGTGTATATATATATATATATATATATATTGCTGTGAATAGGCTGCCTAAACTTGGGAGCCACAAAAAATACTGTGAATCGGATACAGCCACCCTGTGTTAATATGAGGTGCAATAGTAAATATGAGTTTTTACCTTACCGTGCGCTTTTTCCTGCCTAGCTAGCTCAGCGAAAAATATGTGGTGGATTTTATGAAAATAAAATGAAACACAGAAAGCCTGAGAAACATCTATAAACAATCTTCTATACATTCAAATACATCTTTCTTTTATACACATACACATATATAAATGACGCTTACAGATACAATTTACAGCTTAAGTTTAGAGAGAAAATTATGAGTACTTACGTAATAAAATCTTCACTTAATCTCGTTAATTACTTGAAAACTGTTAAACATTTCATATGTGAATCACAAGACTTCCATTAAAATTTTCTGGATAATTCAAATATTTTTTTACTATTATTATTATTACTTAGGTCACCGTAGTTGATCAACGACGCTGTACAGAAATCTTTGTAAGGGTTTAAAATGCCTCGAGCTCTGATCCGAAAGTTGATGAAATCAAATTATCCATTTTCAAATAAATTTTATACATAAAATAAATTTAAAAATTTATTTTAACTTAATCTACTTAATAATATACCATTTGAGTTTATAGATTTGAAACAAATTTGTACTTGCGGTTGATTCTTCAAATTCTTCTTTTGGCTCCTTGTATTCGCTTATAATTACTATTTAAAATATGCTCTCCATTGAAATTATCTGCATTCAAGCTTTCATGGTTTAATTTCAAATTCCATTATCAGACATAGAAGTATCAGTTAGTTTTCAAAGTACATTTATTTTTAATAGATTAAAACTAGCGTGTAACTTTGCATTTATTTTGAAGCAATAAATTATGCCTTTAATTTAAAGTTCCATGTTGCGTGTGAAACGCCGACAGAATGAATCAATGAATGAATGAATGACTGCTCCTCATAAAATCCCTCTTTATATAATAAAATTCTAAGTACATCATCGTTTGATTTCCTTCTAGATTATGTTCTGGAAGCATTAGTCACTGGATGATGCAATAATTCATTGCGATTTCGCTTCCTTATCTATTTACTTAGCTGTGAGTATAAACTGATTGTGGTCGTAAAAGTCTTCCATTCTTTTTCAATGCATTAGGTCAGATGGTGTTATCTCTCTTACGACTTCTGTATTATAATTAGAGCTATTGAAAGTGCTATTTTATCTATTTTATAGCCTCCAGGTAGTAGTGCTTCTTCGAATTAAAGTATTTATTCATACAAGATAATTAATTTGCTTTGACGTATATTATTTATGACTTCTTCGAAGTCTCTCAAAGGAAATGCTGTATTTTTTTTATTAAATGACATAAATATAATTCATTCTAGAATTGTTCCGAAATGTGCTTCTTTGAAATAAAACTACACTTTATTAAAATCTTATAAAATGGTATTTTTAACGAGAATGAATGCATTATGGAACTTGTTTTAAATGATGTATCTTGACACTGAAATTTATTTAGTATTTTTAAAGTGAAAAAATATAAATTAGTGTAACATATTTGTTAAATAATGGACATCGACATTTTACGCGCAATAAAATTTTGATTGTTTGGAGAATAATATTTACACACGGATTTGAATTACACAATTGATAAAGGCTCTACTGTTTTCACTAATTGAAATTTATTTAGTATTTTAAAAGTGCACCAAACCGTTTTACGATAAATGCAATAGAAACTTGTTTTAAAAGGTATTTTTCTTACAGGAATAAATATTTGCACACTAAATTGATCAACGAATGCTTGATGCCTTATCGTTGTGAAAGTGATTTCATTCACACTGAATTTGGCAGCCAAAATTTTCAGAACCGAGCGGAACGCGTCAATCCTTGGCGGCGAACGATGTGCCCAACTGGCGTTTAGTGTTCCTGGTGGTTTTTTTTTATTGTGCACTGAATTAGTTTCGTAATGTTTACGATCAACGCACAACTTGATAAGTCTGATTTTAGTTTTTATTGGATTGTCTAATGCTAAAATTTTTATTGTTGTTTTTGTGTTTATGTTATATAATGGATGAAGTACGTTTTAGTTTAAATTTTGATATTAATTGAGTTTGAAAATTTAGTAAAGAATCGACGAGAATGGTCAAACACTAAATTATACTCTAGTGCGATAAGAATTAAATAGGATTATCAAACAGAAGGCTGAATGGTTCTAATGCTGAATCTGGTTCGGTTCTGCGGATTTCTGTCCCAATGCAGGAGATTTGTTATTGAATTTTTTCAAGTTTAAAACATTCCATCGATCTACATTTTAAAGTTCGAAGCAAATTGTGATGTGACTTAAAATTGTCTGCTTGAATTGAAAAACTATGTTGTAATTTAATTAACTATTTTGACGAAGGTACAGGTTGTTAAAAAATTTTTATGCTTGAACAAGACATTTTTAATCTAACAAATTTTATATTGAAAATTAATAGAATACAAAAGCTTAGCACATTAAGAAGCGCCCTCACTTGTTAAGAATTTTGTAAATGAAATGCGCACTTCATAACAAAAAATATTCATTTTTGCATGAGATCCTAATTTATTTGAATTACTTTAAAAATAAAAGAGTTTAAAGTATTAGTTTGTGTTTTATTAATTGCATGAAATATACTTATTAACCAGCAGTTTTTTTTAGTTTTGAGAATTCTACCTAATGTCCGTAAATATTTTTCTTTTATGAAAGTGTAAAAGTTATTTAAAATTATTCTTTCCGCCTTTTTTGTTTTTGTTCTATAAAATTATTTATTAAATATGAATTAAGCACTTCTTAAATTCACCTTAGACATGAGATGTTCCGGAAGGGACCGTTTCAAGGGTAAGGGACCGATTTAACTTTTTGTGACATGTATAATAAAAGATGGGAATACCTCAATATGCCTTTAAATTTTATTTCGAGCTTTTTGAATTGTCGAGGGTTTCGTTGTTGGTTTGTTCCGTGTTGCTCTAGTCTAGTGTCCATTTAAATTGATGCAGACTTATGGGCGTGTTTTGATGATTATAAATCAGTTAATGTTCCATCGTAATTTGTTGTGTACCGATTAAGTTCTGCAAATTTTAATGTATCTTTAATTTTTTTTATTAGTAAAAGCTAAATACAAGATGATTTGGGAGTAGGTAAGACAGACAGGTCTTACAGGGCAGTTAAAAAGTTTTTCAGGAAAAATAGGAAAAACTATAATGGTATTAAAGATGAGAATAATGAGCTTCTAATAAATAAAGTTGAGGTAGCAGATAGATGGAAAAGATATTTAGAAGATATATAAGGGAGACGATATGGATGAGTTAGAGAACGACCAAGAAGAGGATGTAGAAATAGGGTTCTCAATATTAAGAGAGTAATTTGATAGAGCTGTTAGGGATCTTAAACCAAATAAAGCCGGGGATACACGATATACTCTCAGAATTAATAAATTATGCAAGCCAGAAAACTTTAGACAGATTGTATAAACTAGTAAAAGTAATATATGACACAGGTGAGGTCCCAATAGATTTCGAAAAAATATTACTATTATCCCAATCCCAAAAAAAGTCAGGAGCTGATAGGTGTGTGAATTTTAGAACGGTTTGTTTAACTTCCCACGCTTCCAAAATACTAACAATATTAATTAAAAATAGAGTAGAAGCTTTAACTGAGAATTATATAGGCGAAAACCAATATGGTTTTCGTAAAGACAGAGGTACAAGAGAACCGATATTAATGATTAGGATAATTATCGAAAAAAGGTTACAAAAAAATAAAAGGACTCATTTCGCGTTTATAGATTTAGAAAAAGCATTTGATAGGGTTAATTGGATTGTTATGTTCAGGGTTTTGCGAAAAATAGGGATCTCTCATAGTGATAGAAAAATTATTTACAATCTGTATAAAAACCAAAGCGTAGTAATTAGATTTGATGAAATAGAAAAGGAAGCTAAGATTAGAAATGGTGTTAGACAGGGCTGCATACTATCTCCCTTGATTTTTAATATTTATATTGAGGAAGCTTTAAACCTAGCTAGAGAAAGAAAAGAGATAGGTATTAGTGTACAGGGACAGAAAACAGATATGTTACGTTTTGCAGATGATATAGCCATTATAGCAGAGTTTAGAAAAGAGTTAGGAGAGTTTTTAAATATTTTAGATGAGATACTACAGAGTAACTATAGTATGAGAGTTAACTCGGGAAAGACAAAGATAATGACAAGTGAGGTACAGCCTAGTTCTAAACCAAAATTAAAAATAGGTAATACCGAGTTAGAGGAGGTACATGAATTTTGCTACTTAGGTAGTGTAATTACACAAAGGACGGATGTAGCAGAAGGGATATAGTAGCTAGAATAACTCAAGCTAGAAAAATGTTTTAAAAAGAGAAAGACTTACTAATAGCTAATAGTATTAGTTTAGAGAATAGAAAAAGTTTCTTATAGTCGTACGTATGGAGCGTTCTATTATGCAGTAGTCAAATTGTTAAAGATTTAGATTGTGAAGGGTATGTAGATCTTTTTAGACTAGCTCAGAATAGATAAGAATTTAGAGCTGCATCAAACCGACCTTACGTAAGTTCGAAAACAAAACAAAAAAAGAATAAATAAAAATCAGTTAACTAAATATCACCATGACATAACTCACAATAACTTAGCGGTCTGGCATGTTGGTAGCGATTCGTTACTTAAGCATTACCATAACATATTATTTAACACTTTTCCTTTGTTGGAGGGGATAACCAGGTAATATTTCCTTTCCTTATAAATGGAAATCATGTAAACATGTTGGAGTTCTTTAACAATCATCTAGTTGCTAATATCTATGTAGAGCCAAGTATATAGAAAAAGGATAGAAGAGTATAGGAAGACCTAGACCAAGCTATATTAGTCGAATTATTAGAAATTTAGGTTGTGAAGGGTATGTAGAACTTTTTAGATTAGCACAGAATCGAAAAGAAGTTAGAGATGCGTCAAACCGACTTAAGTAAGGTCGAAAACAAAATGATGATGAAATAATTTCAACTAAAACTCCTTTTTGTAAGAAGGGACCCTAACTTCCCTTCTTTACTTCCTTTTCTGGTTAGGTGGCTTTCACTTTCTTGTAAAAATTAGCTCTATATCTCACCGCGCTCATGTCTTTGCGGACCGAATTCCAACTAACCATATTTTCTTCCGGAGCTTTTCTAAATAAGGTAAGATAAAAATTCACCTAAACTCTATTAAGATAAAACCAATTTCATTATATATGCACATATATATATATATATATATATATATATATATATATATATATATATATATTTCTATAAAAATAACTTATCTACAATCTGGCCAGGGATTTTTGAACTATATCCTAAAGAAATTCTTAAAAAAACCCTAAAACCTAAACCATCAACAAAACTGTTCGTACCTCCACACTTCCAAACTTTCCTATATAATTATTACATTAACGAATCCCAAATTCTTGGTAATATTGTTCATCAAACAAGAAAACAATTCAATACCAACGTTGCACTATCATCTTGTCTTATCTAAAGTACATAACGCCTGCATATCTCATAATATTTTATTACTAATAAAGTTAGCCCTTGATACCCTATGTCGAAAAAACTGTTAAACATATATACGTCCACGTTCACATATAAATTATACCGAATCATTAATAAGTCTATACTATTACTTAGTCTTATTCATCTAGTTCAGGTAATGTCCATATTACACCGGTTTTCCATTCTCTAAAATAACAACTACAACATAACTCAAAAATGTCTAAATGAATGGCGGGATGAACAAATTCAGTTACACTCCCTACAAACGGTCATCACGATGCTGATTCTGGTCGCAGGAGTTTCGAAATTTATTTTGCAGAATTCCAAGCGTAAATTCGACAATTTTTCATATGTCGTGTATTTCCTCCCACTAAGCTGTTTCGTTCCACTTTCTAAAATGTCTTAACTTCACTACATTTTCCAAATTCTACACTAACATCCCTTTCAACGAGTCAATACGCTTATATCAATTCCAAACCCCCTTAAATTACCCCTCTGGGAGATCTAGCATTATGACCCCCCTTAAATTCACCCCTCTGGGGATCTAGCATTAAGACTCTCCAGCTTTATTATATTTCAACATTTTCGATCTTTTCACAACACCAAATTCTATAAGACTGTCTCTCTACATTTTCGATGATAAAACTGTCCTAAATAATACTTTCGTTGCATTCAACTATACTATTTATTTCTACTATAATTCATATTTTATTACGGTGAGGGTCTATATTACTGCATTGTATGGGGTGCTTTTTATTATTCATACGCTTTCAGTTTATTATAATGAGACGATGACTTTATCCGTGTAATCCTATCTTCTTTATTCTGCTTATTTAATGTCTAATTAATACTTTGTAATTAAGTGTGTGGTTTCCCTATTATAATAATTACAACAATATCTATTAAAACTGTCGTATTGTATGGAATTTGTTTAACTAAAACTTCAAAAGCTCATATTTGGGGATGCACACAATAACAAATTCACGGTTATTACATAAATCTAAAGCTTACTGAAAAATGACACTCTTTCTCTATGCAATTCTGTGGTTATAATTGGTTTTACATTCTTGTGGTTTTAACATAATTTACAACCCGTTTTTCAAGTTTTTCTATGTATTTGTAGATATAAAATTATTTTCTTTGTGGTTTTCAGTTCAATTTGAATAAAAATAGGAATTTATTTGCGTCTTGGTATTTAAATACTATTTAACATGAAATTAATATTCTACAAGGTGCTTTACTAACAAGTTAGTTCGTTCAAGGTTAGGTATTATTTATTTATTATCTAATTGATGCTTAGCGAAATGCATCGCGTTGCCACTTCCTTTACCTATCTTGTATGGGTTTGTTCGTGTTTTTGAAGCTTTATCAATTACAACCTTTGGTAAGCACGATGTAAGGAATATTTTTATATTTGTAATTTGTGTGTTGTGTTATTTATACACATGTGTCGCTGTGCCAAAGATAAATGAATTACAGATCTTACCAATTGTGTCATTTTCAAACTTGTTCTATGAATAGAAGATAAACAAAAAATTTAAAAGAATAAAAACATTTTATTAGCAGTGTTATCTTGTGAGAAAGTGTTTTAGTAACTCTATTGAGGATTATAACATCTTAGTGTTCTATTTATTTGCGACAAAGAAAACCGTCGATCGAATTTTCTACATAAGTCATTATGAACTTCTTATTTTTATACGTTCGTGCTCCACTTAATTTTAGAGAAACACCACCGTATATATGTTTGAATATACCAAAGTTGTGTTAGGTATTGGAAAAAGTACTTAAGTAATAAGTTTAAGTATTTGTCAAAATGTAGTACTTAAGTAATAAGTATAAGTATCCTTCTCAAAAACTATATAAGTAATAAGTACTTTTAAGAATAAAAATGTATTTATGTACAAGCAAGTAAATACAAATTAATAAATACATGTACATTCTGATCCTATTTTTAATGCTTCTTGCTTCTATACCAAAAATCTAAAACAAAAACTCTAGGAAACATGTAATTCTATGTAAAATGAGAAATTCCCCAAAGAAACTTGCTAGTGATCAATACCAATCTTATTGGCTTTCAAAACAACTATTTTTTCGAATAAAAGAGTATGTTGCTTGGGGATATTTGCATTAATAATATGTGCAATTAAGAATAGACGTTTGGCAGGTGCAGTAGAAGGTAATTGTTCATCGAACTTTACAATAACGTGTTTGCTGATATTTTTACGCCTATCATCTAAATAATCTATAGGAACACTCTGGCACAATTTGAATTTAGCACAGAGAATATAATTTTCCTTGGTAGATACACTCCTTTTCCATATTTGTTTGTTATTTACGTGTATGCTTATCGTATAATCTTGGTAGGAATTTGTATGTGCTCGTTTTAAGTGGCTTACAAACTTTTTGAAGCTCTAGTTTTTTCTGTAATGGTAAACACATTTGATATTCTGTTTGAGTATTATTTCGATCACGATTATGAATTTTGAAATAGTTTCGGCTAAGGTTGAGAATTTAATATCAGTAGATTGGGATTCTATTATTAAAGAAAACAGTGTGTTATTGTACTTGTTTTTAAACTTAAATCGCGAGAGTAAGAAGGTGTAGCAAAATATTAACTGATAATTGATTGTTGTGTACGAACATCAGGGGGGTCTTCGTCTGATGAACAGTGAAACGGATCCTCTATTTTCTTCGAGATTCTTTGTATAACCCATTATTTTATATGTACTACACCTATAATAGTAATCACAAGATTGGTCACTCCGATAATTCTAAAAATTAATACTTAAATGAACTTACCTTAATATTGAATATTTTTCAATTTTTCAACAATATGTTCAAAATGTCAAGATTTTTGTAAATAAGAACATATGGGTATTTAATTTACATCAAGTCCATCAAACTAATACCTAGTAGAGAAGAACTTTTTTACTTGGAATCACAGTTACTATACGCTATAGCTTAACCCAACTAAAGTCATTCGCTACTTACTTAAATTTTAAAATTAATTCACTATGCATATTTCATATTTTGCTTAGCGCAAACGCTTACATCAATACCTGTTGAATAATGACTCGGCAGTTTATCTTGCAGTAGTTATAGAGTATAATATTTGCAAAGTATACATTAAGTAGGAGTACAGGATGACTTGTAAAAAAACTTATTTAATAAGAATTGTATTTGTACCTAAATGCCTTAAGCATATGCTGTAAATAAATACATACTGCATGTGCTGCTAAGTAAATACTTGTACTTATTTATTCAAAGTTTAAAATCTATTATAAATAAACATTATAAGAGTACTCATTTACAAAAAATAAATACTTATTTACTTAGCTGTACCATAAATAAGTACAACACTTACTTCAAGAATTGTACTTAATAGTTCAAGTCTAAATACTCTGAAAATAATGTACAGGGTAATTCACAACTTGATAGAAAACTTTAAATTGATTTTTCAGAATAGGTCATAGATTGGTATTTACGTAAAAGAAATTATTTTTTAAATACTAAAATTAAACCGCATGTTTTCGGGCTACGTATAAAAATAATGAGGCTACCCACCACATACTCTAATTGAAATTTCTTGGTAGGTGATCTCCGATGTAATTAATGTATATGCTGTATGGCAAATCTATCGTAAAAGTTTATGGTATGCTTTGGAGTTTAAAGTTCACAAACCCACAGATTGATGTGTTTTATTATTAGCGATGCCAATGACACCGATAGACGTTTCAAATAATCTTTATTTGTTACTCATTAGTAACCTGAATGTTTTGAGGTTTAAAACAAACGATGGGCGTTCTACGTTACAGGCAACGAGCTTGCAAAACGCTACTTCCAAAAGCAAAATGTTTCCTTCGAAACTAAAACTCGTAGAAAACAAAAGTAGAATAAAACTGGAACTAAGTAAATATTAAACAACGAATTTTACTGTGTACCAACAAATGCTTACTTTTATTTGATCCATTTAATTTTATAATTGCTGTTATTGGGTATTTTCAACACTGATACCAAAAAGGAATTGCAAATCCCAATCATGTGCTATTTGATTGTAAACAGCTACCTGTAAAGTAGAACACCCATTGTTTGTATCGAAACTCAAAAAATGCTGTTTGTTAAGCAGTAACAAATAAAAATTATTTGAAGCGTCCCGTCTCTGTCATTGGCATTGGTTATAATAAAACACATCAATTCGTAGATTTGTAAACTTGAAACTGCAAACTACCATAAATTTTTACGATAGGCTTGTCATACAGCATATACATTATACCGGAGTTCACCATCAAGGAATTTCAATTAGAGCATGTGGTGGGTCGCCTTCTTATTTTTATACATACCGTAGAAGTATCCGTTTCAATTTGAGTTTTAAAAAATAATTTTTTTGTGTAAATACCAATATATGGCCCATTCTTAAGCATTAGTTAATATATTTCTACGAAATTGTGAATCGTCCTGTACTTAAGTAATAAGTATAAGTACAAAAAGGTATTTATTGGTGTCTAAATAAGTACTTCGTGTAAGTTCTGGCACAGGTTTGAGTACCTATTAGTATAAACCTTACAGAATTCAAGAATTTTGCATTAATTTGAATCTTTGGTTATACTATCTTCTCGTAAGTAAAAAACTTTTTTGTCAATTATTCTCCAAGGTACTAAAGGAAGGCCGTGACTTAATTTGCATGAAGTACTGATCCTTAATCCACCGTGTAAATGTATAATTTAACTCCCACAGGTGATACCACCATGAACAAATTACAGTTAATTAAAACATTCTTTTTACTGAAGATCACGTTTTTAAGCATTGATTTTAATACAACCGCTATTTCTTACAATAATTCTGAAGTATAAAGCGCGATGTCTGTTAGTCATGGAACTGGTTACTACCTTGCACTGTTAATTTTCAACTTATGTAAATCAAAGACACCGCTTGTTTACAAAAAAAACCTAAAGTTATTGCATATTTATTGCTGCTGAGGTCGTTCCATTTTCTTTATATAAATAAAAGCTATTTTCTAAACTGCGGCACGCATAAGCAATGATCGGTGCGGTGTTACAACACGGTGAATATTGTTTTGTTTTTATAGACAACAAACGTGTTACTATTATGTGAAAGCGCAGTTACGAATTAAGTATTGTTGACATGGGACCGGTTTTTCAATACACAGTGAAATATGTTTGCTATCTAGCTATTAGTTAAACATAACTGGTAACTAAAGTGGTAGTTACGGTTTTTGCCGTTTATATACTGAGGTGTTATCTGTCAGCTACTTAACTACCAGTTGAGTGTGGTGGCCATCCTTGTTGTTTGAAAGAAGGTTGCGATTGGCTAATTATACTTTATTGTGTACACACCGTTTGCCTGCAAACGGAGTAACGGTTTTTGCTTTCTTTTTACAATTTTAAAATAAATAAGGACATGAAGAAGTCTCAAAATTTTGCGGCGTCCGAAAGAGCATTACCACTAAAAATTGTTAATGCCAGAAAATGAGTAATAGAATGCAAAAAACTGATGCGTTAATTGGTGGCAGAAGAAGAAACCTGGAAAAAATCGTAAGCCAATTTAATTCTTCTGCACCTGGTCGTGTAAGTAACTATTATGTATGTTTACATAGTAGTCTCTAATGTCTATTATTTCAGAGTCGCATACACAAACAGTTAAAATATAAATATGATCCAATTAAAACAGTGCTTGATAAGCATGGCCTCAGGAGGTACCAAATTTGAAGAGTTAACTGAAAAAAGTGCAAATTAGTGGTAATTCATATACTGGCAGCTCAAGGACAGCGGAGGCATCAACATCTAGAACATGAAAAACAGATGACGTTGCTGGTAATGCAAATCGAAGACAAGGTATTAAAAATTTCTATGTCGAAACACAAATTTTAAACTGAATTAACTTTATAGAAGCCTTAATATATGTACATTAAACTGTTTATTGTAAACTATAACAGTATTTTTTTACTCCCGTGTGCAAAGTACTACTTTCACATATCAACATTCATACGTGAAGTACATTTTATACACCGGTGCGTGAAATATGTGTAATTGCTAGAACAATTTAATTCACGCAGACTTCCATAAAAGCCGATATACTTTTACGAACGGGTAAAAAATAAATAAGTTGGTAATATTTTAAAGTCACAGTAGTTATCAAAAATAATATTTGAAAAGGTGCATTTTAATTTAAAGTTGTAGAAAAAGAATAATGTCTAACGCGTGTGTGAAGTCAGTTTATACACTTGCTTCCAGCTCGTGTTGCAAACCCCCACTCGCTTATAAGCTGTAACTTCACACACTTGGTACACAATATATTACATATTTGCATTTAGTTTAAAATAGTTTAAAATAGTTTAAAATAATTATACATAACTCATATAACTGAAGCAGCATAAACACCTATATTTGCATAACATCAATATCTTAAAACTAATTTTGTAGAACATATTTTATACTAACCTTGTTATTGAAGTATAATTCAAGACTATAATTATCTACATAAACGCGCTTGTGGCTATCTGCAACTTTGTATAATGAGTGCGTTTGTAATATTCACACTAACGATGATCGGCCAATTTAAGTAATTTGTGAAATATTCTGTAAGAAGCCTACTCTTAGCAATAATAACATACTGACGGCGAAGCGGTTCAATGTCAGACTCGACATTCACCAGGATCATTTGAAGGTATAGCTTCATTCTTGTATATTTCAATATTATGCAGTAATGCACACAACGATGATTACTAGTGAATTATCTAATTTGGATCGCAACCCTAACGCTATCACTGGAAATTTTCTTTTCCACACTTCATATGACCTTTCAACATGTAGTTCTTTGCAAGGTAATAAATGATAACGTACATGATTTATTGTTACAATTGCTCCACTTCAATATTAGCTACATCGACAGGGGGTAACAACATGAAATATATCAGCATATCCACTATCTTCAACCAACATACTGCCAAATTCATTTGCTGTAATCACTGATATACACTTGAATTGACAAATACTATTTGATTATGTGTCTATCCAGCCCAATGATCTACAATATCTAAAAATTTTAGCCTGGCAGATATAACAGTTTGCAATTCATTGAAAAATAACCCTTCCCGTTTCTAAAAACTTTTGCATACTTCTGAAGCAACTAGCGTTAGCCTTAGGACTTTAACTAGTATTAAGAAAGTGGGATCAGAAGCTAGAAAAGGAATCAACTAAGTTCATCGGACAGAAAACCCAATCGAATAAAAAGCAAATCTTGTGATGTCGATGATTTTATAAAAGATGCAGTTAAACGGAAAATTTACGAGATGCACTCAAACCCAATATTATGAAACTAAATTTCACAATAAATACCTATTATAGGTTCTATATTTTTAGAACTTCGTGTAACTGCAAAACACTCCAGAAAGAGCTTGTTACAGCTGAAACATGTAAATGGTTGTTATCACTTGGCTTCAGATTACTAGATCTTGCTTTAGATTTATTGTGTTATATGCAGGGAATAATGATGGATTTTTACCTGATGCATCCTTTTTATTTTCTTCAACGTCACAAAAAGAAGATGATCATGGATATATGAACAGAGAATTGTTTATAAATAGTTTATAAAATATTTCACATTATTCAAGATTAATGTCAAAAATGTCTTTTCAGATAAAAGTGAACTAATAATTATTTGCGTCGACATGACATTTTTTTAACACTTAATTGTTAAAAAGAAAGTTATTGCCATTTGTAAAAAAAAGTGTCTAACTAAAAATATATCAACTTGATGAAATAGCAGCATACTACGGTCAAAAAGTTTCAAGGCTCCCCTGTACCACTATTAATTTAATACAATCGAATTAATATTGGGTAATTGCAAAGACCATTACAATAAAAATATAGAAAGATTTAATGAAAATTACAATGATGATTATTCACAATTACTATGGGGGTGAAGGGCTTGAAAGAATAGATCGCAAATATTGGCAAAAATGCATTTTTCACGCCGAAAAAGACATTTGGAAGGAATTTGATGTGGTACAGCTTTTTATTATTGATTTTAACAATTTTCATAAAGAGTGTTTAAATTTATAATTATTGAGAAAAATATGCAATTGAAATCCAGCATTTATTATTTATAACCTCCTACATTCTATGTGTTTACAAATAATTCAATACTAATTACTGCATCCACAACAATTTTTCTTTTACAAACAATATCTTAATAAATATAATATCTAGGATAAAACAACTTTCAACACAAATTTTAAATATTAAAAATAAAGTTCAAAACTGCCACAACAATTTACCTTACGAACAATAGCTTAAACCTAAAAATAAGTATAACTTCTGAATAACACTCACTTATACTAAGAATAGAGTCCAAAATCTCCCGTTTATACTTAGGATGAGCACTCATAAATCTTAATCTCTTAATTTTCATTCACAAATAGCTCCATAATTAAATCTTATTATGTACAAAATATATCAAGATAAGTCATATTTAAACATATCTGATCAGTTAGGTTTAATTATTTCTTTATATACTGGCGAAGACCACTGTAGACTGCTAACTCTTTTTAAGCAAATTATCGACTTGTGCATACAACTCTCACACAAAAAACATCTTATAAAGCTTAATTAATCAATAGATGTCCTTTCTAAAATTTTAAACAATATAATTTTATTTTACCGTGAAAATCTGCTTGTTGCTCTTTTCCAAACCGTAGTTGTCAGTTAAGGCTCCAGGATTCCTCAAATTGTTTTACCAAATAACCTATTTTTGCAAAAATAGCTTCATATAATGTGTAACAAACCATTCCCATTACAATTGCTTTATTTCATTCAGAAGACTTTTGGTAGTCTTAATTAATTTTTAATTTTTTATTTCCATTTTCAAAACTATTGTAATTACTTATCTACTCCCGCCTGAGTAGCAATGAACTTTTAACGTCGTCAATAAAATCGTCTCTTCTATAATTACGTTCCGTACTAATTACTACCTAGGGTATTATTAGATCAGCATAGTGACATTCAAATAGCAACTGCACTCAACTCGACATCTATAGGGTTTTATAAGAACGAGTCTCTGCATTGTCAGCATCTAGAATTTTCACGTTAAGTTCTAGTTGTTGTTAATTGGGTAGTTTTCAAAGGCGCGATGCAACATTTGAAAATTTATTGTGCTAACGGCTTCGAACTACACTAATTAGTTGATGTCGTTTGCCTTATCTTATAAATATTCCAGCTTTAGTTAATCGTTTTCACGAATTCGATCGACATTTCCCAGCTATTTTATCACTCAAATTATGTTTCATTTTACTACTTGATTATTCCAGAATATGGTCAATAAACACATTTCTTATTACTTGCAAAATACAATCTTTTCAATTCAAATACCCTCCTAATGTTTTCTTAGAATATCGACTGATATTTTAAATAAATACGCTTTCATCTAATTACCAACGTATGTTTGTTATTAAAAGGAGAATGAAATTAAAATATGTACACAATTAAGTACTTTGATAACAAAATATGGATGAAAAATCTATTGACTGCTTAATTAAATTTCTTTTCGTGCATTTGTTTACGCATAATGAATACCGTTGAATGTAAACACGTTATTAAATTATCTAATTAAGGATGAAACTCTTTGAAAAATGCTCTTCTATGCGCAGAATATAGTCAAATACCATTATTCTTATCTTAAAACACTATTTGCTTGTAATTAGGTTTATGTCATAAGTATGTAAACCCTTTCAATTACGATCCCTAAGCATTTATACTCCATATGCCGAGTGTTCTCTCAAATACGCTCCTCTATACAAACAAATATTTACATAATTGTGCTTTTTTTAAAATTTGCTCGGATTTGTGGAGTTGCATGTATACGAGATGATGCTGTACGACCTCTTGATACTTAATCGCATTTATATATATATATATATATATATATATATATATATTACTCATATTTAGACCAGGGTAGAAAATTAAATAATCACATCAAATAATTTTAATCACCGTGTATAAGGAATTTCATTAAATAATACGCGTTATTAAAACCTTGAAGCATAAATAAACTCGGTCGTTTCAGTAAAAATAAGAAATTTAAATTATTTATAAGACGCTTTATATCAAAAGAAGCAGTATTGAAAAGCTCTGCGTGTAATGTAATTATTCCTAAACAAAGAGAAATTACGTGCAAAATTTATCTTAATTAACTCTATTTGGAGTAACCGGTATTAAACAAAGTGTACACATAATAATTAATATTTAAGTTGTATTCGCTAAAAATGAAAGGATAGAAATCAATTTAATTGGAGTTAATTAAACCGTTAGTAACATATAATACCTATAAAACTTGTGAAAATCCAAGATTAAAATACCACGGAATAAAGCTCTGAGAATTAATATTATTTTGAACACCTGCGTGGTTTAAATATCACATTCGGCGTAAATTTTGCAGATAATTAATGTTTCAAAGAATCTTGGGGAAAACGTCGCATAATAGTTACGAGAATTGCTAAAGCTGGTTATTTCACACTCCATGTGGACTAAAATAATCGATAATAAAGAATATCAAGTTGCACCAATAAGAACACGGTAGAGAAGGAAAGAGAAAATGCGTCAAGCAAAGACACATATTGTAGAAGGCGGGATTTAAGCAACGTCACGGGGGTCACAATTGGTTAAAAATAGGATGCAAATATCAGAGGTAGAACAACAATTTCTGTACAAAATCAATTAGTTTTTTCTCGGACATGCTTGCGTGCCGTGTGGAAATTTTCTGAGATTTGAATGGGGCGAGTGAAAATTCGTAAAAATCGACGTGCGAGCAACAGACTGGGAACATAGAATGAGGAATTCTTTAGAATTACCCGTTTTGGGGAACCGACCGACAGACAGGCTTTTTGCTATATATACCGAGATGAAGATAAACAAGCTCTCTTAGACTCTTAGACTTTTGACGATTCGATGTGTTAAAAGCTCGTACATGCGCGACTTGATTGAAGATGTTAAACCGTGCATTTTAGTTTGATTAAATAATTTAAAGTTTGCTCGTATATTTTAGTGATTCAAAATAGCTTGTTATTTACGTGCTAACATGAATGTACCTCAGTGCACTTAGATACAAGGTAATAAAATTTAGTTTCACTGTACCAATTAGCAAAATTTACAACGACGAATGTATACACAAAAGTAGGCAGTTTTGGCGTATATTGGTGACAGACGCATGAAGTTATTTGCTATTTTTCGGGGGTGTTAATAATTAAATGGTTCAAATACGTGTCTGGATCCATGAAACAAGGGTCAGATAAACACAGATGAGCTCCGGAAAGGCCCAGAAACGACTTTGAATGGATGGTGATGGAGAAAATTTTAATAGCGTAGAGAATCAGAAGCCGTAAATATAATCCTGTTGAATGGTGTGATTAACTAAAGAAACGATACTTTGAAGCTACGAGGACAGTAACCTTCAGGTAAATTATGCTATTTTGTTTGACATTTTTGTGTGTATTGAATGACTTTATAATTGATTTACTGTAAATGGACATTAGTGAAATTGTTCTAACCATAAACGTTTAATTTTAAGAGGAAATTTGCTTGTTTAAGTAAAAAGGTGTATTTTGTTTTGATGTTCGGGAATATGATGAAAATTTGGGTATGTCTTTGAGCTCAATTAGACGAACCTGGTTAATTAACGTAAAGGGGTGGTAGATGCTCCCTTTATACTAAGACTCCGGTCTGCTTATATTGTTATATTAATTAGTAGGCATCCAACAAGGACTTTAATTCTGGATGCACATTAAAATGATAATAAAATTAATCTTGAAATTTTTTTGAAAACTGAATTTTATGCTGAAATTTAATTTGAGAATTTAATGTATTCTGAATATTGATGTAAATAGAGTTAACGTTGATGTTTGTGGTAGGAATGTGTTTGTTTCTTTTATGATTGAGGATGTAAGTTATCTAGAGGAGCAGCCGAGGCGATTAACAGAAGAAAGACGACGGACCAGGTAATTCAAAAGGTTTCACAGCAATATATATATATTGTAGTGGTTTTAAAGGGCTAAATCTACGTATAAACAAAGTAATTTCAAAACACCCTGTATTAAGGAAACAACCAGAATTTACTTGCGAAGTTTATTCCAGTTAGTTCATTTTTAAGTAAGAAGTATTAACAAAATTTTTCAAATAATGATTAAAATTTAGTAGATTTGCAAAGGAAATAAACTGTAGAGGCCAATGCCATTAATTTATTAATTTAATTGAGTTTAATTGCATGGTTATTTACGTATAATATGCATAAAAGCGTGTAAAAAATCAATAATACCAAGGCGAAACGCGTTGCTAACAAACAAATATATCGGTTGGGTTGAAATACCATGAAAAGAAGCTCCTAGAAATGTTGTGTTAAAACGCTTGTTAAAATTAAACACCTGCAGGTTTTTAAATGTCAAGTTCTATTTATTTTTATAGATAACAAACAAGTTTCAAAGAATATCGGGTAACGGTCGGATGTTTTCGCATGAAACACTAATAAGGGGTTATTTAAAGCACGTCCATGTGGGTTAGATAGCAGATGGACAGGAATATCGATTTCTACCACTCAAACAAGGTGAGAAAGAGACGTAGAATATGCATAAGCAAGGGACAGCGTTAGTATAGGCGGGATTTGTAAAACGTCAATGCATAGACTATTGGTCGATATCGTTAGTCGCACATCAGACAAGACACGGGAATATTGAATATTAATTTTCAGAAAATATAACGACGTGCTGAATTTCGAGGATTTAGAAATCGGTTAAACCAAAATTTTAAGAACGTGTTATTGTAAATGAGGGACTTTGGATGAAATGCGGCCAAGAGGTGGCATCGGAAATTGTATAAATACCTTTTCAAAATATAATAAAAGCCCTTAGTATTGGATCGCTTCAGACTACGTACGAAAGTTACCACGAGCTTGTAAGTATAGAAAATTATTTTAAATTATATGGCACGGTGTTAGTCTCATAATTTGTACGCGAATTGTGCCGACTGTAAACATTTATTGAGGTGTCACATATATTTTATTTAACAAGCTCGTGTAGTGACGTTATGTAACGTGGATTAAATGAAATAATTATGAAAGAAGATAATTAATTTGGATTTGGAAATTGGATACACCGTGAAGGCAGCGCAAGCGGCTCACCTTAAATGTGGTTCTTCTACTAATAGCTAGAAGCGGCCTGCAGAGCAGAAAGAAGCAAATATACGGCATCGTCAACGGAGCAGAGATCTTCTAGAAATTCCAGGTAACGCTTTAAAATTGTGTTGTTATAAACTATGAAACTATGAATATTGGGTGACGTATGAGAGTGAATTTTGAAGGTATTGTGCATTATGTGGCGTATTGAAAATAATACGTATAACTAACTTTATTATGGTATTTAAATAGAAATCTGAAGGTGTATATAAAGCTTATTAACGTTCCATCAGGAAGTTAAATTTTGTAAAGAGTACATGGGTTTGTTTTTTTTTGTTTGTTGCAAGAGTATGCAAAGTATAAGGGCATACATTATTCATAATTAACTGGGTTATCATGAGCTCACCATACTCCAGAGTTTACGTAGATTTAAAATAAATTATAAAGAAAGAATGAGAAATAAGATATTATTTAGGGCCCATTTACTCCGGGTACATTCTATGTGTTGGATAATTTAAATTAAAATACAGGACATTAAAAAATAATTTTTATTGAGGTGTAACTTGATCACTGAAATGTGGATAATATTGAATTTTATTTGTAAATAGTGATAAATAAAAGATTGTATGATTGTTGTATTTTGTGGTTTTATTGAGAGTGTGCGTGAACGATGCAAAGCATAATAGTGAATCTAGGTATCCAAGAGGAGATTCAACTGAGCTAGCCGGAAGCAGTTGAAGAAAGCTATTCAACCGAGGAAGAGAGGAATCTGGGTAAGAAATGATTTTTTTTGAATTTTTTTTATTTTTGGTGAAATTTGTGATTTTGTATAAATTAATTTTCGAAACTACTGAGAATCCGGAGAGTTCCACAGAAATTTATGACGGCCCAACGTAGGGGCTCAAATGTATTTTTAAAACTACTGGGATCCGCGAGGTTCCACGGCAATATATATATATATATATATATATATATATATATATATATATATATATGTATAAAAACAATTTATTTTGGTTATGTTTATTTTTAATGTATTTAGAATATATTTTTTTAACTGTTTTACCTTTTATTGTACTTTAAACTCTCGTATTATTGAGACAAGAATATTCTCTCCTTTGATTCGCTCTATTTTATTGTAACCAATCTTGTGACTTTGAATTTTCTATCAAATTGATTATTGCATTATCATCGGCTATCTACTTTATTAACGTCTTTTTAAATCCAAGATCCTTCTTTTTGTTTTTGGAATGTAGTGACATTGACGTGCTTTTACTTAAAAATTTTGCATGATGTCGAGAAGTGTAATGTATGTAATTTTAATTGCAATTTATTTATTATTCATTAAAAATAGTATTACAGAATTCCCGTATATAGTTATGGACGATTTATTTTCGTCATCCGCCTGTCGTTACTTACTTATGATGACGGTAAGACTTTAGCAGATGTTTATTATTTTAATTCACGACGCCATCCTCGTGGTGTTGTATAATCTCAAACAATATTCTCTTAGGATGTTTGAAATAACGATTAAAATTATAATATTATTCCAATTTGTATTCAATATTAGTACCGTATCGTTATAATATAAAGAATTTTATGCACTACCGTATATTTTCAATCATGGTTATACAAGAAATTTTTCAACCTACAACTTTATATTCCTAAAAAAGAACAAGAAAACTAGAGGATTTCAGTTGATCTCAAGTTTGGTTTTCTCTACAATTGAAGGTGTTTGATTCCCGTTTCATCATGTTAGAGTTACATTGTTTGGTCAATAACCTTGACGGGTGTATTTTATGGTTCGAGAAACTTCAGCGACAGGTGTCAACAGGGGTTTTGCATATTAGGTGCCAACTTGTAAGTTACGATCTTCACCTCTCAGGTATGCAAATTTACTCTTATTATTTTGCACATGCAACCATGCAGTTTAAATTTATAAAATTATAATAATTAGTTTGACTAGATATCTACTTATTTCTTTCTAATTATAAAAGAAAATTAAAGTTTCTATAAAAATATTTATCTTATAAGGTATTTGCATTTCTGTTTGGTTATGATATGAATGTGATTTTGGTGTTATAGGGATTTGGGTTTCATGAAATTCATTTCTACTATTAACTGCCATGTAATGTTTGCACATTTTACCAAAGCGCAATGTTACTGCTTTGTATATTTTTGAATATTTCAATATTCAAAGTTACTTCAAAATTTGTAGTTGAGGTCATATAAAAGAATAGTTTGTTATAAAATGTTCATGCTAAATTTACCTAACTATAAGTTTACTTTACTAGCTAGATGTTCTAAAGAATTATTAATAACTTATTTTATTCCTGATATTTTGAACAGAAATATTTATTGTACTAATATTGAAGATATCCATCCGAAACAAAAGAACTTCAATTTGAGAGTTTTATTTTGACTGTATATACGATATCTGAATTTTAAACTGTATTTTCTAACAGGCACTTTAGTTTTTACGAGTCTATTATCTTTTTCATTACCACTGATGATTCAAGGATCATGTTAGCCCCGCAGCCCCCCAAAGTGTGTCTCCTACGCTTTGTCGTGCGCCTATTCTTATCTTCACAACTGAAAAGGGGTAGGGTGTAGGCTGATGGCGAAATGTTCCCAATCTTGGCGTGCTTGTTGGTGTCACGTGCTCTAGTAGGTAGTCCTGATGATCGATGTGGCTTCAGAGGTGGATCCGTCCAAGTTACGGCGAGATTGTGAGGGTTGACTTCAGTTTATCCCATTAGATTTGGTCGTCACAATGAGATAATCTTAGTGCACGGTGAGCTTGGTGATTTCCATCTTGCACATTCTTAAGTTCCTTCCAAGAAGTTTCGTAGTTTATTTAAAGAGGAACGATAGGAAGTGATTTGCTCTAGCGTTTTATACCGCGGTTTGTTTGTATTATACGTTCGGACGGTTCTATTTGTATTTCGAGGGGTATTGGACGTGTCCATTATTCGTTGAGGGGTGTTTTACGCGTGCATGCTACTTATTTGCGTGCTGCGTGCTTTTCGGCGAGTTAGTTGGTAGTATGATTGGTTGCATACTCCTACAGATCGAATGTGGTTATTCATACGCTAGTTTATTCGGTTTCGAATATAACAGCTATACAGTCGCTTACTATTATTAAAATAGTGCCATTAGCATAGAACAGTAATGGCATTAGCAATTGATCAACTGGAGGATACAGAGTGATTCCTATAAGTATGCACGTTGTTACTACAAATATGTGGTAGATGTAAGCAATACCTGTTTGTGAGACTTTCAATTTGTCCTCGATCTTTTCCAGTATGCCCGTTACAGTGTCGCTTTGCAATCGAAATCTCAAAACAAAATCTACATTAGTTAATGCATTAATGCAGTTGGTCTTTTCTTTATAACGAACAATCAGCTTTCATAATTAATATATTCAACACTTTCTTCATCGTCGTCATTTACAAAATCGTTAAATTCTGCCGTTTCGATTGTTGAAAATCAAACAACTCAAAAAATGAATTTTTCTGATTTAATTCCAATTTATTACATCCTCAATAAAAAATGTCATTTACACAAAACATAATATCTCTCCTTGCACGTGATATATCTTAGACATAGCATTTAGTTATATCTAGCAAACTAGAACTTTCAAGTGTCTTGTAAATAGCTAACGGTTATATCTTACTGGAGGTGGATAAACACTGTAACTATCAGCTACCCAGAAAACTCTTAGTTAAATTCTATAACTATGCGTTGACAAACCGGTCATAGTTGTGTTCAAACTCCGTAAGTGATCTGCTTCAGACAGTGTTCCAATTCAATAAATTATTAAATAAAATGTTCATTTTTTAACAATCGTGGCAGCAGCTGCTAAATAATTTCCACTTTCCAACTTAATGGTGGCTGTTAAGCAACATTTATATGTCTGTATATTAATCTTTGCGGACTGTTTTTAATAATTTTTGGCGATTTGCTCAGATGCCGCTGAGATGCAGGAATTGATTAATAAGTTAATGATAATGAGTGTTTTTTTTAAGTGTAGTACTAGTCGACAATACTTTCAATCTTGTTGTTTATGTTATTCTGTATAAAAATTGAGTCTTCTTTCTGTCTTATGAACAAAGTCTTTCTCAGTGCCGTAGTTTGATCACTGTTAGATCGAAATAAATAGGAGAACTATTAAAAAGTAAAGAGACATGGACTGAATTTGAACTTTAGACATCGATATTTTTTTTGTGAATCATAATTGAATATCACGATGCAATTAAAAATAATGTAGTATTTCTCTCATAATGTGCCTAAAAGTTTATGAATTAATCACTTTCAATTGTTATATAATGAACAATTGTAATTCATTTTAAAACTTGTGGTTTCCCTTTTAGAGAGATAATTAAGAAGCGCTGCAATATTTTATAACTGCTATTTGTTGGATTCCATACTGCAATTATAAAATGTGTTCAAATAAAGGTGAACTGAATGGCAGATCGACAGACTGTTGTAACTGCATCAAAATTTTCACTGAAATTGCTTTGTTCCTGAAGACTGAAATAGAAAATTATGTAGTTACATAAATAGTCTTGCAAACAGCAAGTTCTACAGTCAGTAATCTCTATAAGTAATACAAAATTTCTAAAAATAGCAATACTAGTCTAAACCTATTGCTGTAGCAGAACGTGGCAAAGGATTAAAAATTATGAATTGTTATGACATCTAAAGATCGTTGCCAGTAAACGGAAATTATATTGCAAACCTGATGGATTCTTAAAGTAACTTTCTTTTACTTTTAAAGATTCGAAATAAATTGTAAGTATAAAATTGAAAAATATTGAAATTATAAGCATACGTGTATTATGATCTTAACAGACACTAACTTACCAAGTAGTTCAATGATGCCTACCTAACCGGAAATATAAAACTATTTTATCGGTATAAGCATTTTTACAAATTTCTTTATCCTAATTCTCATTTTGCAAAAGTTAAGTCTAGAACATTGCTTGTAGTTCACTAAATTCTCGACTCTTCATGTTAGGTTAACTCCGCCTTCGGTGGGGCTGCTCCGCATGAAAATGGGGGCAGTGTCTCTGATGCCGGTCCCAAGCCCGGAAAAAGGAGGAGGGACCTAATTTATGCACTGCTGATGAATGAAAACTATTGAATTTTGGAATACGAGACCTTTAACTTGTTTTGATCAGAAATGTCATGTTTCATACTATTTTAGCAATTCCCTCTAGAGCAATTGATGCCTTCAACCTTTGATGTTTATCAATAAAATCTTTACGCTATTCATCGACATTGAAGATTACTTCAGGCATTTGGATGCACAATAATTGAACAAATAAACTTAATCTTGAGATTTTGTCTCTGAACAACAGGAAACGGATAAATATTATACGATACAGAGCCGTTACTACCATAGTAATGGTTACAAGTGATGTTGTTCGATATTAGTTTTGCGTTCATCAGCATATTGTACTATAAAATTTTTGGTAAGCACACAACTTGAGGAAGTTAAAACGACTTATTGGAAAACGCACAAATGAGGAATAAAAAGGTTTTTAAGAAACAACAAACGGAAACGCTTTGTTAGGAACGGAAATGTTTCTGATTTGTGAGGAGTACGTGCCTCTTTGCAAGTTTAGTGCTTGGTTAGAATGAAATTTTCTAGAGCTAATGGTTGATGATAATCTGAATTACCTGCTTTTCTAAAGCTTTATTTTAACTTAGATAAATAACATAATTTAAAAACATTTAACCAGCCAAAGAAAACTTTCTTTGCTGTATGTTTGTCCGGAGTAGTTTTAATTTTATCTTGGTTTATCCGTAGTTTAAAATTCAAATGGATACTCAAGTTTTTTATTTCCTTTTCTAGCCAATAATTGGATACATAGAGACCGTCGAGATTTTTCAATTATAAGGTTTACCGAAGTTTGTTTCTATATATTAATTCATCGATTGCATAAACAACCAGATCCATTCCAACGTGCAATGCTTGCAACTTGTGGCAATTTTTTAGTCGAGGCTTTTCAACTATTTTTTGCATACGTATCTTGTTGGCAAATATACAATGTTTAACGGAATTCATTTACGTGTGGTGTACGCCAAAGTTATGAACTCCACCTTCCCTAGTTCGTCTATGTCATCAGCCATTTTGATAAGAACATTCTAAGAAAAACTTTCTAGATAGTATACCTATTTAGTACTATCCCTTTCTGTAAGAACGCCCACATAGCTGAAAGTGTGTTTCTTACCATTCACAAATGCATATAGCTCGTAAAATCCAGATGCAACTAAATCGTTCCACCGACACAAAATAATTTTTTAATTTGTTCTAATTTTTTTTGTAATAAGATGTATTTCGTCGTTTTGCATCCATTTCCTCTAATTACAGCTGTTTTTTTCTCCCACTTACAGCGTATGGCGCGTATTTCCTTTACCGTAAACGCCCAGAATTTCCTACCAATAGTTACGCGTTGCCAAACAACCTCGGGGCACTTGTTAGGTGTATTAACCAACCTCGATTACGAAATAATTGTCTTTTGAGATTGTAGAATATCCTGCTGCAGATTCTGTAAAATACGTATTACCTACTTTAAATGTAGCACCTGTGTAAGATTTTTACTTTATATTAGCTGTTCTTCTTCTTTTACTATGTCAAAGTAATTTACAGGTAAATAGTTAAAACTAAACGCCGAAAGCGCATACTTTATCAACTTTTCCTTTTTTTCTGTTTTTTTTAACAACTAATTTGCAAGCCAGTCAACTTTTTTGTATTGCTGTTCCACCAATATACGTACTGTAGTAGGTTATTATACAGTGAAGACAGCTATTTTGTTGTTTGTCCGACAACTTACTACACATATTCGCAAACAATATCTAGTACATTGGCGCCTTTAGAAAGTATAGCTTACATTCTCCAATAAAACTGTACGGTCTTCTAAGGGAGTTTATACCTGGTTTGCACTGACATCATTTCCAGTTAGTTGTACAGTTGTATATTGTCGCTTCCAATCGCGTAATACTCTGTTCTTTAACCAAAGTAGACGCAAATGTTTCCCTTAAACGTACATCTGGACAACGTAGAAAATCTAGTATATGAATCCCAAGTTGTATATTAATACCATGACTTGTTATTTAACACATAAGTTTGTTGTATTTTTTAATTCTTGCATTAGCTGTTAGCCATGTTTCCCACAGTTTTATCGTGGTGAATTATAATATTGCAAGTTTCTTCGTATTCAGCCTTATAGCAAAAGTTAAATAATTATACATCTCTGTCTTGCCAAATATGCAAGCAAACTCTTGGATTATATTCACGTCAAAGAGGTAGTAATCATTTTTTTGGAGTCCGTCTGATATATTTGGCAATTCTTCCAACAAAGTTTTCAACTCAACATCTGCTAGTTTCACTTTGTTGTACGGAACACATATTGGGCTGTTAGGTTTCTTAATAATATTCTCAAGACCTTTTCCGATAATTTTTTTTACTCAGTGCCCCATCTAGTTAGTGCTTTCCATAGAAAATTAAGTTTAGTTTTAACACCATGGGTAGCGGAAACAAATCTGTCGAATTTTCCTCATAGATAGCTGTTATGTGCCACAAATTTCCTTTTTTAGGATAAAAATCCTTTTGTTTACAGACGTTCACTCTACGTCAGAGAGGTCGCAAATTTTAACTAGCATTATATTATCAACAAATGGTTTTGTTATTGACGTTTTTAGTTCATTAGTCAGAATCTGCTCGCATTTGACAACGCATTTTAAAAATATCGGTAGCCAAATTATTGTTGTACAAATTTTCTGCCAGCAAACACAATCCACCACACGTAAAGGGGTTCCGTTAAATATTTTGGATCACTTAAAACCGAGAGTCTTGCAACCTATAAGGGCCATTTATTCTCAAAACTGGTAAGCATACAACTACACAACAGTATGTGGGAGAATCAGGATTGCCTGTAATACCAACAAGAGGAAATTGAGCAAACCAACCAGATACGTATGCAACGCATAGTTGGGGATCCTCGACTAAAAGTTACTATAAGTTGCAAGAACTACATGGGGCGTCACGCAAAGAGTGATATGACAATGGGCCTCACGTTGAGACGCCGCTGGAAGAGTGCTGCGACAACGCCGCGTTGAGAGGGTCACAAAAAGAGTGCTATGGTATAGTTACAGCAATTTGTAAAACTTGAAATTGTTCACTTACCTTCCTTTCTAACTTTGCCTGGCTAGCTCAACGGAATTAACGGAGTTTGCAAAATTAAATCAAACAGCAATATTAAATCATTCATACAGTATGAAATAATTTCTCTCATAGAATAACATATAAAACATTTACAACATCGGTTCCTTCAAACAGAATAATTTCTTAGAAGTATTTATAATAAAAAAAGTTCCTTATCTTATTTAAATTTGCAGAACTAAATTTCTTCTTTTATGAATATTTTACCTGACTTTGTTTATTCCCACGCTTATAAGGTTTGTTTGGCCAAAAAATCCTTGACACGTAATGTATTAAATGGTCAGAGTATTTCGAACTCTCAACACAAACTTTCCTGGTAAAAATCCTCACAAAAAAATATTATTTTATTAACACTTTTTATTCTACCTTAAATTAAATACAAATACTCCAATATCAGTTAAAAATAAATCTAAAAGTAATGCTTGCAGAATGCACATAAACATTCGTAATTAAATATCTTCTTATTTTAAACTGACGTCAAATCACTTACAAGATTTTTCTATATTTAAAATCCTCATTTCAAACAGTAATAACCAAAGTACATTTTGCTTAAGTCTTCCTTTCAATTATTTAATAAAATTTTTAAAATAGTCTTATCTTGAAAAATTTTCCCTCTTCATTGTAATTAATAATTTCCATTTGTTTTGTAAGTTACATTTAAACATCACTTCTATATACATTATAACATGATAATTATTAAACTAAGGTATGCTTATTGCATACTTCAAATATCATCTTTGTAAAGCAACAGCTCGCGACTTAAATCTAAATGATATTTCGCACTTAAATTTATGAATTGAATGAATTTTCGTTTTTAATAAACGCTTCCTTATATATCCAAATTATGTATTTCCAGAATGTAGTAGAATAGTGTGGAACATTATAATGTAAGGTTTTTAAAAAAAAACTCATTAGCGTCTAAAATCGCGTCGTTTATTACCTCGTAATCTTTCCCATCTATTAGTGACGCGCGCTGCTTCTTCTTACTCTAACACATATACGATTATTGTGGCGTCGCGTACGAAAGATAAACAATTTTTATCGGTTATTTTATGGATTTTGTGGGTTTTTCGTGTTCCGTCCGCTTCTTAAAATAAATGTTTCATGTATTAATTATATATTTACGTCGTTCTAAATACGGATGACTTATCCTTTTATATTCCTAATATTCTAGAAAATTCTTTATTTAAAATAAATTTCTGTAATCCACACGGTAATTAATTTAAACTTTAATTGCTTTTTAATGCAAAAGGGATAGCATTTTATAAAAATATTTGATTTTACGGCAAAACGTGTTTTAGCACACAAAATTAATATTAAAATTGGGGTTTTAAATACACCTTGATTGTAGTTTTTATGCTGAATGCGTAAAGCTAGCACTATTCTATGCTATTTATAGCAAATGAAAAGCAATTTTATCAAAAATATTTTAATAATTAATAAGTGAAAATAAATGGCTTTGTATTTATTTTAAAATGATCGATTTGCGTTCGCATTGAATGCGTTTTGCAGTATCTTACAATTAATTATTTTTACATATTGAACTTACGTTATTTGCTATTTATCTACAATACACTTGTATCATATAGGGTGATTATTTATACACGCGCAATTGCATTTTTTGTTCGTAGATTTTGCTGAATAAAAGTACGCTTGTATTATATAGGGTGTAACCATGAATCTACAGAAAATTCCATTTTTCAAGATTCTTTTATATTTTGGTGGAATTTATTTATAGAATTTAGGTTTCAATGACCTCTCGTGACCCCTTATCACGTCAATATATATATATATATATATATATATTGCTATGATAAGAAGGTAATTTAAGGGTATATTAAGTCATAGGGGTTGTAAGATACATGTAAATATTATTAGCGTTTAAAATACTCAACAATTCCATCATTAAATGGAAGTAAATCGACAATTTTGCATAAAGTCAATAGCGAGCACACTGTATATAAATCATAACTAATTTTAATTCATGAAAGGAAGCTCATTCTTTAATAACCAGATCCAATTTAGCAAAAATAATAACGTGTACATCGTATAATACGTTTCAAATTAAATATACAAGTCTAAGATTGAAAAGAAAGACCCAAAAATAACGTTTTAAACACAACGAGTTTTATTAAAATAAACATGCAATCGGTGAAGGTAAACAACGTCATAATGGAAAAGAGGTTACGTGATCTGCAACTTTGTAAACCCACATAAAATCTCACATATTTGGATTTTTAAATAACAAACAACAGACGTTCGGTAACATGATAAAAATTTGAATAACAACAAACACAAATATGAGGACGTGACAAAATGTAATATAAACTTGGATTTTCTGAGGAATATCCTATATAAAATAAACGCCAACGTTTGAAATGAAACGATTTAACAAGAGTCTTGACAGGAAATTTGTAGAAAATCTTAGGCCTGCAATGATAGAGTAAAGTGCAACACCTTAATCAACAAACTCGCGAGGAAACCAATAGGACAAATAAGAGGTGTAGTCTGTATAAATAAAGCGGGCTTGATAAACAACCAGTATCTCTGTGACCAAGGCTCTAACTACGTCAGTTAAAAGTAGAATATTACACAAAGTGAGCTTAGTCAAAATAAATAATTAAGTGATATAAAAGTGAAAATTAAAGTGCCAATAAATTCAACAGAGTGGCCGTTTACTTTCAAAAACGTAAGGTAAATTATAAATTAAATCTATTTCTAATATTTAAGGATTTAAGGCTTCAAGTAATTCCAAGTCATTCCTAGTAACCACAAGTAATTCTAATAATTAAAATAAAACTAAACAAAATCTAAGACAAATACGAAGGGAAAAATTCAAGCAAATTTAATTAATCATTCTGGTCAACGAGCTGAGGCAACTACGCTAAGAAACAAATTGACAGGGTGAAGCTGTATCAGAGAATCAAATTGGAAACAATCTAGGGGTGCTGACAATCCACATACAGAGGCAGTTCTGAGAAACAAGCAGGAAAACACAGGGTATAAGACTGTATTTCAATTTTTTAACATTTGCTATTATTTATATCGAAGTATTTGTAAGGGTCATCAAAATTCTTTTAAAAATTTATGCAAATAGAAAGGTCATTTGAACGTTCAAAAGTGCTTCAAGTAAATTACAGTGGTATTTTTGCTGGCTTTAAAGGAGTATGATTTTGGTGTAATCAGATAAATATCAATATTTCATTCAGGGGTTAGTTTTTGAATACAAAATCAAAGTAAAAAGTTATTAAAATACAAAGTGTACATATTCTCGATTATCACACAAATTTTGGTTATTTTCGTTTTCATTATGCTAACAGGAGCTAGATATAAAGGGGATTAAACATTCTTTATTGTCGTGTCGTCAGGCACTCTGTGTCGATTAGACTGAGCTAGCCGAGGTATATATAAAAAGAGGTATAGGATTTAGAGACGCAGAGTAGAACCGAGGACGAACATAGCAAAATATATATATATATATATATATATATATATATATATATATATGATATATATATATATATATATATATATATATATATATCCATGAAGTTTACTCTCGATTGATGCCTAAAATTAATTCGAGCCCTACAAATTGGGTGTCATAAATTACCGTGAAGTCTCCCTTTTTCAAGCTCCACTGTTGGGTCGACATAAAATACCGTGAAGTCTAGCTGGAATACAAAACTCCACTTAACTTACTTCTCTTCAACACCTATTTTTATACTCTGACGAAGCTCCTCCTTTTAGACGCCAAAATACTCCCAGCTGTTTCCTATAGTAAAAGAAACTTAACTTCATCAGTGAAGTTCGCCACGGCTGCTCTACGGATACCTATAAAATCCTGCCCTATTTTTTTATAAAAGAAACTCGACTACAAAAAAATCCATCACAATTTATTTATCCGGCAAATCTCATAGCAACCTTTTTTAATTATTACAGCACACATTCATTAATTGCATATATCCACGTCGATTACTAATTCATTTTTATTAAATATTTCTATATACTATTTTACTTCTCTGACTAAATAAATTATTGAAAGTAAGTGGGCTTAACCCCACATCTTACTTTAAATCCCTGGTCTAATAAGAGCTCATAGTAAACCTTTTAGTACTTGTGCTAATTTTTTTTTCCACTGAAAATCACCTTAAACCCATTTACCTTTTATTAAGAAGTTGATACGCAATTATTGTATAATACAAAATTTCGACCTCAACATATTCTACATGATTCATTAAAAATATTAAAAACTCAATTTCTTTGTCCAGAGAATTCACCAAAATATACCTCTCAAAAGCACAGAATGTCATAACACCAAATAATCACAGAAATAAATGTTTTTGCAAAAAAAGTCAGTTACCTGGATTGTAGTCCAAACAGATATCTGCCATTAAACCATCGCAGACATAGTTCCCCCCCTCCCCCGACTGCACGTAACAGAATCACCTCCAGTTTATACACCATCTGGAACAGCAATTATTTATCCAAAATTATATTTCTCCAATCTACTGTAAGTCCAAATCTTCCATACATCAGCAAACGTTCCAATTACATCTACAATTCCATTTGAGTGCTCAACAAGCACCAACCACCAAAATAAGGAAGTTATTTCTACTTACTATTCCGCATGCTTGGATTTTCAAAATATATTTAACATATTTAAAACATTTATTACCACAGTACACGAACTTGTGTACGTTGAAATAATTTTTTTAAAATATCAAAACTCACTAGTCGCTTGACTTAAGTACTAAAAATGTTCGAAGCTTTAGATGAAATTTTGCAGAGGGCGACTCACTCCCTCACGGTGGCTTATATAGACTAAATCACTCCCTCTCACTAAGCTCACTTCCAGAAATACACCACTAGAACAACAAACCTTCCTGGTAAATTTCTTCAACGGCTTACGATTCTCAAAACACTCTTTACCAAACAACATTCAACCATCGTTGATTCTCAAAATTGTATCGTTAACTATCCACAATTCCGTGGAAAACTGGCAGCCGTATGCCAACCGTCTCGAAACTCTAAGAATTTTCTGTACAAAATAAACATTTTATCTCAAAAATCAAATTAAAATTTTCAACGGCCGTCGACTTCGTTGAATTCTCTCATTGCTGATACAAACACAAGCATTTAAAGCACGCTCCTCGCATGCATGTATGTACAATCACCTCGCTCTTTCTTATAACCAAAAATGTTTTGTCTTCTATTTTGCACCCTTCCTATTTTTTATGCCAGTTACCCGTTAATCGTGTCCTTGTCTAACCCGTATTTTCTATCGCTATTCCCAAGTTCACAAGTATAATATTATTCTAATACATCTATATGTGTATTCCTACCAACTATCTCCGTCTCTTCTATCTTCTTTATATTAGTCCTTATCCCCTTAATAGTTTCAAAGTCAATGCACACCTAAATTTTGTCTCACGTTAATACCTGTTAAAATACGGCTTCTCTATCTAATATCGATCGATCCATTTATACAACCTTCAACACCCTACCTCAAATACTTGTTATTTATGCGTTTATAACGATCTTGAGAAATCCCTGACATAAACTTTCTTTCCTCCTTTTTTTTTTAAATTAATACCACCAACATTTTCCACGTTTATTTTTAGCCAGAAATGACTTGTTTGCTTGCACGTTTCTTCCTAGAAACTTTAGCCGTTTATATGTTGTTTGTTGACCACACTTTCCTACCCTACGTTACATCTTTACAAGGTTAATCAATATTAAAGCTTTTCACTATGCTAATTTTATGTATACTTTACGCACTTAAAGAAATCACCCTCTTAAATTATCGATTTTTGCTACATACATAAACTGTAGCTCTCGTATTAATACACTTACAAGCTACTCCTTTAAAAATACAAATCTTTTACTCTACACTTTATAAAACTACCTAATATTCGTAATTAATATTAATATTTATGTTACAACGACCCAAAAATTAATCCTAAAGTTTAATGTACATTGTATATTCTTATACTAACGTTTAGAAAACGTCTTAAATTCTCATTGACTTTTATATTCCTGCAATATATAATTATCAGATCTATCTAACTTCTATTGTACCCTGTAAATCCACAGTAATATATATATATATATATATATATACATATATATATATATATATATATATATATATATATATATATATATATATATACAAACTTCGGTACATTTTGCGATTCGAAAATCTCGACGGTCTTTATGTATCCAATTATTATTGGCTAGAAAATGAGATAGAAAACTTGGGTATCGATTTGAATTTTAATCTACGGATAAAATTAAAACTACTCCGAACAAACATAAAGAAGGGGCAGTTTTCGGTATATAACTTGGTACTAAAATTAAGTTATATTGGACCGATGTTTGTCTGAGTAAATATTTTTAAGTTATGTTTTTATCTAATGTTAAAATAAAACTTTAGAGAAGCATTGCCTTGCTTTTTATTTTTCACAAGATTGTCATGTCACCGTGATCTTGGAAAAGTAGGTGAAATTATGTAGCCGAGAACATAACGTTGTAGGTTTTGCCTATATGATTATCCAAATTTTGTTGTTTTATTAACGAAATACATGTATTGATTTGATGTTGTTTTCCTAATTTTATCGATTTCTAATTAAGCTGTGAGATTTTTAGGTGTTTGAGGTGTAGATGGAGATGGTGTGTGGAGGTGTTGTGTAGATGCATAGCGGTTATGTGTGGAGGCCATCTGTGGAGGTTATGTTTAGGTTGTGTGGTGGGGTAGGTGATGTGTGGAGATGGAGGAGGAAGTGTTGTGCAGGGATAAACGTGGTATATGGAGGTGAAGATGGTGTGTGGAGGAAATGTACGGTGGCGGAGGTGACGGTGGAGGAAGTGATGGGGGTGTAAAGTGTGATGGAGGTGGCGCCAGACTGCCCCTAATTAGCCTACTGATTTGATTACTCTGAGTAGGAATTCGTTGCTAGGTTGCTTTTTTTTTCTTAGACGTGGTGAAGTTCTTGTATAATTTTCTTCAAGAGGCGATTCTTATGAAGGTAGTGTGTGCTAAATATTTAAACCATGAGAAACTGTTTTGTCTGGAATTAATTCAAGACTCCTGAAATCAAGGTCAGATTAGCATTTAAGTTTTGTATTTTTCTGTGAAGAACTTTATAAAAATATTTGAATGGGTTTTTTTGTCCTAATAATTTTATTGTGAGAAATTGTATTTGTAAAGGTTAACTGATTCATAACTTCATTTTGAAAATTATTATATATACAAAGGGTATTTTACACGTATATTTGATACAAGGTATAATTTAAAGAAATAAACACGGTAGTGAGAGTACGCTGACACTGGAAATTCAAGTAACTTTATTGTGAGTGTAAGTTAAAATATTTTTTTATGTGATTTACTCTGCACTAATTTCCGTTTTTAGTATTATTATTTGTAAATATTTGTACTCTAAAAATTTTAGTATAGTTTAATATACTAATTTAAAAAATACGAGCAAGAGAGTCTTTGTACTTTATCAACTGAAATAGTATATATATATATATATATATATATATATATATATATAATTATAAAGAATAAGTAAATTTAATGAGTCTTAAAATAATATCAAAAAATGAAATTTAATGCCAAGTGACTCAATATTAGCCACAAGGGCATCCTGTCGACGCGTTTCGCCCTTATTGGGGCTCATCAGGACAGGAGTAGCAAAGATGTATATTTAACACGAACACACTATGGGAAGTACAGCATCACCTAGCCCACAATTTGTGCCTTCGTGCTGTTTCACCTGACTTTGTAGGTTTAATCAACAGTTGGCACGGAGGAGATCCGGCTCAACTGCCTTTTTCCATAGCCAAAGATTATAATTATAAATAATATTCTTTATGCGTCGACAGGATGCCCTTGTGGCTAATATTGAGTCACTTGCCATTAAATTTCATTTATATATATATATATATATATATATATATCGAGCTCACAAAAATTTTCGTGCTCACTTCTGGTCTAACATAAAATTTAAAAAAAAAAATTTTTATGAAAAAAATTTTTTACCCTTTATTGGACGCCTTCAGATTTGTCTGCTCACCCTGGCTAGCTCAGCAATCGGCCTCTTTTTGAATACCTATCTTTAAGTACATACCTCTTTCATACACACACACCATCCAATGAAATTACCAAAATAATACAACTGCCACACAACCTTTTATTTACACATTTTAACAGATAAAATATTTACACTTAGGTACAAACGATTTGGTACAATTTTTACCAGCTCAATTATTAAATGCTTTAAAGTCCTTGGGTTTTAAATTATTTTTACAAAAATTCTACATGATATGAGTAGATGGGCCCCACACCACATGCAACCCTTGTTTGACTTCATACTGGTCTATTGTGAGCTCATTATAACCCAGTTTTTGTAAATGCTTTTAATCTTGCACTTTATTGAAAACAAATTTACAGACCCGTTTCCTCCTTAGAACCACAATTTATAGCCTGAATAACCTTTTATTTATCATCAATAAACCCTTTTTTATTAATCAAAATTAATTGTCTCGCACATGCACCTTTTTAAACAAGTTTTAAAAATAATAAATACGCCATCAATAAGTCAAACACACAAACACCAAAATATTACCACAAATGTTTATACAAAACAGAAATTTAAAGTTCGTTACCTGGAGTCACCTACGTTCCTCGTTACTGCTACCAGAAACTCTTGTCGATGTGTCCATCTACTCCGATGAAGTCTGAATCCACAGATCCCCACCATCTAATATCTCCGCTGCCACCCAGATATTAGCTTCGGCTCAACAGTAACATTCCATATCCATATTTCATGTATACAAATTGCTTTCAGTTTGGATTACCCCAAAATATCATCTCTTCATTTAACAATTTTGTCGTAGTAACGGCACCTTATCTAACAAGCACCAACTCGTGCAAACACTTTTATAACTTGCGGTTCGCTACAATCGCTTTTATGATTTGTAACAGGATGTTTAATGTAACTTTACTGAACACAATAATTGCTAACTGAAAGCTTTTACTATTATAGGTTGTAGATCTGAACCTGTATTCAAATCTAAATGGAAAGAAAAGAGAACTTTAATATATTCGTTCGTGTATTTATATCATTCTCAACCCCCTCTAGTGGAACCTGTTTCATACGAGAAGCTTGTTTTTGAAGCGGCTTCTTAAAATTTTGAACGTAACCGACTATAATTTCGGAAAAATTTCTCCTGTCCGTCGTGCTGTTTACATAGAATTTCGTTTCCTACCTTACCGTACGCGCGCTTCTGGAAAACTGTTCGCTACCAACCAATGATATAATTTCCTGTCGTCACAGCGCTCTACCTATCAGCTTTTATCTCTGTTCTACGTATATCTGTTGTCTCCTTTATAACCCCTCTTGAGTTACAGAAAATCGATATTGTAGTCCTCCTTCACAAATACCCGTGTATATCTTACGTGACTTCAATCGAACGCTTTATTTACACTTTTCTCTGTCTGTTTTATATTATCGATCGTTATTCCACTCACTCCATAAGGGACTTGTTACTGTAGCAGCTTATCCAAATTGACCGTTGAAAACAATTTCTATGGAATTTTGTGCTAACGTTCGTTTTATATTCTATGAACCTGACATATAACAACAGGTGTTTCTTGAAACAACCGACCGTTGAAAATAACAATTCTCGGTTTCTTCGCTTCGTAGTAATTGCATAAACCGAACGTTGGCTTTTAAAATGAACAACATTTGCGTTTGAAATGATTGAGTTTCTATGCAAGCACGCTCCTTTCTTGCTTTCATGCGTTTGATTAAATTATTATAATTACTTATGCGTATCCTTGAGTTGTTTATGTACTCTAAAACTTTTTCAATTATATAATTTTCACATTCCAATTTAAATATAGAAAAATACCTTAATACCCGTCCGTTTTCACTATATAAATTAATTAATTTGGCGCGTAAATAATTTGCTCCTGTTTCTATATACACGGTTGCTAAAATTTTATTGTTTACACCTATTTACCCTTTAAATTCACAACAATATATATATTTATATATATATATATATATATATATATATATATATATGTATGTATATAATTATTTATAGTTACGGACGCAAGGCCTAGGTACTTGGATCAACTTAAGAAAATTTAATAAAGTTAGATATCATACTATGAAGTAATATAAACTCGAGGTATGCATTTATACATTTACATTCATACTTCTTTTTTCACCCAAACATACAAGACAGACATACATTCACACGCACGCACGCACGCATATACGCACGAACGCATTTGTTTTAGTAATAAATGTTTGACAACATCACTAGGAGCTTGATTTCTAATTTTATCGAAAAACGATCTATGGTGTAACTATTCATTGTGTACTTCTGTTACAGTTTTTTTCGAAAGCTTTAGCAATCGCCATTATACCTTTCTCTATCTTTAAAAACAAGATTTTCTCCCCTCTCTCTTGCTATTTTTCTTTCTTTCATTCTTTCTTTCGCTCTCTACCACTCTCTCTTTCTCTATTTTTTCTCCCTCCCGCCGCCTCTCATGCTGCTCACTCGCTTTCTCGCTCTTCTTTTTCTCGTTTGTCGTTGATTGCATCGAAGTATTTATAAGCTCTTTTTCTATTCAAAGCAACGGTAGATGACCACCTTTGCTCTGACTGAGCCTTACTCGCGAATACATGAATTCAGTTCAGTGTTGAAAAACTGTGCTCAATAGATGCAGTTGTAGACGAAACCGTAAATATTAATGATATTAAATTATATAATTCTGTTAATACAATTTTTTCATAACGTTATTAATTATGATATTTTTTATGCTTGAGAGTGACTTGCCAATATAGTCTGAACATGAATATAAATATTGCAATTCATATGTAATGTACATAAATCAAAACATCTTTCATAAAATTTACTTAGTTTCTCCATGAATATGGAACATTTTCTTTGGTAAGTAATGTACAGTGTTTACAACTTCATCATCTGGTTGGGAATATGTTAACTGATTCGAGTAATTTAACTATATAATTTGAAAGCACCATTAAAAAATACTAATTAAATAAAAAATAACAAAAATTACAAAAGGCGGTCAAAGTGACAGACTATATAATTGCTGCTATTTTGCTACCGTGGTTATAATTCGAATTCTTCTTTATTCAAATAAAATTGCGTTATACTCTTTATAGGTCTCTTTTTAACACGACCTTGTATTTGCAACCCGCATGGATGTCATGGATTCTCCATAAATTGTGGGTTAATTCTTGAAAAGTGATTATTTTGTCACAACTTGGATACATACAAATCAAGAGCATAGATTCAGATTAATTGTTATACTAGAAATACTTAAACATAATTCCATAAATTATAGAAAGTAGTTTTAAGGAAGTAATCTGAGCAATTAAATCTTAACTTATGTTTATCTGGTTTTTGAAAAAGAATAGGCTTATGGTTACCTCATTTAATAGAACTCATTTAGTATATTATATGTTAAATAAATTAGAATTTCCGTTTTATTGATATTGCTCTAAAATTACGTCATGAATCATTGAGTTCATGGAACTAATTCCATCAATTTTGACATCATCTAGTGATTGATTTTATTGGACGTTGTTAACATACAAATATAAATTGTTGTGTTGCAAATTTGTTAATATTTGTTAAACGATCTAAGTATTTATAATTCCCAAAGATTTTCTAATATTTGCGGTGTGATTGACATTTCTATCTAGAAATAAACACGGAAGTTTGAAACGGAAGACGGATGTGCAGATTTGGTCGAAAAACTGCGATTTGGAGGTGACGTACTTTATCAAAGGATGTCTTATTTTTACAGAACCATTGAAAATGAATATTGCGGTTGAAAGTTATTTATAAAACCCCTTAAAGGAACGTAATCAAATTGAATTTATTTTAAAAAATTTAGATTATGACTTAGAATAATAGAATATACTGATTGCTCCATTTTCTTGTATTTTGATATTGAGTGTTCTGACATTGGGAGTTCTCAAATATTTATTATTTGTATTTTAACAGACGCTAATGAATTTGAGGAATAACATTGCACGGGTTAGTGTTTAAGTCATCAAATGAATTTGTATCGAGGAAGTAGTTTCTCTGTTTCGAGAGACAATTTTTTAAAAGAATATGGTAAAAGTTAGAACATCTTATTTATAAGATGTTCGTTTAGGAAACCGTTGTGTTTCTACTTTTATAACCGATCGATTATCAGCAATAACTGTATGTGACGCGTTCAAAACGATTTTTGCAACTAGCTATTTTACTTGAATAGCATTAACTTTAAAAAATCTTTAAACGCCTCAAACATATTTGTTCAACTTCAAATATTCAGAACGAATGGTTTATTCTTTTTAAACATATCAGTTAAAAATTGTTATTTAAGTGTATAGCTACTTAGATCCACGGTGAAGGTGTCCATGAGTAATTTTTGCACATCTTACTACAGCAGTTTTATTACTTTTTTTTTTGAAAAATCTGAAATCTGGTCTCCACTTTGTATGAATTTTCTTACTAATTCAAAATGGATTACGAAATAGAGATGTGATCTTGACAAAAATAAACCACAACAACACTATCTTTGAATACCTTGAGATTTTGAAAATTATCTGGTTTTACGATTTATCTTATTTTCCAGAGTATCTTTCTCCAAATTACTTTTTCCTCCAAGAGCAAACAAACTGCCACTTCTTCGAATCTTTTACGGATGTCACGAATCGATTCTTTCTCATTAGTACAAAAGAATTGTCTTTGGATGCTTTGATCTCTTGTTAAATCACATACCTCGTCACGCGGTCATTTTGAGGAAAAACATTGTCACCTTTGATTCTCATACTCCTAAAACTCCTAACAAGTTACTTTCCTGAGTTCAAACCTCTTAAATGTAGAATCAAAGTTCCCAATATCTCAAGTAGAACAACTTTTTAAGTCACTAATAGTGTCAAAACATCTGCAAGATATTGCCAGTTACTCCTAAACATCCAGTCTTAATTTTTATTCGATCTCAAAATATTTTAATTTATACAAATTTTTTCATTTCGACGGACCCGAATATTTCTAGAACAAAAATAAGATTTTAAGATTATGTTGGAGGCGAATATAGATCATAGAATACTATCTATATAGCAAGAAAATGGAGAATTTTTAGTATAGACTCATGATTGACTACATAACTTAGAAAACGCAGGAAAACAAAGCTGACTTTTAAAAGAGAACGAATTGAAAAGAATCTGTTACGTTTTGTTTGGGGCAGCCACGTTGGGCGCCAAATTTATGCTACGTTGGCTCGTAGCCGTGCGTAACACAAAGAAAAAAAACAAAGAAATGACCGGGCTCAATCGGAGATTAGGGGGGGTTGTAGAAAGTAGACTGACAAATAATGTATGCGGCGGTAAGGAGTTAGTGACAATACCTGCAAGAAAATTAGTTAAGCAAACCTGAAAAAAAAAGAATAAGCATAGCATGCTGATCGAGCATAGATTGTTCAGTACTTTGTAGAATGTAAAAAAAACTGTTTGGATAATCTATATAATATAACAACGGTAAAAGCAGTACAAAAATGTTTATTACAAAGTGAGGTAATATTGGGGAGTAGCAGAAACGTTTCCTCACACACCAATTAAACATAAATCAGACAAAATGTTAAAAAAAATAAATAGGTAAGACACAATTGATATGAGTAATTCAGTAGTATTGATCTTTCTTTCTTTCTTTCTTTTTTTTTTATGTTTTAAAATATCATGCAAGTCTTTTGTAAAAGGTATCAGAACGACAAATATATGATAAAGCAACGGATAGATATTTAAAGTAATAACAAGTAGGAAATAGTTCAACTTACAAAAGTCCTTCAGCAACGCTTCCTTGCAACGGAAGTGTGAGATTCACGATGTCCTACGCTAACGAAGCACTTCACCCTGGACTGCGAGGGTGTTGATGGAACTTATCACACGTCACACTAATCACACCTACGCATTTCACTGGGGTTAGCAGCAGACACCATCACGCGACGGAACTATGTAGCATTGATAAATTTCTTGTTAATTCTATTTCCTGAGACAATAATTTCGAAATATTTTGTAGCACTAGTTTAATTTCAACTGGGATCAAATGTATATTATTTTCATAAACCTCCAAAAAGCAGTGAGAAACTTCAACCAATACCTTTGTAAACCGGTAATCTGTTGTATTTCGCAAATAACGAAATTTGCGCAAGCAATGATCTATTTTAGATTCTTTGGTGTTAGAAAAATGCAGAAACTACAGTATCCACTGTATTTAAATAATCCAAAGTATGCACTAATCTGATAAAACAAAGGGACACTAGACTAGATCCCACACATTAATCCTAAAGAAAGAATCGGTCAGTTTAGCAAGTTCTACGACTATTATTTCACAAGACAAACAACTAAAACCACAAATTAGTAAAGTACGCGTATCACTAAGTCAATGTTCCGTAAAAAAACGCACGACAAGTTTTACTACTTTTATTTCTAACAGAAAAGCAACAAAAAACAATTAGTAGAGTAATGCCCATCGCTAAAACACGTCCGTCACTGACCTTACCACAACACTTGTGGTCAACCAAACACGTTACATCTAAAGCATACTTTCTTCCAATGTAATCAGAACTACACTGCCCTCTAATCTGTTTATATAAAATAGTTGTTACCCATAACATCTGAGCGTCTGTTATCTCGACTTCGATAATACATAAAGGAACAAAATTTATAAGAACGGCAGGCCAAGAACGATGTAATTTATAATTAATGAAAATCAAGCTTCAATTAATCTATCTTTAATTAATACCCACGAGTTCCATTGCATACAATTCTGAATTATTCTGAAGTATTTACTTGATACAAACAGCGATCCAAAAACGATGTATTTTAAGAATTGAGTATAGCGTAAAATGTTAAATTACAAAACTGCCCGTTACAAATCTAATAGATTTCGACAAACTAAAAACATCAGGGTAATTGGTTGAGTGTAGATTGGAAGTGTGCAAATTGTAAATAGCTATATTCACGAAATTAACACAAAATTTATAAGGATGGATCTATAGTCAGATTTACGAAAGTGTTGGAAACAAAAAGGATTAACGAAGTATGAGTGAACAACTAATGAAGTTGTGGTATTATATGAAAAAAAAGAAAATATAAAAATGAGTTTACACAACAAAAGAAAAAAGAAAAAAATTTGTAGGATTAAGAAATGGAATTAACAGGACATATAGAATTGCACAATGAAATTTTATTAAAATGGTGTAGTTTTGAAAAACGACGATATATATGATATATATGATATATATGAGTAATATATATTACTCATATTTAGACCAGGGTAGAAAATTAAATAATCACATCAAATAATTTTAATCATCGTGTATAAGGAATTTTATTAGATAATACGCTTTATTAAAAAACCGTGGAGAATAAAAATTCATTCGTTTCATTAAAAATAAGCGATTTAAATCATGTACAAGACGCTTTATATCAAAAAAAGCAGTATTAAAAAGCTCTACGTAAAGAAACAAAGAGAAATTACGTGCAAAATTTATATTAATTAACTCTATTTTAAGTAACCGGTATTAAACAAAACGTACAGATAATAATTAATATTTAGTTAGGATTCACTAAAATTTAAAGGGTATTAATTTTAATTGAAGTTAATTGAACCGTTAGTAACATATAATATCTATAAAAACTTGTAAAAACCCAATAAAATGCAAATCGTAGAGGGGTTAGTTAGAAGTAGGATGTTTAAACACCTGCGTATTTTTAAAAAAAGCTCATTCTGCGTAAATGTTGCAGATAATTAATGGTTACAAAGAATCTTGGAGAAACCGTGGCTTAATATTCACGGGAAGGCGCGATACGGGGTTATTTAACCCAGATAGTCCACATGGACTGAAATAATCGATAATAAGGAATATCAATTTGCACTAATAAGAACAGGGTAGATAGAGACAGATAATATGCACAAGACCGAGGCACATATAGTAAAAGGCATGAGTAGAGCAACGTCATGGGGTTGCGATTGGTTGAAAGTAAAGGCAAAATTTGAGAGGTAAAATAACATTTCTGTATAAAATTCAATTAGTTATTTCCAGACGTTGCGTGCCGTGTTGAAATTTCTGAGATTTAACTGGGGCGAGTGCAAAATTCGTAAAATCGCATGCCGGGCTGCGGAATGGGAACATAGCAGGCGAAATTCTTTAGAATTGTCCGTTTTGGAGACTCGACCGACAGACAGGCTAACCTCTATATATACCCAGGGAATATGAACAAGCTCTCTTAGATCTTCGACTTGATTCAACGCGTTAAACAGTGCTTTTAGTTTTCCGGTTTTGATTAAATAATTTTAAACAGTTTGCTCGAATATTTTTGTGATGTAAAACAGCTTGTTCTTTACGTGCTACAATAAATGTACTTTAGTGCACTTAGAAAAGAAGATACAAGGTAATAAAGTTAGTATCACTGTACCAATTAGTAAAATTTACAACGACAAATGAATACACCAAAAGTAGGCAGTTTTGGCGTATATTGGTGAAAGAAGTATGAATTTCTTTGCTATTTTCGGGGTATTAATAATTAAATGGTGCATAAACGTGTCTGGATCCACAAAACAAGGTTCAGATATACACAGATGAGTTCCGGAAAAGCCCTGAAACAACTTTAGATGAATGGTGGTGGAGAAATTTTAAAAGCGTTGAGAATCAGAAGCCGTAAATATAACCCAGTTGGAGTGGTGTGATTAACAAAAGGGACGAGGTACATTGAAGCTACGAGTGCAGTAACCTTCAGGTAAATTATACTATTTTGTTTGAACTTTGATGTTTTCGTGTGTGTTGAATAACTTTATAATTTATTTACTTAAAATGGACAGTAATGAAGTTGTACTAACAACAAATTTTTAATTTTAAGGTGAAATTTGCTTGTTTAAGTAGAAAGGGGTATTTAGTATTTATGTTCTGGATTATGATGAAAATTTGGGTATGTCTTTGAGCTCAATTAGACGAACCTGGTTAATTAACGTAAAGGGGTGGTAGATGCTCCCTTTGTACTCAGACTCAGGTCTGCATATATTGTTATAGTAATTAGTAGGCATCCTATAAGGACTTTAATTTTGGATGCACATTAAAATGATAACAAATTTAAATCTTGAAATATTCTGATACTGAAATTTATGCTGAATTTTAATTTTGAAATTTTAATGTATTGTGAATATTGATGTAAATAGGGTTAACGTTGATGTTTGTGGTAGGAATGTGTTTGTTTTTTTTTATGAATGAGGATGAAGGTTTATCTAGGGGAGCAGCCGAGGCGATGAACAGAAGAAAGTCGACGGACCAGTTAATTTAGGAGGTTTCACAGCAATATATATATATATATATATATATATATATATATATAACAATTAATTAAAAGTGACGACCAGCAGTGTATACAATTAATAATTACCGGTTATTTGGTCTTCTAGTAATAAAACTCTATTTGTTTTTTACCGAGCTTTTGATTTATTTAAAATCTTCTTCAGGGTGCTGTAAAGTAACTGTGAGTGTCATTAACATAAGAATTCTAAAATATTACTTACAAAAACTGGAGTTAAAATACTATCTTGGCTTTGATAATTATCATTAAAACTTAAAATAAATAAATTATATAAAACATTTGATAAAAGTACAAGAAACAACTATTCACGTCTATCACAATACACGTTACAAATTAAAATAAAATTTGGCTTTTAAAATATCAATTCCATTGAGAACCAAAACATAATTAGTACGATAACATTATTGAAGTGCATGGTTGATTATCTGTATTTACCTTATGTTGTTTGATTTCCTGTACTTTATGATAAAAGTCTGCGATTAAAAAAATGGAGTGAGAAAATTTGATCTAAGATGAAAATGGATGGTGTACCTTCAAATTCAGCGTATACATAAAGAAAACAGTAAACAAGATTAAAGGACATTTTAAAAGCAAGGATTAAGATACAATGAGCAACATTTGAAATGTTTAGATATGTAGATGACAAAGGAATTTAAGTTGAAAAGGGAGGCGATTATAAATAATATTAAATGTTATAAGCAAAATGTTTATTTCTGACTATCGAATAAAGAACTAATTTAGAGGCAAAACGAGAACAATGAAAAATAAAAAAAAATAAGAAAGAAATAAGTCTATAGTTAGAACAGGCAATTGTACTGAAGCTGGTAAAAGGATTCTGTTATTGAAGCAGAAAAGTAACCAAGATAGTCGTAGTAAGAAAGTTTTAAAGAATGACACTTGAGAAACACCTTTTAACAAAAACTGGAAATATACTTATATCGAAAGCAAGCATATGGCTTAGAAGAAGCAATTCGAAACTTGTCTGAAATAGCTCGGCATAAAATCTAGACCTTAAGCAAAAAAGAAAGAAATAGAAAAGGGCGTTAGAACTTTTTGAAATATGGCGTTGTAAGGAAATGATGATGGTTAGTTGGAAAAAAGAAGTAGCAAATATTATAGTTTTAAGTCTAATACATGGTCACCAAACCTTGATTAATAAGTCATGCAATTTATGTTCAATTAGTAATAAAAGGAATAATACATGAAAGAATGTGTTACGCAACCAAGACTATAAAGGCATGCAATGTATGAAAAAGCGTTGCCGACGATAAAACAGGCCAATGTGCTGACACCATTGGTGTCTCGAGTAGGCTTCGGTAAAGCTTAGTACGCGTATTGATACCTGCACGCTAAGCAATTTTAGTAGAAACAAGCACAAGTACGACCCTGTAAGTACTTACAGTTTCCTTCAATTATTAGTAATTCAATGAAATGGATAGTTTAACGCAATTTATGCGTTCATGTGTTATTGATGAATTAAAGTATAGTATAGATATTTATATATATATATATTACTCATATGTAGACCAGGGTAGAAAATTAAATAATCAAATCAAATAATTTTAATTACCGTGTATAAGGAATTTCATTAAATAATACGCTTTATTAAAACCTTGAAGCATAAATAAACTCGGTCGCTTCAGTAAAAATAAGAAATTTAAATTATCTATAAGACGCTTTACATCAAAAGAAGCAGTATTGAAAAGCGCAGTGGATAATTTAATTATTCCTAAACAAATGGAAATTACGTGCAAAGTTTATATTAATTAACCCTATTTTAAGTAACCGGTAGTAAAACAAAACGTACAGATAATAACTAATATTTAGTTAGGATTCACTAAAAATTAAAGGCTATTATTTTTAATTGGAGTTAATTGAACCATTATTAATAATAAGCATAAAACTTGTAAAAACCCAATAATAGTCAAATCGTAGGAAGGTTATTTAAAATGTTACGTTTGAACACCCCTGCGTGTTTTTAAAAGGCAATTTCAAGTTAATTTGTTTGGATAAACATATTGATTCTAAGGATATTGGAAACGATCAGATGCTTTAGCAGGAAATACAGAACACCTGCGTATTTTAAAAAGCTCATTCTGCGTAAATTTGGCAAATAATTAATGTTTCAAAGAATCTTGGAGAAACCGGGACTTAGTATTTACGAGAATGTGCGATACGGGTTTATTAAACCCAGATAACAGTCCGCGTGGACTAAAATATAATCGATAATGAAGAGTGTCAATTTGCACCAATACGAACAGGTTAGAAAAGGAAAGAGAAAATGCGTCAAGCAAAGACACATATTGTAAAGGGCGGGATTTAAGCAACGTCAAGGGGTTGCGATTGGTTAAAAATAGGATGCATATATCAGAGGTAGAACAACAATTTCTGTATAAAAGTAATTAGTTTTTCTCGGACAACTTTGCGGGCCGTGTTGAAATTTTCTGAGATCTCAATGGGGTGAGTACGAAATTCATAAAAATCGACGTGCAGGCTACAGACTGGGAACGTAGAATGAGGAATTCGTTGGAATTACCCGTTTTAGGGAACAAAGCGACGTGTCGGCTATTCGCTATATATACAGGCGTGAATATGTGTTTCTCTCTCTTAGACTCTTAGACTTTCGACGATTCGATGCGTTAAAAGCTCGTGCATCCGCGACTTGATATTAAACAGTGCATTTTAGTTTGATTAAATAATTTAAAGTGTGCTAGTATATTTTAGTGACTCAAAATAGTTGGTTATTTTACGTGCTAACATGAATGTACTTCAGTGCACTTAGATACAAGGTAATAAAAGTTTATTATCACGGTACCAATTAGTAAAATTTACAACGACAAATGTATACCCAAAAGTAGGCAGTTTTGGCGTATATTGGTCATATTGGTAAAAGGAAGTATGAATTTCTTTGCTATTTTGCGGGGTGTTAATGACTAAATGGTTCGTAAATGTGTCTGCATCCACTGAACCAGAGGCAGATATACACAGATGAGTTCCGGAAAAGCCTAGAAGACAACTTTAAATTAATGGTGATGGAGAACATTTTAAAGCGTTGACAACTTGAAGCTGTAAATAGAATCCGGTTGGAATGGTGTGATTTACAAAGGGACGATTACACTGAAGCTACGAGGACAATAACCTTCAGGTAAATTGTACTATGTTGTTTGACATTTTTTGTGTATTGAATGACTTTATAATTGATTTACTTTAAATGGACATTAGTGGAATTTTTCTAACCATAAAAATTTAATTTTAAGATGAAATTTGCTTGTTTAAGTAAAAGGGTATTTTGTTTTGATGTTCGGGAATAGGATGAAACTTTGGGTAGGTCTTTGAGCTCAATTAGACAAACCTGGTTCAATTAACGTAAAGGGTGGTAGATGCTCCTTTATACTCAGACTCCGGTCTGCTTATATTGTTATATTAATTAGTAGGCATCCAACAAGGACTTTAATTTTGGATGCACAGTAAAATGATAATAAAATTAATCCGGAAATTCTTTTAAAACTGAATTTTATGTTCAAATTTAATTTGAAGATTTAATGTATTCTGAATATTGATGTAAATAGAGTTAACGTTGATGTTTGTGGTAGGAATGTGTTGTTTAATTTTATGATTGAGAATGGAAGTTATCTAGAAGAGCAGCCGAGGCGATTAACAGAAGGAATCAACGGACCAGGTGATTTAAAGGTTTCACAGCATTCTTGACGCCCAAACTGTGGGGCTCGAATGTTTTTTAAAGGGCCAGTACCTAGAGATATGAGAAGATTCACAGCATTCTTGGCGACCACAACGTGAGGGCTCGAGTTCCAAATAAAATTTTTGTTATTTTATTCCAGGAAACTGGCGATCTGAGAGAGAGTTTCTGGTTGTGTATAAATTTAAGAGTATTTTAGAGTGTGTGTGAGTGATTTGAACGTATGCAGAGAAAGGAGTGGTTAAGGAGTCAAGGAGTGGAAATTGGAAGTAACGATAGTGCATTGTGTGAGAAAATTTCGAAAATGGAAGAAGCTGGAGGCAGTAGAGATCAGTCGAGGACGGAATCAGGGGATCAAGGAAACGAGATGATAATGAGAATGCTAGAGAGGATGAATGAAGAATCGAATAGAGCGAGGGAGGAGTCTAACAGAAAACTAGAACTGCTAAGCGATGAATCTAATAGAGCTAGGGAGGAGTCCAACCAAAAATTAGAGCAGATAAGCGGGAAAATTGAGCAGTCGACTAAAGAATTTACAGAGTTTAAAAATAGTCTTACCATAAAAATGGGGGAGGTTGAAAATAGGGTTGAAAAAAATGAGCGTGATATTACAGGTCTTCGACAGGAAATGGGACATTTAAGGTCCGAAGTACGCATTTTTTGTGAAGAAGAAATAAATGTAAAAATGACTGAAGTAACGGACTCATGTAGGGATCAGTTAAGCAGGGTAGAACGCGAAGTTAGTAGTATTAAATACAACATATCAAATTTAACGGGGGAAGGTCCCAGATTTTATACAGGTGGAGTATCATTGGACCAACACATGAAGTTTTATGGCGATAACAGAGTAAATCCACAAATTTTTATTAATAGTGTAAGAAATCTAGTGGGAAATTTATTTGACGAACAGACTAAACTAAATACGATAAAGGCTTTATTAAAGGACAACGCGGAAGCATGGTACAATTTAGTAGGACAGGACATAGACACGTATCAGGACTTTGAAAACAAATTTTTACAACATTACTGGAGTGACCACAGACAAGACCAGGTACGGGACGACTTGATTACAGGAAAATTTAAGGGAGAGTTTGCAGGATCTAGGGAGCAATATGCCATCCGCAAGTACAGTGTGGCCAAACAACTGAATCCACCATTGACGGACAGACAGATTATCAAGTACCTATCACGACATTTTGAACAGGAAATTAGACAACACGTGGCCTTACAAAACATCACAGAACGGGAGACATTTTAGAGTATTTACAGAGATATGACGATGTATGTGTTGGACGGACAAGAGAGATACGAGAACGAAACGTTAACACAGTTAGGTTTGACAACAGGACACCGAATTATCCGAGACGGCCTGACTACAACAGAAATTTTCGACCGAATTGGGAACGACGAGGACAGGAATACAGGAGCAATAGTGCGACTAGGGGACCGACGCCAAGACCTAGTTACACGAGACAGAACAGTTTACCGGAAGTAAACAGGACTGTGACCAGCACGCCGAATAGAGATAGGGACACGGATATTAACACGAGTAGGACGTACGCACAGGTTGTAGAAAGACAACCAGGACCAAGCACGGAAAACAGGATGGGACAGGATTTTTAGAACGTGACAGACCACTAGATTTCTGTGTAAATGTATACGAACATCCACGTGAATTTTTCAAAATTGAGGAGGAAGTAGAGCCAGAAACTGAGGAAAAATTATGTTTGCCAATTATTAATTTAGAAATTTTTGAAAATAATGTAGAAGTATTACTTGATACAGGGGCAGAGGCGAGTTTAATATCGGAGGAATTCGTCAGCAAAATTAGGGATAAGGTTTGTGATAGAATTATGCCTATAAAGCGTAGCCATTTAGTAGCTCCAAATAAAAAGAAGTTTGCTGTAGTAAATAGTGTTGTGGTGCTTAGGATAGATATAGGAGGTTTAAGCTGTGAACAGGAGTTTGTAATTGTACCTGGACTGAAGTTTCAGAGCATTTTAGGTGTTGACTGTATGATGAAGTTAGGGGTTTTGATAGATATGGAAAGGAAGGTAATAAGAATTAAGGATAGGGTAGTGCCATGGAAGGCAGTTATGAAGTCACAGAGGATGACACGGGGTTTAGTATTAATGTAGTAGAGGTAGAGGATGATGAAGGTAAACAGATCAACACGATAAGATGTCCAGAGGATAGGAGAGTAGAGGTTCAAGCTTTATTACGAAAACATGCAGAATTAGTGGGGTAGAAGCAAGCACAGCGTTAGGCTATGAGCACAGATTGGAAGTGGATAATTCAGAACCGTTCAACGCAAAGGTTTATCCAATTCCAGCAGCATATCGGGAGCAGGTAAAGGCAGAATTAAATAAAATGTTGGAAGATGGCATAATAGAGGTATCAAACACTCATTTCATAAATCCGTTGGTGGTAGTTAAGAAAAGGATGATAGCATTCGTTTATGTTTAGATGCACGAAAAATTAACCAACGGACCAAACCGCAATTCCATTGTCCACCATCCATGGACACACTTTTGACGAGATTAAGTGGCAAGTTTATTTTTAGTAAATTAGATTTAAGGAATTCATTCTGGCTGATTCCATTACACAAAGATTCTAGAAGGTACACAGGATTTTCCGTAGAGGGAAAAATCTATAATTTTAAGGTAGTACCGTATGGTTTGTCAACGTCAAGTGCAGCATTAATTAAGGCAATGCAAGCAATTTTAGGAGCATATGAGCAATTCTGCATACACTATGTGGATGATATTTTAATTTTAGTGAAACTGAGGAACAACATTACTCTCATTTAGAACGGATATTATTAGAGCTTAAATTAGCAGGATTGAGGCTGAATATAGAAAATGTGAATTTTTTCAAAACCGTTAAATTTCTGGGGTATGTGGTGAACACTCAAGGTATGTGTATCGATAAAGAAAGATTGTCCGAACTTTTGACATATCCGAGACCTAATAACATTAGGAAATTAAGAGCTTTTTTTGGGGGTCCTTAACTTTTATAAAAAGTTTGTACCGGGATTTGCTGAAAAAGCGGGTCCATTGTTTAAACTTCTGAAGAAAGGAGTACGATGGAGTTGGACGGAGAGTCAAGAGGCAGCCTATTTAACACTGTTGGAACAATTTCACGACCAACTAATTTTGAGGCATCCCAGATTTGATGTAGGTTTCGTACTGAGGACGGATGCATCGGATAGTGCGTTAGCAGCAGAGTTGTATCAAGTACAAGAGGGGGAAGAGGTGCCCATATCTTTTGTTTCACGCACACTGAAGCCGCATGAAGTAAATTACACGATTAGTGAAAAGGAGATGGCTGCAGTGGTGTTTGGTGTTACGAAGTTAAAATTTTTTGATAGGAAGACATTTTGTAATCGAAACGGATCATTCGGCGTTGTGTGCGTTGATGAATACGAGATTTTCCAACAATCGAGTATATCGATGGGGTTGTTACTACAGGAGTTTGACTTTGAGATTAAATATATTAAGGAGAAAATAATTTTATAGCAGACGCGTTTAGTAGAAACAGGGACATGGATAACAAAAGACCGTGTGACATCATGATTGCCATGAACAGTCTACTACAAAATGATTCAGTATATGGAGAAGAGGAGATCTTGATGAACCAGAGGCAGAGTGAGGAGCTACAGATTGTTAGAACGAAGTTAGAAAACGAACCGGGATTTAAAAATTTCCATATGAGAAACGGCTTTTTGTGTAAAAAAATTCAAGAATTAGAAGTGTATGTAGTGGATAGGGTACAAGCAAAATTAATTATCAAAGATCTGCACTTAAGATATGGTCACATAGGAATCCGAAAGACATGGTTAATTTTAGGAAACGTTTTTCAACTAAAGACTTAGGATTAGTAAAGTCAGTCATCAACACTTGTCACTTATGTACTTTAGGAAAGTACAAAATAGTACGAGTCAGGATGTGGTACAAAGTATACACGTACAAAATCCCTGGACTTAGTTGCTATTGATTATTTGAGCAATCTAGTCCGAAGTACAAAGGACACAAACATGTGCTGATTGTGACTGATGTGTTTTCGAAATTTACCAAATTATATCCCACTCGGGATTGTAACACAGTCGGAACAAACAAGAAATTGGAACAATTTTGTAGGAAGTAGGAACTTTTAAACGGGTATTAGCAGACAATGCTACTTATTTTAATAATCAAAGATTTAGAGATTATTGGGAGAGGCAAAACATTAAAGTGGTGTTTTGTAGCATAAGGCATCCTCAAGCGAATCCAGCTGAGCGATATATTCAAGAGACGGTTAAGTTTTTGCGTTTAGCTTCACATAGGAATCATCGTTTATGGGAGGACAATTTGTCCAAGGTTGAATCTTTTATCAATGAAACCCTAGTACCGTGACAGAAACCAGTCCCATCATGCTGATCAAGCAACAGTATCCCGATAGACCATGGCAAATTGTGCCTAGGGATGATGAATTCCAACAACTTTTGGTAGATGTGAGGAGAGGTTAAGGAAGAGAGCTGAAAAATATACAAGGAAGATGAACGCAAGAATTAGAAAGAGGGTAAAATTTAAAGTGGGAGACCAGGTAGTAGTAAAAAGCTTGAGAGTAGGGAAGAGAGATAAGATGACATGTGCTAAACTACACTTGCCATATGAGGGACCTTTTGAGATAGGTGAAGTAGTAGGAGTGCACATATTTATTAAGGAAGTAGGTACGGGAAATGAGAGGACGGTTTCACGTCAACCTACTATTCCCTTATACCGGAGAACCAGCACCACAGGAGAATTAGGAATAGGATAGTTAGACGAAAGACTTGGAGGGTCAAGAAGAGAGTTAGATTTAAATAGGATAGGGATAGCATAGGTGTATATAAAAGAGTAGAAGTAAGTGGTTATAGAAAATAAAGCTAGATATAGGACATATATGGGAGATAATTAGGAATAGGTTTAGGATGAGGATAAAGAGTAAATGTAGGAAGAAAATAAGATAGGTTAAGTATAGATATTTTATATAAGATTAGTGGAGAGTTAGGAATAGAGTAAGAGTAGGATAGGCATATAGGATTAGGTAGGGGGAAGTAAAGTATAGTGAAGAGTAGTTAAAAGTTAGGAATAGGATAGGTATATAGGATGTATATAGGATTAGATGGATAAGTAGGATGAAGTTAGGGATAATTTCAGTTTATAGAAGTAGGTGAGAGTTAGGAATAGGATAGGGATATAGGATAGGTGTAAATATTTTTTGGATTGGATACAAAGTAGGTAAGTTAGATAGATAAGGATAGAGAGAGATAGGCAAAATTTTGTAAAGATTTTTGGCAGTCTAAATATTTGATATTTGCATTCAAATAAGTGGGATTATTTGTATTCAAATAGGGGGAAAATACTCATATTTAGACCAGGGTAGAAAATTAAATAATCAAATCAAATAATTTTAATTACCGTGTATAAGGAATTTCATTAAATAATACGCTTTATTAAAACCTTGAAGCATAAATAAACTCGGTCGTTTCAGTAAAAATAAGAAATTTAAATTAGCTATAAGACGCTTTACATCAAAAGAAGCAGTATTGAAAAGCGCAGTGGATAATTTAATTATTCCTAAACAAATGGAAATTACGTGCAAAGTTTATATTAATTAACCCTATTTTAAGTAACCGGTAGTAAAACAAAACGTACAGATAATAACTAATATTTAGTTAGGATTCACTAAAAATTAAAGGCTATTATTTTAATTGGAGTTAATTGAACCATTATTAATAATAAGCATAAAACTTGTAAAAACCCAATAATAGTCAAATCGTAGGAAGGTTATTTAAAATGTTACGTTTGAACACCCTGCGTGTTTTTAAAAGGCAATTTCAAGTTAATTTGTTTGGATAAACATATTGATTCTAAGGATATTGGAAACGATCAGATGCTTTAGCAGGAAATACAGAACACCTGCGTATTTTTAAAAAAGCTCATTCTGCGTAAATTTGGCAAATAATTAATGTTTCAAAGAATCTTGGAGAAACCGGGACTTAGTATTTACGAGAATGTGCGATACGGGTTTATTAAACCCAGATAACAGTCCGCGTGGACTAAAATATAATCGATAATGAAGAGTGTCAATTTGCACCAATACGAACAGGTTAGAAAAGGAAAGAGAAAATGCGTCAAGCAAAGACACATATTGTAAAAGGGCGGGATTTAAGCAACGTCAAGGGGTTGCGATTGGTTAAAAATAGGATGCATATATCAGAGGTAGAACAACAATTTCTGTATAAAAGTAATTAGTTTTTCTCGGACAACTTTGCGGGCCGTGTTGAAATTTTCTGAGATCTCAATGGGGTGAGTACGAAATTCATAAAAATCGACGTGCAGGCTACAGACTGGGAACGTAGAATGAGGAATTCGTTGGAATTACCCGTTTTAGGGAACAAAGCGACGTGTCGGCTATTCGCTATATATACAGGCGTGAATATGTGTTTCTCTCTCTTAGACTCTTAGACTTTCGACGATTCGATGCGTTAAAAGCTCGTGCATCCGCGACTTGATATTAAACAGTGCATTTTAGTTTGATTAAATAATTTAAAGTGTGCTAGTATATTTTAGTGACTCAAAATAGTTGGTTATTTTACGTGCTAACATGAATGTACTTCAGTGCACTTAGATACAAGGTAATAAAAGTTTATTATCACGGTACCAATTAGTAAAATTTACAACGACAAATGTATACCCAAAAGTAGGCAGTTTTGGCGTATATTGGTCATATTGGTAAAAGGAAGTATGAATTTCTTTGCTATTTTGCGGGGGTGTTAATGACTAAATGGTTCGTAAATGTGTCTGCATCCACTGAACCAGAGGCAGATATACACAGATGAGTTCCGGAAAAGCCTAGAGACAACTTTAAATTAATGGTGATGGAGAACATTTTTAAAGCGTTGACAACTTGAAGCTGTAAATAGAATCCGGTTGGAATGGTGTGATTTACAAAAGGGACGATTACACTGAAGCTACGAGGACAATAACCTTCAGGTAAATTGTACTATGTTGTTTGACATTTTTGTGTATTGAATGACTTTATAATTGATTTACTTTAAATGGACATTAGTGGAATTTTTCTAACCATAAAAATTTAATTTTAAGATGAAATTTGCTTGTTTAAGTAAAAGGGTATTTTGTTTTGATGTTCGGGAATAGGATGAAACTTTGGGTAGGTCTTTGAGCTCAATTAGACAAACCTGGTTAATTAACGTAAAGGGTGGTAGATGCTCCTTTATACTCAGACTCCGGTCTGCTTATATTGTTATATTAATTAGTAGGCATCCAACAAGGACTTTAATTTTGGATGCACAGTAAAATGATAATAAAATTAATCCGGAAATTCTTTTTAAAACTGAATTTTATGTTCAAATTTAATTTGAAGATTTAATGTATTCTGAATATTGATGTAAATAGAGTTAACGTTGATGTTTGTGGTAGGAATGTGTTGTTTAATTTTTATGATTGAGAATGGAAGTTATCTAGAAGAGCAGCCGAGGCGATTAACAGAAGGAATCAACGGACCAGGTGATTTAAAAGGTTTCACAGCATTCTTGACGCCCAAACTGTGGGGCTCGAATGTTTTTTTTTAAAGGGCCAGTACCTAGAGATATGAGAAGATTCACAGCAATATATATATATATATATATTTCTATGATAATAGGGTAGTTTAAGGGTAGATTATGTCATAGGGGTCGTAGGATAGATATAAATAACTTTAACTTTAAGAAAATTAAATAATTCCAACAATTATAAGAGTAAATCGACTATTCTACAAAAAGTCAATTGCGAGGACTCTGTATATAAAAGATATGTGATTAAATGCATGAGAAAGAAGCTCCTTTAGTAATAATCCGATAACATTTGATTAGAATAGTAATGTGTGCGTCGTATAAATATGTTTAAGTATAGTTTACAAGTAAAGATAAGATTTTACAAGCAACTAATTGCATCAAAATAAATCACCGGGGAACATAGACAAATTGGCACTCCAAATGTTTAATAATTGCGTCGAAAATATCAACGTAATTATTATGCAAACGCATCTTAATACGCCATTATTAGAAAATCGTTACGTGACTAGAAAAAACATTTGTTTAGAAAACCAACATTCTGTAACAAACACAAAAAACACCAAGCGGTTGAATTATATGATAAATCGTGGACTTTTAATTGACAAACATTGAATACGTGACTTAATAAAAGCCAAAAATTGGAAATTCTATTATAATACTGTAATATACTGAACGATTACGTGATTGATGGAGCATTTCGTCGAAGAATTAAACTAGGGAATTTGTGAAAATTCCGAGTTTTGCCAGATAAGGCAAAGTACAAGCCTTGATTATAAATACGCCAATGAAAACTATTGGTGGGAAGGGCTTATAAATACAATAGAAAATGAATAACATTGAGTCCATATTCAACCGAGCACCAACTGTACTCGAATGCCGTAAAACTTACGTAATTAATTAGTGAAATAAAATTCAATATAAATGAAATTACAAAGTGCAAAAATTTGTGCGACGAAAAATAAGCCGATCTACAAATAGACGGCTTCTTATATTGGGGCGGCCTTTTGGATGCGATTCCTTTATTGGGACGGTTTTTGCTGAGCCTTCTTATATTGGGACGGCTTTTTGGAGGCGATTCTTTTATTGGGACGGCATTTTGTTGATGCCATTTTGTGTTGCAATTTTGTTGATGCTATTTTGTGGAGACAATTTTGTTGATACGACTCAATGTTCATGTCGAGATCTAAGTCTTAACGCAAATCTAAAAATACCGGAAATCAAAAGTGGATAATTTTGGCCAATAAGTAAAGCGTACACAACAAGGGGTGCAGACCACGGACTATGATGGAACTCCAGTCACCATTCCAGGTTAGCGATTTTTAAACATTTTATTATTGAGAGACTGTTTCAAATTTAATATTTGCTATACATTGTGTATTTGTAAGAGTCATCAAAAAGGTCATTTGAAAAATATGAAAACAGCGAAAAGCATCTTGGAACGTTCGAAGGTACTTGAGAGTAATTATAAGATATTTTTGCTGGCTTTCAGGAAAGCATAAATTTGGTAAATGTAAATATTTTATCCAAGAGAAAATTTTGAAATTACACAACATTGTACATATTATCAATTATTATATTGTGTGTTCTAGAACTGCTTTATTTGAATTCATTTAAAGGTTAAAATAAAATTTATTCAGTGAGCTAGTCCGGGTAAAAATATAAATTAAATATCAATTAATAACGCCCAATTGAGGGGCATATCACAACAATTTTATGACACCCATCATAGGGGCATAAAATCCCAAAGCCGATATTACAGCAATATATATATATATATATATATATTTATATATATATATATATATATATATATATATATATATTATACCACAAGTTTTTGTATGGGAACACCTGTTCTACAATCGTTCGTTGTTAAAAACTGATATTTACTATTCCATCAAAAAGTTATATTCACGGTTGCCTTGCTGTCCTGTCCCTCTTATGTTGCTTTCCGCTTTCTGTAGATAAATGAAATTTTTTTCATCGGCTAAATATAACTCTAGGTTTTCACTTTTTGGCTATTCGTTTTGCATATTAATTTTTTTTTCAAAAACGTTTTGATTAAGATTTCTTCACTTGATGCCGAACCTACTTAAATAGAAGATAGAACATTGTCCATTTTCTTTGCTTATTCCTTTACCATTCTGAGTCCAATCTTTTTTAATTTCAATGATACAAAGAAATTCATTTTAAACCTAAGCTTGTGTGCTTGTGTCAATAATTTTAGAATGGTAATATTTTTTTAACTGCAATTTTGTATGTGACATTGTTCAAATAATTAACGTGACATTTTATTATGAAAATTAAGGCTCACTTTGTCCAAGCTCATAAATTTGCTAAACTATTCGGTAAACAATTATTGTTCACCATTCATCAATTTTCAGAATTGACATAATTACCATTAGGTAGGCAATTAACATTTTTCTGGTGGACAACTGGTTTTGTCCGTGAAATTGCCAAAGGCAGAGAGCCACCCTAAGACAAAGTTACTGGTCATTATTACATGATTATCTTTTTATGATACTTCAATATGTTTTTGTATTCATATTTAACTACTTGACTTGACATTCATTATAAACTCCAAAGTGTTGCTTTTTAATACTTTAATTTTATTTAGACGAGATTAAGTTAATTAGGAAAGTGTTTTTTTGGGAGATAAAAGTTTAAATACTGCATGTGTTGGATATTACAATTATTTTATAATAATATTACAACATATTAAGTTGCGAGCCAACAAATGTCTTATTAACCGTAATAGAAGCACAACATTCTATCGACAAACCTTATTTCAGATCAATCCAACAAGTAGAGTATGAAACCGCATAAACCAGCAATATAAAACCGTGATTAGAACGTAACATCTAATTATCTATTTAATTCTTTGGAACCCAATAAGTGAGGCAGGAATTTGCATAATAATTAAAAAATTAATTATATTTTATAGTGACTCAATAAGTACGGTAGTATAACTGTAATAAAAATTAACAGATATTTATTTAGTGACAACGTATAAAGGTTGATCAATTTATAAAAATTAATTTATACAATAATAACATAATTTAATTAGTAACTTAAGGATTAGAACAAAAATAGAATATTTTTTTCTTTAACAAATCGTACTATAATTGAACTTAGCAAGTAAATAGAATTATTTGGTATCCGATGATCTTTGTTTATTCGAAGAGGTAAAAAATGTTAATACTCGCAAGAATCAGGGCCACAGAGTAATTTAGAAAATGAACGTGAAAATATTCCAAGTAAAAGTAAAAAGTCGGAATACAACGCGAATACGATAGCGTTTTTAATAAAATTACTAAACGATATTTTGGGATTAAATACAGAATTAGGTGAGACAAAAATCTAAACCTAGAACCAAAATAAAACAAATGGAAGACGAACTGCTAATAACAGTAGATTGTAAGGTCTGCATTTAGTTCATTAAATACAACCGAACAGAAGCTTGATGTGTCAAAACTAATGGGGATTTTGTGAGAAAATGTTAATCATGTAAAAAGCAGTGTACATAACTTAGAGATAAAGGTTGTCGTATTGAATAAAAGCAATAAGTTAGAATACGAGAAATTATATCACAATATCTTCACGCTGAATTGTGAAATTATGGAAACAGAAAAATTGAGTACAGCAACGCAAACTTTAAAGATACGGAATCTTCACAAGTCGGTAGGCAGATTTAGAAGTAACATTTTACTGGAACAAATTAAATTTTATAGAGATCATAAACTGAACGCAAAAATATTTATTAATGATTTAAAAGTCGCTATACAACCTATCCAGAATGAAACACAAAAATTTAATACTGTTAGGTGTTTACTAAAAGGGATACACTAGCGGCTAAACCATGAGATGGTCGGTCTTATTTATACACGGATTTCAAAAATTTTAAAAATTTGAAATGAAATTTAAGCCATTATTGATAGGACATTACACAATTTAAGTTTAGAGACAACCTAATTATGGAAAAAGTTAATGCTGAATATGACGTAAGTCGTAGTTTTTTATGCTGAAGTAATTCAGCATAGCTAAAGAACTTGAATCCTTTACTAAAGGACAAGCAACTTTTAAAATATATTTTGGTCAAGTAACAATGACAGATTTAATACAGTAGTCGTAATGTTCATAATAGCAGTAATTGAGGAAATAAGACAAAATAGAGACCTGGTATGTGGTTGAGAGAGGGGTTAAATACAGGCCAGAAATACAAAACAGGTAAGGAAAAATATGGAAAATAATTCAAGTCTAAACAGAGAAAAAATGTTAAATCTAACTACATTTACAATCACAAATAACATAACACCCATTGCTATATAAAATAATAGTACCCGTACTAAATACGACATAATACATGAAAGTGGATCTTCTAGTCCGGATTTCTAATATAGAAAATCCATAAAAGTCTTTGAGTGTAAACAATTAATGGTAATTTATTACCTATCAACATTGCGGGAAGAAAAGCAAAGGAGTAAGAACCTTGGGCGATACGAGAGCTGAAGCCAGCTTGATATTTAAACAGCTTCTAAAGATATCAAAGTTGTTCAATATAACGTCACCTGTCATCATCATTAGGTCTTCAGTCCTGAAACTGTTTAGACGCGTACCCTCATTGTTTTGTATTCTGAACTAACCTTCATATTTGCCTGAGATTTGCACAGTTTCCATCTATCGCTATCTGATCTAGGTCTACATCTACCTCCTTTTTTCTATCTCTGCTTATAATATATCCCATACTATTCCCCAAACATTCTTACTAAATAATACTTATTGTTGGAGTTAATTGAATAATTAAAGTAACCAGTGGGTTCTTTAATATTTTCAAATGGAACCAGTGAACTTTAAGGAAGGATTTCCTTAAAATGATGGGACGCAAATATCTTCCGACTATGCTAGGGGTCTATTCCTCGTGTAGAGCTTATGAGGATTTGTCGTGGTTCTTTTTACAAAACATTATTTGCTTACTAGGGCTTGATTCATACCAAACAGAGGTTTAGGGAGGGCGCCACCAAGTCATTAAATTTTAAACACAGGGTTTCCCTAAAGGGGACTTGAAAGTTTTTAGAGAGGAATATCGTATTAATTGCTTACGCAGGTGCTGTAAAGAAAATTGAATTAAATTAACAAGGTGAGGACACAAGAGGTATTCTCTTGCTACCTCATGAAAAAAATAGCTGAAAAGATTAATTATGCACACAATTTTATAAATAAATATTAGGCATCAAATTCTGAAAGAGCAATTAAAGCTTCTTTGTTAAATCGGAACTACAACTATCATTGCCTCGAAGATATTTGTGCCTTTTGTTCATTGACCTGGTTACACTATTTCTGAACTCACTTGTTCAAAATAAAACAATTAGTTAAGAGAATTAAATGTTGATTCTTTAATTAAAAGTTGTTTCGTCATAAAAAATTGTATGTACAAAATTTACGTTTAAAAAGGTTAATATAATTTCTTCTACTCTGAGGTAGAACTATGAATTTGAATGGAATATCAAGAACTTTAGGCGTTCTTTTTTACTACAAAAATTAACTCAAATCAATACCAAAAATACCAGATCTGCTATTGGGTTTACAAATGTATATGAAAATATCTAAAATGTCTAATAATTCAATGTTCAAAAGCTGTAACTAAAATTATACATAGATGAAACTTTAATCAGTACTGAATGGAGTTGCTTAATTTCGTTAATAATAATAACTGTTATTACACTGCATTTACATTGGCAATAAAAATTTCCTTTCTAGTTTATTAAACAAAATAATAGTTATAGGTCATCACAAAGTTATTTTTCTGGTGTAGCATTGTATCAAAGTTCGCCAAGCGCGGACGTGATGTAAGAATAATATAAATTTCTTACCTCGTTTCAACAGGTTTTTGCTTGTGTGACAGCGTTACATCGTGTTAGAGCAGATGTTTATACATACGGTCCCTGGACAAACAAGTGACGTCGCCTTCACGTGTTGTACTGCAAATAACCAGCTGCGTGATTCTTGTACCTGACCATATGAGCTTAAAGCGTATTTACTATACGCAACAACGGGACAAACCAAAATCCATTACAACGGTTATCACAAAAATGCAAAACTTCGATGTACTACTATATTTAGATCGTTACCAAAATAATTATCTTGCGTGTAATTATCCACATAGTTACTTGTAAATTCATCTTAGCAATTTCAAAAAGACCATTATTGTTAATTATTGGACGTTAGATTGAAACCAAAAAATTGCTATCTACATTGGAAAACATTCCGGTGAAATTTCAAACATACAGTTTCATCGCAGAAAATTTCATTAAATCCAACTATTATAGTAAAGTTGAAGGACATTTATGCTAGACCAAAATTTCTTATCGCTATTTTGAAGTAATTGAACTGTAAACTCGATAATCGTAAATGCAAAGAAAAGATCCATATAATCTTGTAACACAAAATTTAAACGGGCTAATTTTTATAAAACCAGATAAAATGGAATCATACTAAGGAATATACTAAAAGTGTATTCAAAGGAATATTCAAGAGTATTCAAAGGAACATCCAAACGGGTATTCAAAGGAACATTCAAAAGAGTATTCAAAGGAACATACAAAAGAGCGCATTATTAAAAACACTATGTTAAGTGTTTATTACACTCGAGTTTCACAAAGGCATAAAACCACACGCAAATTACTCGCTAGAACTCTCAGGTTCTCCATGGTACCTTCGTGCCAAGTGTTCTAGCTAAAGTGACCGTTGACACGTTGTGTACGAAATATGAAAGGTGTTTGGCATTGAAATATTTGTACAAATACGTAACGCCTGATGTTAGCAACCAAACTAGCATCTCTGTATTGTGGTTAGACCACATGATCCTAATACGGGTATTTATTTAATTGACGATGTTTACTGGTTTAATGGAATAGACAAAAAGATGTATTTAACTAATAATTTATTGGTGCTTTGCAGTGGTCAAAAAAACTGTTACAACATGCCTTTAAAACGTATTCTGCCCTTCTATTTCTCCTGTTTTTTTCCACAGATATTCTTGTTTCCTTACAATTTCTACAACCTATTTGTTATTCACTTTGTCTGTCCATGCTATCATCCTCATACACCTGAAGCACAACATTCCAAAAAGCTGCTACCGTTTATCTGTCTGTTTTTCCTACTACCCGTATTTCATAGGCATACTGTGCTGTGCTCCACACATATGCTTTCAACAATTTTCTTCTTGTTTCTATGTTTGTTGTCTTTCATCATAGGCGCTGTTCTTCCTTGTTAGATGCATTTCGCTCCTCTTCTATTGTTTTACAATTATATACCCTATTTCTCCGACATTCAGGGGTTGTAAGGGTGGCGGCTCCGTGGCGTAATGGTATGTGTCTGACTACTACGCCCAAGGTTCCGGGTTCGAATCCCGACACGGTCCGCTTGAAAAATGTTAGGCGAGCATTTTTCACAAAAATACACCTTCGTTCGGATGAGAGGTAAAATGGAGGTTCCGTGTGTGAGTGTTGTCACGCACGTTAGAGATCCCTACCTTGCTTGGAACAGCAAGTGTTCGGCAAAAATTCCAAACTTTCCAGGTAAAAAAAAACTCGCTTCCTGGCCAATGTAGTACCTTCGGGTGGGGCATTAAAAAATCACATGTAAGATTGTGAAGGGTGGTAAGCAGCCTGTGGCTGCCAAGTTCCCCCAGCACTTGAACATTTTCCGATTTAATATTTTTTCCAATCTATCTTTTCGCACAGTCAACATTAGTTGCAGATATTTCACAACCAACACCTGTAGTTGTTTATAATAATCATCAGATTTATCTGCGCTTATTTTATCGTCATTAGGTTTTCCGTCTCAACACTGGTTGGGCACGTACCTGCACTTATTTATATTCTGAGCTAACCTACACAGTTCCCTGAAATTTTCCTACAGCCTATATTTCATGCTCTATTTTACCGAGATTCAGTGAAGGGGGTTAAGCAACCTGTGGCTGCCAAGATCCCCCAACACTTAGACATTTGCCGAATTAATAGATTTCCAGTAAATCTTATCGCACAATTAACATTATTCGAGAATATTTCCCAACCAATACTTGTAGTTGCTTATAATAATCATCATGTTTAAGTACAGTTACTTTTTTCGTCATTAGTTTATCCATCTTGGGAATGGTTGGATGCGTACCTCCATTGATTTCTATTCTGAGCTAGTCTACACATTTCCCTGGAATTCCTACAGCCTACATCTTTCACTATCTGTGTGCAGTATTCTAACCTAGGTCTCCCTCTACTTCTCTTTTTTCCTATCTCTGCTTATAATACATTCCGCACTATTCCTTCATGCTGTAGTATGTGGCCTATCATCCTATCTCTCCTATTTTTTACCGTTTTCCACATATTTCTTTTTTCTCTTACCATTTTTAGTACCTCTTCGGTCTTAACTTTGTCTGTCCATGATATCTTCATCATACGTCTGTAGCACCACATTTCAAACGCTTCTAACTTTTTCTTGTCGGCTTCTCCTACTGTCCAGGCTTCACAGCCGCACAGTGCTGTGCTCCACACATATGTTTTAAGCAATCATTCCTTGTTTCTGTTTGTTGTTTTTGAACACAGTAGTTGCTTTTTCTAGTTAAATGTAGTACGAACTAGTGCTAATCTTTGTTTTATATCTTCTGCTTTTTTCTCATCTTGCGTTATTTGACTTCCTAGGTAGCATAAATCCTTAACCTTTTGTAAGTTCTTTTTACCTATTTGTATTCTTGTTTTTGAGTTGTTTTCCTTTCTTTTGCATACTAGTACTCTAGTTTTATTTTTGTTAATTTTCATATCATATCTTTGTGTTAGAACCGTTTCTATTTCATTAACAGCAGCTTCTAACTCTTCCTTGCTAGATGCTAATTCCGCTATATCATCTGCAAATCTAAGCATATCAATTTTTGTCTTTGCATAGTAATTCCAAATGTCTTCCTGCATTTAACAGTATTCATTGCCTTTTCATTGTACAAGTTTAAAATTAATAGGTATAGGGCACATCTCTGTCTTACTCCTTTCCTAATGTTTACTTTTCTACGTTCCTGCTCAAATTCTATTACTGCTCTTTGCTCTTTGTATAAGCTATGTACTATTCGTCTATCCCTATAACTCATTCCAATCTTTTTGAGTATTTTCGAATATTTTTTTCTATTTTACATTATTGAATGCTTTTTCCAGATTTACAAACCCTATGTACATGCTTTCCTTTTTTTCTATTGTTTTCTCCATTATCACTCTCAGAGCTAAAATAGCCTCCCGTGTTCCCCTGTTTCACCTAAACCCAAATTGATCTTCTCCTAGTATTTCTTCAGCTCGTTTCTCCAATCGTCTTTGTACAATTCTAGTTAATATTTTTGACACGTGTGCTGTCAAACTTATTGTTCGAAAATTTTCACATCTATCCGCGCCTTTCTTTTTTGGTATAGTTACAATGATCTTACTTTTGAAATTTTTGGGTATCTCGTCTGTCTCATACATATAGCTTACAAGTTGGAGGAGACGTTCTGTTACTGCTTGTCCAGCGGCTTTTAGAGTTTCTGATTGCACCTTATCTGTACCCGGCGCCTAACCATTTTTCAGACCATTTAATGCTAATTCAAACTCATCTCTAAGTATAGGATATCCTAAGTCATCATTTTCAAAGTCTGATTCTTATTGTAATGCTGTTAGTTCCTTTTCTGCATATAAATTCCCTATATATTCTTGCCATCTACCCACTTTCTCTACATTTTCTATAATGACGTTTCGTCCCGCGTCCCTTATATTTTTGCTATACGGTTTTATATCTCTAAAATTGATTCTAATTAGTTTATATGCTTCATCTGTATTTCTTACTTCTATCTTAGTTTGTACCTCTTTGCGCTTTTCATCAATCCATTGTTCTTTTAGCTTCCCTGCATTTGCGAATAATTTCCCATTTTATAGCTTTGTATCTCTGTTTTCCTGTTTCGTCTGGTTTATTTTTGTATTTTAGTCTTTCTTCTATTAAATTCAGGATATCTTTTGTTATCCATGGTTTCTTAAATTCATTTTGTGTATACCCCAGAATATCTCTGGCCGCCATGTCTAGGCTGGATTTAATGTTATTCCATTCTGTTTTTACTTCCTCAGTATAAGATATTTTCCCGATATCTTTCAGCAATTCATTTGACTTTTTTAAATTTTTCTTGATTATTTTTATCTTTTAATTTCTCAAAATCAAAGTGCCTTTTTCCGTTTCTTTTTCAAATTTTTAAATTTAAGTGCGGCCTTCATAATTACGATGTTATGGTCAGTGCCTATATCTGCTTCTGGCTAACTTCTACAGTCTTTTACTTGATTCCTAAACCGTTGTCTGACAAGAATATAATCTATTTAATATCTTCCTATATTTCCTAGCATCTTCCACGAATATCGTCTTCTAGCATGGTGTTGAAATAATGTGTTTGTGATGATTAAATTTGTTCTTGTCACAAAATTCTACCAGCCTATTTCCCCTGTCGTTTCTTGTGCCTAAACCAAATAACCTACTACCACTCCTTCCCTACCCTCACCTACTACTGCTTTAAAATCCCCCGTAATTATTAAATTTTTATGTCCTTTTACGTATCTTAATATGTCTTCGATATTCTTGTTGATCGCTTCTACCTCTTTGTCACTGTAGCTAGAGGTGGGCATGTATACTTGTATTATTACTGTGTTTACCGGTTTAGATTCTAATCTAACCATGAGTACTCTTTCGTTATTTTGTAAGTAATTTTCTACACAGTCTCCTATCTTTTTTTGCATAATTATCCCCACACCCAATTTTCCTTTCTCTGCTCCTGTATGAATTACCTACTATGTCTAGTGCTAATCTATTCATTTCGATTTTTAGGTTCTCTGGGTTACCTACTTGCTTCATGCTTCTAATATTCCACGCTCCGACCCGCAAAATGTTTCCGACTTTTATTCTGGACTTTCCGATCGCTTCCTCCGAAGTAGTTCCCTCTCGGAGATCCGAATGGGGGAGTATTTTAACTCCGGAATCTTTTACTCCAGAGAATGCCATCATGTTTATTTCAATTTAAGTACGCTATGTACTTGAGAGGTAATGTGGTGGTTTCCCGTTGCCTTCCACATCAGGGTAGTGTGTCTTAGCCTGCTATACCGACTCCTATATTCTCTGCCAATCTAAGTACCGAAAGAGCCGCTGCCCTCTTTCGGGGACCTGTCTTAGTCCGGTTCCTCACTAGCGACCCTACTACTTTGGTTGTACCTATAGTTTGGCTCTTCAGCTCATTAGAGCACGCAAGCCATTTCACCTGTTCTAGTAATCTAGAACTTCGGCAAGGTGCAGGTCCATTCGAAATGGGATGTTACCTGTAAAGGAAAGTAATTTATTTGTACAAATAATTATAAATTTGACACCCCTTTTAATATATTTACTTACGGACGTGGAACATAAAATACCAGGCTAGTCGGTATTGTGACAGCATCGAGATGCCAGATGCTTTTCGCTACTAACGGACTCTCTCCGGTACTGAACATCGAGGTCCGTTCGGCCCTGCTCCATCCTCTACGAGAACTTTGTCACTGCTTTTTTGCTGCTGAACGATCTTCCTTAATAGTTTATTCATCTGTTCGTCATTTCGATCGAAAACAGTCTCTCTAACAACAAATTAGCTAAAAGCATCACACAAACAGTTTACCACTTAGAAAGCCAAATGAAGTAGCTAAAATTTTAACTGCTAAACTATTCAAACCAGTTATAAATAAACAAAAATGCCAAGCAGTCAAATTATTATCCAATACCTATCATATTACTAAGAATATTTTGGAACTATAAGCAATTTTAAATTAGGTAGCTTATACAAACACGACTTCTAGTTCTTCCTTTGTTTTGAACTAATACTAATATTGCTATTTGTTTATTCCAGATACCACATCAACCTAGTTAAATAATATGTCTTTATACTAATTATAGGATAACTTTACGTAGATTTGTACTGTAACACATCTATTGCCAAGATATGGGTTTTACAGAATGTGTTATTCAAATATTCTTAATGCCCAGATTTTTAATGTGTCACTGGTGCATGTATTGGTTTTTCTCACCACAGCATTTTCTTATAAAGACTAAATTAATCGGACCACACAACACTTATACTTTTCTGTACTCGCTTAATCGTTTTTACAGATATTTCCGACCAATTAAGATATATTCCCTGTTAAATGGTTTTTATGTACTTCGGGGTATGCATCTTTTTTTATTTTTCATAATCCTTCTGTTACTTTCTTCGCTATTCACATTGTGCTGCTGAATTATAAATGCTCTGTTATAAGCTTTGCTTAATTTCTAAAATTCTAGGGATATGTAACTACGTATTAAGTAGCTATGTATACAAACAAATATATAATATACCAAATACACTTTTGGTCGTAAGCAGTAATGAATTGATTTCCTATTCATGCATTTCTATATTACGTCAATTTTATGTGCATTAATTACTTTTAACATTTTGTAACCAGCAGTTCCTGCATTGGAAAATTTTCGTTCTTACTTAAATTTTACATTCCTTCCTTTATTTACAGTCATTTGAGTATTTATTAACGATTTCGACCGCCTTCTCAATTTTAAACGGTTTCTAATCGATCACCCGTATGATTCTATTAGACTATTTAATTATAATTTAAAACATTTAAATCTATTCTATTTTGATATAGCGTTACAACTTGGTATTTGGTTATCAACAACATTTGCTTTCTGAAATGATATGCTAGAATTATTTAAAAGTATTACCACTAGTTTTATATAAAATAGGTTTTCTACATATGTGATTAGCGAGTTCAATTCAATTCGAATTTGCCGGTTTCCTTATCTACATACGGATGTTTGTTGAAAAACATCATACATTGCAATTGTATTATTAGTCGTTCGCCCTTTCTGGGATGGTTCAGCTACACGTACAGAAAACGATGAAATTTTCCTACTTAGGACTACAATAGTTACAGCGGGTATTTTAAGGTCGTTATTGTTTCTAAAGGTGCAAGCTGGGTCACATCAATAATAAAGCGTAATGTTGTAGATATAAAGGCAAGATGCGATTATACGACTTGAAGGATTCAAGATGTCAATTCCTGAGGGCGATACTTCCTATCGAGGGTCTTATTTATACACTATCTCCGAGGCCGTCTTCGTAATTAGTATATTCAGGTTGCCATACACCAAGACGGAAAGTGTCGATGTAGGGGTAGGTGAATGGCGCTGTGTTCGCTGTGTTGGTTCCTGTAACGTGCGATCACAGGTGTGATTCTTGTCCGCTCCATTCATACTGTATTTGACAATATAATTGCCTGCGAAACATTTAATTTTAAAAGTTTCCAAGCTTAATAGATTTATTCAAACACTTATCATAACGAGGAGAAATGTGTTATTTATACTTTAGGTTTCCTTATGTGGTGGATTTCGATACAGTCCGGTTTAATTAATCTTATACATAAGTTTATGCATATGCTATTATTACATAATTGTTGATGTTACTCCGGAAATACATTTCAGTAGTAAGAGATTTTTCTGTGTAGACTATACATAAGTATACACCTTTGGCGAACATCCTGAATATACTAAGAGTACATAAAATATTTAAACGTTGTCTTAAGCAATGACGTAAAGCTTCCACTAAAATTTGTTTAATTTTTTAATTCGGCGGCGAGAATGGATGTTAAACATTTCTACTGAAGTATTTAAAATTGTAATAATTAGTTATTTTTTTCCGTGTTACCGAATATGCAAACTCAATTTTTTTTATTGCATAAAACTGGACGGAATGATTTTGGATTAAAATTGTTTTGTCTTTCTGTTTGGTTTATTTTTGTTTGTAGAAATTTTTTTTGGTTATTGTAAACAAAAATTCGATGGAGATGTCCTTTCTTTGTCTTTAAACTCAACCCCCTACCTCCCCAATACTCTACGACTTTTTAGCTAGCACGCCATTCTTTCGATTCTTTTTTTTGTTGCTTTATTCGGTGCGGACTATTTTCGTTGCGTACGTTTTTTTTTTCCCGCACGGAATACCGCAACAATTTTCTAATATTTAATCGCTGTAGCATGTCTTCACTTCGACGTCTAGTAAATAATTCTTACCTGTAATTTAATTGTGCGTTTGCTAGATGCCTCTTCGTCTTCGCTCTAATTTCTTTCGGTTTTTGAGTTTTAGCAGCTGTCGCTCTAACATGGTTTTTAACCTGTTCCGTATCTTGATGTATTATCGTAATACTCCATATGCTTTTGTGATTTACGTTACAATTATTTGCCAGTCTTATTTGTAAGGTAAAACATTTTATTAATATGATTCTATTTTGCCGCTCGTGTTTGTTGGTTAGCTTCTAATTCTTTTTATTTAGTAGTTCGATATTTGGGGTTATTTTTTATTGCTAGTTTGCTAGCGACGACCTATAATAATTTAAGATATTATTTCCCGTGCATTCTGTTATGAAGCCAGTTCAGTTATCCTTTACAACTAATTTTTGATATTTTGAAAAGATTACTTTAGAGGAGCGTAATTTACTAACTTCGTGACTTGCAAAAGATTTTATAGTTGCCATATATTCCCATCAATCAAAGCTAACCTTGATTATTTATGTCTAATCATTGTACACGTTATAGTTGTAAGCGCATTATGCTGAACACCTGCTACTGCTTAATATTATTTTCACTTCGTTTATTGATAATGAATTCGTTAGGGTCTATTCGATACGAAATTATGTCCCTTTAAATTTACGTTTTAATTATAGATGCTCGTTCTGAGATTAAATTACTGTTTTTCATACGTTGTGCCACATCGTGGTGTTTTATTATTTCAGTTGATAATGTAAAAAAGCATTTTTAAATCACCCTTGTTATTAAGTACTTTTAACATAAAGAAGGTTTTGCAAAGCTTGATTAAGGTATTACGTTTTTTTTGTGGCAGCACGTTGGGCGCCAAAATTTATGCTACGTTGTTCGTGCCAGTCCCTGTTCGGGCGCCAAAGTTATGCTACGTTGGCTCGTAGCCGTGCGTAACACAAAGAAAATCAAAGAAATGACCGGGCTCAATCGGAGAGTAGGGCGGGTCGTAGAAAGCAGACCAACATATATTGTATGCGGCGGTAAGGAGTTAGTGACAATACCTGCAGGAAAATTAGTTAAGCAAACCTGAAAAAAAAAGAATAAGCATAGCAGCAATGATAAGTCTAAATTATTCAGTACTTTGTAGAATGTAAGAAAAAAACTGTTTAGATAAACTCTATAATATAATAACGGTAAAACCATTACAAAAATTTTTATCACAAAGTGAGGTAATATTGGGGAGTAGCAGAAACGTTTCCTCACACACCAATTGAACATAAATCAGATAAAATGTTGACAAAAGATAAATAGATAAGACACAATTGGTATGAGTAATTTAGTAGTATTGATTTTTCTTTCTTTCTTTTTTTCTCTATGTTTTAAAATAGCATGCAAGTCTATTGTAAAAGGTATCAGAACGACAAAGATATGGTAAAGCAACGGATAGATATTTAAAGTAATAACCAGTAGGAAATAGTTCAACTTACAAAAGTCCTTCAGCAACGCTTCCTTGCAACGGAAGTGTGAGATTCACGATGTCCTGCACTAACGAAGCACTTCACCCTTGACTGTGCGGGTGTTGATGGAACTTATCACACGTTACACTAATCACACCTACGTATTTCACTGGTGTTCGCAGCAGACATCATGCTGATGGAACTATGTAGCATTGATAAATTTCTTGTCAATTCTATTTCCTGAGACACTAATTTCGAAATATTTTGTAACCCAAATCGAAAAAAAATGGTAATAAAAATTTAGAATCACGCTTTCAAGGCACGATGTAATGCATTAAACTAGCAGTAACGCGAGGTGTTGTATTTGCTACCTATGGTAACAAAGAAAAATCTAATGCTTTTGAATAACGAAATCTGCGCAAACAACGATCTATTTTGGATTCGTTGGGGTTAGAAAAATTCAGAAACTACAGTATCACTGTATTTAAATAATCCAAAGTATGCGCTACTCTGAGAAGAAAAGGCCCGCGAAACTAGATCGCACACACATTAATCCGAAAGAGAGAATCGGTCAGTTTAGTAAGGTCTACGAATATTATTTCACAAGACAAACAACTAAAACCACAAATTAGTAAAGTACACGTATCACTAAGTAAGTCAATGTTCCGTAAAACGCACGTGCAGGTCGAGTAAACACGTTCGTCTAGAAAGCATCTTTCCTTCAAAAGGAATTAGAACTACACACTGTTACAGTTAAAATACAACTTTTACTTCACAAGAAAAACAACTAAAAACGTGCCGTGCTCGTACATGAACAATACGAAAATTGTTACCGCATTAATTCTCACTATTTTCAAAGCAACAGAAACAGTATTTTCACGTAATTAATGTATAGGAACCAAGAACGAACGACGACTCCCCATCTGTTTATTCAATTCGTCGTTATTCCAACCGCTTATCGCCTCTTATCTAGACTTGTATATCCACATAAGGAACGAAATTTATATTTACGGCAAGACAAGAACGATGCAATCTATTCATTACAAGCGGTTTATAATTTTCAATTTATCTATCTTTAAATTACTACACACGAGTTAATAAATATAAAATATAGAACTAGTCATTGTAGAAAGGTACTTACGAATTGAGTATAAAAGCGTAAAATGTTAATTGGAAATAGCGTAAAAAGGCTAAACTACAAAAATGCCCGTTACAAAGAGGAAAGTGTATGGCTTTTTACTCCTGTATCTACACATTTTAAATTATCGAAAATATCAAATATCTTATCGTACCAGCCTAGTCAATATAATTTCTGTATACTACTGCATTTGGCATTGCATCTGTTATACCGTGTTGGTTTGTTGCTTTCTAGTTAGTTAAGTGTAACAGTAGCTGAGATCAATTGTTTCTAGATTTATTTCCTTATAATGCTATATTCTTTCGCTAACTATTTCTGTATAGATCTAGATCCGGTATTGCATTAGTGACGCAAAGACACGCTCCTTTTACGGCGTCTGTAGTGTCCGGTCTCTGTATATATTTTTTTCGGTTTTACCGACACAATTCTCTTAAATGCACGTCTATTCTTCGCAAACTGCTACACCGTATAGATGAGCACATCTCCCTATTAACCCACCACGTTCGTCACCAAGATATCTTATTTAATTTACTTCTTTCGAGCTCTATCCAATTGTTTATCTGTATGGAGCTTTTGAAACTTTTGTTTTAATCGAGCTGTTACCAATTTAAAAATTAAGCTTTAGCTTCCTAAAAAAATTCATGTATACTCACATTGCATAAGGAATTTTTTTTTTAATTTAATTTAAAATGATTGAGATTATCCAAAAAGTTGAGAACTTTAGAGAATCTACAACAATGGAGACTTTTTTGTTGAACGCGTCCTTGACAACAAAATTTGGAATAAGTTAAATATCCTAAAATTGGTTCAACATGTTTACTCCGTTAAATGTTTTTTTTCTTTATTAGAACGACTTAAAGATTATCTTAGACATGTTGAAAGGAGAACTTAATGCTTCGGCAATATGTTTTATAACAAGCTTTAATGCCTCCTGTCTCTCCTTTTAGTAGTATAAGAAATGCGTCTGCAAAGAAATTTATATACAATGGAAAGAGTGATGCATTCATCACAAGTGATTTAAAATTCTCGGCTTATAGCAGTAAAAACGTAAATCTACCAGTTTCTCCTCCATAGATATATTTATTTTTATAAAACAAATTAGAATAATGAATGCATAATACAGTGGTAATTAGTTTTGTTATGCGAGATTTAATTAAAATGTTTGTACTCCTATTCGAAAAGGGTATTACTAGTATTACTTTTATTGTTTTACATTAACACTAAGTTATACATCTCAAAATTATTTTAGCTATGCCTGCAAGCAATAAACCGAACAGGATTTATGTGATATTTTTTTAATGAACGCGAAAGCTTCACAAGAACGCTCGACTTTTACGAAACATTTAAAGCTACAAATTGTCAAATGTCACGATAGGAATATTTTACCTGTGCTGAAGAGGATGATGGTTTTTGAGTGAAAAGCTTCTTTAAATTAATACCAATCTGCCAATAGAAAAAACATAAATTTTCTTATTTTTCTGTAAATCTACAACACATCAGCAGTATATTGTTAAGCCAAAGTTTACTGAAATGAACTTTGTTTGAACTAAAAAGGAAGTAAAGATGTCAAAGAAACAAACATAGCACACAATTTTTCGTATAAGGTTGGATGATAACGGGAAAATTTCAACAAGCAGGAATGATCACATGCTATTTTACTTTATTACACTTGTTTTAAAAAATAAACAGGTTTTGTATCTCTTTTTGATATATTCGGATTCTTGTGCTATCGCACCAATGTTGGATATTTAGACGATGCTCTATAAAAACAAAATAGTTTGAAAAATATGTGATAGATGTATACAACCTCCAGGGGGCCGTCTGATATATTTACACAACGCCGAAGTTGGCAACAAAAGCACTTATGAGTATAGCGGCATCCAGGAAAACATAAAACCTTCATGAGGATCTCCTGCAGATGCACTAATTCTTAAACATTTACTCTAAGAGATAATTATATAATCTGGATTATATTTAAATTATATAACCAATTAACAGGGTTCCAACGCTTTAAATATAGATAAGGCATAAACTCTTTCATAATTAATTGTAATTTATGTTATACGTAATTCAATAACTTTTCCAGATATATACTTTCTTATTCCTTGTTTAGTTACTGCCAAATTTATTCGTATTTATTTAGAATGATTAACAAACTGAAAAGTACGGAGCAGCGGATTTGATGTTGGGATTGGGAAAATTAACACGACGTACTAATGCATTAATATCTAATAAAACGGTAGGAGCTATTTTAATTAAAGGTATGCGGACGGTAAATTTTCCACTTCGTATGTTTGTATTTGATTAAGCAAATTGTTTTATATCCACACTCGATTTGCTAAGCTAGGCATTAGCAATTACGATTTAGTAATGTACTCATATTTAATAAACTCTAGGCAGGTGAACATAAATGGGTAGTGAAGAATTCCGAATTTAAAATACACGTTTGAACACGCACTCATAGACGCACACACCACACGCACGAACGTGCTCACGTGCACTCACACACGAGTGCTCCCACGCACGTATGTATCTCCACACATACGAACACATCCGCGCGCATACCTACGCACACACGATCACACGCGCACGCACGCACGCATACATACACCTACACGTGCTCACACTCACGCGCACATGTATGCACCTTCGCGCGAACGCCTCGCGTACAATCACGCGCTTTAGCGGGCACACGCACAACTGCAAGCACATTCGTTTTAGCGTGCGCATCCGCACACAAGCGCACAAAAACACACGAACGCAACCGCGCGCACACTACCGCACGCGTACGTGTACTCGCACGCTATTATGGTATTCCGTGTGGACAAGAAAAACTAACGTGCGCAACGAGAATAGTTCACACCGATTACCGCAACGAAAAAAAGGAATCGAAAGAATGCAGTGCGAGCTGGAAGGTCGTAGAGTCGAGTGGGCCACAAACAAAAGAAAAAGAAAATCTCAAGACAGAAAATTTGTTTACAAAACTTTGAATAAAAAAAACCAACCCGCGGAGAAAACAATATTTATCCAATATATACAATATATACAAAAAAATCGTCGCAAAAATCATTCATACACTTTTTAGTCACCTGAAACTAATTTTTAACCTCAATTCTAGTATGCACATAAAACAATAAAGAAAATATTTTATTGTTCTCAGTGACTTGTTTAATACAATTTCTTAATTACTTTATATTCACATAAAACAAAAATTATATATATATATATATATATATATATATATATATATATTGACATGATAACGCCGTACTCGGTGTAATGACGTTTTTGCTTAACGCCACCGCTCTGTGTTCTCACTTCAAATTTTACTAATTTTGTTATTATGCCACGGCTAGCCCTTTTTTAATCTACACATAGTGCACAACGTTACGATGATCAATTTTCTCTTTTTTTGATTGCCTATTTGAATTGATAAAACGAAGTCAATTAATTTCATACAATGAAAAGAAATATTATTTACAATTTTTGAAATTCTTTAAATACACCCTTCAATCAATTACTATCGTATGTATTATTTATCCCAAAATTTATATACTTTAAATTCAATCTAAAGTAACCAAAAACTACATCCTCTTTACAAAAAAATCTGGAACGTTCTAGACCTCTCTATGATATATTACGTAAATTTAACGTATGCAACGTTTCTTGTTGACTTCATTACAAGTTTTGTATAAATTGAATAAATTCAGTATTAAAATTTAAATTGAAAAATATCTTAAAATAAAATAGATCTGACCTGAGGTATGTTGTTCGTGTTGTGGATTCAACACCCCTTTGTTGTCTTCAATTGTCTACCAATGCTCTACTTAGTTGAACCAGTATTTGAGTACAGTTACCCCTTGTTTTCCAAAAATTACCTCGTGCTTCTTTATTTTATATTTGTCTGCAAATGCTTTGAATCTCTTCCCTTAAATACTTTTGACGCAGCTTAGAATTGTACCAAAATTGTACCAAAATTCGATTAGAATTGTCCACTTGGAATTAGAATTTTTATTTACCAGAAATTTGAAATATTATTGTCGTCAACGACTTGAAGTATTATGGTCGAGGCAGACTTGAATTATCGTCAACGCAAACTTGAAGCCCTATTATTATAAATATTTAATTTAAATCAATTACCCAAATTCTACTCACGTTTTCTATAAAAAAACGCAAAAACTCTTCGTAATTGTTGTACAATTTTCACTGTAACATACACTTGATATTCTATTATACTTTATTTAAATTACGCGTGGCTTTCTGGTTAACAGTGTCGCAGCTTCGACGTGCATCAGTTGTCAACTGACTTGTTTTATCACTGCTCTGTGTTAAATAGCCTCTTCCCACTACACGTGGGCTGGGTTTTCAAGCAGTTCTTGCAGATTATCTCAACCTACCAGGCCCTGTCTTCAACATTCCCTGCATTTTGAAGTGGTTTATGATGCAATTAATTCGGATTTCCATGTAATGGTGTTTATGCTATTGATACATTATTATTTGTTATTCGCTATCTTTGACATACGTTGTTTTGTGCAGATATCGCCTTTTGTATAAAATAAATGATGTAACTTTAATGCTGTTTTCGTTCATGTATTTTTGCATCCATGAAACTGCATTTTTTATCAAAATGTTTATTGTTTCAGCGGAATTGCATAAAGCTTTGTTAGTTTTTATCTACTCTACTGCGTATTTGTTTTATAACTAATTAGAACACTTCTCAACGCGTATTTAATTACATGTACGATCATTTCTTCTGAATACGCGTTCTATTGTTGAAAGATATGCTCACTGGCATTACTTAAAATTAATAACGTTTTATATACAGAGTGTTGAATGCTTGCTATTTACATAATGTCAAATTACTTATTTTTCTGCTAAATACGCGTTCTATTGTTGGAAGATATGCTTACTTGCATTGTTTAAAGTTAATTACGGTCTATATACAGGGTGTTAAATGCTTGCTATTTACATAATGTACGAATTACCTATTTTTCTGCTAAATAAATGCAGTTTTCTGACTCTTACTACTCAATACACCCCTAGACAACCCCTTATCAAAGCATTATATATATGTATATATGTATATATATATATATATATATGTATGTATTAATACTGTGACTTAGGTACAGCGAATTGTATTAATGAGGTCGCACTAGAAATTATGAAATTGTTATCTTACCGTGTCCTTTTCCCTTTGCCCGGCTAACAACAGAATTATGCTGTGGAATTTACTAAAATGAAATGAAACACAGAAATCTCAAGAAACATTTATGCATTCGAAATCATTTTTCTTTCATACAAAAGATTCTCTTACATTTATAGAACAGTTTACAGCTTAAGCTCATACAGTAAATTATTCCTAAAGGCCACTTATTTATTAAAATAATCGCTACCTAATCTTTGTTAACAACTATAGAACTCAAACCTCTTCTTTGTGAGTTACAAAAATTCACTTTAATATGGATGTTACCTATCTTTTATTACCCTGTTTGTGAGTGTAATTGGCCAACCACGCTTCACAGATAATTTGGTAAAGCTTAAAATGCTTCGAACTCTGATTTTATTTATTGACCTAAATTTACGATGTAAATCTTTTAGCTTTTTGCATTAAATATTACAAATTCAGTATAATTAAACTTTTGAGAATGGTATAAATTTCATACCGAAACGTTAAGTATTGATTAAAATTTCCATTAGTAATTTCTTTTTTATTATTGGACTATATCCCAAGAAAATTGGAATGTGTATTTCTTCTCTCTCTCTCTCTCTCTCTCTATATATATATATATATATATATATATATATATATTGGTGTAATTATAGGGTTAATTAATTTAGGGGTAAGTTAAGTCATAGGGGTCGTAGAATAAACAAAAGAAACTCCCAAGTAACAAAAGCACATAATTACAGATATTAAAAGAGTAAATAGGTCAGTATAAACATTATTAGTTGGGAGCACACTGTATATAACAGTACAAGCTATTAAACGCGTATCCAAGAGTAGCTACGAGCAAAGATAAGAATTTAAAAATGTAACGAAACGCATAGAAATTAAATCAATGAAACACCTGTATGAATTGGCTAGATAAATATTCAAAAAGTGCGTTAATATATCATCATAAATGCAGGCAGAAATTATGCATTATTTGAAAAGCGTACGTGATAGAAAAGTATTACATTTGTTCAAAAATCCAATTTAACTAGGAAATAAACAAACACCAAATTTATTCCATTCAGATTAGAATAAAGCCAACAACAAAAATACGTGATTTTATGAACGAAGATTCCTTGGATTTCGGAATTAAATGTGAGGTATAAGAATGAATTACGTGACAAATTGAGCATCCTCCATGCAATTAAATTATACAATTGGTAAAGTTTCCCAAAATAACAAGAGATAAGACATTTTGTATCGCCCAGCACGTGGAGTCAACGAATCGCAAACAAAAGGGACCGGACCTATAAATATGATGACAATTGAACAACGGGTTAGTATACTTTTGAAACTGGGCGTCACTATACTCGAAAGTGCTAAATATTCACACGAACAATTAATTAAATTAAAGTGAAAATCATTTTAAAAGAGTGTAAAATTGGGTAAGCGAGCCGTACTTCTACAGACGTAAGTAAACCAGATTTAATGAAATTATACAATTTCTAATAATAAATACAACAGGGCTCTTAATAAAGATCTTGTTACGACTCCTGTTAAAAATCTTAATAACGATCTTAATTACGATCTTCGATACGAGTCAGGAAGACTCTGGAGAATGTTGCTTGTTAAATCAATTTGGTAATCTCTGAAAATGGTAAATATTCATTAATTACGGAGATGAAAAACCTTTTATTGGAACAAACTCACCAATAACGATTTGGATACTATTTTGGTTGGATGTCGACCTTCAAATTCGACACAGAACATTCAGACTAGACACGAAAATTCTTGGGGATGCAGAGAACCTACTGAACCAATCCAGGTTAGATATTTTGATATGATTTATTTCTATAAACTGTTTTATTTCAATAATAATTCAAAATGTAAGAGCCAACAAACTGGGGTTTTTTGGATAATATTATGAAAAGCAATAGGCATCTTGAAACGTTTCAATAGGTCTGTAAATGTAACAATAGAAAGCTCGTTTTGCTGGCTTCATTTTCTAAAAATCTGACAGATGTAAATAATTTAAAAGGGGGAAGATATTTGAAAAGGTTGTAAATATTTAATTATTATACTGTGTATTGTAGAATTGCTTTATTTAATTGAATCAGTTAGTTGAGGCTAAGAGATTTAACATTTTTACAAGTGCTTGAGTAATAACAGCATTATATCGCGCACAAGCGTAGGGGCTGCGAATATCATAGCATTATATGCTCGACCCAATCGTGGGGCTTAACATTAATATAATAACAAGGGGCTAACAGGGGTTAATACAGCAATATATATACCTCTTCATTAGGTTATCAGCCCTGGTTAAACGCAAATCCTCATTATTTCTTATTCTGAGCTAAACCACACATTTCCCTGAATTTTCCACAGTCTGCATCTTTCACTATCTGCGTGCACTAATCTGATCTAGGCCTACCTCTACCTCTCTTTTTCCTATCTCTACTTGTAATATATCCCACACTATTCTCCAAAAATTCCTTAGAACGTATCCTGCCTTTCCTTTTTTTTATTGTCCACAGATATTTTTATTCCCCCATTATTTTTATAACCTCTTTGTTATTAAGTTTGTCTGTTTATGCCATCAACATCATACATCTGAAGCACAACATTTTAAAAGGCTTTTACCGTTTTTCTCTCTGCTTCTCTCCCATTGTCCCTATTTTGTAGACGTATTGTGTTCTGCTCTACACATATGCTTTCAACAATTTCCTTTTTGTATCTATGTTTATTGTCTTTGATCATAGGCACTGCTCTTTCTTGTTAGATGCAGTTCGGTCTCCTTCTGTTGTTTTACAACTATATACCCTATTTCTCCGACATTCAGTGGTTGTGAAGGGGGGGCATCGCCGTGGATCAATGTAGTAAGCGTAAGACTACGGCTCCCAAGGTCCTGGAATCGAATCCCGACACGGCCGACTGTTTGAAAAATGGCAGGTGAGCATTTTTCACAAAAATTGCGCCCTCGTTCGGATGAGAGGTTAAATGGAGGTCCCGTGTGTGACTGTTGTCACGCACGTTAAAGGTCCCTACCTTGCCTGGAACGGCAAGGGTTCGGCAAAATTCTAAATTTCCAGGCAACAAAAAACTCGCCTCCTGGCCAATGTAGTACCTTCGGGCGGAACATTGGAAAATCACATGTAAGGTTGTGAAGGGGAATAAGCAGTCTGTGGCTGCCAAGATCCCTAAACACATGAACAATTGCCGAATTAATGGTTTCTCAATATATCCTTCTGCCCATTCAACATTAGTGAAAATATTTCAAAACCAATACCTGTAGCTGTTTATAATAATTATCAGATATAAGTGCAATTCTTTTTTTCATCATTAGATTTCCGGCTTGAAACTGGTTGGATGCGTACTCCACTTATTTCTATTCTGAGCTAGCCTACACAGTTTCCTGTAATTCCTACAGCCTTATGCAGCTCGGTTCCTCTTCTATCGTTTCTAATTATATACCCTATTTCACCGCGATTCAGTGGTGTGTGAAGGGAGTTAAGCAGCCTGTGGCTACTAAGATTCCTCAACACAGATATTTGCCGAATTAATAGTTTTCCAGTAAATTCTTCCTCACAATTAACATTATTTGAGAATATTGCAAAACCAACACTTGTAGTTGCTTATAATAATCATTAGGTTTACGTACAATTATTATTTTTCCGTCATAAGGTTTTCCGTCTTGGAACTGGTTGGACGCGTACCTCCACTGATTTCTATCCTGAGCTATCTTACATATTTTCCTGAAATTCCTACAGCCTACATCTTTCGCTATCTGTGTGCAATGGCCTAACCTGAATTCTTTTTCAAGATCTACAAACACTGTTTTCTATTGTTTTTTCCAGTACCAGCCTCAGAGCTAAAATAGCCTTCCGTGTTCCTCTGTTTCGCCTAAACCCAAATTGATCTTTTCCTAGTATTTTTTAAACTCGTTTCTCCATTCGTTTTTGTAGAATTCTAGTTAATATTTGTGACACGTGTGTTGTCAAATTTATTTTTTGAAAATTTTGACATGTATTGGCGCATTTTTTTTTAGTGTAGCGACTATGATGTTACGTTTCAAATCTTTGGGTATTTCGCCTGTTTCATACATATAGCTTACAAGTTGAAAGAGACGTTCTGTTACTGCTTGTCCAACGACTTTTAAAGTTTCTGCTTGCACCTTATCTATACCCGGCGCCTTACCATTTTTCAAACCCTTAAATGCTAGTTCAGATTCATCTTTAAGTATAGAATATCCCAAGTCATCCTTTTCAATGTCCGATTCCTGTTGTAATTTTGTTAGTTTTCTGCTGCATATAAATTCCCTATATATTCTTGTCATCTATTCACGTTCTCTACATTTTCTATAGTGACGTTTCCTCCTCGGCCCTTAAATTTTTGCTATTCGGTTTTATATCTCTAAAATTCATTCTAATTAGTTTATATACTTTGACCGTGTTTCCCATTTCCGTCTTAGTTTGTGCCTCTTTGCACTTTTCATCAATCCATACTTCTTTAGCTTTCCTGCATTTGCGAATAATTTTCCATTTTATGGCTTTGTATTTCTTTTCCTCTTTCGTCAGCTGTATTTTTGTATTTTTGTCTTTCTTAAATTCATGATATCCTTTGTTATCCATGTTGTTTTATTTTCTTTCTCTGGCCGCTATGTCTAAGCTGGATTTAATTTAGTTCTATTCTGTTTCTACTTCCTAAGTATAAGAAATTTTCCAGATATCTTTTAGCAATTTATTTAACTTTTTTAAATATTTTGTGGATATTTTTATCTTTTAGTTTCTCAAAGTCAGAGTGCTTTTTTTTCGGATCCTTTTGTTCAAGTTTTTAAATTTAAGGGAGGCCTTCATAATTACGATGTTGCGGCCAGTGTCTATATCTGCTTCTAGGTAGCTTCTACAGTCTTTTACTTGATTCCTAAACCGTTCTCTAAAAAGAATGTAATCTATTTGATATCTTCTTATATCTCCTGGTATCTTCCACGTGTATCGTCTTCTAGTATGATGTTGAAATAATGTGTTTGTGATGGTTAAATTATTTTTGTCGCAAAATTCTACCAGCCTATTTTTCCTGTCGTTTCTCAAATAAACCTACTACCGCACATTCTCTACTCTCACCTACCACTGCATTAAAATCTTCCGTAATTATTAAAATATTTATGTCCTTTTTCGTATTTTAGTATGTTCTCGATATCTTTGTAGATCGCTTCTACCTCTTTTTCACTGTAGCTAGAGGCGCGGCATGTATACTTGTATTATTACTGTATTTACCGGTTTAGATTCTAATCTAACCATGATCATTCTTTCGTTATTTTATAAGTAGTTTTTTACACAGTGTCCTATGCTTTTTTCGCATAACTAACTCCACACCTGAATTTCCTTTTTCTGATCCGGTATGAATTACCCTAGTCTCCATTCTAAAGAACCTCCGCCTCTGGCCACCGATCTTCGCTAATCCCTATTATGTCTAATGCTAACCTATCCATTTCGATTCTCAACTTCCCTTATTTATCTACTTGCTTCATACTTCTGACATTCGACGCTCCGACTCGTAAAATGTTGCCGACCCTTTTTCTAAATTTTCCGATCACATCTTCCGAAGTAGTCCCATCCCAGAGAATGGGGGAGTATTTTAACTCAGAATTATTTACTCCAGAGGATGCCATCATCTTAATTATAATTTAAGTACGTCGTGTACTTCGGAGGCAATGTGGTGGTTTTCCGTTGCCTTCAGCATCGCAGTAGTATGTCTTAGAATGCCATACCGACCCCTATGGTCTCTGACAATCGAAGTACCCAAAGAGCTGCTACCCTCTTTCGTAGACCTGTCTTAGTCTGGTTCCTCACTAAATACCCTACTACTTTGATTGAACCTGTAGTTTGGCTCTTTATATCACTGGAACGCACAAGCCATTCCACCCGTTCTAATAATCTAGAACTTCTTCAAAGTGTAGGTCCATTCGGATCGGATATATTACTGTGATATCCTCAATGGCTTGGTCGTATCACAACACGCAGTGTTTCAAAATTAAAAATCTTGAAATTCCACATCCGTGCTAAATCAGCCGGAGAGCACAGTGTAAAACCAAAACTCTTCTCCTTGAACACCAACTAGAGCTCTTCCTTTGGATCTCAAGAGCTATTCTGTGGCAGATCTGAATTAGGAATACATAACCACAAATTCCTACATGCCTTTATGGAAAAAGTTTTCCAAGGGATATTATTACCTGCCTTGATATTGTATCTGCTCTGCTTGTTGGTACCTGTTTATAATAACCTGAAAATAGTGCTTTAATACACCAAGTTTCAATTCGCACATGTCCCAAATACAATTTTGCATTACATAATTTTTTTCAATTTATTAAAAAATTATCAGAAAACATAAATTTATTCTCTTGGTTTTTTAATAATTAGGACACACGTATTTTCATTCGCTTCTAGAGTTGTAAACTCTACCAAATTTTGTGAGGTATTTCTCACTAATTATTAATTACCCAGACTTATATACAATAATAATTCGTAACATTTAACACCAAAGTGTACATGTAAAATTTCCCTTTTATTGTGTTCTAAAAATGTATCATATTTCACCGATATTCAATGATACGTTCAAAACTGCGGTAAGAAAAAATTTTAGGCTCACACTTTTTTCTGGCGGCCATTTTAGGTTTGTTTCAGAACGATTATTTCGACTGAAAGCGATTTTTCCTCAAATGTATCAAACTCTGTTAATTTTACAGATATCAAAACAAAATAAAAACCAAAACTACCAGAATAATATGCTTTAGATTTTTTGTCCGTACATAATATTACGTAAGTATAGTGAGAAAAGTGAAGAAAAAGTTTCACAATTGTCAAGTAAAAATTTACTTAAAACGAGACCTTTAGTTCTGCAAAAGTATTAAAGGGTATGTTAATGTTTTTTTTTGTATAACTTTATCACTGGATTACTAGCTGTAGAAGTTTCAAGATTTAGAACTTTGTCGTTTTTTAACATATTTTTCAAAAACGCCCAAAGAAGTGTAATTTCACAATATTTGAAGTGGAATATCTCAAAAAACCGAGTTAAAGGTTATGAAATTAATACAGGTAACGCTTCTTTATAATATAAACATGATAAAAATTAGTGACAAACTCAATTGGCTGAAGAGTTATAGTGCAAGAAAATCGACCAAAAATTGCGTTATACGCACACAAAATTTAATAGTAATTTATGTTAAAAATTCGCTTTAATTTATATGAAAGGGACAGTTTTTTTATCAAGTTAAATTCATTATAACTTAAGAATATTTATGAATTTTATTATACCGTATTAAAGAGAAGCAATACCTTGATAAATAAAACGTTATTTAAAATACAAAATTAAGTTTGATTTACACAAAACATTTGTAAATGTACATTTCATCAGGTAAGATATTTTTCGTGATTTAATTTTAGAATACATAGGTAGTAGGGCTAAGTTCACCTTTATCAAACGCTTCTTAAAGCGAGAAAGGCGTTGTTAGAAAAATTAAAGCGGATTGTGGGTATTGACATAAATAGGTTTAAAGAGGTGGTGCTTCGTAATAAGGATATCCTCATACATATATGATGGTATACATACGAAGCTTGAAGAACCAGCTCTATATGTAACCCATTAACAAAATTCGTTTATCGAGTGAGTATTATTAAGTTTAGACATGTATGTAATACATTTAGGTTTAGTTAACAGTTTTGTTATATAGTTTTTTAAGACTTGTATTTAATTCTGTTATTAAGGCTTACTACATACTCATTAATTAGGTGTTTAGGTATTAGCTTTAGGTAGAGCACACAGAAAAAGGCACGTATGTTCCACTACATCGTGGTTGATGCGTAAATGATATAAGGAGGCACGTTTTAAGGCATTAAAAATGTTACTGGAGAAATAGATTTTAGGTGCTACTTTTATTTTATTTGATTTCAGGGCATCTACCAGCAGTAAGGACCGTGTGGTGTTATTGATCATTGCAAGTAGTTGATATGAGGGCGATCGTTCTATTGTAGCGTTTCATTTATCGAAGGTAGCATTATCTTTTAAATTAGGAAGCAGAACTAATATCTTCTGTTTTAGAAATCTTGAAAATCGGTGCGTGTTTTAACATCCAGTTTTGGATAAGAATGAGATATAACTATTTCTACATAATTATTATTGCTGTAATTTATTGTTTAAAGTATCCTAATAAAGTAGTTTGCAAGTAAAAAGTTTCTTTAATTTTAAGGATAGAACTGATTGCTTACAAAAAAGATATGCTGATATAGTTATACAAAACAGGCAAAAAACTTTTCTTTTAACTAATGGGTCAGGGCGTGCTTTTTCTGCAACTACATATTACAAGTTGTCTAAATTACTGAAATTCTAGCTTTAAAAAGACACTCTTCAATTAAAATGACGGTCCCTTAAAAGTTTAATTGATAATTGGTAATAAGTGGAATTAGAAATGAGCACCGCGGACCTTGGCACACTGGAGCTAAACATTTTTTAAATTTTGTTAATATAGCTTATGACCATACTTGTAATTTTTACTTACAAACAATGCGGGTTACTGCCAATTTTGGCTGTATTTTTAAAAAAATTGTCTAAAAATTGCAATAGAAAGCGCCGATTGATATGAATGTTAGTTATATTACCTCACATAGAATATTTTAGAAATGAACGTAAATAAGGTTATCGTTGATAAATGCTTAGTAATTTCCAGATTCTTAGTACAATTTGATCGGGTTTCAAATTTTATGTCGATTCATATTGATTTTTCACGAGTTGAAATGATGTACCGAAAAATGCTAGTAACGTATGCTAACCTTGAGATTGGTCGCAGCACGCTACCACACGTATAGTTTATCCATAACTATTGCAGACTATTCTGATATGCGTGTTAAATGATTCGTGTTTTTTAATAATAACTCTTTTATAATTTTTTACACTTTAACTTGTTTACTTAATATTATCATTCGTATCTTTATTATTATTTTTATTTTTATTATTTATTTTCTTTTTTGTCCTGATAAAGTCCCTTACAAAAGTGGGCGAAAAACAATCTTAGTTTATAAAATGACATGAACCCAATCCGTAACCATAAATATTTATAATGACTCCGGCCGTGAAAGCCTCCGACAATATCACAAAGGATAGTCATGTTAAATTATAGATGATATTAGGATAGAATTAAGGAGAGTTTAGCTAATTTTAAGATAGAAATATAAAGAATGTCATTAAAAAGCGGAAATGTCAGAGTAAGAAAAAGATTATGCCTGTGTATTATAAGTCTTATAGAAATAGTTGTAGATAGCACATAGTTAGAAATAAAAATGTTAAGATTACTCTTCCATGCGGAAATATGACGCAGATTTCTAATTTTATATTTAATTTGGGGACAAATTATGTGCTATAGAGGTCACGAGAGGTAACTGGAACCCAAATTCTATTAATAAAACCCACCCAAATATAAAGAAACCGAAAAAAAGGAAATTTCCGAACATTTATATAACCGTGTATAACACCTGCGTACTTCTTTGCCAGTAAAAGACAAAACACTTACTAATTATGTGATTAAATTTCCCGTGTGTAGATATAAAAGCAAACCGAAATAGGTTTCCGTGTAGACTAAAAAGAAGTCGTATGTACTTTTAAAGCGTATTTCCGCGTGTGTAAATAAAAGCCTACTTAATAAAAACGAGTTTCCATTGCCAAGAGAAAAAACACGTTTTTATTACATTTATCAACGAACTAAACTAATTTTCTGTGCATAAAAATACATTAGAACACATTTTACTTTCCGTACATAAAATAATTATCCCGTGTGTAAAATATCCGCGTAAAAACAATATTTAGTTGCATTTTCAAAGTACAAGCAAACCCTTATTAAATATGTGTGTAGATGTAATATCCAGATTCATTTTGGGAATTTTAAATAAAACATATTTTAGAAGCTTCGTGAGTAATAGAAAAAAGTGCGTCATCTGTACTAACAAATACTTAAATACCTAATTAATAAATAAACATCTATTCAAAGAACTTGCGCGGCTATTAAAAATGTCGTAAAATCAATAAGAATAAATTTATATCTTTTCGCAATATGAAAGAGGGAACAGCAGATTAACTCCGTACGTGAGACAAAGATCCATGACGTTTTTATGATGCTCGTCAATTACGCAGCTGGACACTAATTGATCGTTAAATGCCGACATTTTTGTAAATTCTTACATCAGCGGTGACTAATTGTCGAGATTAAATCTGGAATTGTATGGAATAAAGTGACGTAGTTAAAAGTTAGTATATAAAAGCAAACAAAAGAGAAAAAAGATTCATCAGGAAATTACAGGTCAGGGCTAACTAGTGAAACTTAGTAAAACTTTATGTGGACTTATAATTTTTTCTACTGCACGCTCCACGTTGGTGGCGTCAGTGAAACTTAGTAGGCACCAGTGAAACTACTTTTGTTCTTTATTTAATTTAATTATGGAGTGAGTCAATTAGTGAACAAAACCTCGGTGGACTCACGAGCTTTACTATATTCGCGGCTTAGTCTGGGAATTACCCCAAGGGTGAGCAATGAGTTTGGGCGTGGATATAGGGTGGGCTCGACTACAAACGGGAACAAAAAAACGTAAATGGACGCCACTGCATCTATATAGACAATAAACAAAACTAAAGTATCCTACAGGAAGACGCAGAAACCTATAGGATATAATAATTACCAAAAAACATACAAATTACAATAAGCACTACCTCTGGAAACCTCTTGGACCTCTGCTCCAGCTTCTGGGATGTCGGACCTGCAAGAAAATGTCACACAAAAAAAATAAAATATAAGACACTGTTTGTGTCTTACGACAACAAAATATTTCGATCTTTATAGATCGATTGGCCTGAATTCAAAATCTCAACAACACCTTACCTATGAAAAAATACTCTACTGGAAATTACTTATTCTGTTTCTATTACCTGGTACTGTATCAACTTTTTTCTAAGTTCCACATTCAAAATTTTGCTTATCTAATTTGGACAATGTTAATTTCAATTAGTGAAATAAAAAGACGAAAGTTTTAATTCAAAATATAATTTAAATGTAATTCTCTTTTGTTGCAAAAATTATTTATAAAAAAAATTTAATAATCCATATAAAATAAGTTTCAAAAATTTCTTAATGTGTTTATCTATAACCAATACAATCAACATAAAGTAAGTTTCAAAAATCTCAGAATTTGATTCTCTACATAGAGAGGTCTTAGCATTTATAAATTATTTAATACAGTCGGGTTCTTAAACATCCATTAAACAGATCTGTTCTGGCTTACAAAATTTCTCTAAAGAACTTGTTACATAAAAAGTTCATATGGCTTAAGCATTATATGAATTTAAAGAAAGTCAGTTCAACATATGTTAGAAACAGCATAGATATTCTACTAATCACATAACATATTGCAAGTAAACATCTTCCAATCAAAAGTGAACTTTATACTTATTTTTCTCAATTAACATGTGCTTTATGTGCGTGCTTTGAATAACAACTTTTAAATTATCTAAAAGTTCAAAAATTCCTCTTATGAATAAATTTAGTTCTGAACAAAAAAGTATTTGACCTATTAAATTTCTAGGGTATAATTCTCAAACTGATTTTTACGTGTGATTTGAGCATAAACATATCTTGCAAAAAAATTTGACATTTACATTCTTTAACAAAAGTTTCTTATGATTTGGTAAATGTTAAATCAAAGCTTTGACCGTAATTAGTACGTAAAATTAATTTTCAGTAAATAGTTTTATAAGTACCTGATTGGTTTTGTCTTAATTAAACGACGGTGATGCTGATAAATGTAGTAGACCAACTAAAACACATAACATTCCATCTCCTTGAAATTTAGAAAGGTACGAAATATGCCTTTACTAAATGCATTCCCTAGGACAGCTTCAAAATGAGTAATTCGACAATACACAACCAAATTCCAATCTCATTGTCAAACGTGTTTCCTAAATGTGCACTAATGGAACTCTATCTTCACATGCTGTTACGGCTCTCCATCTTCCAACGAAGCGTACCTCTTCGTAGTTGCTTGCAAGATGGCCGCATTCGCTTCCTTGCCAACACTCTAGTTATCGCGTCACCTTACGCGCAGACGTTGTGTCTAGCAATTGCACAAGTGGACTTCAGAACGCCTGTAGCTTATGCAACTCAAGTTACGTTCAGGGTATTTGCAGATATTAAATGCGTAGGAGTCACTACTAAATACTTCGTATAGATGAAAATAATGTAAATAGGAAAGAGGTGTTCTTCCTTATAGTAAATTAAACTATTTAACGATTTCACGCTAAATGACAAATTCGTAATACAACAACGGCTAGAAATGTTTTTCTTTAGAGATATTTAATGTAACAAAAATTTTGTTACACTAGTATAAGGAATCTTTTCAAATTTAAATTTAAACACTGAATATATTTTTTCTAATCTGTAAGGAGTCAACAAAAATATTTAATACGTTGAAATTTACGTAAAGAGAATAAAAAGGTCTTGAACGTTCTAGAGTAAAAGGTGTCGCGTTTGGTGACTTTAAATTAAAGAAAGGGAGATAATTTATGGGATAAATGATCTAAATAATATTAATTGATTGAAGGGTTTATTTAAGGGATTACAAAATTGTGAAGTGTAGATATTATCTCCTTCCATTATACGAATACTGATTGACTTCGTTTTATCATTCCAAACAGGTCAGATTTGAAGGGGTACAATTATTTGATCATCGTAATGTTGTGCACTCTGTGTGAATTAAACTGGGCTAGCCGTATCATAATTAAAATTAGATTATTACAAAAACACAGAGCGGTGGCGTTCAGCAGGAAACTGGACGTTTATTACATCGGGGTGCGGCTTTATCATATCAATATATATATATATATATATATATATATATATATATATATATATATTATTATTAGTGACAATATGTGATTCATCTTTGTAAGCTATTTATGTAAATAAAACATTAAAAATAAACAAGTTATTATATTTTTATTGGTGATTAGTTTTTACTTTATTTATTATCTTAAAATGGTGGTGTATAGAACCGATTTTTTTAATTAGTTTTAAATAGTAATTTGGTGGAATTTAACTAGCTTCTTAGCAAACAGAATATATAATCTTAATTGTACAAATATTTACCAATAACAATGTACTCTTAGTAAACATATATAAGTCAATTTGCATAGTAACGCGGAAGTTTTACGACCTAAAGTAAATATTTTTAATTGTAACTGCATTTAAATATCTATTGGTTTAACGAACTGACTTATTTTTCTTTTAAATTATGTTCTAAATTATGTTTCGTATTCATTACGATAGATGAATACCTAATTAATTAGATTAGTTTTTATTCGAATTCTCGTGATCCATTTACTAGACCGGTTGAACTAAATACATCATATAATCTGCTTTCGGTTTCAGCCGAAATTGGTTTAAAGAAAGCCGTCTTTAAGACCGCGAGATTTAGAACTTTGAAACAATTTGCGTGAACTTATTTGGAACGCAATAATCCATTAAAATCAAATGAAAATGGAATGTTGTTCTTTTAGGTCAAAGAGCGTCATTACGATAAGCACAAATAATTTTACATTCTATATTTGAATATACAGTAAAAATGGAATTATTTTAGATACGAAAAAATAATAATCTACTATCTGAACAAACTTGCGCATTGCTTCAAAATTGTGTTCAAGCACGTGTGCAGGTAAATGGGCGAATGGTCGTGGAGCGTTTATGGGGATTTGCTATCACATTAATGAACCGCTAGATACAGTTACTATAAGAAAGAAGCTAGGAGTTAGAACGAGAGACGTGGTTCACAAGACGGTAAACCAGTAACCATGTTAGCTTCTTGGATATATCACAATAAAAAAAAATCATTAGTGTAAAGGACATTCTATTCGGTTTCAATGACGTACCTCCTGTAATGTAAGCGAGTAAAAATTTAACACGCATAGGTTGCAAAGGCACGTTTTGGATTAAATCAGGTTAATGCCTTGGCATTCTTGAAAAAATAGTTTCTAAACTACGATTGGACTTCGTAAGTCTAAATTCATCACATTCCTAAAGAACCTTCTTTCTAACTTCTACCAGGTATTTTACTGAAAACAACGACTCATGACCTGTATAAATAAACATTGCAAAATTTGAAAGAAACCTTTGTATAGCGTTAGCTTTTGCAAATTAACTTCTCCCACACTCACACCCAAACACGCACGCATACAGACTTGCACGCACACACGCGCACACGCCCAAACACATACAAATACACACACTCACACCCGCACCTACGCACACACTCACACACATACATACAAACACACACATACATACACACACTCGCACACAAGCACAAACTCACGCACGCACACGCGAACACGAGTATCGCGCACGTAAGCGCGCACGCGCCCACACGCACGCACCCGCACACACCCACACGTATTTGCACACCCGCGCATGCACGTTCGTACGCACGCACGAACGCACCCAAACGTGTTTGCGCACGTAATCATAGGCGCACGCGCCCTCTTATATACGCATACGCACACGAAGGCACGCACGTGCGCGCGTCCACAGCATGCGTACACACGCACCGCACACCCAAACACACACCCTCGGGCATTTCTACACGCACTTACTCACGCGTACACATACACACACGTACGCGCACACACACACAACACACACACGCCTAGCCACACCCACATGTACAGGTACGTACACGCGCACGCGCTCACGCACAATCAAACACACACGCGCATACGCTCACAACTATTTATCCGATGGTTTCTGCATTAAGATAGCAATATTTTTTGGGTATTTTGATTTTCCAGCGAGAATGAGAAAAGCTCAAAAAAAAGACAATTAATTTTTAGAAACCACTAGTGGCATCTTGTTAAATTTTAATATTATATATAATTATTTTTATTTTTACTGTTGTTACGCTATTATGAATATTTACTGCTTATTTATGCCATACTAGCCAATTTATTAGATTGATTCTCACGTTATACCTGTGAAGGAGAATTAAATACATTTGAAAATTTAGGTAATAAAAAAGTGCAATATCTTGTTTACCAGCTGACCTAAAAACGACAAAATACATTTAAACTATATACTGGGTGCTCCTGTTAGTTTTCACTTTTTGAATTCAAATTTAAAAAAAAATGGACCAAAGTTTGCTTAAGTATGGCCACCATTTCTCCTCGAATATTGTCCATCAGTTTCTCTAGAGTGGAAGGACGGTTACGAAACACTCGACTATTGAGATATCCCCCTAAAAGAAAGTCACATGGCGTCAAATCTGGGCTTCGCGAAGGCCAATTAATGTCTCTTTTTCTGGAAATCAGTTCTCCAAGAAAATGCCTTTGAATAACGGGTAAAGATCGATTTGAAGTATGACTTGCAGCCCTGTCTTGTTAAAACCAGGTTTCTTGATCAAATCCATCAAATTCTTGAAGAGTAAGTGTTAAAAGATTACGTATCATATCGACATAATGTTCAGAATCCACCGCCATGGCGTTGCCGCGATCGTCTTAAAAAAAAAGGACCTATAATTTCCGATGATGAAATAGCGGCCCAAATTGTGTCCTTTGAGCTATGTAAAGACCTTTGATGTTTTGTTTTCGGATTCGTTTCACGCCAGTACCGACAGTTAGGCTTATTGATAAAGCCAGTAAGATAAAATACTCTTCATCCGAGAACAAGATGTTGTCGAACAATTGAAACAAATTCAACATTTCGTTTACGAATAACAGTCTCTTCGCGTAGTCTACCTGCTTCAATTCCTGCACGATCTGAATTTTGTAGTTGTGCATTCGTAAATCTTTTTGAAGAATTCGATGCAGCAAGGTTCTTTTCACATTTAACGCAGCTGCCTGCTTGCGCACCAACAAGTTTGGTTCTTGCCTCACACTGTTCTTACATGGTTGATTACGCGTTTATTCGTCGTTGAACCTGGCTCTTCAAACTTATGAACCCATGCTTTAAATAAATTAATGCTTAGGCAATTTTGAATGTCGTATAAATTGTAATGCTGTCTATACAAACGTTGAACGAGATTACAGGAATTGTTGTTTGGGTAAAACTTGCGCACACAAAGAGCACATTATTCTCCCGTGTAACGCTGCAAGTTGCCTTAAATTTGCCTAAACCAAGCTGACGTTTATGACCAACCGCAGTCTTGCAAGCTACCTAACATCTATTCTACAGTGTTAATTTTTTGTTTCATGCTATGATTGAAATGGTAATTTAAATGGAATTACCATTCCAATCATAGCATGAAACAAAAAATTAACACCATATTAGAACTGAAACATCGTATGGTCTCTATCTGTGAACCCAAATTTAAAGAAAAAAATCTGAAAGAACTAATATCAATCTTAATCAACAACGGTTACCCTAAACCACTTTTATCAAAACTACTACATACTAACACAATCATATTTCCACCTCAAAATAAACATACTGATATCATTTACAAAAAACTTTTATATATTACTAATCTTTCACCACTAATAAAAAAATTACTAAAACAACCTTTTGTAACTATAATAAATTCAAATACTAAGTCCATTGGAAACTTTTTTACTAAACTAAAAGAAAAAACAAATAAAGCTTTATGTAGCAATTTAGTGTATAAAATTCAATGTGAATGCAAAGCTTCCTACGTAGGCCAAACCAAACAGTGGCTGAAATCGCATGACACAACACAAAAGTGATGCAAAATTAGGAAAAACTTCTTGTGCTCTTTCTATACATTTATACAATACAAAACACAAAGTCAATTATGATAATATAAAATTTTAGATATAGAAAGCAATTACAAAAAAAGACTTTTCTTAGAATCATTTCATATAAACCAAGAACAAAATTCCATCAATCACAAAGAAGACATCAATAATTTACATACAGTTTACTCATACCTATACACTTTTAATCCAAAAATATACTAACTATAATGATATTGCTTACACACAGAATTCTATTTAATTTAAGTCAAAAGTCAACCTGTTTACTACACCTGTAAAATATATGATTTTAAAATCTAACTATTTTTATGCAACCCACCATACAAAAATTTTTTTTACAAATAAACCACATACTACTATTTAAATAAAAAATATAAGCAAATAGTGTCATAATTTGTTGATTGATGTCATCCTTGATCCTACATTTTTGTCAAATAAGTGAACTGACATTTCATTCAAAATTTAAAATTAATTTTAATTCTTAATCAGTAATATTACAAGCTTCCTTCTGTTACTTTTATTATGGGTGAATACATAAAATAATTTTATCAAGTAATAAGTAAGTTAAACATATATTACCTGTTATATGAATTACCTATTTATATACTTTTTCATGTAGATCGATGATTAAGGTGTAAATTATCACCGAAACGTACGATTTAATACAAATGATACACATTTAATGTTTTGTGTTTAATTTTATGAGCGACTTTATCCCAAGAACCAAAAACAAAATCTTTTCTAATTTAACTACGCTCAAGAATTATCAAGAACCTTTTATATATATATATATATATATATATATATATATATATATATATATATATGCATGACTGGGTTCTCTTTAATTTGTTTGTATATCCAAGAATATCTAAATCTTCTTGATTTTGTTTCAGCTTTATGGCGCTCTGAATATCGCTTGGGACTTTGTGCCTGAATATGCGGCCAAGGGAATCTTTCAAAAATGTAAGTTTCTTTTTTACTACTTAGTTTATATAAGTTTTCTAGAAATTTCGTCGCAATGCGACCCACCTCCAGTCGCTATTATCTTATAAATTTAAATTTAAGGACCCACATGAACTGCCATTTTCCTAAATTTTTTATTAGTATTAAAAGGGCCTGTAATAAACATGTCGTATTTCCAAGTTTAAATCATTTTAATAGAAAGTTTCTATATTTCTATGCCGTGCCTACATTTACTAAAGGAAGCTTTAAGCAAGTATTTTTCTATAGTATGGTATATGCTCTACCCCTTGTACCTCATGTTGCCGTTACAAAAGATTTTCAGCAATGTTAACGACGTTAATCTTTAAAACATATTACATTTGTTTTGGTGATTACCCGTAGCTAATTTTTTTAAATTTTTTATTGAAGCTGCATTACTTGATAACTTTATACTGAAATATTGACTTGAGGAGATATGTATAAGGTACCAATTAATCACGGCGTCGAAACCTTTAGATCGCATGAGGTTTTTTTTGACATTCTCGAAAAACTTTGTTTCACTATATGACATTTGCAAACGTATAAGTTATTCCTATATTTTTTGCTGGTAAGAATATGTAAAAAATCTTGCAATTAGGTTCTGTCCACAATTTCTTGAAAATGTCAAAGCGTAACGTTCTTGCTTTCCAGTTCCTATCTGTCGATAAATATTATCAAATTATTTAACTTTTCTTGACAAGAGAAGTTGATTCTTTTGATAGTTGTACGGCAATATTGCACTAATATTGGAAGAAATTTTAAGGGGCCTACGTAAACAATTTGAAGGGGCATACGAAAACAATTTTAGTTATATGACTAACAACAATGCTATTAACTAATTTTGAAATTTATGTGAATACTTCTTCACGTATTAGGTCTGTCACACGCCTTTGTATTTTTTTTTAAATAGAATGGCTTACAGGCCAATATAATTGGTTGTCGGTTTGAAATCGACTACAGGGCCTTTAACACGACTGTTAAGTAGTACTTTATAAAGTCACCTACATTATTTGTTGTTCAATTGGGTTAGATGGTGTTTTGACAAGCTTCTGACAAGCTGCCAAGCTTACAGATGTTCGGAAACACGGTCATCTCAATTGGCAAGTCCTTAAGAAATTTAATCTGTAGACCATTGAGAGGATATTCTCGTTCAATTGATCCTAAATCATCTTGGAGTACAGTGTTGTCTGTAGTTTTGAATTGCTTTAAAATTTTTGTGCTTTTTTATCCTACACAGATTTAATTGCTTATGTAGAAAAAGAATTTATAAGTTTTTATCCAATTTATCCGTCAATCATAAGTCTGGCTTGAAGGAAGTTATTTATTGTATGTTTAGTCATCGCCCCGGTATTTACCGTTATTAGAAATCCACTTTGTTAACAAGACCCTACTCTTTATCGCTGCAATTTTGTCAAAAGGTGTTAGACCTGTATAAATTGTTTTAGTAGTTCTTATACTTTGAATAAGTGTAAATCCATTGTTTCTTCACCATTGCCATTAACACACCGTTCTTTCTTGCGGTTCTACCGTATTTCGTTCAAAACAGTTATCACCTCTCTACGTCTGCAAGCTTTCTCGTCCCGTATTTGCACTTCTAGACTCCTCTACAAGTTCTACGATTCTCTAGCTTCTGAGGAAATATTTATTTCGTTTTGCGGTAATGGTCCCGTGAACTTCAAATACCGTTTCATTTACTTCTCTCACAAAAATTTGTCATATTATTTTTCATCTTTCCAGTGAAAATAGCTGGCTGTTCCACTCTTTTTTTCGGAAATTTTATTGTTTATTCGACTTGGATAGCATGACTTTGTTTCGCAATATAAAGGAATTTTGTTTGTTTCGGTGCTTCGCATCTTTTAACCTTCAGTGTTTTAGTTTCTATGCATTTCGGAGTTCTGCAGGTCGCTGTCTGTATTTCTTTTAAACTCATACGTGCTTCATTAGCTATTTTTAATTTCGAACTTTTGGCACTTCCAAAAATTGTGAAAATTTACCGGCTACTAATATTTCTACTGAAAATATGGTTGCTTTTGCTAACCTTAAGCTGGTTGACCCGCTCTTTGCTCAATCTGGGCATATCTATTCGTTATTTGGTGCGGACGTTTTCCTTCAAGTTTTATTAAAGGTTCCTATGCACGGCATAAGTGATCTATTTGTTACTATCAATATTATTATTGGGTATGTTTTAACTTAATTACATCTACAATACTTATTTCATGGATCACTAGCTTGCTTTACATCATGAATTCTGTTTCCTGCTTATTGTCTCAAAAATTGTAGAAGGTGAAGATGCTTCAGGTGAGCAAGATCTGTTTGACACTTTCTACTGGAATAACCAAGGCAACTACGTCGCCTTACGTGCTGCTCAGAGTAGTTCCCATCTTGTTTAACAACGCGTTATTCTTTAAAGCTCGTCTGATTAAATTGTTTATGAACAATGTCTTTGTGTTTATGCTTACGTATTTCGATTTCTTACACATGCGGTCTGTTCATAGTAAATCTCTTTCTGACTGGTCTTAGTAATTCTGTATCACTCCGTTGGTATGCCGAAAAATGTATACACCAAATTACATATAGTCCTCAAACCATCTGCTGAAACCTTATCTCTATAAATCATCATTTGTTACGCGGACACACGTTACAATAAGATTTTACTACACGTTTGCCACAATGTCGTCTTTATCCTTATGTTCTTACTGCAGATATTTGTCGTATGTGAAGAAAAATCTTTGTTAATCTTACTTATTACAATTATCGACGAATTGTTTGCGCCTTTCTTTTGTCAAATGTAGTCAGGACTTCAAATTTAATACAGTTGCTTACGGGGCAAACTGTGCTTCTTTTTTTTGCTATCCACGCAATCTATAGTTGACTGAATCATTATGTTTTAACCGGCTCTGCTCTTTATTTCTATACAATCACTGGTGATACCTATATTTTCTAGGTGAAACTATAGTGTCGTCTCTCACTCTACGGAATCAACGAATTGCTTTTCTAAAACCTGGGTTTTGATTTTCCTAAATCGTCAATTAATCATCCTGATTTACTGAAAGACTTCTCGCTTCTAAACAATCTGTTCGCGCTTACGCTTTTGAGGATTCTGACGCTTGATCTTTGGTTACTTTTTGTTTTCTAGATCAGCTTTTAAATACCAAGTTTGACAGATTTTCCAATTTAGTCTGCATTTTAGAATTTATGAGAATATTATCTCCTACTTTTTTGGTAAAACACTCAATGTATTCTTTGTGCATTTGAAAAAAATCATCCTCTTTTCCTAGTGAATTACTCCGCGCACGCGCGTGTGTGTATGTGTGTGTGATTGATATTTGCATTAGTAACAGCTTATATTTTGAATTTACTTTGCTGCGTTGCTAATTCCCATACATTATTCTTTTTCTAAAGTTCATTATTTCGGTGACACTTTTGAGTGCGACTATCGTGCTATGAGTTACTGTCAACTTTCCTTGTTATCCTCTCTTTGCTAAGGCTCAAGCTGTTAGCCGCTGTCGTGGCACACAAACTACTAACCATTATACTTACAACTTTTGATTCTTATTTTCTCTTTGATAACATTTAATGATAATCATGATAATCATTTCTTGGATTCGTCTCCTTCCACTTCCCCGCAGCGATGTAAAGCTTTCGTGGCGAATCAAGTTGCCTTTATTCAGTAAAACACTTTTGCGCAACTTTTGGCATTATTCTCCACCCATCGGGAACCTACTAATGCTGAATCGCGTGTCAGTTTAAGCAAGCACACTTATTTCTGCAGCGTCCTTATTGTTGTTCGTTTAGGTGAGTGGAAAGGAAAATTTGAATTCAAAGTACAGTAAGTAAATAGAATAAGTAAATTTGCATTTCTTCTAATAAATGATAAATAAATAAAATTTAAATTTTCAACATTATAAACTAAAATTTCGAATAAGAATCGCCTAAAACCCATACATTTAACTACTATATGTAATTTTTTGTACAATTTTTTTGAATTTTTCGTTTCGTATGAGAGATTGTTAGAAGTACTTGTATTAATATTTTTTAATACCCAATGTTATAGGTGCTTCGAGTACGGCCGCATGTGTATGGAGTATTGTGCGGTGATGAGGAAACTGAGCAGAATTCAACATATGTTTAAGAATTGCCAGAGAACAATATCACGCTATCTGGTATGCTCCAGGGCTAACGATAGGCGGAGTGGTTCTACGAGTCACGTACCACAGCGACAAGTCGTGCAAATGCGTTAAGATGCAATTATTAAAGAAGACCATCACTACACATCTATTTTTACCAATGAAACTAAAATATCAGAAATGGGTAAGATAACTAGGAATTGCTCTACTAAAGCTGTGAGAAGAAAAACGGGATGTAACAAGTTTTTAAAATTCATTACGAAAAATGAAATCGACATTGGGCTTATATAGGAATTCTACTTGCAAACAACAAAATCTTAGGATTTGCGAGGAGGAGCAGGGGTGCAGTTTTACAATGGAGAAGCGAACAAGTGCGTGACGGAATTATGGAGAGCGACGGGAAATGTGCACACTAACTATTAAATGAATTATCCAACAAATATATAAGGTGTTTTAAAATGGATGCAACCCGTTCTTTTTGCTGCGTGAATACATAAAAATATTAATGATAATAAAATATTTATGCGAGAATATTTAAATTTCAGTTCAAATAACTTTCCAGTAGATGTTTAAAATGATTTTCTGATGTCCGGATGTTGGTTTGTACATATTTATAACACGCAGTGTCCAAAACATGTCAGTAACATATCTGCCGTATGACACGTTGTGTTATCCTGAAGCGACCAACATTCTCGTTTGTTTAAGTCTCTGTTATACAGCTCCGGGAAATTCTACGCTAAACACCAATTTTACGTGCGAGTAATGGTCGTTTATAAAACGTGTGAAGATTTCCAGCACTTCGGATTCGGCAGTTTTGATTGTTAAGGTAGGAAAACCATGTCTCGTCGCTAAAATAAACACGATCCAACATTTCAATATTGTTTTCATAAACAAAAGAACGAAACCAACTTGCAAACGTTTCCTGTGGTGTACCTTCAGTTCATGGACGACACTGTTGCGATAGGCATGCAAATATGGTTTTTTAATAGCTATGTAAGCAATAGATAGCGAGAGGCCAAGCTGAGAATTTAACTTAATGAGTAATCGAGTCAAACATTTTTTGCACATTCCCTAGAACTTCCGCATTTAACAGCGATGGTCGCCCTATGCGTTTTCGAGAATAACAATATTATCGACCTATTAGGAACTGTAAAATTGCGAATTTTTAAATGAAACTCGTCTTTCACTGGTTTGTAAGATCTATATCCGCAATAAGTTTCAACAATAAACACGCAATCACCCTTGGAAAACGACATAGTATACATAATTTAGATGAAATGACATTAGAAAAGCACTAGTGCGTGAACCATCACAAGATGTTAACCTTGAATACAGTGTGGCCAACTTAACTGTGATAGAAATAAAACTTTACGTATGCGTAACTTCTATCTTTTTAGGCTTAAGGTTGGGTCTTTTTTTGGAACACCTGCTATAAAAAGCGCAAAATTATAATAGGTATGACAGCTTATCACGTTAACGGAGTGTGCATTCTTGTCAATTTGAGACAGGACAACCGCGGTACCGAGGAATAGTTGCACAGGTTGAAAATATAATAAGAGAAATTGTGTTGAGTCAAAAGTTTTAGGGGGTTTTAGGGGTAGATCCTTTGAGAAGCACCGTGGTACAAATTATATAAATATAACCGTGGTAAGTCTAAATATTTTTATGTATATCCACATGTGGTAAGTAAATTTCAAGGAAATCATGTTATGTAATCACGACTTCATAATGTAGGACTAGTAATTGGAAACTTGCACTGGGAAATATTTGAACGTGCATTTAGAATATGTTAATTTACTAACGTGCATGAGACCTGCTAAGAAGGCTTTAGATAGAAAACCTGGTGAGAAATTAAATACCGGTATTGTTGGAGATAATTTCGTGTTCCTGATTTAATCGATCCAGATAAACTGAATAAGCAGGATTGTATAAGGGAGGCGTACTATTTTATAAATGACACACAACAAAAACTTACCGATTGTTGTATTCAGATGATTTCTAACTGCTGCTCTAGCGGATGTTGTTCTAAAGCCTTAATTCCAACAAACTGTATTTGAGTGGTCTTCCTTCCTTAGCAACTGGTATCGGACGCGGAAATTATATCTTTTACAGAGTATGTAACCTAAGCGGTACACGGCATAAAACTTCAAAAATGAAAATTATGAACATTGCCTGTATAATAAAATTAACGTAACATTCAAACAAGAGCGTGGAATCAATCCTATTATTACAACTTATACTTACAAACAAAACTTATCACACAAACGAATATTTTGCTCAATATAACAAAAGAGCAAGCTTATAGTAAATAAAAATAGCTAAATTAAAGTCGAAGGATTCTTAAATTATAACAGAAACTTATAACAATTTAAAATTTGCTGTGTGACCGCCCACCCCAGAACGTGGTTTTGAATTAAATGAACGACATAAGTCCTGGTAAAACAAAATCTGTAGAGAAAAAAATAAAACAAATTTGTCACACAGGAAGGATCACTGTGTTAATGGGGGGTACAACAGGTGTTGTCGATACATACGCAATAAAAAAGTATTTAAGAACTGCTTCCGTTGGCGGATATGCGAACTAATAGTCAAGAGGATTAAAACGGTATGGTCAAAGCGTCGTTATCAACACACCGAGAACAAACGAAGGGGTATAGATAAAGTTCAAGTATTAGGAATAAAACTGTGAATATACGGCATTAACAGTAGAAACTCGCACAATAAAATAGAAGGAGGTTCTCAGGAAACCGCATAATCAGGAGCAGACAGAAAAATAGCAATCGGAAATATCAAACAGGACAATGGTATTTGTATTCATGGATTAAAACCACGGCAGAAAATTTATTGGCGAAATTATACCAGCGGATAATGGAAATGAGTACGATAGAGGATTAAATAGTTTTTGAAGGCAGGGTGACGCCACTTTCTATCTTCGTTTAGTTTTAAAACCAATAACATTGACTCTTAGTTTACTACCTTTTGTTGTAGACACTAATCATAAATCTTTTCAGATTCTCATTAGTGTTTGTTGCTTGCGTTTTCTGCCGATTTAGAACTATTAGAAAATAGAATATATATATATATATATATATATATATATATTATATGTATATATATAATATCATAATATATATATATATATATATATAAATATTATAAGTAGTTTTTACACAAGGTAAGTTGATAAATACTTACGTATTGAAATTAATAAGATGAAATAATAACTTAGACTTTTTTTTTAAGTAAAGCCCAAATGATCATTTCAAATCGAGCTAGTAATTGAAAGAAGGAAAATATAAGGCGTTGGACAGGATTTGAACCTGCATCTCAGTTTTGCCGGAACTGTGCGTAATTGGTTAACGCACAGTTCCGGCAAACCAGGATACAGGTTCAAATCCTGTCCAAGGCCTTATATTTTCCTTCTTTCAATTACTAGCTCGATTTGAAATGATCATTTGGGCTTTACTAAAAAACTAAGTTATTATTTCATCTTATTAATTCTATATATATATATATATATATATATATATATATATAATATATATATATATATATATATTGAATTATATTATGTCCTGCATATTTATTTTATAAAACTGATTACGGTTACTGAGGAGTGAAGTTAAAATTAAAAATTAAAAACTGGATTGTATGCTGATGTTTCGTGAAATTTATTCACATTATCACAGCTCAATTTTTAAATAATTAAAAGTTGATAACTCGAATAACACTGCTTTTAATATGTATGTCCATTTGTAACGTCACTTTTATTTCACACGCAAACAACCGCAAAAACAATTAAAACGAGACTATATTCAATCGAATTGCTAAAGATAGCGCTAACGGTATACGCCGGCTTCAGTTGACGGTTATGGTTGAGTCCTGCATTAGCAAGTCGTATATAAATCCAAACCTATATATATATATATATATATATATATATATATATATATATATATATATATATATATATGTATATACAATTTTAGGTAGGTAATTATCCAAGGTAAGTTGATAAATACTAACGTATTACAGATAATAAGATGAAATAATAACTTAGACTGTCCAAGACCTTATATTTTCCATTTTTCAATTAGCTCGATTTGAAATGATCATTTGGGCGCGCGCCTAGTAATAGATTTGTAGTGGTAAAAACGTCGACTTGAAGGTGCTGCGGTTCCTAGCGTAGAGAGGTTCCGTAATTAAATTCGTACGCAAAATGGACAACATTTGGCAGTCAATGATTATTTAAAATATATTGAAATGGAAGATCGAAAATTTTAAACAAATGAAAACTATAGTACGATGGAGTTTACTTAAAAATTGAAGATTAATTATAATGGACGTATATGACTAAGTGGTTTAGTATTGAAGTATACGAAGAATACATCACTTTGTATGAAAATTGGACTTCTTAAAACTATTTAGCAGAAATCGAACGTTGATATTAATTCATAAGAATTAATAATTATTATGTTTGGTACAGTCAGCGTTGGTGAATGAGAAACACACAACGTCAGAACGTTTAACGGTAAAAATGAAATATTTTGATTCAATTGAGAGATTTATAAAAATGCTAATTCATTTAGATTAAATATTAAATTGTGTGTGCAAGTCAATTTAATTTAATTTTTAATTTTTTTTGGACAGATTTACGTACAGGATTTGTCGTTATGCAAGGAAAAATAAACATACTGAATTCAATTACGTTTGACACGGCTTTTAAGAGAATGGGTGTTAAATTAAATGACTTTTAAAGGTTGGTCTACATTAATTATAAGGAAAGTTTAATTACAGATTTATTAATTAGTGATTATCATATGTTAAAGATTTGTGTATTAGTGACTAGTGTAGAGAACAATTGAGAACAATGTGTCTTGCAAAACAAGATGTTTGGTCTCATTATATTACTAGTTAAAATAGGTTTTGTGAGAAGATGTTGTGAACTCATTATATTTGTATTAAAAATGTTGTTTGTTGTAAGAGTAATTGTGAAATGTGTATTTAAAATATTGTTTGTAATAGAAAGATGTTGTGGGCTCATTATATGTATATTTAAAAGATTGTCTGTAAAAACACTATTTCGAATGATTATATTTGTACTTGTCATAGTGGTTTTGTTAATTCTACAAGACAAAATCCATAAAAATTAGAGAGCTAGCAGAAATAGATGCGAAGACTATAGGAACGTCACAGCACTTTCATTGGCGACCCAACCTAGTGCTTGATTGAACCATCTGAAATTTAGTGTTTTGTGTGTCTTTGGATTTTGTAGGAATTTTTTGTGAAGTAGATGTAATTTGTCTTCAGAATAACTGACAGAGTAAAAGAAATTAGAGAAGTATTGGGACCAGAAGATGCTGAGATTAGATCTTAAGAAAGTGTTTATTTAGATGATTCAAAAAAAGAGGAGCAAAGCGAAGAGCTAAATATACGAGACACTCAGGAGTCTAGGATGAAGGCTATTTTGTTGGGTTTAAATAAAAGTATGCAGGAAATGAGTGAAGAAAACGAAAAATGTATAAAGTAAATAAGTGAGAAGGAAAATTAAAAACGTATTTAAGATATGAGTGAAAAGAATGAAAAAAGTATAAAGGAAATGAGTGAAGAAAATGAAAAAGGTATGGTATGCAGGAAAGGGTGAGGATTTTTATAATAATACTTAGGAATTAAGAGCTGAGTTTGGACAGAATGTAGCAAGATTGGAGGAAGGTTAAAAATCAGAAAGTGAAGAAAATGAAAGATATGAGTGAGAAATTAACTTTAGGTTTAAAAGATGCCAATGAGACCATGCAGGAAACGAAATTAGAAGTAAAGTGATACAAATTCTGGAGGAGATAGATGATGTTAAAGAGGAAATTGTGCAAATAAAGTCAAATCAGGAAACGTGTGAAAAAAGATGAATGGCAAAATTAGAGACTTAGGTTATAACGTGCACGAAATTGAAGAAGGCTCGCGAGCAGGGTTTGAAACATTTCAAAATAAGTTAGTAAGTTTTAAGATGGATTTTGGAAAACAGTAGAGAATTTAGAGATTAAAGTGAAACGTATTAATAAAAATAGTTGACAGAATGTTGGTGAACCCATGAGGCGGAGTCAATTTCATGTTCCATTAAAGCAATATTCAAAACTGTATGACGATAATAAATTAAATTACAAATTATTTTTGAATAATGTCAGGACTGTAGTGTATGGAAGTTTAGATGAATAAACCAAATTAAACATTGTTAGGACAATGTTGAAAGCTAGTGCACAGATATGGTTTAATTTGATTGAAAGTGAACTGGAGACGTTTAAGGATATCGAATTTAAATTTTTAAAACATTTCTGGGGAATAATCAACAATTTCAAGTAAAGAATGATTTAATTATGGGAAAGTATGATACAGATCGTGTGTAACAAGAGTGTTTTACGCTATAAAAAAATTTTGTGTTGCGAACTCCATTAGAAGATAAACAGACTATTAAGTATTGCAGGACATTTTGAGGCGGAAGTTAGGCAATGTATAGGTTTGCAAAATATTGTAGACAGAGATGTAGTTTTGGAATATTTACAAAGATATGATGAAATAGGTTAACCAAGGAGAACCGAGAATAGATGTAGGAACCATTGAGTAAATTTTGTTATACATCAGATAAATGCAGGACCGGAATGTTTTAATGACAGGAATAATAAGCATAATTGTAATAAAAATTTTGATCGCGGAAATTATAATAGGTTAAATTGGAACAAACATATTACACCCAAACAAGAAATGGGATGGAGCGCTGATACGAGGACTTCGGTAAGTAGGAATGTAAATAGAGAAAATAGTAACAATAATGAAATTTTACAAAGTGATAGAAAGCTTGAAACGCTCGAAAACCGAAGATATAGGTTGGTATTATGTCCGGGTTCTTATATTTTCCATTTCAATTACTAGCTCGATTTATGCTTTGCATGAAAGTCTATGTATAGTAATATAATATTAAAACGTTGTTCAAATACTGATATATATATATATATATATATATATATATATATATATACAGTGTGTACAGTATAAAATGCAGTACATGGGGATCTTGGAAACTGTAGGAGATACGATCTTGGTTAAATGGGACAAAAGTTGCATAATCATGAGGGTATCTCAGATCGGTTTTCAAATTTCAAAAAATTTTCATAGGTTACTAGATAAAGGCAAAAAACACAAAATTGACGATTTCTTTAAATTGCTCGTAGTTAGTCTACTAATTGAAATAGAATGTTCAAATTTGGTACATCATGGTAATTCCCCATTGCACTACACTTTTTCAACTTAGATTTTGTCTAGGGCATCTAGATTTTGCGTTTTGAACACTTGTTGTAAAATCAATGCATGTACGTGATGTGATTCAAAATAAGACTAGCTTAAGTGAGTTATTTTTTATAAACATGTAACAGAACAGCAGTCCTAAAACTCCTACCAGATTCTATTTAATGTATCAATAAACAATTAAAAGATATGGTATTGTAGGACAACCTACCAACTTAGTGAAATCGGAACAGAGCTTCTTCCGACCTAAACTGTGCAAAACTATAATCAATCAACTGACATAGTTTGCAGTAAACTGGAAAGTTGCCGTGTGACTGCCGCCCGTCCCTAACGTGCAATATTTAGCTATAAATAATTCTCAAGTTTTATAAAATTTTGTTGCAAAAATTGTTTGTCACAACTTACAAATAACGGAACATCACAAATTTACAACATCAATTTCGTTTAAATAAACAAGGTTGTGAATAAATGGCATTGCGTAAATAATTAAATTTCAATTAGTTTAAAAGCACAAATGGTAGAAACAACAAATAGAAAGAAATCACCAGCTGTTGAGTGCGCCGTTCATGCCATATATACCAGGTTGTACACGAAAATTAGCTGCAATATCAAAATTATTAATAAGAATAATGCCTATGTAGATTTTCTGGTACGATTAACCTCTATTACTGGAGGAAGAAAAATGATAAAGAGAACTCATTCGCATATTTAATCAGGTGACACATAGACAACAACGATAAAGACTAGCCTTCTTTAAAAATCCTGAATTACAGTAGCAGCATTGAAGGTGAACGAAGTAAAATTTCAACTACAATATGGATCCGTCAAACAGGACTGCTATCTCTAGTATTTGAAAGGAAGATCTTCAAAATGGATTAAACTGCATTCAGTAATGCCCAACATCAGCTGTAACCTTTGTATTTATAATAATATTATCTGATGTATGAAATATTTTTTTGTACCGTATAATATTATTCCGTTTATTATTAAAAATAATTTTAATAACTTTTCTATTCAGCCAAATACCAAATTTTTTATTTAACAAGTTTAGCATTTATTTCCTAGTGTTTACACTATTAACTTAAGTTTCATCACGGGTAACAAATAATGTTAATTCATAAGAATATTCTTTTGACTAGCAGTTTCTACTATTTGTGATTCTAATTTAAGTACTTGAAATTCTAACATTTAACCTAGAATCGTTTAGAGAATTGAATTGTTTAAAAATGCTAGAAATTGAGGCTGAGAATCAAACTTCTGTGATAAAGTTCTCCATTTCAATTCCAAAAATTTTATTTTATTAAAATTAAATTATTGTCCACTTAAATCAATGCCACTGAAAGTTATTTTTTGAGCTTACAACATTGCTAATTTAAATTTGATCCACACGAGCGCGCGCACTCAAGCACGCACACACGCACCCACACACCCACACACCTACACACACACACGCACACCCACGCACGCACACGCACGCACGCAAGTACGCATGCACGCACGCACGCACATACGTACACACTCACACACACACACAAAATATATTTCAGTACTTCTATTAGTTACGGAACCTACCTACATCTGCCAGATAAATTTACTTTGATTTTATCGTTAACGTAAGAATTTTATTAAGATTAACAAATTTTTCTGCAATAATCCACAAGTTTGATATATATGTGGCGCCTATAATGTTAGGTTTAAATTGTTGATGTGTGCTGTGTTTCAAATTTTTGAAAACACTAATTTAAGCTAACCTTGTGGTGCATGATTCATTTATAAAAGTAATTTAACACGGATATTCATTGAAATATCTTCGTCCTTAGGTAAACGTAATACGTACTTCATGGGGAGATGGGTATATATTTTTAATGTGTGCAATAGTTTTGCCTGATTTCACATAATTTCTGTGTAAAATTTTTGTATATCTTCGAGTTTGGACTGAATATTCGTAACGTATACAACAATAGTGTATCGAAAGGGTTGCTGCGCGTTGTGGAAGGTATAGAAAATTGCAATACTAAGAAAATATTAAATCGCTGTTGAGATCATTCGGATATATATTGGTATTTCATTTGAGGTATTTAAGGCGACAGTATAAGATTATATTATGCATACGTTTATTCTATAGCATTTTGAAATATAAAGACTGATTAATGGGAATCCTTATTTTTCATCAACCATGCTTTACATCTCAGTTGGTTTATTATAATTCCAGTATCTAATTTGTATTTATAGTTTATAAGAACCCATGTGGGAATGTAGTATTTATCTAAGCCGCATATGAATATGACTTAAGTAGAAATTATTTGTAGAGTTAATATCTTCTTGTATAATCTAAATCTTAGGGTTTATTTATTCATCGTATCTTACAAGGTTTAGTATATTACACCAATGGTTGTAGATGCTGAAGAATAAAACCCTTACTTTGGAATTTTGTTCACATTCAAATAAATTTGTATTACAATAATCGTATATCATATTCACCCTGGTTCTTTCCTAATGTGTATATTATGCAGGAGTGACGTTAACCAAGATCTCTATTATCGATGGGGTGTAAGTTTAAGAAAAGTAGATGTATTTAAGAAGATTATTTTTATTTGTATTGGGGTTCGAATAATCATTGATCTACATTGTGAGTGATAGTTTTAATCATTAAACCTGCCATATTTGTGGCAGTACCTTAATTTCATTTAGTTGTGCATCCGCGATTGTGAGTAGTTCTGTAATAGGATTGATTTTTCATACCTGAAAAGACACACAACTGGTTTTAACGTTCAAGCAGATTAACCAACAGAAAATCGGTCGCCATATATGTCTTGTCAAACAATTAAGAAACATCTTCAGCACTATTTTACAGTACTTTATTTTAACCTCATTAGTCATACTAAACTTCAAATTAATCGTTCTTAGAAAAGCATCCGAAATAAAATTTGTTTGTACGGATATCTAGTTTTGTGGATATATTTGTAGATAGAATTAATTATATATAGACATCTTTCATCAATTTTATATTATTACCGAACCTTCTTTGCAATTGCATTTACTCTCATTGCTCTATACACTTCATTTGATTTTCCAATGCTCCACCCGGATGTACTACATTGGCCAGGAAGTGAGTTTCTTCTTACCCGGAAATTTTGAATTTTCCCAAACCCTTGATCTTAATCGTGCGTGAAAATATTCACACATGATACCTACATTTTACCGCTCATCCGACGAGTGTGTATTTTTGTGAGAAATGCTCGCCTAACAGTTTTCAAGCGACCCATGTCAGGATTCGAACCCGGGCCTCAGGCTTAGTAGTCACACGCGAATCAATGTTCATTAGCTATACATTTGGTCATTATTTCAAAAAATTTGATTTGCTTATTTGGGTCATCATCGCCTATATACATTCTACAGTGACATTCTTAGGTTCATAGCAACTTATTCAATAACTTTGACATTAGACACCACTCAAAAAGAGTGTTTGGTTCATTCTTCTATTAGTAACAAAATCCTTGTCCATAAATTAAGAAACTAGCGTAAGTATCCGAGTGTGCATTAAATTTGTTTCTGGATGCCTCTCGCTATTCATAAGAATCGACGATCTTTAGAATCATAATACGAAAAAACTTCACACGTTTGGCTGTACCGTAAAGCCATTTAATATGCCAAATACATTTGAAGCCGAACTTAAGTGATAGTTATCTGTTGTTTAGTAAATTTTAGTGACATATTTAAATAGCAACTATAGACACACACGCATTTTAAGTCGATATCTTTTTCCAAGATGGACAGCAGATATTTTTATTGGTCTTAGAAATCTTTAAACACTTTTCTAACAGTTAATAGACCAATCAGTAGTTTCTGATAAGTTGTGTTATCGCTTACAAAATGTAGCACTGTTATAATAAAAAGCGTAATAAAAGCACAATTTGCAAAGGATCGCTTACTTAAATAGGTTAGATAACGCCCGTTGAACACGTAACAAAATAATTTCAGATTACAATTTAACTTCTCGCTAACCTGATGTTCAAGAGGAAATCTACCTAACAAGGGGAATGGTGGCAGTACTTGCATCTTTAATAGCATAATATATTGTATTTTCTATATCAATATCATTTATGAATTTTTTGCTTTGTATACTTCTATGTTTTACGAAGTATTTCCACTAAACTGTGATATAAAACTAGATTACTTGGAAATTCTCTTAATTCTACACATGTCTATTTTCAAAGCTAATAACTGTAAATACGTTATGATACAAGTCTTTTTGGCACTATCCAAAATTTAATTTAGAAAAATGGCAGTTTACTAATAACAGGTCCCGTAGATAATATAGATTTAAATTCTGATCTAGCTAGCGGCTGTGGATGAATCGTAAGACTAGATATTCTGGAATGCTCCCATAAACTAAATAGTTGCAGAAGTGGCTTATTTTATTGGAAGATTATCATGATCGCCAGTTCTAGTGGAGAGTCTTAATCATAATTTAAGACGCCACGAAACTTGAACAAATGAATAAAACTACTAGTCTAAGAAGTTTGAACAAACTTCAAAGATACAGGTAAAATTTAGCCTCTTTGGTCGCATATTTTGTAGACTTCAGATCTTCTATTCTAAATGCTCCCAGAAATATTGATATACTGTAACCAAAAAACTATTTTTTAATCGATCTTACTTATGAAGCACTAAGGTCATATCAGCATATAATTTAATTTAGTTAATCCAAAATAAGCAGATCTCATTCAGGGATGAAATTTCGTCAAAAAAAAAGACAGTGTTACAAAGTTATTGTAGAGTAATTGTCGAAAAGAATAAATAATCGAACGCATACTCATCCTTTCTCCTTCATTCTTTCATTTAGATTTTTTATCTAAATATAAATCTCATTCATTTTTATGAAGAAACTAATCGCGTTTGTGCTTATTTTGGAAGATTTATTTAAGCTAGAATTTTTACTTCACCAAAGATCAGAAACATTTCCTCGAAATTCTCTGCGCATGTAACATATCTTTTCTCAAAAATCAAACACATGGATTTTATTTTTAGAAGAATTTTTACCCCGAGATCAACCCTTCACATCACCCGAAAATGGGAAACTCCCTTGCTGAAATTTTCTGTGCATATGTCATATAATTGCACCACAACTGAAGACCTAGATTTTATTTTGGTTGGAACTTTTAGCTTGTGGTTAACGCTGCACACCTCGGGGGTAGTGTGATCATTTTTGTTTATCATACTGAATCGATAACGACGTAATGCGATTTATAAGAATAAAAAAGACCTCTAAAAGTTTTGAACATACAGCTGTTGATGAGTGAAAACCAATGAGTTACAACAAATTTTACTGTTAGACGACTAAGGTATCTGTGTAAAATAATATATTTTTGTAATTATTAAGCAAAGTGATTATTGAACAGGAAACAAAGTAATAGGTCTTTAAAAAAGACTTTATCAATTAATATTAACAAACATTGTTTCTTTACTAATTCTGTAAAATACAATTTTCTTTCAGATTTGCACCATATGAAAAAGACAAGGAGACACTGTCGAATATATTATGTATTAAAATGTAATTAAATGAACTTTGTTTTATTCAACGAGTAAATAACTCACAAAAATAACTTGGTTTATAAGAAATTATTATTTTGGTTAGGAAGGACTAGTTTTATATATATATATATATATATATATGGTATAATTTAAAGATAATGACTTCTTGTAATATTAAATGTTTTTTAATGGGTTTGAAGGTCAGTTGATAAAAAATGAGAACTCTTTTTTAATGCCTAAATTTTCGGATCTTCTTTAATCCTTGACCACAGCCTTAAGATGAGTTGTTTTAAAAAATTAACATGTAAGAATAAAAATTGTGTCAGATTTTAAAATCTTTCAAAACCTGACACAATTTTTGTTTTTACATCTTTTCTTGTACAAATTATATATCCTTCCTACATTTAAAAGTTAAAAAGAAAAACGTTAATGATTAAAACTTAATTTAGATGTTAATTTACCAGTACTGTTTTCAAACTTGTTACATAAATTTTTTCTGAAATAAGTGTTTCTACCTTAACTTATCTTAATAAATTTTACAAATGACCATTTTACACTAAGCAAGCTTACGATATATCAGAATTCAATTTTAAAATCCTTACTTAAAACACCTTTCCATAAAAACTTGCTTTTTCTAACAAATTGATCTAGTAATCAAAAGAAGAGAAATATGAGGTTGCAGAGAAATTCGAACCTGTAGTTTTCTATTTGTACTTTTTTCCTAAGTTTAGAGTGTCAACGCCTAATTTACCAGTTGACTACAAGAGCATTAATTTCGGAAGTGTTGAACTTCTCTGAACTGTGAAGTCCAACTCTTCCGAACTGGACTGGGTGTTATGTCTAGGGTTACGGTACGGAACTCCCTCCTTACCTTGAATGATAAAGTCTCTAGGGATCCGCCAACTAAGGCATACACAACAGGAGTACCGGAGGGTCATGGTTGTTATACAGTGCATACTGTTCCATCTAATTGTTTTATATTGTTGCTGCTATCTTATTATATATTTATCCTGTCATTATTTTTCTTTGGTTCTATCCCATTTTTCTGTTTCTTTGTGTTTTATTATGTTTCGAATTGTTTGTGTTTTCTGTGGATTTAAATCACATTTAAAAATATGGTTTTAATATAGTCTATTTGCATATGGAACATTTCATATATGATCCAAGTTTCAATAACCTTACTATACACGTATTCAATAAACGTAGATGATTACAAATTGAATCGCGTTTATTAAAATTGTGTTGTTGCCATATCGCTGCATGACTTCGCTCCTTACAGGTTTGTAAAATGACGCGAATAGAGTAGAAAGAGATAAAGAAGGACATAATTGAATTTAATTCTGGAAAACAGAATAATAATGTTCTTGATATGATTATGCATACTAATATACTACGAAGCATTCCATAATTTTACATAATTTGGCAATTTTTTAGTAATACATAATGATCAACTCGTCTATGTCCTTGCAGATGTAAAATGACAACTATAATTTAATCTTTAATTAACTAATTAATTAGAAATGTAACACTATTAAAACCACTAATTTTTAGTTTGTGCTAACCATATCCACAACCAACGTTGGACATTCATTCATATTTAAAATTCTGCACAAAAAGATTAAAGTACAGTACATATTACAATAACTGTGTTTGTACACTTACAGAATTGATAGATTGGTATTGTTTCAACAATGATATGACGAAATAGATATTTTTCTTTAAACTTCGATTTTAATTGTTATTGATGATTCATAAATTAATTACTAGGTACTTTTGCTCTGAATTTTTAACAATGTGGATTTACTATTATCCATTCCGTACGTCACACCCTACTGAAATACTGCATTTATCCTTTAACGCACATTACTAAGTAGTTTTTATCAGAAAGTAATTTCTTTTTTTGTTATAATATGCTTAAAATAGCATAAGTAGACTGTCAAATTACGTTTTGTTTAAAATTTTGTTTATTGTTGAAAAGAAAAGTAGTCGAAAGATGTAAATAATAACAACACTTATCTATAATCGATTCATTACAGATACAAAAAATAGTTACGTATTATGAAACGTTGCGAAATAACTTAGGCATACATAATGAAACATCATAAGCTTTGCATTAACATGCGTGAGCGTTCAGATTTTTCTTTTCTACTACAATATGTAAACGTCTTGATGCCGCTTTATTGACACATGTTCGCATACATTAGAAAGTTCATTTAAAGTGGTTATTGTACAAGACCGAACGCTAACTTTTTCCACATTTTTTTATATGCAAATGGAGGTGTTTGTTTCTGTTTTCTTTACATGTAGTTGTTAATAAATAGGGTTGCTAACGGGTTTCTTAATTTTAGTGGAATGAGTGAGTTTGACCTTGAATTTTATGGAAATAAAAAAATTTAAATTACTGTATTTAGAAAATGGTAAAAAAAATTCAGCCCGCATCTTCTCGGCTACCATGAAACATTGTAGTAGTAATGAAGTTGATTAAATTGTTCAATTCCTCTAATGAAACAATAACAGGTACTATTGGGAAGAGTCATTTTACTTTTTTTCTAACTTAGTTTTTGCACTCGTTGAACATATGTAGTTTTATTGAGGCTGCTCACACATAACAACTCAAACTGATATTGTTACGGTCTCTCAATTTCACAATTGAAATGTAAAAGAAATTGCCAAGTCAAAATCGCCCATTTTCAAAATTTTGTTGGTTGTTAACAGTTCTTTACGAAAATGTTTTCGCTTAGTGTGTAATGTACCAAGAGCAAAAGTTTCTTTTTGAAAAAGGGATTGAAGCAGTTCAAAACAGTAACGAAATTATCAAAGTACAGGCAGTAGGCTTTATTCCAATTTGAAAATTATTCTTTCTCATTGTATTCCATGCCCATCCTTCTTTTATTCATTTTCCCTTTTAGACATCAAATTCCAATAAATAAGTTGTCTTTGAACATGCTACGCCCAAACCTTAAAGCTGTACTTCACAGACTTTATACATAAATAACTTGTTCTGCCTTTGGAAACCTACCATTCTTCGTGATTGCAAAATACCTATCTGCGATATACAATTTTTTGAAGTTCTCATAAAGTATGTGTATCACAGGCCAAATTTTGTAAAGTTTATCAAAATTGCAATCTTCTCTTATGGACACTTTGAACTACAATTTAGATGTAAATGCCACAGAATATTTAATAATTGTTTGGGTGCATGGTATTCGCTATTCTTTTAACCTTCGTATTAGGCTCGATTGATCGGTATAGACCTAAACTTGGTAAAGAATGAAATCGCATAACTATTAATATTCCTAAGAATAGCTGATATTCTCAAATGAGATTTCTTTTTTGATAATGAGTAGTACTTATCTTATTTCACCATCTACGTCGCTGTCATCACAATATTAGAATTTTAAGTTTGTTGTATACGGATTCCGTCGAATAATTCACAAAATTCATCATTTAGTAGTGCTTTCAAGTCTTTCAAATCCGTATTACTGTAACTACTCGTTAAACAGAACTAATCAAAGTTTTTAGTAGTTTTTTGTCGGGTTTTAGAACCATTAACACGAAACAATTGAATCTCATATCTTCGCCCAAAGCGAAGTTGTGGATATTATTTTTACAGTTGATCAAGTCTATAATAAAAAGCTATTGAACAAAAAATTGTTATGTGTTAAGTGAATTAACTCGTAGTATGTCTTTCATTTATTGGATGTCCAAGTTTCATCTCGTATATTTATTAAATTTATGGTATTTTGTATAAAAGTAAAGGAATTCCGTCTGTTTCCTGAATTCGGTCCTGGTTATTTTATAATTTTGTGAATACGCGCTATTGAAATGACGAAGTTTTCCATTCCAATTGATTACAAGACATCAGTCGGTTTGAATAAGTCAATTGGCAGAGAAGAATAATTGTTTGAACGATGGGGTAATTATTTGAACTTAAATTGAACGCTCTGTACCGGAATACCGTTTTCGGAGTGTGTTTTAACGCGTGTTTTGATGTAGTGCTTGAGTTTCTTTGTTCCTATAGCCTTACTTTTTTCCTATAAGGCACTACAGAAATATATGTTATTACTTTATAATAATTAATTAAGAGTCGAGCAGACGGTGATAATGGCACTTCAACTTATGAGGCATTTTCCACGATATAATATTGTTTGTTAATTATAAAATGTCAAGGTTGGCTTTTTTTTCTTCTTTGTATTAATAATAAAAATTTACCGATTGCATTTTGAACTATCTATAATAACCTATTGTAAATTGTGAGTAACGTTATATATTTTGTCTATTAAAATCTAGAATTTGCATTGCAAACACGGCGCTACGGTGAATAAATAAATATGCTACATATATTATTATTCCTAGGTAGAACAGCATTGGGTACCTAGCAACCATGATAAGAGTAACAAGCACTTATCACTTTGTGATGTTTGAGTACATTAGTATTTAATAAATTACCTATCCCTGACAAGTAACCTAATAAAATAAACGGTTTACTCTAACTCCACCTGACTCGACTCTTCTCAAGCGGATGCTTTTAGCCCTAATGCACATGTAAAATAAAGTAGTGAAGATACCATATAAAACTAGTCAATGTTGACCCAATGCGTTTAATAAGAAAAATTAATCTTGAGTAATTAAAATGAAAATTTTGAGTGCCAGAACAAAATCAAGTAACGGGTCACGTGCATGCTGTGGTCTACATATAAATTAAATAAAGCATAAACTTAAACATTTTCTTAATTCGCATTTTTTTCGTAGTAGCTGTTAACCTAGGAGCACTAGTGGCTCGAGAAAACGGACTGTTAGTTGTTACTGCCAAGATTTTAAAACAAATTTCAGCTAGAGTGATGTTGCCGCACCGGAATACAAGAAATCAGTAACTGTGGCTATCGTATCCTCAAGGAAGATTCAATACTGCTTCTCGTAAAAGTAGATAATACTAAATCTGATCTCCTAAATTTATCTACGAAGACTCTTGCACAACACCTTAACCACTAGTATTTCAGAACTACCATTAAACTCCAAAATAACAGATACCAAGTAAACAGAACATATAAAAATAAAATGAGAAGGAAAGGAGTACTTAAAGTACATAACTTTAATTAAAAGACCATAACTTTAATTGAAAGACCAGTAAATCCTATTTTAAGTACTTACAAGCTTCTCTGGTGAATGCATTGCGGTGTACTAAATATTTGGCAATCTGCCAATAACTCGAAATAACCATTAAATTAAGTTTCAAAAGGCTTCAACTACTGAAATCCCGAACTTTTAATGCCGGATCTATTATATTACAATTAATACTTTTAGATTTACATCTTTATATGAGTCCATACAAACACTTGCTTTTCATTCCAGATGAAGAAGAAAAATGGTCTCCAAAAGAACTATTAAAAATACTTTGATAACTTTAATGACTTATTCAATCTTGAAGAAAACGTTCCAAACTATGGGCGAAGCATCTTCAACAAAATATACCATTATCTGAACACATTTATTTACCAAAATAATTACATCCAAAATACAGAGATTTGTTGTATCCTAAAAGATAAATTATCCCCTCACTGAAATTCAAATTAAATGACTTGAAAATCTAATCCTTTAATGAAATAGAATCACCAGTGCTTGTATGTTTCGGAAATTTACATTCTTTAAAAATGTGAATGTGCACCACAATCACTAAATAACAATTACCAACAAAATAACTTGAAAATACCTATAAAATATTGTAAACATAAACAATCTGAATTATTATGGGCTGAACTTTTAATTTCCAAATGTATAGAAAACAACTGCATTAATTTAAATTCCAGAGGGACACAACTATTAAATAAATGTTTCCATTCCCCAAATTTTTTCGTTTGTAGCTATTCAAAGTTTCTTCATTCGTTTTTCTAATACTTTTTCTGTTAGCGTTCTCCCCCATTTCTCCCATACGGTGTCCTCCCCTTTTTCCTTTATTTGTGACCCAGAGATTTCATTGGTTTCTTTTCTTTTTTTATCTAACATAAGGATGAGACGCTGTGGGTTTTTTTATACCGCTCTTGATTATTGAGGTTTGAATTTACCATATATATCTTTGTGTTATCGATTTTTGATGTCATTGCGCTAAGTATATTTGCTTTTGAGAATAGTAGAGCGTGTGTTTTGTTATTGTTTCTTTTGCTAGGGTTCAAACTTTCCGTTGCTTTTATTTAAAAACATGTCTTTCTTTCTCTTTCCAATAGGACGCTTGTCCAAAAACCTTAACTGTTTTACATTCCGCTGTTTCCTTTTCCGCCTTATTTCTTCTTCAACTAGCCTGTCTTAAGTCCCAAAGGGTACTACTTTTCAGGTAAGAGTGGTGTTTCCTCGCTCCGGGTTACTGACTCCGTTTTGGTGAGTTCAGTAACGTTTTTCTGTCCACCTTGTTTACCATTTTTTATTTTATGTAAACCCTTCTTCTATCTTCGCCTTGGAAGTTACTATGGCATTCAACTGTTTCCAACCTCCTTCTTTTAATATCTTTCTCTATTTTTATACAACCTTTCTTTTCTGTTAGTCGCCGTATGATCTCGGGACCAGGTAACCTATGGCACTGGGCCATGCTGTGTTTCAGCCATACATCGCCACTGTTTTTGCTTTTAGCGGTCGCGGTGTTTTTTGTTGTTAATTTGTTTGACGATGGCATGTTTTATCGACTCTATACCTGGGGCACAGGTGATTGGATAGCCATAGAAAACCGGTCTCTTATGCGTTCAACAAAATGAGTATTGCGTCTAGAACTTCCATTTAGGTAACAAGAAATTTTTTTTTAACGTTCCTATGGAACCACTCTTTGAATTTAGTTTTAAATATATCGAAAGATGGAAAACTGGCTGATTATTTTGGCTAAGGAATGACTACTGCTGTGAATGGTTGGAAGTCTCACCTTTGCAAAGGAGGAGCCTCTAAGCCATCGATGTTATGATCTTAGAATGATGTTTTTATCTTGGTATTATCCTTGGGAATTATTTTGGGGTTTTACCTCTATCTTGAAATTGTCTTGGGAAACTATCTTTTTGTTCTTATAATTGGGCAAAATGTTTTGGGAATCTTAATTGACTGATACTTTGAAACCAATACTTGTAGAATTCGAGTGAAATGCAAAAGTTGAAAGAAGGAGCTTAACTGGCCTTTAGCTTAACAATTTGTTAGGGCATTTAGGGAAAATTTGTGTTAATAATTCTAAAATTGACAAGATGTATAATCATTTGTTGATAACGTTATCAAAGTTTGTTTGTTGTAAAGAGCAAGTCTATACATGAGCGTGATCGACATTTGAACCATGTTTAGTGATGTAGGAAGTTACTAAAACTGTTTGCGTGTTTATTGTGTTTGAACGAACCCTCTGATTGTATGAACGCCGGTTATACATGAAAGTGTGCACAATTACTACTTGTTTTAAATGTCGCCTATAAATCAACTAGAAATCTCTAAAGGGTTACACAATATAATTTCAAATTCGCAAATGTTCATTACTCGTGTTAATCGATCAATTGAATTTATATACTTTAGGATACGATTTTACATCTAGGTACTTGCTGTTTTCCATTCCGAAACAACAATCCATAGAATGTATTTCCTATCTTACACTTACCTTTTATGTAAATTTCTCACGGTTTTTAATTATTCTTCTGTTGTTAAAGTTATTATGTCATTCTAACCTTACCTTTGAAATTTTTGAAAAAGTCAGTTTGTAAGTGCAACACCTGTTATTAAGTATAGTTTTCTTATAATCACCGAATCTCTAAAAAGATCTCACTATTATTGGTACAAACGAAGTAGGATATTTATTTATTTTTAGTAAAACTGTACTCGTTCTAATTACGTATATTTTTGTTTATTGAAGTATAAGCATATATTCCATAGGTTAATTGTAAAATTATATCAAATGGCTTTAATAAGAATAAAATTTAAATTGGTAGTTTTTCCTGACGTTTGACTCTACTTTAATTCCTCCTTACAGATACGAATTCAAAATGTATGAAATGATTACTCTTGTATTACTTTGTATTACTTTGCTTACATTGGAAAATTCGTTACGACCTCTGTGATTAAAAGCATTATGGATTATTCTTCCAACTGGTAATCAAATTTCTTGACATAATACTAATGAGAAAATCCTATTATCTTTGATATTTTCAAATAACATTATAATTTTCCAATTGTAGTTTGTTGTCTGTAGATTTGCTACAATATTATAAAAATGTTAAACACCCATAATAACAGCATCAACAATTCATAATTTGCAATCAAATTACTTTTTAAATTTAAAATCAACTGAGTGTATCTATAAATTTGTATCTGTAAATTCATATATACTGTTAGGATTTAGTATTTTTCTTATGTAGCATCTGTACATTCTTGAAGGCATTGCTGATTTATTTGTACCGTTGGGTAAAAACAAGCTTTAGAACCCTTCCTCAAGGGTCGACGAGTTCGGTTTTACATTCCATCGGAGTAAGATGTACGGTTTACTGTATTGCAACTATTTTTACTCAATATAATGTTTAATTGCTAACTTGTGTTTCATTAATTATTCAAGCAATCTACAGTCCGCTATAATTATTCAATTTTATCGAACCAGCTGGAGAGTTACTCCACATTTGGTCACTTCCGGCCACATTATAAAATTAGTATTACGTGTAATTCAACAAGCAATACTAAATCAACTTAACTATCTGAAGTCGCCGCTTGGCTCAGAAAATTATTCGAAGCTTAATTCGCACGGGGATTAAGTACATTAATCGAATCGAGAAAGCTACTGCACGCTTGATTGGTTCGACAAAACATTATTTGTGTTGTGTTTGGCGATTAAGAAAATGCTACTTATGTGCTACCACTGCTCAAATACAAAGAAGAACGCACGCACAAGACAAAGGAAACTGTAAGTCCGTTCCTTTTGATACCTATCCTTTGCATGCAATAATATCAATTATTCCGTTAGTCACATACAATAAAATCTTAATTTATGTTTGCATGATTTATTTTGCCAACTGTATCGATTTTTCAGTCGACATACTTCATTGCAAAAGGAAAATATTTCTTCTGTTCGTAATTGTGTAGGTTCGCAAGAAATCTATAAAAAGATTCTTGCATCCCTTATTTCTTACGCCGCCTTTGGGTCTGGCGCATTAAACTACCGTTACCTGTCGGAGAACACAAGGGTTCGTTTACTTCTTAGCATTTTATAATAACATCGTAAATAAATATTGTAACCATGTCTCAAGAAACTGAGGAACTTAAGTATTTAATTAAAAATTGTGGTCTAATTAAATCAAAGGCTACCAGATTTCACAATTGGGTCAAAGCACTTCCGACTCTAAAGGGTTAGGCGAATTACAATCGCGTCTTGAGAAATTTGAATTGTGTTTCTCGGAATTTGAATCTATTCAAATTCAGATTGAACTATCCGATGATTCAAATTTGGAGCAACATTTGGAGTATAGGGATGCGTTTGAAAACTTATATCATGCGACCGTTGCTAAGGCTCGCGAAGCACTAACAAAAGCTACATCGCCTATTATTACCGGTAATCGTTCTGCATTACAAAGCAACGAAGAAGCAAATGTGTCCCACATAAATGTTCGATTGCCGCAAATCAATTTGGAGTCATTTTCAGGCTCCTATGACACATTTTAAGTTTCTTTGATTCATTCAAATCACTGATCCATGACAACCACGTACTAACACAGCAACAAAATTCTATTATTTAAAAATAGCCTCAAGGGGAGGCACTAAATTTAATAGCAAATCTTGAAGTAACGGACTTGAATTATTCGGTTGCCCTAAAAACATTGAAGGAGCGCTACGAAAACAAACGCATAATCATAAACACTCACTTAAGAAATCTATTTGAGATATCACCTATTTCTAGGGAGTCGCACCTGCAATTGCGAAAATTGATTGATACATTTCAAGTTAATTTAAGGTGTTTAAAAACTCTAGATCAACCAGTTGATAACTGGGATACAATTCTCATCTATCTAATTGCCAATAAATTAGATAATGCTACGCGCAAAGAATGGGAAGCTTCTGTTATGGGAAGCACACCACCCAATATGTCTCAATTCTTAGATTTTTTGAATAATAGACGTCAATTATTAGAAACTCTGGATCATAAAAGCTCGTACTTTTCAACCAAAAATGAAACTAAGCAAATGTCTCACATCGCCACTAATTTTAACTCTACCTGTGCCATGTGTCAGGGCAATCATTTCATATTTCATTGTAAAAAGTTTCTGGGACTGAAACCCCACGAGAGATGCACAGAAGTCAAAAGACTCCACTTATGCACCAACTGCTTAAAGGCAGGTCACTTCAGCAATACGTGCACATCGCGTTCTTGCCGTCGCTGCGACAAAATGCACAATACATCATTACACATTGACAATCATTCAAGCCCCGGTAGTAAACAAGCTTACAACCAACGAAGAGGACAGGGACAATCAAATAGTGATAAACACAACACGGATCCCTCCCAAAATATAGTGCAAAACATGTCGACACACAGTACAGTTGTTGACAACAATAAAGAAAACGCTGCTACGGGCAGCACCATTGCTAATTGTGCAAACACAAATAATTCCTTAACTTTGTTACAAACAGCAATGATTTATATTTTTGACTCAAACAACGAGTTAGTTGAAGCAAGATGCTTGCTAGATTCAGGCAGTATGTTAAATTTCATCACCCGTGATTTGGTAAGAAAACTGAACTTACAGGAAACGCGCATAAACACGACAATAAATGGAATTAATAACCTGAATGTCACCATAAATTCGAAAACGAATGCTACAATCCAATCCAAAACCAATTCGTTCAAATCAACTGCTTCATTTATAATCATTGACGTCATTACAGGTAATATTCCAACTCAATCGTTTGATCATAACCTAACCATACCACACGGTATTACGTTAGCAGATCCATGTTTTAACAACTCCAGAGAAATCGATATTCTATTAGGTTCTGGAATATTTTTCAATCTGTTGTCTGTCGGACAGATAAAATTAGGTAGAGGTCAGCCTATATTACAAAAATCTAAGTTAGAGTATCTCATATCAGGCCCAATTGCTTCACAATCTCTTAGACGTGCTAGTAGTGCGAATAGTTGTCTTCTTACCACCGCTGCCGCACAGCAATTAAGCTCACAACTGCAAGGGTTTTGGGAAGTGGAGCAATACACTCAATCACGTAACTTCACAAAGGAGGAGCAACAATGTGAAGATCATTTTAAGCAAAATCATTCTATCGACGACAATGGCAATTTCATAGTGAAATTACCCTTAAAGGGCAATTACCAGAACATTGGCAATAACTTATTAAATGCTACTAAAGGTTATACTGGATCGAGCGAAAGCTGTCAAAAACGAGTACTTAAAGGATATGTACCATGATTTCATGAAGGAGTATGAAAACTTAGGTCATATGACAAAACTTTCCCACGAAGTCGTTAATTCTGATTCCCAATCATTAATCTATTATATTCCTCATCATTATGTTACAAAGGAATCAAGCACCACAACTAAATTCCGAGTTGTCTTTGATGCCAGTTGTAGGTCCCAATGCGAATCATCCCTTAATGATGTGTTGATGGTAGGTCCTAACATTCAGGATGATCTCCTTTCGATACTTCTCAGGTTTAGAATTCATAATTACATTATTACCGCCGATGTGCAAAAAATGTATAGATGTGTTCTCGTGCATCCTGAACATCGAGACCTGCAACGAATTGTATGGCGTTTCGATAGCAATAAGACTATCGATCATTATCAGCTAAATACTGTGACATACGGTACTGCTAGCGCTTCATTTTTAGCAACACGCGTCCTTCATCAAATAAGCCACAATAATAAAACTAAATTTCCGCTGGCTGCTCAAGTAATTAAAAACGATTTCTACGTAAATGACCTCATCACAGGAGGCAACGACATTCAAACGATTATTTCATTAAAGAACAATATTTCACACATTCTATCTTCAGTAGGTTTTCATCTCCGTAAATGGAATTCAAATGCGAGACAAATAATCACAAGTGAAGCTGATGTTGACACAATCGACAGGGCATTTTACATTTCAAGCAGTGCGGACCAAAAAATTCTGGGAATTTCTTGGAATTCCGATAGGGACGTTTTGTATTACAAGGTCAGCTTCGACGAATCAACCAACAAAATCACCAAAAGGCTTGTTCTATCCGAAATTTCGAAGTTGTTTGATCCTTTAGGACTTTTAGGGCCCGTTATAATCAACACTAAGATTTTGATGCATCGGCTTTGGCAGTTAGAAGTAGACTGGGATAGAATCTTACCTATTGACATTCAAACACAATGGCTAAAATTTAGGGATCAATTAGCAAGTCTAAACGAGTTTCAGGTTACACGTCACGCTTGTCTTAAGGATCGACATGTTTTAGAATTACATGGTTTCTGTAACGCAAGCACTCTCGCATACGGCGCTGTTATTTATATCAAGTCGCGTAGTTCATCAGGCACAATTTCGGTGAGTTTACTTTGCGCCAAGTCACGTGTTGCTCCATTAAAAACGATCACCGTACCAAAATTGGAACTTTGCGGTGCACTTTTACTTTCACAGCTGATAAAGAAGGTTTCCACTAACCTAAGTGTTGAACCTTCGAATGTATTTTGCTGGTCAGACTCCACGATTGCTCTTGCTTGGATAAAATCTGAACCCAGTCTTTATAAAATATTTGTTGCTAATCGCGTGTCACAAATTCAGGATCTAATAAATCAAGAACGTTGGCATCATGTCTCATCAGAGAATAATCCTGCCGACATTATATCACGGGGTCTTAACGCAACCCAGTTAATTCAGTCACAGCTCTGGTGGTACGGTCCATCATTCTTACATCGAGACATCCAACAGTGGCCTGAAAAACCTCATTTAACTGGCACTGAATTAGAGAAAAACTTTGATGCCAAATTTGCTTTACACACTACATTGACGCTTATAATTAACTTTGATATCTTTGAAAGATTTTCGTCGATTAAACGGTTACAAAGGGTTACTGCGTACTGTCTAAGATTTGCAAATAATCTAAGATCTGAAAGGGTAATTGGTGAACTCAGTACAACTGAAAATGAAGCAGCCTTACTAGTCCTCATTAAACTAGTACAGTTGTCAGCATTTCCTCAAGAAATATTCGCGTTAAGGGGAGGCAAACCAGTTTCACCCAAAAGCAAACTCCTATCGTTATCTCCAATTTTGGACGATAATGGAGTTATTCGTGTTGGCGGTAGATTAAAAAATTCCGACTTAAGTTTTGAGCAAGCTCATCAAATAGTCTTGCCCGACAACCACAATTTCACTCGGTTGTTAATACGACAAGCTCACTTAGAGAACTTACATGCTGGGACACAATTATTACTTGCTTCAATTCGACAAAATTCTGGCCCTGAATGGGAAAAGGGCCATACGTAGCGTGCTTCGTAAATGTATAACGTGCTTTCAGGTGCTCCATTTCAATCCATTCCGAAAATGGGCGATTTACCAGAGGCTAGAGTAACCCCTGCCAGGCCCTTTAATCGCTGCGGTGTAGATTATTGTGGTCCTATTCTTATCAAGAATGGTAAACTAAAAAATCAAAAAGTAATCAAGGCATACATTTGCATCTTTATATGTTTTAGCACGAAAGCTGTTCACATAGAGGTGGTCAGCGACCTTGCAGCAGACAGCTTCTTAAATGCATTTAAAAGATTTATATCTAGGCGTGGTTTCTGTCAGCATATATTTTGTGATAATGCTACCAATTTTGTTGGTGCCAGGAATCGCTTAGACCTAATTGCGAAATCGTTTAATGATAGTCCCATCCATGAAAATTTTAAATCATATACTATCAACTATAAGATCACACTTTATTTTAACCCTCCCAGGAGTCCTCATTTTGCAGGATTATGCGAACGTATGGTTCGCTCATTCAAAACTCATTTTATCAGAGTGATCGGGAATACTGCCCTTACTTATGAATCCTTGAATACAATCACCACCCAAATTGAAGCAGTACTTAATTCCCGTCCTATATGCCCAATCTCCAACGATCCACTTGATTTTCTCCCACTAACACCCGGACATTTTCTAATCGGCGGTGCGCTAAATTCAATTCCTCAAGGAAATGTTATGTCGTCGCCGAGTAATCGCTTGCGGCATTATGAACAACTACAGCAGATGGTGCAACATTTCTGGAAGCGCTGGTCTTTCGAATATTTACACCAGCTTCAACAGCGTACAAAATGGAAAACAGGCAACAGCCATTCACCAGCAATAGGTGATTTGATTTTATTGAACGAAGATAACACAGCCCCCCTGCAGTGGAAATTAGGACGAACAACAGAAGTACACCCTGGTCAAGATGGAACAATACGTGTTGTGTCTGTTAAAACTAGTGCAGGTCATTTCAAACGTGCTGTGGCTAAGGTCTCTGCTCTACCTGTGAACGAATAATGTTCATGAACAATATTGTATTCTTCCGTTGTAGCTTATTGTAATATCACATTGTATTTTATGTTGAACGCATGGCATTCAAAGCCGGCGGTATGTTAGGATTTAGTATTTTTCTTATGTAGCATCTGTACATTCTTGAAGGCATTGCTGATTTATTTGTACCGTTGGGTAAAAACAAGCTTTAGAACCCTTCCTCAAGGGTCGACGAGTTCGGTTTTACATTCCATCGGAGTAAGATGTACGGTTTACTGTATTGCAACTATTTTTACTCAATATAATGTTTAATTGCTAACTTGTGTTTCATTAATTATTCAAGCAATCTACAGTCCGCTATAATTATTCAATTTTATCGAACCAGCTGGAGAGTTACACCACATATACTAAAATAAACAAATTTCAATTACTTTTACTTGTTTTCTGCTTTCATTACAACGCTTAAATTTCTAGACTGTTGTAACAGCCCAGTAAATAGCTTCCACATAATATAATTATAGGTTTGTGATGTGTGTAACAAAAAATGAAATTGCATAATTTATTGAGTGCAGCTATTATTAATGTTTAATATAAGTACACAATCTAGATAAATTTTTGAATAAGGCCGAAGGAAATTTTAATTAATTACGAAGATTGCCAATCTGAAATGAACGATTGAAAATGTTTGATTTTGTTATAGAAAGATTTGAAACGTATCAGTTTTAATGCAGTACATAAATACACAGCGGTCGCTTACGTGTTCTCTCATTTAACATGTTCTGGCATGAGAGTTTTGCTTGGTTTTCTCAGTTTATCTCCACTATGTCCCCACTACGCACAATAGTTTGAAAATTTTAGTTCGATATTTGTTGAGCCCTTTTTGATTGAGTTCCCGTGCATCCGTTTCGAGAAGGTATATGTTTATCATTAACAATGAGCTGTAAATACGCTGAAGTGTAAATTATGTATAACCCAACGGAATATGTATTCGAAGCCGAACTATGCGTTTGTCATCATTCAAAATCCTGATTAATAATATAGTACTAGTATTCAGTATCTGAAAGCTTTTATATTATATAAGAATTAATTAATTTCGTTATTTTTAAAAGCCATAAGTAGGAAACATTGTAACCAGCTGTGAAGTAAAATAACAATATGAAGAGGAATCGTGATTTCTAGTGACCGTGTAGATTAACATAAAAGATTGATGTATAGTTAGTTAGGCGATTATCACCTGGATTATTATTGTCTTGTTTAAGATCCGATTGTAGTATAAGGTTTCAAAAGTAGTTTTCTTTGTCAGTCTAAGATTTAGTGCGTAAACTCATCTGTACATAAAAACTGTCCAGCTTAAATGAATCGGGATTTTGTATAGTGATTTGAATTATAACGGTTTCTAAGTAGTTCGTTTGTGTGGAAACCCGAAACCGGCGTGACAGGTTTAGGTTACATTCAACACAATCTTATTACATTGTTTCTAATTGATGCGGGACATTCAGATCATAAATTTCAAAAGTAATTTAATTTGCATCGTGGTTTTAAGCGACATTCGAAGTTATACGACAACAGCAACAAGTTGTATTAACGTGGAAATGTTGGGCAATTTTATCTTTATTTTCTTATTATTAGCACAATGGCAATGCATTAAATACAAATAAGAGAAAATACTTACAAATTTGAAATAGTCTCAACATGATATCTGTAAACGTTCTAAAAATATGCATATATATATATATATATATATATATATATATATATATATACAAATAACTGCGTATAATATTACAAAAACATATATTTCACTCTTTTTAAAATCTACTTTTTTCAATTTTAGTTTCCGCTTCGTAATTGATTAGTAGCCGGCATGGATTTTATATCCCTGTACGGTTTACCGTCAAGGTTTGTTGGTTAAGTAGGTTCGCTTTTTGAAACATGCGTAGAAACAGTACATGTAGATATCCGCTTTCGACCGTTTATGTTCGCATTTTCTGGAATTTTAACGTCGTAGTAAACGTGACTCAGGCTTTAACATAGCATATCTGTGTGATTAGTATACCATCCTTGTCTGATTTATCTTGCACAACCTCTTTGTAATTAATCGCTAAACAGTAAATTTTAAACGTAGAAATTACGTCAATTATTTATTACGGTAATCCGTGCGGACAAGAAAGAAAGTAGTAAAATAAGCAAAGAAACTAGCCCGCACCGAGTATCGCAACAAAAAATAAGGAGAATTCAACGAATGTCGTACTAGCTAAAACGTCGTAGAGTGGGGTGGGTCAAGAAAAAGGAAATCTCAAGAAAGAAATTTTATTTACAAACCCTTAAGAAATAAACATCTTACTATTTACATAAAACAGCAATTAAAATATTCACACAAACCCTACACTTACACATTGTCCACAAATAATGCTTGAAAAGTAATTACAAAAAAATTTTAACGGTAAATTACAGTATTCAAGAAAGAATCTTTCTACTAGTAGAAATGCTTTCCTTCATAGCTGAAAAAAGTATTAGAAAAACGTCACACTTTAACATAGGATACTCTAAATTTTGTAAAATTAGAAAATTATATTTTATAAGTGATACCCAAACAAGAAAAGCTGTCCTCATTAGCATATTCCGACAGTTTGAGTAAAGTAAGTTTAATTTAAACACTGTGATATTTTCATTTGTGCGATTGAGTAGCCGGAAAAACTTAACAAAAAATCACAGACCCAATTCTTCCTGATGTAAGTCATCAAAGCGACGCAGACGAGAAAGAGGAATTCTTACAGCTTAGCCGGACGTTACGATGCGACCAAACAACTGCGGGATCACATAGCTTACCATACCAAATTCTTTCTTGGAAACCAAGTGAATCAAATTCAAAAGAAGTAAAGGTGAACAGAGTAACTCTTCACTTTCCTTGACCAATAGCTAGTAGTAGATCATTTCTTAGGATATATGTCTAGACATGTTACCTAGTGATGGGCTGAATTAGTTGAAAGTAAATTAGTACCAATTGCAGTAAATAATTTCGTTGTTGGAAAAATTCCATCTCTCAAAAAAACAACTTTGTATAAATTAATTTCAGAAACCAGTATTATAAATTTATTAGCTATAGGAGCGCACTTGTTTGTTTTGGCGACTCGAACGTACTACTTCAGTCTTGTCGCAAAATTCTTAGAACAGTTACACGTCATTAGATAGATCTAAAATAAAAATTCGAAAACGAATAATCTAATCTGCCACATTAGAAAACTCAAAGCCAACAACAACCGATAACGGAAAACCTATTTGATAATTTCTATTGCATTGCAATGTAGGTTATTCTTCAAGAAAGATTCATATATAGATAAGGAAACCGGCAAATTCGAATTGAATCGCACTCGTTAATCACACATGTAGAAAACCCATTTTACAAAACACGTAGCTAAATGATTACAATATTTTTTAAATTATACGTTTTACAATCGTAAACCGCATTTTAAACGTATTATAATACTTTTGAAGCAAGTGCTTTGATAAATATATACCAAATTTAAGGCTTATTCATAATAAAATAGATTTGAAATATTTCAATATATAACTGAATATTTAATAAAAATTCTACAGGATGTCAAATAAACAATCATTTAAATTGATAGAGAGTTGCACTTGCTGATAAACGTGCAAAATGACCGTGAATACAATAAGGAATATGAAAATTAATTACATAAACGAAAATATTTACCTACAGGGACGGCACATAATATATTGAATATAAAATTTTTTGGCCATAACAAGAATACAGTGCATCATAAAACATGTGCTTTACAATTCGTTTTATTTTCGTAAAAACGATATGATTTTACATTGAAATATGTATTTATCAATGAAACTACTGATGTTTCAAAACAATCATTCTTTAATTGATGTTATTTGCCTGGACAGAGTCGGTAGTAAATTGAACGATAGAAATCCATAGTCAATTTGACTTTTCTATTTTACATTATGATTATCCAAGTTCTGCCCGCTTTTTGCAAAACAACCAACAAGGATCTTGAGTCATAAGGGAACCACAGTGTATTAATATATACAAAACATTTCTTAAACGGCCCCTATACTCGAATATAAACAACTATTATCAAAAACTTCTTCAAACCTCCTATAGTTTAGTGAAGATGGAATTGCCAGACAAAATTTTATAATAATAATTAATTATATTATTAATGATATTAAGGATATTATTGATATTAATGATATCTATGATATTAACGATATTAACGATGTTAACGGTATTAACGATATTAACTATATTAACGTGCTACGTGCATTGACGTAACATAACAAAAAAACAACCATCAAGAAAAAGAAAGAAAGAAGGAAGGAATGACCGGGCTCAGGCGGCGAGTGGGCGGGGTCTTATACCTGTAAGTAAAGGAGAGCCTGAAAAAAAACTAACAACAAAAATATATAAAAACACTCACTCATTCACACACAGAACAAAACATACAACAGAAAAGAAAGAACTTATAATTAAAACCAAAATATATATACAAAAACAGTACTCCCGAAACCCAACCCCAAAAAAAGTCAATGTTCCTAATTTATAAATACATTATTACAACCCCTTAAATATTTAAAAAAACAAAAATTACCTAAAAAAAATGGCGAGCTGTAGTTTTTAGGCAACTACCCCTTGACAGTAATTAGAAAAAAAGAAAGAACCACACGCAACCTTAAAACCACAGCTCTAGAATGTCGTAAATATACACTTAAACTAATTTTACAATTGAAATAATTCATATATACAGTAAATGCCAAAATGGTTTAATAATTTTCATATATATAAAAAAAAATCAAATTTGGAAATGTCATCTTAGAACGGTAAAATCACAGGCGTTTTGTTCCGCGGTAAGAAGCGGATACAAAGAAGAAAAAAAGAAGGACTCACCCTCGAGTTCCTGACCGGGGGGGAGGCTGTCGCTGGTCTGCCTTAGCGAACAGGCAAGCTTACGGCCAAGCGGAGCGCATTGGACTTCGCAGTCCCCCAAAAGAAACGCAGCTCAAGGGATCAACGTGTCCCCCGCAGGAAGCACGCTAAATAATGCGTGCCGGAAATTTGCATCAAGAAAACGAACGAGCAAAACAACTTGTTTTCTGGTTGATAATCGAACAGCAAATGAAAAATTACATGTGTTAGGCACCAAAACAAGAAAATATACCAGGAAACCCTAGTTTTATTACAATAAATTCACCGAATTCTTTCAAAAAGGGAAAACACACTAGCATTTAAGTATTAAAATACTTGGAAAGTCGTCTATCTACTTAAGGCGTAAATTCCACGGGACGAACTTCTGAGAAAGGATATTTATTTTTAATTACCATACAAATTTTAATATACGAAAGGGTTATTTTTAATTAACGGAATTAATTTTTGTGTTGAACGCCAAAGGAATTTAAGATAGAAATTATTGTATATAACTAATTAGTAATTTATGAAAATGAACGTAACAAACGATATTACGTATATTAACGATATTAATGATATTAACATCTCCAGACAAAATTATATGTCAACATGAAAACCTACATGTGAAACTACTTGAAATACAGTTTGACGTATTGTAGAATTAAAATGTAATGCTATAGACGTATGATAAAGATGTATTGGACAAACAAAGTTAAGAACAAAGAGATACTGGAATTGTTGAGAGGAAAAAGAGATATGCACAAAACAGTAAAAAATTGAAGAAATATGGTAATAAGACCCTATGTATCGTATAGTACGAGATATATATTATGAAGTACCAGGGAGCACATATAGATTGCAGGTATGTGGAACTTATTAGTTCAGTTATAAACCTCACAGATATTTTAACTATATATATTCTCTAACCAGTGAAAACCTTTGAAATTCCGATATCTAATGTAAAAAAAATTTATTAGGGAACAAGAAATTATAAGATTTAACATTCCTACATTTGCATCGTGTAGTTATTTTACAATTTTTAATATTTGCATCGTACAGTTATTTTTAATATGCCATTGACAAAGCTGTTACATTAATTAGTTGGCCAATAAATGCAAAAAACAGAATAATGGTTTAAACGTATCTCTAATAAAAAATGATTAGGTAAAGTGTCAAGTGGGTTTTGACTACAGTTCGTGCAAAACAATAAATGTTGGTTTGGTTTCTTTTCTTATCACACCTACGTTTCCTTTATCATTTTCTAACGACGAAATAATAAACAAAGTGGCCGCAACGGACAAGTATGTTTTATTTCAGTGAATCTTTTACAATTAAAAATAGATATAAATCTAAAATACAAATATTTCAATATGTTTACATTGGTATTGCATATTTAAAATTGTACTGAATCGGACACAGTAAACATTCCTCTAGTAGAATAGAAATGTCTGTCTTACATTTTTAAGTAGTCCAAAGTTTGTTTTGTTTTTATTTATGCCCGTTTTGCATGCAGCTTGTCAAATTTTGTTCCATCACAATTGCGTATGGGAGTTTGTGAATGGTGAATTTGTACCATAATGAACAAAAGTACATTTTACGTGTATTAGAGAAGTTTGAGGGTAAAAAAATTTAACTAAATATGGTTTGTAAACTTTAATCAACCGTAAGAATTTTTATCACATTATTCCTTATTACTACACAAGCCTAAATATGAGCGAAATATTACTGGTGGCTTTTTAAATTTATCCCAAAACTTTAATTAAACTTGGGCATAAAAATTAAACAATTCTGTGTTTATTCTTTTTACAAATCTTACACTACTTCTTTCACCATATTAAAAGCCAGTTTTTCGTCAACTATATACTATATTATTTCAATTTTTTTTTAAAAATATAGAACACTTTTGCAATGCAGTCTTTCATTATCATTTACCTCAAAACTGGGGGAATGCCAATTACCTACTTCACTAAATAGGAAGACCAAGAAAAATTTATATAAATCCAAGGTTTATGAAGAACAACTCATTTCTATAATTGCTGAGACGCTAAATAATATCCCTAATTAAAGTTATAAATAGATTTGCGAGCAATTACGACTATAGTAGAAAACTTTCATAAGGATAGTTTGATCTCAATAGTATAGCATTTCCTGTATGTTTGTTGTGTTTTGTTTTGTATAGCATGTATTCAAACCATTTCTGTTTTACAATAGTGTGTGACATGGAAGTTCTGTATTTTTCCACGGCAGCACATTGCAGGTGCATTTTTCTAAAAAATACTAATATTTGATTTATTCGATAAATAAAGTGAATTGTAGTGTGCAATTTTGATGAAAATTTATAAAAATTATTTACACATTTGGGAAAGTTCCTGGTTTTGTTTAAATCGCTCTATTATCAACAAAAAAAAATTTTTTTCAGTTAAAAAAAACTTAAATGACTTTCCCACATAGACAATTATTTTATAAGTAACTTTTATTAAAACCGTTTTTAATTTGGGTGTTTAAAAAGAAAGAAATTTAGATCTTTAGAAATTTCAAGATGGCCGCTACTGTTATGAGCTCTTAACAACATATTTTATACTTAAAATTGTCGCGTAAAACAAAATAGATGTTAAAATGTGCATTATTTACGAAATGGCAGCGATCGGGGTGATTTTGCGGGCATTGAATATCATCTGGCTTATTTAAACATACTTAACCATTCTAGTAATCATCAAAGAAAATCTAATGAACTTAGCACGGGTACCATTCCATAAAGCTCTTTCTGCTTATCCACAGGTTACGGAACGAATCAATAGACCATAAGGTATTTGAACCTACCGCTGTTTTTCTTATCCAATCCTTTATCCAGAATTAATCTTTATACATTACTCAAAGTTTTTATTTCGGAAAATCGTAAGTGTTTCCGTTTGGGATATACAATCGTGTTTGGGTGTTTTTTATATGGTATCTTTTATATGGTATTTTTTATAGGTTTGTTTTATAGTGGCGTGTTTTACCTTAAATACAACGCCTCACACCTAAAAACCTTCCATAGGAAGCTTTTGTGCCGTTGTCCTGATATGACATTTCAAAATATCATTAGCTTTATGCTGTGTTATCAAAGCCCCTCTTTAGGAAAAAAAAAGAAGGATACATCTGCTGGCAACTTCGTGAAGAGCATTGAACGGGATAAGATGCAAACTTGAGTAGGCACAGTTAGCCTTTGAATAATTAGGTATCGAACCTGATTAATTAGACTTGTCAATTAAAGTTCGAAATTATTTTCTACCAGATTTGTGAATTTTACTTTAAGGAGGAATTGGTTTCTAAAGTAGTAACTACTCCATGCTGGAAAGGCATGTTGATTGAGAAACATCCAAGTTTTAACGAAATTCTAGAATTTCCAGTAGGATCTGGTTAAAACAACTAGATTAAGTCCAGGGAGTTGTTAATTTGAGTGGTTTCCCAGGTATTTACAGTCAAACTACTCCTCAGGTATTTATAATACAAATTTTGGAATTATAACTTAATCACCTTCAATTAATGAACGTTTTCAACCGCATTAACGTATGAGCTTACTCACAGTACGTTCTTGTTATTAGTATTAAAAAATTAGAAAGTAACTTTGTTCGCGGAAAACGTTTTCACCTCAAGATAAGCAATTTTGATATATTTGGTGTTTGGTTAAGAATGTTCGTATGTACTTGAGCTTAAATTTTCAATTGTGCAATATAGTGAAGAGTTTTATGCATTTGTGATTTACAACTAATGTAAAGGTAATAGTTTCTAGTCCTAATATGCTAAACGATATTGCCAATACCTGCGTGATTAATATACAGGTAACTTAGCATTGTTTTTGGAACATTTTTTTCATATGACAGTTTTAAATAGTTATATTAATGTACTTCTCATTGCGTTTATTTTAAGTTTGTTTTAAGTTACTATACTTAAATATTCTTCGTGTGAATTGTAGGACAAAATCACATTTCTTAGCTCGGGTTTTGGTATCCTTTTGTTATTCCTTCTGGGGTTTTTCCCTAGGAGCCCCGTATTTCGAGATTAGTGGCGTCCAAAATAATTCTTGATCGAGACTGGTATTTCCCATACGATAGTATTCAGATTCCCTCTTTGAACACTTACGCCACCCTTTCCACTGAGTTAATCGGCAACCATCTACTTGGTACAGTGGAGGTTTTCGGTACTTTATCGATGCATGAAATTTTGTATCAAAGTCATCGAGATTCTCTGTGGGTTACCGGTTAGATTTCTGAGGTCAAAACTGTACATAATAACTTTTGCAGGTGTGAAAAACTACTAACTGGATATGTTTAGATGTAAAATATACAATATGGTTTCAAATAAATAGAAAGCGAGATCAGTTCCAGTTCTTATGGGCTGATAGAATTTAGCAGGTTTTAAATAACGTAATTCCAAAGGTTAGTACAATGTGGCACAAAAATGATAAAGTTTTAAGTACAGTATTAATAAAAGTTTAAAAACGTAAAGAACTATACAATGCAATAGACGTGTTACATACTTACGGAGCAAGTATACAGCAGTATCAGGAGTGCCGTTTGTGTAATATACACAATAAATATAAATTTAACAACTACAGTTTAGAACAAAGGAAATACAACGTATCAATATGTAACAAAAACTAAGTAAGTTAAAATTTCTGCTGCCCTTCGAGGATACATATCATCAGTTACACTCTTCTGCGATTGTTGGTACAAGAAAAACGACTACAAGAATACTGTATGCAAAGCATGCAATAATACAACTAGACTTGCATTAAGAAACAACTAAAGGAATGATTTGAATCTGAGAATTGCTTTAGGTGAGAAACAATTCTAAATTCTTGACTACCTGCGAACATTGTCTAAATCTACTCTATTTTTGTGTAATTTAAGGCGTATAGATATGCTGTTGACGTATAAATGTGCAATAAAGCTGAAAACCATGTAACTAATTTACAACGAGCTCTTTATGTTTTTGTTAAAGAAATTAAATATGTATATTTTGACGTTTTAATACTTCTACAAATTATACAATTTACAATATCTAAATGCAATAAAACGTAAAATTTTATTTACAGATATCGATAAATGTAGATGTCAATTTCAATAATCTCAATTTAATAGCTAGCCTTTGATTAAGAATAAAATAAAATTTGAAAATAGTTTATCTTTAGTTGTTGCTGGCCGATCTTAAACCCATAATTTATATATATATATATATATATATATATATATATATATATATTGCTATGATAATAGGGTTATTTAGGGGTATATAGGGTCACAAGGGTAGTATACAAGCATAAAAATACACAATTCTTTAATTATGCAAAAACAAATATAAAACACACTGTACAAAATATACAACTAACTTTAGCCAATGAAGGGAAGCTCCTTCTTTAATAATTTAACCATATTTAGTAGGATAAATAACTCTAGACGCAATCGCATTTATTTTAGAAAACAGTAATACATTCAGAGACTTTAAATAAATACAAATTAGAAGTATCTAAAGTCAAACAAACATGAAACGAATTTTTTTGAACTCGGAAGGGCTTGCCTTTATATATTACATCAAGCGGGTAATGGAGTCTCTACATAACTGAAGCACAAACTGTACTAGTTTGAACAAAAATACTACGCAAAGTTTAAGTGTGAAATTAAAACCACGATTTATAAGTGAAAGTTCAAAATTAAAATTTCAAGTACAAGTGCACGTTCAAATATACAAATTCGCCGTTGACATAAGACGGCTTTAAGAAAATCTAAGAAAAACTGAGAAATTTTCTAAGAAAATACTCTAAGGAAATCTAAGAAAACTGAGAAAATCTACTAAAAATATACTGAGAGATTTACAAAGCGATTCAATTAACAACTCACGAAACAAATTCAATAAAAAATCTAACCTAAAAATTCAATACTACCAGTAACAGATATAACAAAATGGAAAATTCTTAATCAGGACGTTAAGCTGAAAGCACCCCAAGGGCACTGGTTAGCAGCACGTGGCGGCAGGTCAAAGAATTGGGGTGTATGCAGAGCTACACATTCGAATCAGGGAATCAACCTAGAAAAATACCAGGTTAGCGATAATTAATTCATAGCATAAGACTTAATTTTTTAATATTTAAGAATTGCATGTACTTAGATATTTATGTAAAGGGTCATTAAAAATTTTTAATGATACGTAGAAATTACGTTAAGCGAATGAAAGGTGATTAAACGTTCAACGAGACTACCAATATAGTACAGTTATTTTTGCTGGCTTTATATTTTTAATAGGGTTATAATTGGGTGGTGAGCAAATTTATATTTTGACTTTGATTCAAGTGTTTTAAATAACAAATAATAGTACGAAGGTTGTAGAAGTGCAAATTGTACATAGTTCTTGATTTATTATGCAAGTTTTTCGTTATTCAGGTTATCTTATTTAGGTATGAAGCATGCGAGAATGAGGGGTAAAGATTTCTCTGTTACCGTATTGTCGTCCACTCTGCGTGTAGTTGAACTGAGCTAGTCGAGGCATAAACCTAATTGTGTGAAATCTAAAATTTATTCTAGATTACTTAGGAACACAGCAGTGGCGAACAGCAGGCAACTGTGCATTAAATACATCGAAGTACGGCAATATCATAGCAATATATATATATATATATATATATATATTTATATATATATATAATTATTTTAGATAGTTAATTACACAAGGTAAGTTGATAAATACTATCGTATTACAGTGAATAATATGAAATAATAACTTAGACTTTTATGCAAAGCCCAAATGATCATTTCAAATCGAGCTAGTAATTGTAAGATGGAAAATATAAGGTCTTAAACAGGACTTGAACCTGTATCCTGATTTTGTCGGAACCATGCGTTTACCAATTACGCCACCGAGACCGATGACGACAATTGGGAAATTTACAAATTTAAATCGGTACATATATATATATATATATATATATATATATATATATATATTATATATATATATGTACTAACTATGCGCTACGACCTCCAAATTTCGTATAATGTATACGTTGAGACCTCATATATGACGCTATGGCCTCCGAAATCGGAGGCCATAGCGTATTTAACAATTTCGTGCATGTAAATAATCTATAGGGTGCATAGAGCATAACTGCAAAAAATTTTGTGGAGGTCACTATACCTGTTTTTATCATTTCATAGGGGGTTTTAGTGCCTTGCGTTAGCCACTGGCGCTAGCGTTTTTGATACATCGTACGGATACTACGAAGAGACCTCCATATATGTTTCCTTCAGTAAATGTTATAATTCTCGTACGATGTGGCCTCTTATTATTGGCAACATTGCAGTAGATGGAAGGGATAGAAACGCATCAATTCAACGGTGTGTTTGCGTCTGAATCCAGCCAGTAATTAAACTACCGATTTTGCCATAACATATAATTTTAGGTGCGTTATGGAGAACAGATTCTTTCCCTCCGCATATACAAGTTCCTATGTATTTATACGTATTAATAATTATCGATCTTTGTATAGTTTGATTTTAAAAAAATCACTTAAGATTGCGGTTTGTCCTAAACAAAATATTATTTGTTCTTAAATCTCATATTACTGTAGCAGTACCATTGTGGTGTAGACATAAATAGACTTGTTAATATAATAATGTGCACCTGAATAAAATGTTGTATTTAGTCTTTTTTTGGCGTATTATATACTCAGCATAGAATTCTTCTTGAATTGAGTGTTCACTTAAAATTGGTACATCACGGTGTGAAGTAATGCATAAAAATAAAATTAACTTAGTCTTCAGGTTTTATAACATTTTCACCCAAATTCTATGATCATATTCTATAATTACGCTAATTAATATAAAAGAATGTTTACGTTATATTTGTAAACAACTTTATGTTGTGGAAACCACTGTCGCCAAATAATTAATTAGTTAAATGCAATAAAACTTTGTTTCGGTCTATTGTCATAGTATTTAGACACGGTAACAACCTCGTGAGTTGTCCTTGAGTGTTTATTGATCGTTGTTCAATTTTAAAGTTATTTCAATTTCTTAAAAAATGAATTATCGTTCAAGGCCTGAGCTTCCAATTTTACGTAAAGCGAAAGCGATTTATACTCGCATCAATTGCTTCGATAGAAGAGGCATTTGTTATTAAAATTATTTAGTGCGGAATCTAAAATTCCAGTCTTCGTCTAGTTTTTGTGTTATTAATGAGTTACAAATTTATAATTATACAAATAATATTAACAGCAGGCGTTAGAGAAAATAACAGTTTTATCGTATTGATTGATTATCGAGATTATATTTTAATAAATACCTACAAATGCATTTTATTTGAATTATCTTTGGAATTTTTGAAATAAGCCACGTATAGGAAACGATTTTGAGGAAAAGATCGATTTAAATAAATCAATACTTGAACTCCCGTTTGATATAAGAGTAATATTTTCTTTTTCATATTTGCGGTAAAAATCTTTAACTTTAATACATATGTATTTCGATGTTATATATCAAACCAATGGCCCAATAAATAAACAGATCATTGTCCGTTACAGTATCCATTCAGTCACCGGCTCACTCTACAACTTGCCGACCGAGTCATACTTGCTCACTCACTTACTCACTTGCCGACTGACCAATTGACACGCTCACTCATTGACTCCCGCCAACCGTCCGATCGATAATGGTTACTCACTTGCCGACTGGCCAACCTTCTTACTCACTCACTCACTGATTTGTTCAATTACCCATTCGCCGGCACAGTCACTGACTTATTCGTTGACGAGCAAACAAACACACTCACTAACTAAATCATTAAATGACATCCGCCGATTCATTTGCGTATCATCTCATATACTCACCGACCGACACACTCATTGTCACACTTATTGCTTCACTCAGACCAGCTCACTTGCCAACCGACCAATCAACTCACCGAGCTACACTCTTACTAACACTCACTAAAACATTATCGCTTGCTCACTTATTGACTCCACAACTCACCCACCAATACCTTCACTTTTATTTTACACTGATTCATTCATTGATGAATTCACCGACCGACCAATTGACACATTTGCCGATCCATGAATCAACACCTTACTTTGTCGACTGGTTAGCTGACTGGCAGACTCATTCACTAATTCAATCCCCAACTCGTAATCGACACTCACTGATTCACTCACTCACCGACTCCCTGACGCATTCACTCAAACACTCACCACTTGCTGGCCGACATACTCTCACTGGCTCACAGTCATTCACTCTCACTCGCAGACCAACTAATCTACTGGCCGATCGACATGCACACATACTACACCAATCACTGACTCGCTCAGTGGTTTATTCCCTACTTGCCGAGCGACACATTCTCACTGATTTGCTCACTGATTTACTCGTCGACCGATCGATCGACATAATCTTCGATCGACCCATCGACTATCCACCGGCTCGCGGACTGGCTGACCGACCAACATACTCACCAACTAACCCTCTGAGCCACTCGCTAGCTGACTGATCTACCGACACTCACTCACTTGCAGACTTACTCGTTCAGTAATACATACGTCGACCGATACACCCACTGACTAACCCACCGGCCGACGTACCGAGCGACATACTCATTCACCGACCGACACTCATTCATGAAATCAATTTCTCGTTCATTGATTCATGCAACAGCTAGCCGACACTATAACACACACTAAATCACTCACTGATTCATTCCGCTACTCGTCAACCGGAACACACTCACTACTCACTCACTACAGACTCATGCATTCTTTTACCGACTCCCTCACTTGCTCACTTTTTGACCGATATAGACATTTACTCACTCACCGAGCTATCGTTGGACACTCAATTGCAGATTGACCGAAAGGTTGTCACCCTCCATCTCTCACTGATTGATTCTGCCGCGCACCGGCCAACACTTACTAACCACTCACCCACTAACTCACTAACCTACCGAACGATTGCCACATTTACTCACCGACTCTTATTGACTGACCAACTGACACACTCACCCGCCGACCGACCAACATATTCATAGACTTAATCGCCGGCTATCCGAACGACCAAAACTCACTCATTCACTTTCCGTTCGGCCAACTAACCGACCAACCCACTCACTGAATTATTCAGTGACTCATTGGGCCACTTGTTACCAATACACTCACTGACTCATTTGCCAAGCGGCAATAGTACGACCTACCGTAAAACACACTCACTGACTCACTCACCGTCTCGTTTGCCGACCGACCCGCTCACTAAATGGTCGACCAAAATTCGCTCACCAACTCGCAGACTAACTCACTAACTCACTCACGTAAGATTCACATCAAAACTTGCCGTTTAACCTATTAACTGACACTCTTTGACTTATCAACTACTTACTAACTTACAAATTTAATGATTCACTCGCCGATTCATTTGCATATCGTCTCATTATTTCATCCAACAATCGATGCACTCGCTAACTGACTTGTCTGACTCAGATTAGCTCGATAACTCACTAGTCAACCGACCGACCTACTCACCAGTCGACACTCCTACTAACGCTAACTCACTTTCGCTCTCTCACTTACTGACTCCACCTTGATACACTCAGTAACGCGCTCATACACGACTCATTTATTGGCACACCTATCTACCGACTCACTCCCAGCTCACCAACTGGCACACTTTTACTAATCTATTGACTCACCTATTTACTCATTCACAACTCGTCGATCGACACACTCACTGACTCACCCACCAATGCATTTTTACTCACTGACCAATCGATCTACTGACCGATCGACACATGTACTATATTACTCACTGAATCACTCACTGACTCACTCACTGCTTCACTCCCTATTTCGCCGAGCGACACATTTTTATTGATTCACTCTTTCATTCCCTGACTCACGCATCGACCGACCTATTGACATACTCCCTCGCCGATCGACGCATGGACTACCCAACCACTCGCCGACTGGCCGGCCGACCAATATACTCACCAGCTTATCTTCAGACTCCCTTGCTGACTGGTCGATCGAGCAACACTCACTCATTCCCTTGCCAACGAACAAACCCACTTAGTCAGCAATACATTTGTCGACCGATACACTCAGTGACTCACTCGTCTACCGTCTTACCGAACGACAATCTCATTCACTGCCTCGTTCGTCAACTCATCGATCAACATACTCACTCACGGACCGACACTTGTTCATTGAATCGCGCGTTCACTTACTCGCTCATGCGCTAGCCGACCGATACCGTATACCAATCATTGACTCACTCACAGATTCATTCGGCAACTCATCAAACGACACACTTACTAACCGTCTTTTACACTGTTTAACTAACTTATTGGCTCACATTTGAACCAATCACTACACTTACTCACTCGTCGAGCTATCGTTCGACACTCACTCACTCGCCGGCAGGCCGACCGACCGTCACACTCGCTTCCTCACTGCCTTATTCTAAAACACGTTAACCGAGATCTTCTGACCGCTCATCCAATAACTCACTCGACCGAACGATGGTCACACTTATTCACTGACTATCGCGGAGCGACCGATTGACACCCTCATTCAACCGTTGACTGACTAACATATTCACAGACTTACTCATTTACTCACTCACCGAATACCTAATCGATCGAAACTCACTCGCTCACTTTTTGACCGGCCAACTGATCGCCCAATCCACTTACTGATTTAGCCAATGATTCATTCGTGGGGTTACCTCCAACACACTCACTTACACTCTAAGTGCAATCCAACAACCTAGCAATCACTCTCACTGATTCACTCACCGACTTATTCACCAACCAACCAGCTCATTCACCAACCGACTAACATACTCACTGTTTCCCAGAGCAACTCAGTAACCTACTGATTCACTCATCGACGGACCGACCTACTGACCGACCGACACTCGCTTATTTATTTTCAATCACTCATACATAATTCATTTTGCAACTTGCCGATACACTCATTGGCGTACTCTCCAACTTGACCGGCACTGTCTTCCTAACTCTCTCATTAACTCACCCACTCTTTTACTCCACTGAAACACTCATTCGGGCACTTACTGATTCAGTCCCAACATACTGATCGACGCACTCACTAACTCAATCCGCAATTTCCCAAGAGACACTTAGTGATTCACTCACTCGCTAACTGACTAACTGACACGCTCGTGGACTGACACATCAACGGTCCAACATGATCATTCACTCACTGTCTCACTCTCTTACTAACTCGTTCATTGACGTTCAATGATTCACTAGCTCGATTACCTACCAACTCACTCTCTAACTCGCAGACGATCTATTTCCCTCATTTATTGCCACGTTCACTCATGCAGTTTTTATCAATTTCACAAACGTGCAAATATTTATTCTCTTCAAGAAACCCCTTTTTCCTCTCAAATTCTCACACACTCCCACTTTCTTTGTCTCTCCATTCTTTCCTCGCTCTCTTCTTTTTCCTCTCTCTCCCTTCTCCTCGCACTCACTTAGTGACACGTTCACCTATGCAATTCCTTTCAATTTCACACATGCATATATTTATTCTCCCTCTGTCTTTCTGCCGCTCTGTCCCCTTATCTCTCTCTGTATCTCTGCCCCTATATTTCTCTATATCTATCGATATTTCTCTATATCCCTCTATACCTCTATATCTATCTATATCGCTCTATAACTCTCTATATTTCTCCATATATCTCTATATACCTCTCTAAATCTCTCTATATCTCTCTACATCGCTCTATATTCCTCTACATCACTCTATATCTGTCAATATCTATGCCTCTCTATGCCTCACTATGCCTTTCTATGCCTTTCTGTGCCCCAATTTCTCTCTATGTGTTGCTATGTCCGACTATGTCCTACTATATACTTTTATGTCCCTCTATATCCCTCTATGCCTTTATATCTTTCCATGTCTTTCTATGTCTCTTAATGTCTCTTTATGACTCTTTATGTCTCTATACGTCTCCCTATGCCTCTCTATGCCGCTCGATGTTACTGTATGTCACTATGTCTCTCTATATTTTTCTATGTCTCACTATCTCCCTCTATATCCTTCTAGTTTTCTTTATCCCTTTATATCTCCCTATATCTCCCGTATCTCACTGTATCTCTATATCTTTCTATATCTCGCTATATCTCGCTACATTATGCTATATCTCGCTTGGTCTTGCTATATCTCTCCGTGTCTCTCCTTATCTCCCCGTATCCCCCTTATCTCTCCGTATATCTTAGTATCTCTCCGTAAGTCTACGTATTTCTCCGTATATCTTCGTTTCTGTATCTATTTTTATCTCTCTGCAACTCTCTGTACCTCTCCGTATCACTCCGTATCTCTCAGTATTTCTCCATATATCTCCGTATCCTTCTCTCAATATTTTTCTATATCTTTCCGTGTCACTCCGTATCACTCTGTATCACTGCGTAAATTTCTGTATCTGCCGCGTAGCGACCTGTATTCCTCCGTATTTCTAGGTATTTCTCCGAATCTCTTCGTATCTATCCGTATCTCTGCGTATGGCTCCATATGGCTGTGTATCGCTCCGTATCTCTCCGTATACCTATATCTCTTCATATTTCTCCGTATCTCATAGTCTCTCCCCGTATCGCTCTGTATCTCTCCGTATCCCTCCATATCTCGGTATCGCTGAGTATCTTTAGAAAACTCTTCGTATCTCTGCTTATCTCTTCGTATCTCTCAATATCTTTCCGCATCTACCCATATCTGCCGTTTCTTTCAGTATGTTGACCTATCTCGTCGTATTTCCCCGTATCTCTCCGTTTCTATCCGAATATTTCCATATCTCTCAGAATCTCTTCGTATCTCTCCATATCTCTTCGTATTTTTCCGTATCAATTTATATCTACCGCATCTCTCTGTATCTCTCCGTAACTCTCCGCATATCTCCGTATCTGTATCTATCTGTAGCTCAATGCATCTCTTTACATTTCTCTGTATCTCTCCGTATCACACCGTAGTTCTCCGTATCACTCCGTATCTCTCCGTGTCGCTTCGTATCGCTGCGTATTTCTCCATAACTTTCCGTATTTCTCCGGATCTCCTGCATCTCTACAAACCTCCCCGAATTTTTCTGCATCTCTATGAATCTCTGCATCTTTCTGTATCTATCTGTGCCTTTCTGTATTTCCTTACCTCACTGTATCTCTGTATTTTCTGAATCCTCTCTGTCTCTGTATCTCTCTATCTATTCTCTATCTCTCTATCTCTCTATCTCTCTATCCCTCATCCTCTATCTCTATCTCTCATCTCTCTACCTCCCTATCTCATCTCTATCTCTATCTCATCTCTCTATCATCTCTCTATCTCCATCTCACCATCTCTCCATATTTCCATCTCTCCATCTCTCCATCTCTCCATCTCTCCATCTCTCCAACTCTCCATCTTCCATCTCTCCATCTCTCTCTATCTCTCTATCTCTCCACCTCTCCATCTCTCCATCTCTCCATCCTCTCCATCTCTCCATCTCTCCATCTCTCCATCTCTCCACCTCTCCATCTCTCCATGTCTCTATCTCTCATCTCTTATCTCTCATCTCTCTATCTCTCTATCTCTATCTCTATCTCTATCTCTATCTCTCTATCTCTATCTCTATCTCTATCTCTATCTCTCTATCTCTCTATCTCTCTATCTCTATCTCTCATCTCTATCTCTCTATCTTTCTATCTTTCCATTTCTCCATCTATCTCCATCTCTCCATCTCTCATCTCCCTATCTCTCATCTCTCTCTCTTCTCTCTATCTCTATCTCTCTATCTTTCTCATCTCTATTCTTTCTCCATCTCTCCATCTCTACCTCTATCTCTCTATCTCTTTTCTCCCTATCTCCCTAACTCTCTATCTTTCTATCAATCTCTATCGCGCTATCTCTATCTCCATCTTTCCATCTCTCCATCCATCTCTCCATTTCTCCATCTATCTCTCCATCTCTCTACCTCTCCATCTCTCTACCTCTCTATCTCCTCTACCTCTCCCTCTCCATCTCTCCATCTCCATCTCTCCATCTCCATCTCTCCATCTCTATCTCTTCTCTATCTCTACTCTCATCTCTATCTCTATCTCCTACTCTCTATCTCTATCTCTCCATCTCTCCATCTCTATCTATATATCTTTCTAACGCTCTATTTTCTATCTCTCATCTCCATATCTTCCTACCTTCCTATCTCTCTATCTCTATCGCTATCTTCTATCTTTCCATCTCTCCATCTATCTCTCCATCTATCTCTCCATCTCTATCTTCTCATCTCTCTACCTCTCTACCTCTCTATCTCTCATCTCATATCTCCCTATCTCCTATCTCTCTATCTCTCTCTCTATCTCTCATCTCTATCTCTATCTCTATCTCTATCTTTCTATCTCTTCTCTATCTCTCATCTCCATCATCTCCTCTATCTTCCTATCTCTATCTCTATCTCTATCTTCTTATCTCTCTATCTTCATCTCTCATCTACTCTCTCCATCTCTCCTCTATCTCTCCTATCTCTCTATCTCTCCATATCTCTCCATCTCTATCTCTCTATCTCTCTATTCTTCTCCTATCTCCTATCTCTATCTCTTATCTCTCTATCTCTCTATCTCTCTATCTCTATCTCTCTATCTCTCTATCTCCTCTATTCTCTATCTCTCTCTCCATCTCTCTTCTATCTCTATCTCTATCTCTCTATCTCCTATCTCTTCTTCCTCTCTATCTCTCTATCTCTCATATCTCTTATCTCTATCTCATCTCTCTCTCTCATCTCTATCTCTCATCTCTCTATCCTCTTATCTCTCCTATCCCTCCATATCTCGTATCTCTATATCTCTCTAAACTCTTCTATCTCTCTTATCTCTCATCTCATCTCTCAATATCTTTCTCTGCATTCTCTATCTCTCTATCTCCTTTCTTCTCTATTTACCTATCTCGTCTATTCTTCCCTATCTCTCTCGTTTCCTATCTCGAATATTCTCCATATCTCTCAGAATCTCTTCGTATCTCTCCATATCTCTTCGTATTCTTTCCGTATCAATTTATATCTACCGTTCATCTCTCTGTCATCTCTCCGTAACTCTCCGCATATCTCCGTATCTGTATCTATCTGTATGCTCAATGCATCTCTTTACATTTCTCTGTATCTCTCCGTATCACACCGTAGTTCATCCGTATCATTTCTCCGTCATCTCTCCGTGTCGCTTCGTATCGCTGCGTATTTCTCCATAACTTTCCGTATTTCTCCGGATCTCCTGCATCTCTACATAACCTCCCAATTTTTCTGCATCTCTATGAATCTCTGCATCTTTCTGTATCTATCTGTGCCTTTCTGTATTTCCCTGTACCTCACTGTATCTCTGTATTTTTCTGAATCCCTCTCTGTCTCTGTATCTCTCTATCTATATCTCTATCTCTCTATCTCTCTATCTCTCTATCCCTCTATCCCTCTATCTCTCTATCTCTCTATCTCTCTACCTCCCTATCTCTCTATCTCTCTATCTCTATCTCTCTATCTATCTATCTCTCTATCTCTCCATCTCACCATCTCTCCATATTTCCATCTCTCCATCTCTCCATCTCTCCATCTCTCCATCTCTCCAACTCTCCATCTCTCCATCTCTCCATCTCTCTATCTCTCTATCTCTCTATCTCTCCATATCTCCTCTATCTCTATCTCTCATCTCTATCTCCTATCTCCTATTCTCTATCTCTTCTACCTTCTCTCATCTCCTATCTCTATCTCTCTATCCTCTCTATCTCTCTATCTCTCTATCTCTTATTCTCTATCTCTCCTATCTCTCTCATCTCTTCTATCTTCCTATCTCTCTATCTCTCATCTCTCTATCTCTCTCATCTCTTCTATCTCTATCTCTCATCTTCTATTCTCTATCTCTCTATCTCCTATCTCTCTATCTCTATCTCTCTATCTCTCATCTCATCTCTCATCTCTCTATCTCTCTATCTCCATCTCTCTATCTCTATCTCATCTCCATCTCTCATCTCTCATCTCTATCTCTATCTCTCATCTCTCTATCTCTCATCTCTCATCCTATCTCCATCTCTCCTATCTCTCTCTTATCTCTCTCATCTCTCATCTCTCCTCATCTCTCATCTCTCTATCTCTTATCTCTCATCTCTCATCTCTATCTCTCCATCTCTCATCTCTCTCATCTCTCATCTCTCTATCTCTCTATCTCTCATCTCTCTATCTCTCTATCTCTCTATCTCTCTATCTCTATCTCTTATCTCTCTATCTATCTCTATCTCTCTATCTCTCATCTCTATCTCATCTCTATCTCTCATCTCTATCTCTCTCTCTCTCTATCTCTATCTCTCATCTCTATCTCTATCTCTCTATCTCTCATCTCTCATCTCTCTCTCTATCTCTCTATCTCCCTATCTCCTATCTCTCCTATCTTCTCTATCTCCTTTCTATCTCTCTCCTATCTCCCTATCTCTCTACCTCTCTACCTCTCTATCTCTTCTTCTCTCCATCTCTCCATCTCTATCGCTCTATCTCTCTATCTCTTTATCTCCTATCCCCTATCTCCTATCTCTCCATCTATCTTCCTATCTCTCTACCTATCTCTCTATTTCTTTATATCTCCATCTCTCCATCTCTCCATTTTTTTATCTATCTATCTCTCTATCTCTGTATCTCTCTATCCCTGTACTCTCTATTTTTTAACTCTTTGTCTTTCTTTCTCTCTGGCTCTCTCTCTCTCTGTCTCTCTCTTTCTGTCTCTCTCTCTCTCGAACTATCTATCTCTTTTCTCCCTTTCTTCTTAACTCTCTATCTTTTAGTGAAAAAACAATAACCAAAAAAATACTGTTTGAACACTAAATAATAGATATACTATCTCTACGATTTTATTGGTATAAAATAATTAATGTATCAAGTAACTTAGTTGACATTAAAAATTTCGGTATAATATTGTAATATGTGTGTTAAAGGATTAGAATGTGCAAATTGTTCATTTTTAACACGAACCAATTCTCTTTTAAAAGTCGTAAATTTCTAGTTCTATTTAAATTTACCATTATATTTTATAGACAGATTCCGCTTTTAAGTTATAATGGTTTATTAATTTATATAGATAGAAAGTTTTAGAAATACTTTTGTAGTATTTTTAGTTATAGCCCTTACGCGTAAACAATCGATTTTTTCATCAAAATTTCATTCAAACAAAACAGGGTTAAGAAAAAGTCTCTCGTATTTCACCTCGCTCTCTCACTGAAACGATTTCATGTAGTAAAATATTTCCTACAAACTGCATTGTCGATAAAACTAACAGCAAACTAAATTATAAACGCTTTACAAGCAAATACGCATTACTAACAAGCTTCACATCTTATATTGTTCGTTGATGAGTCATTTGCTCTTCATACCCGACCTACAAGAACTGGCAACGCTGAATGAGGCAATAGGGACCAACCAATGATACGTTTTCCATATAAACTGGAGGTTGGTTCGTAGTGTGTATATAACTATATATAAGTGGAAAAAAAGTGAGATTTATTTACCCCTCTTTAGGAAACCGAATAGTATGAATTCCCCTCAACCGAAATACACTCACAATGTTGCATATACAGTCATGGAAATGGTGGAGGCCTGTACGTCCGGCGTATATACCGGAGGTCATAGAGATAAGTTAGTACCTATATATATATATATATATATATATATATATATATATATATATAAAGTAAAACTAAGATGTATCTGTAAATAATCTCTTATGAAAATAATAAAAGCTTATTCACCTATACAAACCGTGCTAATAGTTGTTTAGCCATCAATAAAATAATCACTCTATTATTTGACAAGGGGAGGAAACATCCACTGACCGGTTTCGGCTTTCTTAAGTCTCGTCAGAGTGAATTGGTTTCCAACAACCCTAGGGTTGTCGTGTGGATGTTTCCTCCCCTTGTGAAATAATAAAGTTATTGTTTTGTTAATGGCTATACAACTATTAGCTCGATTTGTATAGGTGAATAAGCTTTTATTATTTTCATAAGAGTTTATTTACAGATGCATCTTAGTTTTACTTCTGTTGTACACAGATTCCTAATTGCGGACTGCAAATAACATACAACGTTGTTGCAAAATTAAGAAAAAGCTTGAATTATGTAAATATTCATTTTTATAGTAACATGCGTATTAAAAATACTCTGTACATTGATCATAAATGCCTAAACCCGTCAGTGTAGGAGTTTCCTTCTTATTACGTAACTTAATCCTATTTTAGATAAGAATAATGATAAAGAATATTTCTAAGATAAATAATGGTATTCACAATATTCCGCTTATAGAAGGGGATGTGTTTTCAAACAACTACAACGAGTAAATGTAGTTTATTGCGATCGTATTTCTAAAAGATTTCATTTGATCGGAATCTAATACCCTATAGAGAATTTTGATGTTATAGTACGAAAGTGCATTCAAATTACGGTAAGGCGTGCGTATAATATCAAATTGCGTTTTCTCTTAATGGTGAACATACGGTCATATTTTTGACAAAAGCGTTATAATATTCAAAGGAAAAGGAAACTTTATTTAACATATTCTAGAAGACTTCAAGTTAGAAGATAACATTATAAAATAAAATAATTAACGAAAGCCCTAAATCACAAAATCGTAGAAATGAAACGGATTATAGCAATATATCTCGAAGATAAGATAATGCGTAGCTAAATGAAAATAATTAGTAGCTTTCAACCGTAAAGCGACACATTCTGTGAAGATTTCATAATTCAGGACGATTCTAGATCCGACGTAGAGGACGGGTCTTTAATTCTCAGCCAATGAAAACGTAGGAGTAACAACCAGACCTATCACGGTTATTCTAGATGCTTAATGTTGCAGGGCTTGATCCTATAAAACCAAATTGAAACCAATTACAGAGGTTAGTTGTTCAATACTAATTTTAACGTCACGATGCCGTCGAACTAATGATAATCACGTATTAAAGTTTTAGTAGTGAAATTATTTATTGAAAGAGTTACGGAAAAGTATTTGAAATGTACAGAAGTAAAATTTTGAAGTGCGTTAAAATGATTTGAAAAGTAGAAGTTAACTACTACAAGATAAAGTTTTTTGAATGAAAGCATATATGAAATTGGAGCGGCATTTAATGGTAAGTTTATGATACATTTTAACAATTTGGACGATATTGGTATATCGATTTGGAAATGTAATTTTGCTGTTTAAAATGTATAATGGAAAATTTTCAATCATATGGAAAAAGACGGCCAGCATAATTTACACAGTAAAATAAAAATCACATTGTTTTAAAATTTTAAAAAGGACATTTCTATTAGTTGGTTGTTAAGTTATGTAAGATTTTGTATGCAAGTCTTTGTGTGAGAGTTGTACAAGTGGATAATTTGAGTGTGGCTGACCTCGGTAGGTTTTACCATTATATAAAAATTTTTTGAACATAACTGATCAGATACGTCTAAATTCAATTTTGAGGGAGGTTGTTAAAATTATCCAACTTATTTTATAAAATTTTGTTCATAAAAAGATTTATAGAAGATGATTTGTGAATAAAAATCCTAATCGGAAAAGAGAGATTTTGTACTCTATTTTAGTGTAAGCCAGTGCTTCTACATTGGTTATAGTTTTATTGATGTTCGATTTAACATTTTGTTCTTACGGCAAAATAATTGTGGCGGTATTGGACACTATCTTTAAACTGTCTGTTGAAAGAAAATTGTTTTACTAGATGCAAGATATTGTTTGTTCGAAAAATGGCTGTTGTGGATGCAGTAATTGTTATTTGAAAGATTGTTTGTTAAAGAATATTTCGTGTCATAATAAGTTTGATGTCTGATTTTAATTCTTTTATTTTAAATTGAGCTGACAAAGTAACCAGGGCAACACCTTTGCTTGAATCATCTTCAGACCACAGCAACGTTTATTGACGACCAACGTCGGGTATATATATATATATATATATATATATATATTATCGTGTAATTAAAAGGGACAATAGAATACATAAGAACATAAGTGAACTCATAGGTTTGAGAGCGATTGGATACAGTAAAATTAATTTATTTAGTTAAAAGACTTTCAACAATTATTTTTTATCTTAATTAGTGGATAATAGGGGAATATCGATTTAGTTTAACGCGTGATTAATGTAGGAATAATTTATCTTAATTAGATTTAGTTAGGAACTATGTATTATAGCATGTATGTAAATAAAGAGAATAAGAAATAATAATTTCGGGTAAAATTATAACATAATGGATTGATTATGAAGTACTATGGAACAGTTTTAAAAGCGTTGAGAATTTTAAAAATAACGATTTCTAGGTTTCAAACGTTAAAACCAACAAAGGGGAGAGATATATTTCTTAGTATAGTTGCTACAAACGACTTTCATAGCTTATTGGAACGAACAGTCGTTGGAATTAAAGCAGCCGAGGACGTAAACAAAACCACACAGAATTGATTAAACACAGTATACGTTAGTTAAAATATTGATTTTTAATCTTAGATATAGAATCGGATGGAGCAATGAAAAGACCAAGATTGAATAAAATGCTATGTGTACAAGAGAGAAACATAAAGTATATCCAGAAGAGCGGAATCAAAAATTGATAATTTCAAGGATAGTTGTAAACAAGCACGCGTCGCTCAGAAAGGTGGGAAAAGAGTACAAGCGAGATGATTGGTGAAAATTAAATGAGAAGGGCTAAAAATTCAGGTGGTAGAGGCATATGTGTGCGATAAAGCGATATGTACAAGGAAGATAAAGGATGTTTTCTTGAAGTTAAAGGCGTGTATCAAGCGAGGAGTAGACACTAATCCGGAGAATTTGAAACGACAGTTGACGGTTTTAAGTGGATTACCACGTACTGTTGTGCGGTGTTATTAAAAATTACGAGAAATCGACGGTCGTTGGTGATTTTCTGGGAAAATAAAGTATCGGTTAAACAAGTATGCGTGCTATTTTGTAAACAGGGGGGAGACAGTTTGCATTATATAATCAGTAACAGAGAGGGGTCTCGCTCTCTTTTATTCCATGTGTGATACAGTTAATTTACTTCCAAGTCAATTAGTGCAGTCTAATTAAATATAGTTTTTGTAAAAGCTGATAAAGCGTTATTATTAAATAGTGAAGTTGAGATGTAAGTACAAAGATTTTTGTTTGGATGCACGAGAAGTAGTGGAATTTGAAAATTGTTTAGATGAGGATAAAAGCGAGATTTGGGTAATACAATTTATTTGCAATAAAAATAAAGAAATTTGGAAATTGGATGTTTTGATTGGAATTTATAAAAGAAGAGTTCTTGGAGTAAAGGCATGTATGGTACACATGGGGATTCGACCATGGAATTAATGGATAGACGGAGGGCCTACTAGACGGCAACATCTAAAAGAGGTAGTTGGTGGACCGCAGTACGAAGACAACTACAAGGTAGGAGATAGAATAAGACAATTCATGGTGAATATTTTCATAGTGTTTGTGGTGTTTTGATGTGTTTTATTATTATTTGATTTTATTTTTATTTGAACAGACATTTATAGGACTGTTAAAACGAAATTGATTTTTGAGCAGTATTCATTAATTTGCAGATAACCAAAAGTTGTAAAAAGGTATAGATGGCTTTTTGATATTTGATCGTGTAGAGAATTTATATCCACATCTATAAAGTTTTAAGATGAGCTCATGCTAGAACGAAGGGTAACGTAAGGTATGAGGAATGCCCTCTTACTTTAATAAAAGTTATGTGTTAAAAGGGTTACCAATATGCAAAATGATTGTTTTAAAATTTAGTGAACACAGGAATGTATATAAAGCGATGGTATTTTAAACTTGCAAAAAAATGTGTAATTTGGATTTCAGATAAATAGAGTGTGATATTTTGGTTAATTGAGTTATTTTTTGAATGCATGATTGATGTGGATTTCTATTTAGGTTTCTATGGTGACAATGAGAGGGAGTTTTTTTTTAGATGTAACAGGCAAATGTATGTAATATATATAGGAAGAATCGAATTAAGAGGACGATTCAGGAGCAGCCGAGGCAAGATTTGAGCGTTAACTTCACAATATTTTAGCAGCCCAAGGCTGGGGCACAGGAAATGTGCTAAAACTCGCAGTAATATATATATATATATATATATATGTGTGTGTGTGTGTGTGTGTGTGTGTGTGTGTGTGTGTGTGTGTGTGTTGTATATATATAATTAATAAGATGAAATAATAACTTAGATTTTTTGTGCGAAGCACAAATGATCATTTCAAATCGAGCTAGTAATTGAAAGAAGGAAAATATAAGGTCTTGGACAGGATTTGAATCTGCATCTTAGTCTTGCCGGGACTATGCGTTTACCAATTACGCCACCGAGAGCGACGATTACAATTGGAAAATTTGCAAATTTAAATCGTGTACACAACTATACATAAACCTAACTTTCAATTACGTTTAGCATTTCTGCCAATCATATCTGACATTGTCAAGTTTATTGACTTATGTCAGTATAAACAGGAGGTAACGCTTAAAATTACGGCTATAAGCCAAATATTAAATAAATAATTATTTTTGGTAGTTTTTTACACAAGATAAGTTGATAGATACTAACGTATTACAATTAATAAGATGAAATAATAACTTAGACTTTTTTGTGCAAAGCCCAAATAATCATCTCAAATCGAACTAGTAATTGAAAGATGGAAAGTATAAGGTTTTTGACAAAGTCCCGGCAAGACTAAGATGCAGGTTCAAATCCTGTCCAAGACGTTATATTTTCCTTCTCTCAATTACTAGTTCGATTTGAAATGATCAATTGGGCTTTGCACAAAAAGTTTAAGTTATTATTTCATTTTATTAATTGTAATACGTTAGTATTTATCAACTTACCTTGTGTAAAAACTACCTAAATATATATATATATATATATATATATAATATTTATATTTATTGATGTGATAATGTGATCACCAGAGGTCATTGAACACCAAATTCTATGAATGAAGACCATCCCAAACAGAAGAAAAACAGTGAAAAGTAAAATTTCCTTATATTTAATATTTTACCCTGTATACACGCATAAGCGTATTCGATTAGCACAGAAAATATGATCCCTATGTAAAATAACACTCTTTAAGGAAACATAGTAGTGTTATACTATTTAAGAAGATGTCCAACTTTAAACATTGTGAAAATAACGATTTTCTAGAAAAAGTTTTAACAGATTTTAATAGCTCTAAGAGAGAGATTCAAACGGTTAGGTTTGAATGCATTAACAAACAATGAAAGATTTTACGACCGCGATCATTTTATGATAATAGCTTATTAAATGCGAAATCAGAATACTTATTACATCATCCGTGACTAATCTTCGGGAACATGATTTATATAAAACGGAAAGAATTAGAATGTAGTCTTTCATTCTAAAGTCAAACAACATGTAAGTTTCGAGTAAAGTTTCAATCTTTAATTTATTTTACAACATGCAACATATACGTTTCGAGAAATTTGTAATATATTTTATCGGCGTTTCACAAGCAACATAGAAGATACCAAACGTAATTATTTGATAAAGTATAATGAAGGTTAAGCACAATAATGTAAATAATTTGGTACAAGATCACAACTGCTGATTTTGATCAATGAGAAATAAATGCACTTTGCAAACTGATATTTCAACGTCAAGATTGGTTATAAATAGAGATTTGAAGTGGAACTAGGAAGTATTTAATGTCGTTAATTACAAGGGAAATGAGATTTTTGACAACTGCAGCTATGATTTTTTTGCAACTTAATAGAATATTTGTTTAAATTAAGCTAGAATAAGATTTTAATTTTATAAAAGTTATTTGTCAATGGATTAATTTTCAACATTTCTTCTTCAATGGCAAGTAGGTATTGACGTGCGAAGTCATTTAGTTATCACCTAAATCGCACCATGCGCGCGTGCGCACATCCAAGCTTAAAATCGTGTGTATATGTGCTCGAATTTGTGCGTGCGCGCAGGGTTCTGTGCGTACGCGCATGAGTCGTACATGTATGTTAGCAGTCTTCTGCGCACGTAAGTGCAACGTGACAGTATACGCATGTGTGTGCATACTAGGGTAATTCTGTATACTAGTGTGTGTTGTGTGCAGGTGGGCGTTTGTATATGTGTTTGCGTGTGGATAGATTTGCACATTTACGTCTTGTGTGTGTGCCTGCATATGTTAATGAATACAGGTGGGTTGTATGTACGCCAGGGTCACGTAATTTGTGCGTGCATACTCACGTTGACGAGCGCACTTTGAAATCTATGCGATGGCACCTTATACTTTGCAAGGATGCATCATTGTAAACATGTTATAGAGATTGCGTCTGTCGGCATTAGTACATGCGCGAGCGTCGGTGTGCGTGCATTTTTGGGCAAGTGTACATATGCTTATTTGCGTGTGTGTGTGTGCATAGGATGAAGTGTGCGTCGTTGCTTTTGGTTAAGAAATGCTTTCAAATGTCGTAGAAACTGATAATTACTATCTGCAAGGATTATGATGTATGAACAGTAATAGAATTGTTTTAACTAATCTATTCCATTACAACCTGCATTGAGCAATTGTGCGAGGCCTTGTTTCTTTTATGAAATAACGAAACTGCGATTGTGCATAACGCGGACTTCTATTTAATTGCACATCGGTTTTCCTAAAATTCAACAATACGTAGGAGATGTTGATTGTTAACTGACAGTATTAAGTAGTTCACAGCGAAACAATGTATCCGAGCCGAAAAATGTTGAGGTTACTTGCCCGGTTAAATGTTAAGCGCGAGAGATGTTTGTTGCCACTCCATCGACTACTGCTAAAATTCGGAGTTTCCTTATAATCATTAGGTTCAACAATGCTTTACTTTCTTCAAGATCGCGCACATTACTTTTCGTGTTTCTTGGAAAACATAGTATGTGTCGAGTGCACGTTCGTCTAAAGCCTAATTTTTGAGACTCGATATTGTACAGAACGTTATCCTAAAACTTGCGTAATATCGGTAATGGTTCGTGAAATAACTATCTTGTCTTTATGGATGTTATGATTTTTATACGCGTACAATTATGTGTGTGTGATTGTTCGTTCAAGTGTGGCTTATATGCACATTTTCCTTATCTACCCTAGAACAACTCCATATGTTTATAATCTTTATTACTGGTTGTAAAGCATCCCACACTTTACAGATTTGGCGATAAAATCTCGCCGCTATTTTTATTATTGCTGTTAATACAGCTCAAAACTAACGTTATTTTAGTGTTGGTGTGACATTTTATCGTTTTAATTACTTTAATTACCCATCATGAGTTCTAAAGTGCTGTGGCTTCTAGTGATGTTAGCTTTTGTGTACGGAACGCCGAAAAGCTTCTTCCAACGAACGCGCGAGATTTAAAGGATATTAATAAACGTACCTAAAGTATTCCTCACCATTGTCGCCGTTAATCGTTTGAAACTTATATGCAACGACTGTGGTAAAAAATTAATTATCAAAAAAATTCAGTGATGAAACTGATTAAAGCGACGGAAGCGTGAAACCATGCAAAAATAGCTGGACACGTTGGATTCGAGAATGTTTTTCTTTTAACAAATTTGTTTATCGTTGAAAGCCAAACAATTGATCTGTTTGCTAAATTTAAAAGTGAAATAGTTTTAAATATGAAAACGGAAATAGAAAAGACGATTTCTTAGCAAATAATTTTTTAAGACCGAACTATGAAAATGAGGACATGATATAGCACAAAATGAACACACTCACCTAATTTTTATTACTTATCTAGCGCATTACTATTTAAAAATTTTTATATGTAAAACACATCCTTTTAATCTGTCCACAAAAACATAAACTTCAAAAATAGGTGTTCCTTGTTGTTATAGAATAACATTTTAATTTTGAATTATACTCAGCTATTTGTGGATGGCCTTATTTTTTCAGAATGTTAGGATATTTATATTAGTTCGAAATAAATTGCTTATTATTGTTTGGCAGGTTACGTCATGACAAATGGTACTCATAGGCAATTTATTTTAATTTTTTTTGTAGACTAATAAATAGTGTTATTATTATAATTATTCGTCATTTTTCTCTTACATTTTTTACTGGTGTTTATAGATAAACACGTGGGTTTCGCGAAACAGACTTTAACTGTTAGTTATTATGTGTTTCGGAATTTTATGGTCATTGAACATGTGTCAAGTACGACTGATTTTTGTAGTTGTATATATACGTTGAAAGTAATTGTAGTGTTTGAATGTATTGATATCGGCAATTAGGCATGACTGCATCATCGATAGGGGTCTTCAGTCCTAGAACTGGTTGCACCCGTACCTCCATTGTTTTCTATTCTGAGCTAACCTACAGATTTCTCTGAAATCGAAGGGTAAGGACTCGCCAAACTATGAAATACATAAATAAATATTTATTATTTTTTAATAGTTGATTACGCATTTTCCGTCAGTATTAATACAAACAAATAAATGTCTTTTGTTATGAAAGAAGATATTAAAACTTTATAGTAGTTATTAAAGTTCAGAAGTTAACCTATGGAGTCTAAGTTAAAAACTTTTAAAATTACTCGTAACAGGTAGTGGTCAATGTCTTGGTACCACAAAAAAAAACCATTGTCGTTTCTTGGTTGGTAATTTTCTCCCAGTTTTTTCTACTGTTTACTTCATTATCCTATAAATAGCAATCATCTGAATTTACAAAAACGTCTGCTCGTAGCAATTTTTTAATCCATATTTTTGTTTAAAATAACCTAAATTAATTCGCTGGTTTTATCTTAAAAATCTTATAAACTTAGAAGTTTTATTTTAAACTTTTTGGTTTGGTTTTGTAATACAAAACTTCCTTACTCTCCGCTAAATCTTTGTAAAAGAAAGTGTTCTGTACAGTTCGAGCTACCTTCGAGATGTCGACAATCTGCTATGGTACTGCCTCATACTTTCAACAATAACAGATCAAATCAAATAATATATTTTCCTATAGGCCAACGCAGGCTAAAGATCGTATCGTCTACTAACCTACACTGCATTTTTCAACTTTACTATCTTCAACTGTTTTATATCAATAAACGTACATGTTAAACTCAAAATAAACTAATAGTCAAGTGCTTACGTAGTTAAATATACAAATAATTACTCCTCTGGTTTGTTGCTCTCTGCTTATTTATCTTTAAGGTAATCACGCGTCGGTCAGATTCCTGCGCGTACAAACAGACTGGGACCGAAAAAGCAGGTATACTATTTTGCTTAATATTATGCTGATTTTTAGATTTTTGATTTTATATGGTGTTTGTGCATTCATTCCGAATTGATTAGTAGACTTGTTCTGTTGTCAAGGTATTATCAGAAAATGACCGGCGTAGGTAAAATCTATTATGAAATTACTGCAGCAAATTAAATAAGTTTTTGACCGCGATCTTGAATAATGCTTGATAATTTAGTATTCTACAAGCGCTTGGTGTTTTTGAATCTTTTAATAATGTAGATGAATTTACATAATCGGAGATCATTATTTAAGGCGAAATTAATTAATTATAAGAAACTTTTGATTCTGTTTAGCGTTTTAAATAATTTGACCTTAATTGATTATGAAATGTTGCGGTTTTAGACTCGTTTTAGACGGTTTAAGTTTCATTTTATTTAAAAATGGATTTAATTTTAAATTATTTGAATTATTAAAGCTTATTGAAATTGATTAATCATGACATATTTTTGAAAGTGACAGGAATTACATTATAAAATAGGCTGAAATTAGACATAAAATTAATTATTTATGATTTATTTGCACTCTTCTAATTGAATAGCACACCTTAATATGGGTTAAAACTAGTAGTATACATCCATTTTAATAACGTTTTAAATGATCTTTAATTTTCGTTTGAAATTAATATTATACAGTAATGGCATTTATTCAACTTATGTAACATTGTAGTTTAGAAGCAGTTACATACTGATACATACAGTTGCACAAAAATCAGTATATTTAGTTTAAAATTTATATTACTTTTTTTCTTACTGTGAAACTACCTAACCGTGTATAAACAATTCCTTTACTTTTCTGTAAAAATTGTTACATTGTAGGAGTAGTACAACTGCTAAGCCAGCTATTTCACAAAGAAGCAACCTAATATTACACATTTAAAAGTATACTCTTGTGCACGTTTCTTCTTAAAGTTTAGCATATTTTAGCTGTTTACTTAATACCTTAATTATATTTATGTTTAAACTCGCAACAATTAATGTACGCTCTCTTAATACTGGTTTTGAAACTTTTTCTGCTTTGGTGGATGAGAACAAACTTGATATCATATTTGTAACAGAAACATGGCTAACTGAAAGATGTAATATTAATGACTATCAACTAGAAAATTTTGATCTTTTTCACACTGATCGTAAGGGAAGGGGTGGTAGTGTTGCTGTGTATGCTAGGACTTGTTTAAATTGCAAAGTCATAAACATGGATTATGATACTAATGACTGTTTTGAACAGTTGCGGGTAGGTTTCATTTACAATAGTAAAAAAGTTGCTGCTGGTGTAGTATATCGGTCACAAATAATTGCAGCACATAACTTTCTCACAGGTTTTGAATTAGTTCTAGCACAAGTTTGTCCTCAATTTGATCACATCTTTTGCGGAGGCGATATTAACTTAAATTTGTTTAATCTCACAAATTCCAATGTTGAAAGGTTTAATTCTATTATTAAAATGTATAATTTAAAACAAGCCGTAGTTGAACCTACACGGATCACCCAGTATAGTTCAACATTAATTGATGTTATTCTTCTAGATAATGAAAGTATAATTGATACAGTGGATTGCATAGGTGTACATGACTTATCTGATCATTGCCTAGTAGTTGTACAGCTCAAATTTGAGAAGCCTGCACGCATCTCTAAATACATCACTTACCGACATTTTAAAAACTTTGATTTAACGGCCTTCAACAATCACGTGGAGGATATCCCTGTAGAAGAGATTTTTTATATTGATGATATAGATACACAAATACGAACGCTCAACAAAATATTAATAAATCTTTTTGATACACATGCGCCATTAAGGACGAGTAGAATTACCAAAGCAAAAGCTCCGTGGCTTACCAACGTAATCACAATTATGATGAAACTGCGTGATAAAGCTCATATTAAATTTAAACATAGCAGATTGGGAGCACTATAAACAGTTAAGAAATTCTGTAACAAGCTCTATAAGACGAGAAAGAGGCACTACTTTGATTTTATTGCTAAACAATCAGCTAATATTACTTGGAAAGCTCTCAGGGACTCTAAGATTGTAACATCTAAACTAAACTGTATACCAGAAAGTCTATGTGATCCGGACCAAATAAATGCATTTTTCATAGACTCTATAAACAAGCTAAAAACCAACCCTCCACAACATATGTTTCAATTTTATAATAACAATCAGTTTAATAGCAATATCTTATTCTCATTTTCTACTACTACAACTGATAAGGTTCGGAATGCTCTCAAATCCATTATGTCTAATGTTATTGGAAGTGACTCTATCTATTTTTATGTTAAAATTATGCGAAAAAAATAATTATTGAACCCATCACTAATATTATTAGTAATTGTATTATAAAAAGATATTTTCCAGAATGTTAGAAACTGGCTGTCATTACGCCTATACCTAAAGTTAATAAAGTCATTAATTTGTCCGAGTTAAGACCTATTAGTATTCTTCCGCCTCTATAAAAATTTTTTGAAAAAATTATATATGAACAAATCCACGAATACACTTCTTTTGCACAAATCATACCTGCAAATCAATCTGGCTTTAGAGTGGGCCATAGTACCACCGGTGCATTAATCAAAGTTACTAACGATATTCTTCAGTCATCTGATTTGGATTTGGTTAGTGTTCTAGTGTTGTTCGACTACTCTAAGGCGTTTGACACCATAGACTACAATTTACTTCTTGTTAAATTAAAATATTACGGATTTGACAACAACTCACTACATCTTATGCGGTCTTATTTATGTAACAGCAAGCAGTTGGTTAATGTTAGTGATAAAACGTCTCTAACAAAAAATATAACTAGTGGAGTACTTCAAGGTTCAATCTTAGGTCCTCTGATTTTTTTGCTATATACAGCTGACTTCGCAAGTAAACTTCGTAATTGTCAATCTAGATTTTACGCTGACGATTCACAAATATATTTCTCATTTAAAATTAATCAGTTACCAGTTGCAAATGCACAGATCAATAAAGATCTAAAGGAGCTTTCTGATTATGGAGCAAATCATTCCTTAGCTATTAACCCTAAGAAATCGGTAGCAATTATTTTTGGGCCTGAGAAAAACAGGAAGATAGTTGTTGATAACATAAATCTAGTGGTAAATGACGAAAAAATTGAAATACAAAATCACGTTAAAAACTTAGAACTAACGGTTGACTTTAAATTAGGATTTGATTGTCATATAAATAATTTAGTTAAAGGATCATACCTAATTCTGCGTAAACTGTATGTTCACAAAGATTCGTTAAATCAAAAGCTTCGTAAAATGCTTTGCGAGTCACTTATCTTGTCTGCATTTGATTATGGTGATGTTGTTTATGGCCCCTGTTTAGACTTTATTACTACAGCAAGGGTTTAAAGAATACAGAATGATTGTCTTAGATTTATTTTCAGTTTAAGGAAATTCGATTACATTTTTGAATCGTTGCGCCCGTCGGGTTGGTTAAAAATGGAAAACAGGCGGTTACTGCATCTCGCAACTTTTACGCATAAAATTATAAATTTTCTATCGGCACAAATTTATATAAAAAGTCTGCTACTACCGCGTAGCAGTTGTCATTCTGTTCATGTGAGATCTCGTGACTTGCTGCATGTACAGCGGCACTCAACCACCCTCTTCCAGAGGTTATTCCAGTACACTGCAGTTAAATTATATAATTCAATTGACAACTCTATGAAAACCAAATCGGTATCAAGTTTTAAACTATTGAGCCACAAATTAGTGCTGTGACTTGGATTCAGCCGCATTGTATAAAATCACTATCTTACCGTGTCCTTTTGTTTACCTGGCTAGTTCAACGAAAAATATGTTGTGAATTTAAAAAAAAAAAATTAAAACAGACATTTCAAAAAACATATATGAACAGTTTTCAATGCATTCAAAAACATCTTTTTTTATACACATTATCTAAAGAATCTCTTACATTCAATATAAATAACGCTTATATAAACAATTTCATTACATAATTAATGAAGGCTTTGTCTTATGATTTGTAAATGCAATGAAAACTTCTTATTAAACGATATTTTTTATGAAAATCATTATTTACACAAGCTTTAAAGTTGACCTTCTTTTTAAATGATATAACAGTACTATATGTGTCCTTAAAGAGTGTTGTTTTACATGGGAATCTTATTTTCTGTACTAATGGTATACGCTTATACGTTTATACAGTGTAGAAGAATCGAATATAGGAAAATTTTACTCTTCTCCGTTTTTTTCTTTTTGGGTGGTTTTTTTATGGAGTTTGGTTGGGATCTCATTATTACATCAATATATATATATATATATATATATATATATATATATATAACAGTTAACATGAGATGTATGTGTAAATCCACACAGTGAATTTACCTATACAAATCGAACTGATATTTGCGTAACCATTACAAGGCAATTACTTTATCGTTCCATAAGGTGAAAAGAAGTTATTGACCAAGTTTCGGCCTTCATTGTGTTTAATCAGGTTGGCGTAGTTTTAATTCTAACAAAAGCAATTTCAATGTATATGCTCGAAGGAACTTTTGTACATTTGCAAAAGTATAAATAAACTGCCATCAGATGGCTAAAATGAACACGTTTGCGACATTCTCTTAGAAATATTTATGATCACATTTCATTTTAATAGTTTCTGTGTTAGTAAAATCCACCAATAGGAGTAACTTATTCCCTTTAAGAAATATAAGTTTTAAGTTAGTATAAATTTCAGTTTAAGAGAAAACTATTTTGTATCGCATTTGATTCATAGTCAAAGGTTGTCAAAGCAATAAGTCAATTTTTAAAGGTTGTAAATGATGTTATCTACAAAAAAATTATGAAGCCAGATAATCTCATCGTCTGAGAACAAGGACAGGTCATATATATTTTTGTGCTGATTCGAATAAATGTAAAATCTCGATTTCTGTTTCTATGTCGACAATACGTAAATTTAAATTGATATTGGTTAGGTAGCAGAAGACGACACAAGGTATGTTCATTTAATTCGTCCATTTGAAGTTTGCGGAGGATGCCTAGAATTATTTTAGTAAGGGGAGATTAATTTGCATAGAGGACTGCATTTGTAACATCCAAGCAATCAACATGCCACTTTGGTAGGTCCAGAGGTTATCGAGCAAGGCCGAGAAGCCTAAGTATGTTCGGAAAATTTGCTGACAAATGGGTAATTTCATTTTTATGGGCACATTGATTCCCATATATACAATTCTTGTGTTGGAAGTAACCATGTTGTGGTAGATTGAAGTCAATTCTAACATTTAATGGAACAATAGTCAATCACCTGAAACTATACCGGAGTGAAGGTTTGTAAATAAACATTATTAATTCAATACATGAACTGACGGAAAGTATCGATAGTACGTCTGTGCTTAGAGTAAGCTTTTAGTTGTAGATTTGTGATATATTTGATTTGTAATATTTGTTTAAGACTGTATTGTGTATTTGTAATAAAAGGTGTGTGTTATATAGTTAAAAATGTCGTATGTAATTGTGTAAAGATGAGGTGTATTTGGTTTTTCCATTATTGTAAACGGTATAGTTACAGTTTTGCTGTAATAAATTGTCTTGTGATTACCTAGTTGCTTGATTGAGTATTTCAGGTCATTTTACATTTGCTTTAGGAATCTTCTTTGCAGTTAGAAGTATTAAATAGGTCTACGTGTTTTTAGGTTTCATGTTTGTTTTAGATTTAGAACAATACTGATTTTAATAAATTTTCAGGTATATTTTGAAGTCGGAATCACTCTCCTGATCTCAGATTTTGGCAACCCCCTTGTTATTCTTTCTAGGGCTTTTTCCTAGCAACTTTGCGAGATTAGGTGACGTCCAAGGTATTTCCCGATCTAGACCATATTTCATACCCGATAGTGTTCTGGAACCCTCGTCAAACACTTACACCGCCCGTTCCACTGAGTTAGTCGGCAACCGACTTTTTGTTAGCACAGTTGAAGTTTTCGTTTTTTTTTACCGAATCGGGGTTTTTAGCGGAGAACTTCACCGAATTTTTTGTGAATTATTTAGTACATATTCTGGGGATTAAAAACTGTACATAACAAGTTGATTCGAAAATATATTATATTTTATAAATGGCCATACCTATACGTTCAGCCTTTGAGATTTGAAAAATGATACCAGCATATGTAATGCAATAAAGTATCATAATCTCCCCTTGGCGTTAATTTTCTGCTATTAAGGCGTATATAATATAGCAAAAAGCAGAATTTTCCTGCACAGAAAATTTTTCTCTCTATAGTATATATATATATATATATATATATATATAGCTGTGATAAGGGGTTGTTTAGGGGTGTATAGAGTAGTAAGGGTCGCGTAGTAACTGTAAATAGCAATGTGAATCAGAAAACTGCATTTATTTAGCAGGAAAATAAATAATTCGCACATTATTTAAATAGCAAGCATTTAACATCCTGTATATGGACCGTAATTAACTTTAATCAACGCCAGTAAGCACATCTTTCAATAATAGAACGCGTATTCAGCAAAGAAATAATCATAAATGTAATTAAACTACGTTGAGAAGTGTTCTATAAGTTTATACGCAGAAGAAAAGATAAAACCTAGTAAATCCTCATGCAATTACGCTTGTGATAAAGAAGGAACAATAATAAGAAAACGCACTTTCAAAGATGAGTTTAAATAAATACATAAACGAAAACAGCAATCGTGTTACATCATTTATTTTTGTGCAATTTATCTACACAAAACAACAGACATAAGCTAAAAGTCCAGCGACGATAACAATAATAAGGCGATCAAAGATCGTAAAATAATAGTAAGTAATAGCATGCTACGAAACTCCAAAATAGTTTCATCAGAAATCAGCTTGAAAATATACTAGGAATGTCCGGGACAAATATGGTTGGTCACAACAATTTGCAAGGCTGCTTGGAAAACCAATCGAAATGTAGAGGGAAAAAGCTATATAACGCCCAGAGGTGATAAGAAACAGTCAGTCTCAATTTGAAGCACGTTGAATCCACAATACTCATTCAAATATTTACGCGTCAGATAAATAAAATTTATATTATAGTGAAAAACAGTGCTGTGTAAGAATTGCGTTAAGAATATATGAAGAGTTTTTGCCGTTTTGCAGAAAATGTGAGTAGAAATTGGTTAATTAATTTAAATTAAATATTTATAATGCTATAGGGCTTCTAATCCGCGTCTAATACAATTCTGGTCCACTTCTAATTCATGGTCCTAAGGCTAGTATTCTAATCCACTGCCAATCGGTTTTTAAAACAATTCTGGTCCACTTCTGGTCCACTTATAATATAATTCTAAATTCATAATACTAAGAAACCTACGAATTCCAAGTAGTATTTAAGTGAAGGTGTCCAGGGCGTATCCAGAGAAATATAGAACAAAGCACGAGGTGAATTTTGGAAACAAGGGGTAACCGTACTGAATTATTGGTTCAAACATAAGGAGTACAAAGCAGAGCATTGGTTTTCGATTGAAGATAACAAGGGGGTGTTGATCCACAACACGCAACAGCTCATCAAAATATCGCAGGTCAGGGCTGCCTAGCTTTAAAGAATCTTTTCAAATTTAAATTTTAACACTGAATATATTAATTTTCTCACAAGTTTGTAAGGAGTCAACAAGAACATTTAATACGTTGAAACTTACGTAAAAATTATAAAAGGGTCTCGACCGTTGCAGATTTTTTTTGTAAAAGGTGTCGTTTTTGGTGACTTTAAATTAAATTAAAGGGATATAAATTTTGGGATAAATAATCCATATAATATTAATTGATTACAAAAATTGTGAAGTGTACATATTATTTCCTTTCATTATATGAATATTGATTGACTTCGTTTTATCAATTCACACTGGTAAGAGTTAAAGGGGTAAATGAAAATTGATCATCGTAACGTTATGCACTCTGTGTAAATTAAAAAGGGCTAGCCGTGAAGATTAGAGAAAAACACAGAGCGGTGGCGTTTATTACATCAGCGTACGGCGTTATCATATATATATATATATATATATATATATATATATATATATATATATATAAATAGAGAGAAATAATCCACATTTGGAATGCAAATGAATGCTTAATATATATTAATAGTTATTAAGATGAAATGAAAACCCAACTTTTGTATTTAAAGTTGAATTACCATTTCAAATCGAACTAGTAATTGAAAACCACTAAAAGAACGGCTACAGCAGGATTTGAACCTGCAACCTCTGATTCGATTTGAAATGGTAATTCAACTTTAAATACAAAAGTTGGGTTTTCATTTCATCTTAATAACTATTAATATATATTAAGCATTCATTTGCATTCCAAATGTGGATTATTTCTCTCTATTAATAATAATATAATTACATGTTTGTATTATTCCGAACGTTGCAAAAATGGGATGATCAAGTTATTAGTACATGAATTATGTATATAACTAGATTCAATTTCCTTAAATGCAAGACGTAATTGAAAATCATTAACAAGGGCCAAGCTTCAGTAGTATTAAGTATAACATCTTCTAAACAATTAGGCTAGATAGCTCAATTGGTTAGAGCACTGATCCGGAGAATCAGAGGTTGCAGGTTCAAATCCTGCTGTAGCCGTTCTTTAGTGGTTTTCAATTACTAGTTCGATTTGAAATGGTAATTCAACTTTAAATACAAAAGTTGGGTTTCATTTCATCTTAATAACTATTAATATATATATATATATATATATATATATATATATATATATATATATACATATATGTAAGGACAATTGATTTACGTACTTTGAAAACCTTCAGTGTTAGAACGGTTTAAAGGTATTTTTTAAGTTTTTCTTTTACTATATTTGTAACTTAATTTTTTGATATTCAAAATATTTACAATGACAAAATATTAAGAAGCACCTAATGGAATGTCATGTAGAATATAGTTTATGCTAGACTAGAATTGAAATAATATTTACTTTTAACAATTGGTGAGGTTTCTTATTAGGCATTTATATTAGGTAACTCCTAAAAACAAAAAGTAATCCTGAATTGAATTTTAACTATCAAAGAAAGCGTAGCAATAAGAAATAATTCTGATAGTTAGTCACAGGATGTTGGCAACATGGCCTCAGGATTGCTAAAAAAACAGTATTTGTTTAACAGATTTACCTAGAACGGTATTTTTAAGAGAAAATACTCCAACGTGACTAACTTTTGAGCAGTTTGTATGTTTATTGTAATTCCTAATAATATTGAATATAGAAATCGAATCCACCATATTATAAAAATTTTTAATAAGATTTCATAGCTTTATTTTTATTCTAAGAAATAATGTAGAATGTAGAACAAGCTCTCTTCATATGAAAAAATGCTTGGCATTTTGACAAAATTTGCGTGCTCATGTCACTAGATTGGTTAGTCTACGTAATAAAAAGAATTGTCGACGTATCTGGAACTAATCATGTAAATAACTAAAAAAATACGGTTGAAAATGCAAATACACCCATATATCGGTTTTTTGTTGAGAATTTTATAGCTATTTTATACAATGGAATTTATTTTATTAGGGAGATCGTCTAAATAATTTTTGCATATTTTTCTTGGAACAGATTTCAAGTTATTTCCTTTAAATTTATTAAAAGACGTATCAATTTAAATATGAATGTAAACATACATTACACTTATAATCCCTAGCTAGAAATTTTATGACAGACGACCCAAATAATTGAGAACAACGTCCACTTCATCTAAACGCGTACACTTTCATGTAGTTTTTAATATTTTCCCTCTCAAAAATGCCTATCATCTGTTTAAACAAGATTGATAATTGTTCCTTTAATGACTAAAATCATTTGCAAGCTTGAATCATATAACTTGTTGAAAATAATATCATACTTTACTATTTTTGAAGCGACTTATATATCGTTTTAATAGCGCCGCGAGATAGGTTTTGGGCCTCTTGGAGCGGTTTTTTAAAAAAGCTTCTACAAAAAACTCTTCTATCAATTTATTAGAAACAAAATTACAAGTTATTTTTTAATTTACAAGTACGTTGTATGCAGTAACGTGTGGAGATCCAAATAATTCTAAGTTGACTTTCACTATTTTAAAATAAACTACAATTACGGTGTGTAGTTTGACTACCCACAATGTTAAAGTTGTAAAGCTCTAGACTGACTGGCCATCTTGGGCTCCTGAAGGTATTTATGCTATCCCTGCCCCTCACATTGCTTATGGGAACTGCAAAGCTCATGTCTGCTTATTTCTGTATTTAATACCATGTATTACTTCTTAGTAATCTTAATTCTAATAATTGCTGTCTTATAACCTACTGTGACCTGTACCTGCAGTATCATGTTGCGTCTGGAATACAATGTCTGTTTCCGTTCTCATGTCTGGCTTATGAATTTTCATTACCTTTTGTAATATGTCCTTCAATTTATACATTGTAACAATCTAATTTAAGTTTTAATAATTGTGTTTGATTACATATATATCCTAATTTGGGGATATGTAACTCCTCTTGACGTAGATGAAAATTAAGGGTTTTAGTTAATTTTTGAAACACATTGTCCTTAAGGGTTTATTTATTATTTCTTTATTTACCTGTGTTTCTTGTTTCTTATGATTAAAATTTGTTTCTTTGTTTCTATATCTAAGATACATTTTGTATAATAAATATACAGATAATAAAATGATTACAATAATTAATAAAATTGTCCAAACACTTATGTTGTCATAATGTAGTTTTGGCACTTTCAATTCACTTAAGTGTTCTTTATAACTGTCAATTAACTTTACGGCTTAGTTGAGGTCGACTAGGTCTAGAAGCTGTAGTTGCATTGGTTTCTTGTTGATTTCGTCGTCTTCGGGTTGTGTAATTTTGAACTGTAGTTCCGGTAAATTTTCGAATTTCTTCATTACAGTTGGGTCTTGGTACACTCGACAAATTTTGTTTTTCAATTTTAAATAGCAATCTTATTTTATGGTGATTGCTTTATTTCCAGTTAATGCTAAATTGTTTTCGTCTTAATTGCAATGGGCGGCTGCTATTACTTCTAGTGGAAATACAGCAATCTATTTGTTATCCGCAACTTTTTGAATTTTCATACTTGTAATTTGTACTACTTTTGGATCACAATTCTCATAGTGATTAGAGAATCTTAACAATTGTACTTCACAGGGGCTATCTGCTTGGATAGCTGTTGTCGTTAATGATTGGCATAAATATTAACTTTGTGCTACTTCTTTACATTTTTCATTCGTGAAGCAATATCTAAGTTCATTTAGGGAAAGGAACTTGGTTTTAGGAATAATAACTTGATACTTGATAGTAACTTTCATGGGGAAAGCAAATAAATGATAATAATTATAAGTGTTACTTTCTACTATGGGGATTTCTACTAAAAACGTAATTTCATGATTCTTTACATAACCTTTTACTATGGCTATCTTTTCAAATATGAGTATATTGGATTTTGTTACGTCAAAGGGTAATTTACTATTAGTTGTAAATGATCTGATTCCTAGTAATTCGTTTAATAAATCTATTGGTTCTATTATACTAGCGTGTAATGTGTTTAGTTTAGCAAATGTTAGAGCGTTTTCTAATGTGGCTAAAATTTGTTGGATTACAGTAAAGGTTGATATCATTTGGTTAAATATCGTGTTAAATCTGATTAAATCTCGCATTCCTAGCATTGTGGTTTGCATGTTACTTTCAAGGGTTAGTATTCTATTGGATATACTGTCTTGGTTTTTTACTAGCTTTTTTAGTGTATCATTAAATTTTATTATGGTTGGCTGGGTTAAGGATATTTGATTTTTAACAATGGTTTTTATGTTATTTTGGTTTTCAATTAAGTGTTGTATGGCGTTGTCATATCGTTCTGCATCTTGGTTGTCTCAATTGCCTGTGATAGCTTTTATAATATTACCTAATCCGTTAATAAGTTTTCTTTTTCGTTTTGTGATTTGATCTGTTGGTATTAGTCTATTAAATTTATCCTCTGTGTTCGTTAAGATATTTTCCATTATACTTGTAATTAAGCATTTCTATCGCGTATTCTTTTCCGAATTTGGCTGTGTCAATTGATTGTGTCAGTCTGTAGTAATTGTCTCTAATTATATAAAATTATTGTTTTGATTTTGTTAAATCAAATTTCTGTGCGAATGTCTAATAATCTATTGTGTTTTGCATACTTCCCAATTTTACTGGTAGTCTATCGGGGTTGTTCTTAATGTTTTCGACTAATGTGTCGTCGTCCGTTCTACCTGGGTGGAGGTTGACGGCAAGGGTGACGGCTGTCCATCTGAAATTCCAGGGTGTCTTAAATTCTTTAAGTGAATATATTTTACTATTTTTTCGTTATCTACTACGGCTACATTTATATCTGATATGTTCTTGATTTTAAACGGACCTAAATTTCTGGGGGCAGTTTTGTGTCTCATACCTTTAAAATTTTTCTCATACACGGTTTGTCCTATTGAAAATTTATTTACATCGGCATTCTTATTGTGGGTTGTTGTAATGCGTTCTTTGTCGTTATCTAATTTATTATTTACATTTTCATAAGTTATTTTTAATTTTCTGTATGGTCTTTAGCATACTGTTGGTATACTTCTTTATTGTAATGTATATCGTAAGGATTGCGGAAATTTGAATGTCCTAATGTTAATTCGAGGGTGTAAAATTAGTTGGTGAGTGGATCGTGTTGTTATAAGCAATTAGTGCGTATGACATTAAATTAGTGATATGTTCTTTCTTATAAGTTAATCTTGACAGTCTAATTTGTTCTAATAAGGTTAGGTGTAATCTTTCAATTAATCCGTTTGGTTCCGGGTGATTGTCTGTTATAAAATGAATTTTTATTTTATGGAGTACTAGGGTATTTTGTATTGTTTCATTTATAAATTCTCTGCCATTGTCTAAAGTTATTATTTCTGGTGTACACCGTAAAATCTAAAATGTAAAATGAGTTGTTTTAGTGTTTCGTTGATTTCACGATGGTTGGTTTTGCGTTCGTGTTGGTTTCTGATTACGTAATTTATTTCGTCTGGTATGATTATTATTATAAACAACTACAGGTATTGGTCTTGAAATATTCTCAACTAATGTCGATTGTGCGAAAGGATTTACTGGAAAACTATTAATACGGCAAATGTCTAAGTGTTGGGGATCTCTGGCAGTCACAGGCTGCTTCACCCCCTTTACATACCAAACATGTGATTTTCCAATGCTCCACCCGACGGTACTACGTTGGCCAGGAAGCGAGTTTTTTTACCTGAAAAATTTGTAATTTTGTGAAAAATGCTCGCCTAACATTTTTCAAGCGGACCGTGTCGGGATTCGAACCCGGGACCTTGGGCGTAGTAGTTACACACATACGGAGCCGCCTCCCTTTACATACTACTGAATCTTGGTGGAATAGGGCATATAATTACAAAACGATAGAAGGGGAATCGAGCTGTATATAGGATGTTGTGAGAATTTCAGGGAACTGTGTAGGATAGCTCATAACATAAATAAGTTGAGGTACACGTCCAACCAGTTTCAAGACGTAAAACCTAATGACGAAAAAAATAAGTGCGTTTAAATCTGATCAGCAGAAGGTGGTTGTAGTATAAGTGACAGTACCCTTGGTGAAGATGATGTATTTGTACATAGTAAGATGTCAGTCTATCGGAATCCGGCGATTTGTGCTGTAGGTATTAGAAAGAGTGATATTGGCCAATATGCTTTAGGCAGTGTGCCAGATAAGGACACGATTATGCATGTATTATTTTGTGAGCCATGTCAACCAAACGAACTGTTTCCAAAAAATCATGTAAATAAAGCGTTCTTTAGTTATGACTACTATTATGTCAAAACAAAAACCGAACAAAAACTACACAAATTCTGGCTTTGCTGTTCAAAAATTCGTGGCGGTGTATACTGTGAACCCTTGCTGGCTCTTTGGTAATAGAAATTTTCAGGAGTCCTGGTGCAAACGTACAATTAATGACTGGAAAGTTTAATCAAGAAAGTTAAAGAACATGAAAATAGTCAAATAATATGACTGCATGTTTTGTATACAGCAGCAGAAAAAAGCAAAGTAATCTTGAACCTATATTTGAACAAGAAAACTTAAGATGGAAAGAAATTGTAAAAAGAATTTTAGACGTAATAGTCACATTATCAATTTGTAATGTACTACTTAGAGGTCACAGTGAAAACATTAAAACACCGACTGCTGAGTATGTACACTGTGCTACTCATAATTTAAATTTGGTTTTAAACGGTTCTGTGGAAAACATTAGAGGTTTGTCTACGTTTTACGATTTAATTAATACTATAACGTGGATGTTGAGTTTTTTAATTTGAAATGGCGTTCTGCTCGATTAAATCAACAGATGTTATTTTGTGTTAACCTTTTAATGAACGTAAATTAAATATACATGTATGTAAATCAAACAAAACTAAACATTTAGGTAAAATCACTGATATTGATTACAATAGTTCACGGCGCGCTCTTAACCGACCGGCATATATTGATGGACTCACTATCGATAAGGCGCGCTCGGCCTTGTTCCGTCTAGAACTTACACTATGCGCAGGGACGGACGTATTGTATTTGTTACAATACTATATATATATATATATATATATATATATATATATATATATATTAGCGACAGCTTGCGTAGACGACAAAAATTACACGAAGAGAAAGATGGCTGTAATCCACAAACAGATAATGGTATGGTGAAGAAGACCTAAAAGGCTTTGTTCCACTAGGTAGTTTTCACGATATCATTCAGTAATTGCAGTAAAACATAACTTTCCGTTTGTGATAAACTGCTTAGCCAGATTAAGTGTAGTAACTAGGAAACAAAATGAAGCCGATCAAGCTAGAGCGCTGGTGAAAAATATGAACTCTTTCGACTTCGTCTTGCATCTTGTTCTACAATGCAAAATATTGGAACATGTGAATTTAGTATCAAAAGTTTTGAAAAACCCAGAGACTTCTTAAGACAAAGCATGTAGCTTATTAAAAACCGTCACAGATAATTTTCAATCGTTTCGAAGTAACTTCAGTATGTTTCGAGGCGAAAGTACAGAAATCGTAAGAAGCTGGCGTATTGATATTACATTTCAAACATGCGCAGAAAATAAATTAAAAAATTATGATGTGCTAGCTGAAGACACTGTGTTTGATAATCCGGCTGAAAAATTTAGAATCACCGTATTCAATGCAGTTCTATATATCTTGAATTCACAAATAAATGTAAGATTTGAGAGTATTAGAAAAGTAGTTAATCTCTTTTCTTTTCTTCAATCAAAAGAAATTCTAGAACAAACGGATGAGGAATTAGTTGCATCAGCAAATGCATTTGTTAATATACGAAATAGATATATCAAACTTGATAGCAACACAAATAATTAGCTTCAAGAACTTAGCCTCCCACCATTTCAAAATGCACAACATAACCACAATTGCTGAAATGGCCAAGTTTTTTTTTAGTTGACAACAGCTCTCTTGCTAGCAGTTTACCAGACCTTTGCACTGCATTGCTGTTGTTTTTAACATTACCGGTTACTTGAGCATCGGCAGAAAGATCTTTCTTAAAATTAAAGTTAATCAAGTCCTATCGAAGAAGTACAATGGCTCAGACAAGCTTCAGTAGTTTGTCTATCTTAAGCATTGAAAGTGAACGTTCTAAAAAGATTAACCTCGATAGTGTTGTGCAAGATTTTGTAAACTGTCGAAAACACCGTGGACCCTTACAACTATAATTAATAAAATCTACACTTAGTTTTCAAATGTGCAGGGATGACTAAAGACTGAGTAAATACGGCGTAGGGTGCCTTGAGGCGTGAAGGGAACTAGACCAAATGCAAAAGCAACAACTGACGTTCCTTGCGACAAGTCAAATTTTTGGGATGTCATATACGTTCGCGTATATTCGAGAACAAACTCGTTTAGTTAGTTCTTGCATTGATAGTTACGCGTAAGTTACTTTGTCTTCTTTTTTACAAGTGCTATGTCCATAGTTTAGTACTTTTTTGGATTGTGTTTTGTAAAGTTTCGTGTGTGTAGATAATGAATGGTGCCCGTTGTAAAGTTCAAGGATACTGTCTTTATATTTCAATTTTGGCTGCCTGTATTTGATTGCGTTATCAAGAATTATTATAGAATCTAGATTGCATTTGCATCAGTTTTAACAGGTAAGTTTTTATGTAATTTATATAATGTAATAATGATACATGTGCATATAAGATATCACAGTTACAATTCAGAGGGGGCTATGTGAAATAGTGGCAGGGGGATGCAGCATTTCTAAGTTACGCCACTGGTTTCATTATCTTATCTCTCCTATTTTTTACTGTTTTCCACATACTTCTTCTTTCCTTACTATTTCTAGTACCTCTTTCACTTAGCTTTTATGTTCATGGAATCTTGAATCGTGCGTCTACAGCACCACATTTTAAGGGCTTTATTTTTCTGGTGCCGGCTTCTCCTATATCCAGGTTTTACAGTCGTACCGTACTGTGCTCCACACATATGCTTTTAGCTATCCTTTCCTAGTTTTCCTGTTCGTTGTCTTGGAATATGTAGGTGTTTTTTCTTGTTAAATGCCGCACGCCATTGTGCTAATCTTTCCCATTTTGCGTTATTTGACTTCCTAGGTAACAGAAATTCTTAACCTCTTCTAAATTCTTGGTTTCCTAGTTGTATTTTGGTTTTTGACTTATTTTCTCCTTTTTTACATACTAGTACTTTAGTTTTATTTTTGTTGATTTTCATACCGTATGTCTTTGTTAGTACTGTTTTTATTTCATTAAGAGTTGCTTCTAACTTATCCTTGCTAGTTGCTGATACAATTATATCTTCGGCAAATCTGAGCATATTAATCGGCGAAATTTGTTTTACCTGGAAAATTTTGAATTTTGCCGAAGCCTTGCTATTCCAAGCAAGCTAGGAATCTTTAACGTATCTGACAATACAAACATGGGACCTATATTATACCTAGCGTCAATGAGAACGTATTTTTGTGAAAAATGCTCGCCTAACATCTTTCAAGCGGTCCTTGTCGGCAATCGAACCCTGGACCTTGAGTTTAGTAGTCACACGCGAACGAACAGAGCCACGAACCGTCTTTTCCTCTAATTCTGTATCTGTTGTTTGCTCTTTGTATAAGCTATGTACTATTCGTGGAATTAACTTAAAAAGTAAGTAATAATGGCGCTTAAAGGAGAGAAGTGAAGTCGCGTACAATGCAAACAATGGTTTGACTTACAAAAAGAATTATTTAATCTGTACCCACAATAAGAACATAATGCACTATTGTTGACTTAAGTTATTTACATTATTACATTTAAAGCACGGCCTGTAACGTCAAAATCTTACACACTTCCTACATCTATTTTGGTACCTATTTGCATTTCTATAAGAAAAAGCTGTTAACTGAAAACAGATATTCAGTATCTGTCTATTGTATGTAATATTGTGTTGTATATTTTTTACTGTTTACAACGTATTACACTCATGGTGCAGAAAGTTTTAAATTGATGTGTCTAAGACAGGTGTTAACACTTAAATGTTTGGACAGGAGAACACAAAACTGTCATCGATGACTGTTTAACGAATTACTTCTAAATAATTACATATGCTCGCGTCAACGGCTTTGATGGAAGGTTGTTGGCTGGAAGCATTTTACTAATTTATCACGCATTTTTTCTTAATAATAATAATCTCAAGCGTTGATGTAATTCTAAGATTGCTTTAGACAGTTAAACACATTATACATTTTGAGCATAATTAATAGAATGTGTAGGATTACTCACTTTCGTATACTCTTAAAGAAAATAATAGTTTATATAATACTCTAACAAATGATACCAAACTCAACAAATATACAACCAGATATTGCTCGATTATGAATTTGGTCAAAAATGAACAAGTAAACTATCAATGTAATTTAGTTATCCAGTTGTTAACAAAAGTAAACGGTTAGTTTATTTAATTTTGTTCATTCTGTTCAACTTATACGTGGTGATTCGGAAAGAACTCTCCATATTTGGGAAATATGATTAGTGAGCTAAATGAAACAAAAAACATATGCATAATATAGGTATTGTCACGTTTTAAGCGTTACTGAGATACTATAAACATAATTGTTAATGAATTGTAATGAATTATGAGTGAAGTGTTTATTTCGTAACACAAAATACAAATTAATTAAATGAATTCTCAAAAATACTACCATTCACCCCTTGCATGGCATCAGCTTGTTTCTTGAACTGTACGGTTAGACTCTTTGAAGGTTACGGTGATTCTCTGTAGTAAATTCTTTAAAACTAGTTATATGATAGAAAACTAAGTTTTCTTTATTTTTATTTTGCACAGCAATACTCAGATTTCTAATTTACACATTAATTTTGACATGTGTAAATGAAAATTGTTTAATTTATAAGTTATACAGTTTAAAGAATATTAAAATCAACGATACTGTTTCTTGATTTCTGTTAAAATGAAACTTAATTTAGTTAAGAAACAATTTTTGTTGCCTGCCACATTTACTTATCGGGAATATGTTGATATTATTTTCAATTATGGATTTTACTATGGTATTGCTATTCGTGCCGAGTATCGACATCGTTTTCTCAATAGATGAATTTTCTTCCAAACAGTCTTCAAAAACGCAGGTGAAACCGAAGTATTTCTCAGTGCAAGAACTTTATCTGACAAGCAATCTGATGCAGATAAGGCCGTAGAAAAAGCAGTTTTTGGTATTCCAGAGAGTAGACTCAGTACAATGTTACGTGCCAATAATTTGGCACTAAACATTTCTTTAGTTTTAGCTTTGATGTGCGGGTGTTTTCGCGCCTTAAATTCAAAAGACTCGGTGCGCGTATTTCCGTCACGTCAAAAGTGGGTTGGACGAATAATTTCGCGCCGACGCGTGAAAGGGAAAAAGTGGGTTTTTTTCCGGGAAACTCTGTAACGTGGCCGTTTGCCTTTGAACATCGAGAAGGGCGGTCGTGTCTGGTATCGTATCTTCATTTTTTATTATGTAGATTTCCTTTGCTTATCTTGTTTGACTTTACCTTATTAACCTGTTCCTTATCGTTCCCGCTACATATAGAAATTTGATACGACCTGGGAGCAGTCCCACGACCCTAGAACCAGCCGGAGTCCATGCTCCGCTAACAGCTAACCGGAGCAGTCACCATCTTTAAATACTTCAGAAGGGGGCCATCAGCAGCCCTGATGGACGTCAGCAGATGCCAACTTTAATTTAACCTCGTTGGAAGCGGGACCTATTTATGTGAGTACCTTATTGTCATAACTGTTTGCGAATTTAATATATATTTTCCGTCAATTGCGCATTTAATTTGTATATTGGTGACGTCATTGACAGATGGGCGCGCCAAAATCTGTCTAAAGATTAGCACTACCAACTGCCGTGGTGTCTAGTATACCGCGCTTTCGGAGTTGTAATTAAGAACTTTAAAGTGTAAGAACAAGTATAAAAGCATATTGCAACTCGTCTTGAAGTTAATCAACTCATGATGAGGGCTCAGGTCACGCATGATGGAGAAATAACTTTTCAACGAACACCGCTCTTCAGATAAAATTCAGCACGTTACTAACGAAACAATTTTAAAGATTGATTTAGTGTTCTCATGTGCTGCGGTGTGATTGAAAATCAATTAATCGGTGCCCTTGTGCTACAAAATTTTCTTACAGGATCTAGATACTTACATTTTTTAGAAAATAATGTCAGCGATTTATTGGAAGACCTACCATTATGTGTAAGTCAACACGTCTACTATCAACACTATAGCTCTTACAACGTTAAAATTTCAATATCACGCTTTACATAAATATATAGTTGACTAGGTTGTTTCGTACTACAAAGACATGGTAAAAACAACTCAGAAATACTCTCCTCTGCCGTAGCTTGTTACATACTGCTGTAATATTCATCCAAAGTTGAGAGATTAAAGTTTTCAATATCGACAGGGTTTATCCGTCTTTACTACACTAATCGACAACACAGTTAAATAAAACGTTTATTAAAAGTTTGTCTAACAGGTTCATTACTAGTTAATTCTTGGAACGTACAATAATGACAATAAATAATTTTTACAAATACGTGGAATTTAAAATTGTTAGATAGTTAGGAATTTGGTTTTGAACCGCAAGCTTCCCCGTCTTGATAGACTAATGTACCGTAAGGTTTTTCTTTTTGCAGTATGCAGGAAAACGAATAAAAGAGGAATTCTCATGACTTTCAAGTAAAGCTTTGTTATGTTGTAAGACAAATGGTTACTTCAAATTCAAGCAAAATGCCGAATACCAAAATCAATTGCAAGAAATTGAAATACCTGAATTCTTTCTAACTAAATCCCAACACACACCCCGTTTTGTTTTACATTAGAGCATGTTAAAGTCAAAAGTTATATAAACACTTTAATGTTTGTTACTTGTGCACATTACTAGCGCAATCAAAATATATTTTGGAATTTACAAACTATCTGAAAGAGAACAAACTACATTTAGTAGATCTACGTCATGTTTACAAATCAGTATTAATTAATTCCAACTTCATAATTTACCAGAACTTCATGCTTATCTTTTAAGAACTGATGCAAGAACTATTTTGACTTAAGTACAATTTGTTATTACTATTTATATCACTAAAAAAAATATTTAGTAAAGTTGTTTTGAGCACAGGCATTTTAAATTTAACACATGAGCTTAGTTAGCAACAAGTGTACAACTCATTTTGTACTTCAATTAATTAGAACAGTAAAGTATCTCTAAAATATGTAATTTTACGGAAAGTAGAATTTATTTAACAAGAAAAAATTTCTAAACACGGGTTGAAATATGAATTGCATGAACAGTGAAAAAATAAACTTCTGTATTTTACACATATTATAAATGATCCCGTTTAACAAAACTACATGAGTCACATTGTATTTCCATAAACTTACTGCGCTTTGCAAAAGAAATGCTCCAGCATAAACATATCCATGCAAGGACCGATCTTTTTCTAAACCATCTGCAATGGCTAGCAACTGTGATGACCATTGTTGTTTATTTCAACCAAACGATGGCGAAAACAATTAGTATCTATTAATATAACTTGTATTTGCTATCATAATATCAGGAACTTTATCAGGGATAGCTTACATACAAATAATTGCTTGTCCTACACAAAAAAAAAATTAGCCCGTGAATACGTGATAATAAGTTCAGACCGTTAATAACTAAAAAACCAGAAATGATCCAAGGTTTGTTTCATGGCTAGAGTAAAAACTGAAAACGCCACACACGTTCACATTTCAAGTTAATTGTGAATTGGTGTTATATTCCTCCGTGAATACACCTTAAAGTGGGAACAAAAAAGTATTTGAAGAGGACTTAGAATATCTGAATCAAACACGGATAAACAGTATTGACTACATAAAGGTTCCATTCGCTATTTACGTTTGAAAACATACAGATTACAAACATATGTCAATTATTTCCAACAGAAAAGTGTTTATATAAAAACATCTGCTAAAAATAATTTGTTTATGTAACTTCATCGACAAAAATATTAAAGAAAATCTGTCAAATGATTTATGTTGAAAATTACTGCATAAATTAATGCAAAAATATGCGGACGTAATAAAATTTGAAACAATAGTAGTTACCATAATTATTTCGCGTTTTAATTTGTAGCATATTATTCAAAACGATAACCCACTAGATGAAGTAAGTGAAAATCTACAAAATAAAAAAGAATTATGTAAAACAAGCAGATACATGAAAGTTATATATTTTCTTATGTTGGTAACTGTTCAGTTTCTGTACTGGATGAATCGGGACTAAATCTAATACAAAGAAAAAACAAGCTTTTCAAAATAAAACTGGCTCGTTGAAGTAAATGGAAGGACAAAGCTAAAATAAAAGTAAAGGCTCGCCAATTAAAATTAGCTTTGTTCCACAAAAACTTGTTAATAGAAGAAAGGGTCACAGATTACAGAGAGTGCATCCTTCATCTACAGAAGTGGCTTGATTTTTCAATAGGCTTATTTTGTTCCGTGAGGCAAACAGATCTTTTTTTGTCTGTGGTCGCACGGAGCGTATTCAATCTCAAAACAGAGGCATTATTTGATTGACAGAATTGTCATCACCCTATTATTTTATCTTAAAAGACTAATTTTGTTGGAATACAGAATGCTGTAACACTTAGAATTACTTTCTCGTTAGCGCTTGAAGTGAACGGACGTGCTTTGCAGAGCTCCCACTTCAGCAGCAAACAGTAAGTTTTTATTCAGGGTTTTATTATTTATTACTTTATTTGAAGCTTTGCTTTTATTGTATTTTATATTTATTATTGTGCAGCATTAGTTTTAAACACAGGGCAGTAAATAAAAAGTAAAACTAAATTGACATCAAATAAATAGTAAATAAATCGCGTTTGTAGCTTGAACTTTAACTTAAATCCGCGTTTAAAAATAAATTAAACTAAACCTCTTGCTAATAAACCAAAACTAATAAACAAATACCCAAAATAATTTAAAAAGGCGTTTTTAGCAAATTTTAAAACAAAAAACCGTGTAAATCAAGTAAAAAGCCGTGCAAACCAATAAAAAAGTGTGTAAAATTTTTATAGTGCGCGTATAATAAAATAACAAGTTAAAAACCAAAATCTAGGTCCTTTTAAATCAAATAAATAGCTCAAAAACTGTAAATTTTAAAACAATTTAAATATAAATATTCCTTATTTTAAGTACACGCGAGTTATGTATCTCCCAATTATCTATATGTATTGAATATATTGAATCTAATAGGAATTATTAGAAATTGTTAAACAAAGTACAAGTTCATTGCAACAATGTAATACAAGGATAACCCAGAGAGGTTATCGACAGTTCATGAGAACGGACATGCAACTTTGCATCCGAGATGGCAGTGATACTGCAGGTGGCAGGTCACAGGCGGTTAACATACCGCAATTACTTAGAAATGAGATTGTTACAATGTAATAAAGTGTATAATTAAGAGAAAAGCAGACATGAGATCTACAAGTTTCCACAGCCGTGTGAGGGGCAGGTTATTATAAAAAGCCCTGAAGCTCAAGGCCCGGCAGTCAGTCTTCGAACTCCATACTTCGTTGTTCAAGCTACTCACCTTATTACAATTAATTAAATGTTTTTGAATTAAAGTTATTTTACAAGTTATTCAAAATTCCATTGTAATTTCTGTTTAAGTTAAAATAAAATTTGTTAAGTGTTTGGAATTGTTTTTAAAAACACCTCTCCAAAGACCCGAACCTTTACTCGCGTACTTAAAGTTTTCTTTAAATCAATTTTTGGTGTAATTAAGTGGTGTAACAGTTAAAGGTCGTACTAGGCACCGAGTGATTAAGTGAAGAGTGCTTTTCCGGCCGCATTCCGATAGCGAGTATTTTTATTCGTTCATGATACATTTAAAATTAAAGTGTTGTTATTTATAAATTTGATATTTTGAAGTAATTAGCTTATTTAAATTTTGATTTGGCGGTTTAAAAATTTAAAATAATTAAATAGTGTTCTTTACGGTACATTTTGAATCGAGATATTTTTATTGGGTTAGCGAATTTATTTGGTTCTAGTTGTTATTTCGACGTTTAGTGTTTGTTGTATTTTTGTTAAAATTTGATATTTAATTGGGCGGTTCGAATTTTAAGTAAATAAATACAGGGTTGTTTACGGTTCACCTTTAACCAACATATTTTTTATTGGTCCAACGTTTGAATTCTTCTAGTGTCGTAACGGTCAGGTCGTTTTTGAGTTGCGTTTTAGGTGGTTATTTGTTCTCTTAGCTTTGTTACGATGGTGGTCCACCGAGATGAGGAGTCGCTGCCCAGGAGGAAGAGGGGCGATCGGTCGGAGTCTGCTAGGTCGGAGGCTGAAGGCGCTGTTGCGGGGAAACAGCTTAAGGTAGTATTAAAGGACATCATGTTAGATACCCAGTAGGAGGTACAGGAGGTAGAGAAGGAGCCTGTGTCTGCGGCGGTCGTGTCGGGGGAGCGGGGGCTTTCCGTGGTGGTTGCGGCGACAGAATTGGCCTCTACTTCGAGAGCCCAGCGCAGGATGTCGACTAGCAGGAACGGTAGCGTTGATGCTAGCGACCTCGATGAGCTGGAACTCTTGAAGTTCAGGGTGAGGAAGGCGCACGCTGCCGTCTATGGGAAGGTGCCGACGACCTCCGCCACCATCGTCGTGGAGAATGGGAAGATGGTTTGGCACACCGTGGATGATATCCGCGACGTGACAAACAAACTGATATGTATGGTTAGGGCGCTGCGTCTTTGTTTAGATGGTTCAGGGAGAGCAAGTGTTGTTGGGGGAAGTCCGGCGGTGAATTCTGTCGTTTCAGGAGGCCAGAGTCAGGGTGCGTCGGTGCAGCGCAAGGTTTCGTAGGCCGCTGCAGCTTCAGGTTCTGTCCCTACGTTTACTGTCAGGGTCGACGCCAGGCCTGGCCAGAAGGATGACGTGATGACGACCCTGAAGCAGAAGGTCGATCCCGCTCGAGATGGGTTTGTTGTTGTCGGAGCTCGTAGGACGCGTCGGGGCGGTGTCGTTGTGGAGTGCGCAGGTCGCGACGACGCCAAGAAGCTGCAGTTGAAGGTCGGCGGGAACTGCAAAGAACTCGTGGCAAAGACCATCGAGAAGAAGCGTCCACGGGTCGTTTTTCCGGAGGTCGAAGCGTGGATGAAGGCTGTAGAGCTCGTGCGGTTGATTGCGAGCCAGAATTCCCGTTTCGGCGATTTGAAGCTAGAAGACCACCTGAGAGAGAAGTTTAGGTTTGGCGGAAGGGGCCCTGGGGATCCCTTTGCCAACGTAGTCTTCGAAGTGACTTCCACACTTTGACGGCGAATATTAGCTGATGCAATTAACCTCAGGTGGCGAAGAGTATGGGCCCGGAACCACTTTTCGATGACCCAGTGTTACCGTTGTTATGAGTACGGCCATTGATCGATGGAATGCAGGGAGAAGGTTCAGTTGTGCGGTAACTGTGCCGAGGTCGGGCATGAATTCAAGAATTGTCGGAAGGCAGTCCCCTACTGTGTGGTTTGCGCTAGGGCAAACGACAGAACTGGCGGTGGCGCAAAGGTCGAAACGCGTCACGACGCCAAGTCGAGTAGATGCCCCACGATGCAGCGTCTGAAGAACGCTATCACACGTAACATCGATTATGGACTGTAAAGATAAAACAAAGTCCATAAGAAGCAAGAAGATTAAATTCGCGCAACTAAATCTCGAGAAAGGGAAAGGGGCACCAAATAACTTCGTAAAGTTATTCATCGGAAATAATATCGACATCGGGCTCATACAGGAACCGCACCTATATAGCCACAAAATAACAGGTTTTGGGAGAGGGGTTACCGTTTTAAACGCAAATAACGAAAGACCGCGCAGCGGAATAATAATAAATAATGGGAGGTGTGCCGGGATAATATTATACAATTTGTCCGACGAGTTTATAACCACCGTGGAAATAAAAACAGGGGCAAACACGTTCTACGTGATAAGCGCGTACCTACCACCAGTCGACTCCCGGCGGGAAAATGCTCAAACCGAGGACTTAATAAATCACATTGAAGGCATTTTTCGCCAAATTGGAAGGAATAAAAAACTAATAATCGGAGGAGACTTTAATGCTAAGTCACCGTTATGGGGTAGCCCTATAGAAGACGATAGGGGTTCGCAGGTTGCTGATCTTTTAACGGAATGGGACTTTACTGTGATAAACACTAATGATTCACCTACGTTTGAGGGGAATAGAAGCAGCAGTTTTATTGTTATTACTGCAGCTTCACACGAGATGTTAGAAATCATTTGTTTTTGAAAATTAAGGTCGGAAGAAGAAACGTTCTCTGACCATAAATTAATTACGTGGGACGTTGAAACCAAAACAAGCGCAAACGAGCAGCTAACTATATTTCCGCGGTTCTGTAATAAAAAAACAAATTGGGAGCGGTTTAAACAAAAATTTGGCGAAAGTATCCTTGCGCTCGAAAACGAGCTATTTAACTGCCGAGAGGCAGCCGAAATAGAAACACTCGCGGTAAATTTAAGCGACGCAGTGGTAGACGCGTCGTCGTACTCCATGCCGCGAAAAAAAAACATTTAAAGACAGCGTACCCTGGTGGACCCGGGAACAAGGCGTCGCCGTGGATCAATGTAGTAAGCGTAAGACTACGGATCCCAAGGTCCTGGGTTCAAATCCCGACACGGCCGACTGCTTGAAAAATGACGTGAGCATTTTTCACAAAAATTACGCCCTCGTTCGGATGAGAGGTTAAATGGAGGTCCCGTGTGTGAGTGTTGTCACGCACGTTAAAGATCCCTACCTTGCCTGGAACGGCAAGGGTTCGGCAAAATTCTAAATTTCCAGGCAACAAAAAACTTGCCTCCTGGCCAATGTAGTACCTTTTGGTGGAGCATTGGAAATGTAAATGAACGGACCCGGGAACTAACCACCAATCGGGCAGTAACGCGTAACCTAAGGCGCCGCTATCAACGCGCTTCGAGAGATATAAGAGAATAACGGAGAGTAGAATACAATCAAAGTTACCGCGAATATAAGATATTAATAGAAGAAACGCGAACAAATAAATTCAAAGAATTCTGCACGCGAAACTCACAGAAAGAACCTTGGGGAACCGCATACCGCGTAATAAGGGGTAAACTACAGAAAATCGCGTTCGGTAGCATAAGAAAGACAAATGGCGAATATACGGAAGGTTTTAAAACCACGGCTGAATATTTACTAGAAAATTCTTCCCTTCGGATAATTCCGAGGAGGATGAGGGGTCGCACGATTTAGTACGTCGGGAAGCTACAGAGGCGCAAGGAACAGGTGCCAATAAGGCAATCTTAGTTCACGGGGTTATCAGGGCTCTTATAAGAATGAACTCTAAGAAGGCACCGGGGCATGATGGAATCACTTCATACGCAGCTCTGAAGGCGTGCCTGTTAGCCCCGTGTGTCTTTGCGGGGTTGTTTAATTTTTGTCTAGAGAGGGGCGTCTTTCCGCGTTGCTGGAAAGTCCAGAACGTGAAATTCATACCTAAACCTAAAAAGGCGGATGCGTCAGACCCGGGCAGCTATGGTCCAATTAGATTGCTACCGGTGTTGGGGAAAGTTTTGGATCGCGTTATGACTACCCGAGTTGAACACTTAGTGCGTGACAGCGGCGTTTTTAATAACCAATAGTTCGGTTTTATGGAGGGAAAGTCGACTATCGACGCATTAGAGTTTGTTGTCGGGGAAATTAAGCAGGCGAGAGATGCTAAAGAGTACTGTGTTGTTGTTGCTTTGGACATTTCAGGAGCATTTGATGCTGCCTGGTGGTCATTGATTGTTTGCGAGTTGGAAAATAGGGGTTGTTCGCGAAACTTAATGTCTTTGGTCAAGAGTTATTTCTGGGGGCGATTGGCACAGGTTGAAACTCCGGGTGAAGTTTTGTCGCGCGAGGTAGAAAGGGGATGTCCGCAGGGGTCATGCTCCGGTCCCACATTTTGGAAGTTGTAGTATGAGAGCATCTTTAGGATCAAGTTGCCCACAGGATGCTCAATCGTTGGGTTTGCGGATGATACTCTTTTAATTGTCAGATCGCGATTATTAATGGATATTCGTAGAAAACCAAACGAGGCGCTTAATAAACTACACGAATGGTCGCAGGCGGTAAAATTAAAATTTAACACGGCGAAGTCAGAGGCGCTTTATTTCGGAAAGAAATCGGGAGGGGAGAAAATACCGTTTAAGGAAGCAATTACATACCTCGGGGTAAAGATTGACAATAAGTTAAATTGGAAAGCTCACGTGCAGTACGTTAAAAGCAAAGGCAGCGAAATATTAAACAAAATGATGGCGGTGGCGAAAATAAACTGGGATTTCAGGGGCGAATCGCTGAGGATGGTCTATGCTGGAGCGATCGAGCCGGCAATGCTGTACGCAGCATCTGTATGGGCGGAAGGTTACAAAGTCCGAGAGATGCGTCAATTGACGAGCGTGCAACGCATTACCGCGGTAAAAGCGGCGAGGGCGTACAGGACCACCTCCACGGAGATAGTCCTGGTTATCAGTAGGACTCTCCCTATCGAATATGTCGTTAGGAAGTTTCGAGATAGAAGATTAGTAGATACAGGGAACGGACGCGAAATTATCGAAGATATTCGTCTTGGCAATAGGGAAGTAGAGAAAAAGATTTTCGTATCAGAGTTAGGGCACCCGGTCGATATTAGAGGCATCGAGTTTGTCGAAGACGATGAGTTTGCGACGGGTATCAGAACTTATACAGACGGTTCACGTATGGATGACGGGCAAGCAGGCGCGGCGTTTGTTGTGTTTAAGCAGGAAAGGGATGTGTTTCGGTATCAAACCAAACTCGCAAACTGGAGCACTATCTTCTAGTGCGAATTGGTAGCCATACGAGAGGCAATCGATTACGTCATAAACCACACGGGCAGAGATGAATCTTATATAATCAGCGACAGCAAATCACCGCTGACCGCTTTGACAAACATGAACACCTTAACAAACTTCCAGGCGGCCGTCTGCAGGATAGCGCATACGGCGCTCGAGTTTCGACGTTTAAAGTTCTGTTGGGTTAGGTCGCACGATGGTAACGTAGGGAACGATAGGGCTGATGAATTAGCTAAAGAGGCCGCGAAGGGCGACTTTCAGATATCACATTCGTCGATACCGAGGTCTCTAATTAAAAGAAAGCTGCGTGATAAGTCAATCAGACAATGGGAAAAGAGGTGGAACAACAACGACCGCTGCGAATGCGGTGAGGGCGCTGAAAGCGCAGAGCACGTGCTTTTCAACTGCCCGCTTGAAGCGGCAAATCGAGTGTTAGTTGATAGCAAATTAGCTATCCTAGGTCTAGCATGGCCAAAGAGTCTAGAGGAAGTTGGGGAAGTGGCTAACCAGAAGGCGTTCTGGACAGCCTTTAAAGAGTTCGCGGGAAGGGTCGCGAGATTAGACGGCGATAACCGCGCGTAAAATGGGTGGGGGGGGAGGATTGGAAATTTAAGATTTTGACCTGGCGTTAAATGATATGAGTTTCGTAACCAAAACCTGTATTTAGATAATTAAAAAAAAAGTAAAAATAAAAAAAAACATAAAAACAAAAAAAAATTATCATAATATTTATAAAAGTCCATATGCACGACAACCCCCACACCACTAATACAATCACTTTAACCACTATATAACCTTATATGCGCGGAAATCGGGAATAAATAAAAAAATTAAAAATTTAATCGGGGCAAATAAATAAATAAGAACATATAAATTAAAAACCTCATTAAATTAAATCAGTGAAATAAAGAAAAAATAAAATAATAAATAAAATAGAGTGAAACCGCGCATCCCTCCAGAACTTAAAAGTGAAGTGATAGTGGGTGATAGTGATTGTGATCCCCCAGGACGATTAGTACATACCCACCAGAACTTTAGCAGTGCATCCATTTCCCCTAGCAGTAAGTTTAAAGGTATGCAGACGACCAGATCTTCGGATGCTAGAGAAATATATTAACGTGGTAAGAACAAAATTGTGACGTTGTGCTCGCATAAGCATTGATTTATGATAATTAGTAGATTTGAAATAATTTAACGAGCACGTTTTGTGCGTAATGGCACTAGCCGGTATAATGCTTATGCGAGTTCACCTGATAATTTGGGTTATGCTTTTTGCAATTTTATGCACTGCTCAACGCTTAATGCTTGTAGATGTTTATTTATATATTTACATAAATATTTAATTTATTTTTATATTTCTATTTTTGCCTGCTTTTATTGTTTGTGGCTTGATATTATTTGTTTGACGTTCTGCCGTCATTTTTGGTGGCAGCTTATATATAGGAAGGAAGATTGTTTGAGAAAATTGTAATTACAATATAAATCAGTTAGGGAATGATAGGAAAAGTTAGGGACGGACTTATACTAACAAACTACTTAGACCAGAGAAGACGAATTTGTAAAGAAGGTAAAATAGCTGGATTCACTATTAATATATTTGGCGTATTCTTAGAAAATTTAAATCAATTTTAAATTAGCTATCTAGATTTGGATAGTTTTAAGTCGACCCTTTAGGTTGCACCGGAAAGCAGAGCTGGCAGCTGCTATCCGGCATTACGGATCCCTCCTCATTCATTTTGTTTGTGTCTTGTTGATCGTGCACACTCCAAATCAACGCTAGGGATACCATCAATGAAACCCTATCATTAGTTTTTGTTTCAGTTGTTAGATTTTTATTTAGGATGTGTTAATTTTGAAGTTAGAATAATTAGGAGCACGTTTATATTTTCACGTTTAAACCCAATGTAGTACCTTCGGGTGGAGCATTGGGGACGTGGCCGCAAGCATAGTGGCCCTTAATTAAATTATAATGTAACACTTAGAACCACTAGCTTGTTTATCTCCAAATATGAAGAATGCTCTTCTTGCTTTTGAGTAAGATACCAAAGAAGAATTGGAGCAGAGGTAAGATACTCGATGTTTTTTAGCATATTTGTGCCATAGATCAAATGTATATACTAATTTGATATCTCCACGTTGAATTTAATACAACTAAAAATAGATAATTGTTTATCAGCTTTGTTTCCTAGATATAGAAGAAACGAATGCACTATCAGATGGCATCTCGAAAATATAGTAAATGATAAACTTAACATCAGTACGTTCCGACTTCAATGACACTGCAGTGCAATAACTTTGAAGGTGCAGGATACCGGCGCCCAAACAATGATTTGACAGGTAAACCTAAACGGGTATTGTACCCTATATAAAGCACAGCCTAAACTTTTGCAGAGTTCATTTTTTTAGGAGTGTTGCTCCTTCCGAAACTTTTTTTTAAAATGTTTAAAAACTTTTTTATTCTAATTCATCGTCTGAATGTATAAGAAAACTACAAACAATTTTTATCAAATGTTAGTTTAAAGGAGGCTGAATCTTCGTCCTCGTTTTTTAAAAGTAGAACTCGTTCGCCTAGTAGCAACCATAGTATTTGTAATGAATTTGGTAACTTCTAGAACTATATGATAAATGACAGTTTGTTTTGGAAATGACATTTCCTTACAATGTATCATTTTTTATTAACAAAAGACACTTGATTTTAGTACTGTTTGTAAAATATTATAATTCCCGTCTTTAACGTCATACAAATTACAGTTAATACTTTGAAAGAATGCAAGCTAGTCCGTCGCTTTTAATTTGATGTTAATAAATAGTCGAAAACCGTGATGATTGCTATCGCTTAAAGACCATCACTACGTATTGCACACCTTGTTAGTACAAATTCAACCCTGTGCAGCGCAGATCAGGTTAACGAACCAAGAAACTTTCAAAGTTTATTGCTTTTATGTCCGGTGCGTTTGAACTGCCGAGACGTATTCCCAGTATACTCATAAATGGTTCACAAATTTTGCAAACTAACTACCTACAGTTGTATGTTATACAAATAAATCTGTGTACTCAACGTGAAATTCTCAAAATTTGTTACTTACGAACCCCACGCACCTATTAATTTAACGTATAGGAAGTTTAAAATTAAAGTTGGTTTTTGTCATTTGCTAAACGTAGAATTTATGTCAACATTGGTTATTGATTTTATTAAAGTATTTCCAAATGCATAGAAGTGCGGAAAACTTATATGTATAGAATAGTATGTCGTATACAAATCGTGGAATATTGTCTTCACCATTAACATACTTGCAAAGAAACAGCCCTACATTGAGAACGTCGTATATAACGTAAAATTAGTCTCTCTTGTATGCATGTTTAGATTGGCGAAACACGTCAGTCATTTTGTTTTATGCACACTAAACGCGTCCCTGCAAACTTTTTAAATAAACCTATAATCCGTTCAATCAGAGAATAAAGTAGAGGGCAGGTCGTACTGAAAGCCATTTACACCACTAGAAAGTCATGAGTTGGAAATTCACAATAGGTACTTAACTTTATTTATTTGACATTCAACATAACCAAACAAACGAGAACTATTTATAAAAAAATGTTTAATAGTAGCTATACATAAAACACATTTTTTTGCAATACAATATTTCGTCTTTTTCAGAAATTTTTCACTACAGTTATAGTAAATAATTAAATGACATAAGGTTATGTCTATCTATAGAATCATGGAAAAAGTAATTAAACTTTATAGTAAAACTCAGAAAAAGATATAGGCATTACTGTATAAGCAATTTATAATGAAATCATATCATCGTCACTTAAATCACTACCTGAATCAGAATTCACACATCACTATTTTTTTAACTACATCTTCTACAATGCCATATTCCGAAACTGTTTTTCTTTCTTTCCGATAACATGATTGACACAACTCTTGTAATGCCATCTTGGAACAGTGTCTTTACATCATTTAATTTGAATGCAGTGTTATGTGTAGCAACATAATTTTTTACGTCGGCGCATACGAATTCCATAGGATTTAACCTGCAGTGGTAGAGGGGTAATCGCAGCACTATTGGTCCGTTATTTTTACCAATTTATGAATAACATATGTTGTGTGATGCGAAATGCTGTACTACTTAACCAATTCCAATAACTGAAGCTTTAGGTAATGATCTTCAATTTTAATTTCTATATTAATAAGCCAATTCATATTATCTGCCTTTTTCCCGCATTGTGTAGGGACTTTCTCTGGCTACACTATGATATAGAGTTATGCGTTACTATCCATACATGCTTTGGTTAATATCAAGTTCTACTGCAGTCCACTTTACAGTATCGGTTTTACTAATTGCCTCTACATGTCTCACATACAAATTGTATGCCAATAGCTTTTGATCGCTTTTGATTTGTTTCCTTTTGGAGTTTTTGAATGAGTGCACCGCTTCGCTATTAATCACTAAAATTTATTTCTTATTATTCACTGTTATATTTTTATAATCATAATACACACCTACAGTATTGGAACAGTTTACTTTGATGTAGGAATAATACTACAGTGTTTTGAGAAAAACAGTTTTACAACAATATGAATTCACGTAATAAAAACTCGAAGTAGTAATACAAAAAAGAAAGAGGTGAGTATAGATAGATTCTATGCAAGCGACTTTACAAACGAAATATGTAGGATATAGATCACAAGAACAATTAACACATACATAACCCCAAAATTCCACAGAATAAAATAATAGCGCAAAGAATAAAATCAAATGGAATTGAATTGTTTAGAATAGAGATTTGATAATGCTATAAAATTACTAAACTTTTTTGCATAAGTCAAAATAGTATGTATATAAAGCTCAAAAAAAATGTTTATACCGTATGTCCCGTTTCGGATTTTACCGTATTGAGTTTTTAATTGCAGTTCATATATCTAATATATGTTTTGAAGAAAAATATTTCAAATAGAAGTTATTGAGTATTTTATTATTAAAAATTTTATCCATTAGTTGCTCAATATATCTTCATAGTTTATTAAAAAATTAAAAGAAAAGGATCCGCTCTTTGTATCCAAACTAGCAGTTGCCATACGGACGTGATGAACAATAAATGTTAAATGAATAATTTACGTCAATATACGAAATTGATGGTCATAGTTTCACGGCAATATCTAGTTTGGATACAAAAAGTAAATCTTATTTTTTTCTATTTAAAAAATGACACGTTATTTTGAGCAGCTAATTAATAAAATTTGTTAGGAAAGTTTCAAGCCAAAACGAGATCCACGGCATAGAAAAAAATGATAAATTTTAAATAGTATAATATAAGAATGATATGTTTGTTGGTGTTACTTAAAAGAATAAATAATTGTTACATAAAGAAGTTTGATTTTGTAGTTAAGCTAATTTCTTATAGCAGCTTAACCTAACGAATCAGACGTATCTCGTATAATACAAAGATCTGCGACGAAAACATGTCACTGATAGAAATTTTTTGATGGGTTGCAACAATAAATCTATTTAAGTTAGCTCCCGGCTTGTTTCACGAAAATTAATAAACATTACTTCGTTATCTGATATTACAAAACGCCACATTGGTAGATCTTTTTATTTGATCACTGAAGAATTTTTTTATACTCCTTCCACCAACTTCTACTTTATCGGCTTAATAGCAAGTTATCGTTTACAATATTAACTGAAAATAAAATTTGCGGGAAGCTAAAATAATGAATGCTCTTCGGTGATATTTTTGGTCACAACCTGATTCCAAAATCATAATATTTAAGCAGTGTAAATCTGTCTCTTGTTTCAACCAATGAAATTGAGGATTTTTAGTCCCTACCCTTTTCATCGCTTTATTCTTTCGTGAAGTATAGCTGCTTTCATTTTGGCATTTGTCGCATGCCACTTGACTTCTAGTTTAGTCCTGAATTGGCGAGCACAAAATGAAATTATTTCGAATGGGAAGGATATAACGTGATTAAAATTAAATACATTTATTTTCTTTCTAGGACACATTGATATTGTTCCAGTCATTAGGACTTATAAAAGGCATTTATGAATCTGGGTTGGATTTACCAATTTGTTTAAGCCACATACAGCGGGTTGACCAATTTCTAGAAACGCTTTATCTTTATTAGTACCAAGTACTCATGTAGAGTTCACATTTTAGGACAAGTATTTCATATATCGATTGCTTAGTTATCTCAAGAGTTAATATTTTAATACTTCTGAACTTATATCCGCAGTATGAAATTTTCCGACGCACATTCTAGAACCTTAATTTTAAACCTTTTTGGATTGAAATTTTCCTTAAATAGTGCTCCTGTTAATCTTGAAACGCTCAGAACAAATACATTTTTCTAGTCACTAAGAACCTATTTTCAACTAAAGAGTTTTTAAAAATCCAGAGTATTTCTTGTTCGGGAAAATCAATATCCCCGACTTTCTTCAACGCCAACATATAAAAAAGGAATGGATATAGTGAGTTTTTGTGGACTTTTCAGACTAAACACTCTTAAAATTTAGAATAAAAGTGAAATGAATCCGTTTCAATAAGCAGCGGCAGAATGGTATGTTGTACGAAAGTTTTCATTCGTTTATTCAATGTAGCAGATTTGATAATACACTTGCCAGTATATATTTATAAGCTGACAAATTAGTACAAAAATCGTTTCTTGAGTTTTTAAAAATTTCAACAATTCAAAGCATAGTTTTAATTTGAAGAAAAGAAAAACAATTTAATGTCAATTTGTTTTATGGGATCATTGTTAAAAACATAATTTGTAAAACAATACGCATGAAGAACGTTGATCAAAACAAATAATTTTGAATGAATGAATGCCGAAAATATAATTTTAAACCGACTATAGTTTTGAAAAACTTTTCTTTCGTTCAGCAATTGGAACACAAAAAGCTACAACTAAATTTAGAAATTGCAAAAAATTTATTTCAATAATAAATCTAAATAAATTTATGAAAGACAATTTTTTGCAACTGCTTAGATGGATTTTTGATCTCACTGTTTACAAAAGTCTCCTCTTTTGCTTGTTATCGACAGTATTATTCTTCTCTGGATACTTTATTAAATTTTTTAACTGAATTGATTGTTTAAATCTGCAAATTCTCTTTTTTGACGCGCAAATCCAATTGACCGAAGAACTGTATCGATTGTTTAAAATTTGTATTTTCGTTTTAGTTTGGTGATCAAGTTTTTTGTGAAAATGATCCAAACCTTCAAACAATATTCTTTGCGATTTCTGATTTAACGTAAGACAAAATTCTTTAATTTCTGGTCACGATATGTTTTATTAAACTTACTGGGTGATGACTCTTTTTTGACAAAGATTGCAAAATACTTTTCTAGCACATCCAGACGATGAGTTACAATAGAAAAACATAAAATACTTTGAAGAGACTTAAAAAGATGTTCAAAAAGCGACGCTTCTGTGCAAACGAACTTTGTAAAAGTTACCCAAGCAGCATTTTAACCATGCAGCAATGTTGGAATTTTACATCTTACGTCGGATTGCAACTGTGGCACGACCTTCACACAACTCATTTCTATAGCTATTTGTTGAATCAGCTTTGAGTCGATTGAACGTCAGTACTCGACAGAAGTAGTCACTAAGATATACAAATTTGGATCTTTATTAACGTAATCGTATAGCCTCTAACTTTCTACAATATGACATTTAAGTCAGTGGCGCCTCGCGGGTTTGAAAATAGGTGAAGAGCTATTATATTTAAAGTGCAACAAACTTACCTAGTATTTAAAGACCAAGTTAATTCTCCTGTTTTTTTCATTGCAAAATTGTCTATGATATCGTCATAAAATGACTTTCTGTATTAGTTCTAGTAGAAGTTCTTTTTGGATGGAAATATTGACCAAAGTAGAAAGTCTTTTTCAGATATGCAATTTCTTGAGTAAGTTGTAATACACTTTAGACAAAAAAAACTTCTTTTTACAAACGCACTTGTAGAAGAAATATTTATATTTAAACAAAAAAGTTTATACCCTTCCGTAAAAATGTCTTTATTTTCGTCTAGGTTTTTGAGCAGAACTTGCAGCGGTATGCTTGTATAACTTTCTTCAGCGTATACAAAACATAGTTGATTTTTATATCCTTGGGTTTTGTAAATATCTTTGCGTAAAATTGTTGTAAGTTTTCTAAGGAAGGCATCAGAAGGAGAACGTAAATTATATTGTTCAAAATTAGTGATGTCCGCAAGACAAACAAATTGCAGCTTTTTACAATCCTGAAAACTTACGTTCATTTCCATAAAAATGTGATCCAGTATTTCATAAAAAATGAACAATATTTTACAATAACTGCTTTATGAGTATGACCAGCATATTGCCGTCTAGCATTATTCATTTCTGCTAGAAGTCGCCACTTCGTTTTTTGCTTAAAATTTCACGTGTTGCTTTTATTTGAGATATACAAAAGTTAATATTCAATGATACTTTTGGAGAACTTCGAATTGAATGAATGTCTGTGATACCAAAAATATCATTAAATATTAATTCCGAAAATGCAAATTCAAAATTATTCTTGTCATTTAAAAAAAATCTGGCAAACAGAATTGATTTCTGGTCTGATTCTTTGGATTCTGTTATAAATTCAAACACTTCTTTCAATTTCTCCCAACTAATTCTCCCCACTAATTTAGAATTGGAGGACCATCGAGTTTTGGTTATTGTCGGTATACGTTTTGCAGATCTTGAGGCAATCGCATAAGATCGCTTTGCTGAGTGATAAAAATGTAGGAATTCCACCAATACTTTCGAGAAAGATATGCATTTAGACACTGTTTTAAAACTTTGTTGTAACACAAAATTAAGACGATACGCTAGGCATGTACAAACACATCTTGTGATATTTTCTCTTTGAATTTTGTTGAAGCCCATTCAAATGGCCAGACATATCGCTTGCTCTATCGTAACATTGCTCTATTAATTTATTTTGATACTGAAATTTATCTATAATAGTATCTAACATATTATATAACATTTGTGACGTCTTATTGGCACTCAGATCGTGGAAACTTAAAAAACGTTCTGCTATTGTACCTTATGAATTGACAAATCTAATAATCAAGGAGCACTGAGACGTTTGAGTTATGTCAGTGGTGTCATGAACCTGAATAACAAAGAACTTAGCACCGTTAATCTCATTTTTAACATGCGTGCGTATTGATGTAGTCAGAAATGTACACAATAAAATCATTTTGAATGGTTTTTGAGTCGCCCGTAAAAACATTTTTGATTTTCTTGAAATGATGAATTTCTAAAGAACTTCTTGATAACAATAATACTAACAATTCTTTAAAATTTCCTCGGTTTATGGGGTCACTCCTTTCTTCATGGTCACGAAATGCTAACTCTTGCTTGCTAAGATACACTACGGCATCAATAACTATATGCAGATAAAGTCTATTTATTCTTATATTTTCATTAAATTGTATTATATAAAGTCTATCATTTCCTTTTAATACGTTTGCAATGGTATTCTGATTTTTTTTCAAACTTTCTCAACATTACTTCACATTTTAAATGCTCACTGGAATCATTATGTTTATTCAATACCCTTGTAATATTTAGCATGTCGGTAAATCCATCTTTATTCCACACCAAATGTTTGTTAGAAAATAACAAACAAGGCCCGCAAACCATTTTTTTAAGATTTGGCTACTACGTAGCCACTTATAGGACGAAAACCAAGTACATTGAAATTAAGAATCTAAAGCTTGCCACTTTTTTATTTTCCTTTTTTGTAATACAAGATAGGTTAGCCGTAGGTCGCCCTTCTATTGAAACGTCTATTTTGTTTGCTTTTTTTCAACGACGGAAAGGGGTTTCCAACAAATTACAAATGATATCGTTAATAGGATTCATATTTCAGGATTCTTTAATATTATTTTATTTGTACAAAACTACTAATTATTTCAAATGTCAACAACCACTTATATAAAATATGTACACAATATAGAAACGAAATTCATTTATCAAAAAAAACTATGTCACGGCACGCACACGTAACAAAACACCATTGAACTCATTCAGTATAGCCTACAGCAATAAAGGCAGGTGCATACTGCAGATAAGAAATCATATTCAACCAAATCTTTACTTGATGAGACACATGTATATGAGGTATACAGCAAACGACGTCACTGTTATCATGACAACCAGCTATTTTGATGGGAATTTGAAGTAGCGCAACGTTAATCTTCACTTACCTATATTATAAAGAAAACGTGCCATGTAGGCTATTTTTGAGCTTCAACGTCCTATACTAAATGTGGAGACATCAAGGTGCTCCACACACATGATCTGTATGTTGCTACACCAGGCGCGTGACAGAAAAATATGGAAATACTTTGCTTATTTATTTTCGTTTTGGTAGTGTTGCTCAAAGAACAATAAAAGTATTCTCTGTTTCTGGGAATGAAAAACAAGGTTTGCAAGTATTATGTACTCCAATCTAATGTTCATGTGTGATAGCAATTCTGTCAATTCCAGGACAATTTCTCCGTTGTCTGGTTCAGTGTACCCTCTATGACTACGAGAAGAAATGTACTATTTTACTAAAAAATAAAGTTACATCTAAAAGACAACCCAAAACCTAGATTTTTTGTTGCATATTTAGTATTTGCTGATGAATGCAGTCCATTATTTCACACAATTTATCTGTGTTGACTACACCATGCATGCCGCAGATATTGCTAGAATTCTTTGTATTTATATCTGTTATAATGTTTTCTTTGGTAGTTTTACACAAAAGATAGCACAACCAGAAATAGAATTCTGATCGTGTAGACTACATTTCTATCGTGGAGGTAAGGTAACAGTCTAGATATAGGAGCGAATGACTGCGAAGAAATTCCTTCCACAATTGAACTGCAAAATAATGATTAATTAAAACGCGTGCGCTTCGTATTGCATATCCAATTTGCTAGTGATTAATAGAAACAATATATTTACAAGAAAACTTCACTATATTAGTTATTATCACAAACGACATGCGCTACATCTTAAAAGTAAACGTGATGCGTCTTCAACGCCAGCTAACGAGATACCTTCCAGCACTTGGTTTCCCGTTTAAACATTGCAACCATCACTTAGATCAGTCCATTTCCAAGGAGTAGTTCGCACAAAGTCTGTGTTTTGGAAACGTATACAATCTATAACCAGAAATATTTTAGAATTATAAGATTGTTGACACAAAATTCATAACTAGATCAATACATACAATCTGTATTTCAGGGCTCAGACAGAAGTTTTTCCAAGTACTACAGCATTCTGTATTTCAACCAGATGCTTTTTTAAGACTAATGGTGCGATAGCAATTCTCTTTATTAAAAAATAACCGTGCTTTCAGATTGAATATGTTCTCTGTAAACACGCTACAAAAATTGCTTAAAAAACAAACAAGTTTCTGTTGATGGAGGCTATATCCTATGCGATTTCTGAACTTTTTTCTCATTGACAAGTGAATTGGTTAGACGTTTCTTTTGTTTTTCCTCCTTATCCATCTTCGACATCAATTGATTAGTTTTATTTTGAAAGCGTTTATTCTTTCTTCGAATTTTATAGTCTTAATTCATTTGACACAGGAACTTTCTAAATCATTTACATAAGAATCGATATAGAACTTCCCATTGTCTGCTCTATTTTATTCAATTCTTATTGATTCCATTCATCTCAATAGTGGTCTTTCATTTTTCAACAATCTACAGCAACTTGAAATACATAATTAGTTCTTACAAAACCATTTTTTATTGATTGGACAAAAACTATTTTCTGTAATTACGCTATCTATCTTAAATGGTTTTTGGATGCTAGGATCTATACTGCCTAACACTACGAAAAGTTGTTTCTATGGCAATGAGTTTAACCATATCAACGTTTTCAAACCAAACGGTCCAAAAGATAATGAACATTTTGGTGTCACATAAACAATTCTTGAAGAGTCCCTAGATACTAAATGTGCCTAACGTTGTACAACAAAAATGCTGAATCGTGCAACAGTAATATTATTTTTAAATTAACATGGCATTATTAATTTGTGTGCAGATATTGTGGCATTAGTGAAATAACGAAAATTATTTTGGAAATGGTTATTGGTTTTTCTAAGCCGCATAGATGAATGTTAACTTTCTTATGTGCATACGATGAGTGTATCTTTAACAAAGAAGGGTGACCGTTTTGCAACATTTCTAAAGGCAATTTCATAGATGATACTTTTGTTCCAAGAGTAGTCTTTTTAACAGGAGCTGCTTTATATATCAAATAGAAGTTTTGGTAGCTTTTAGTTGTAATAGTTCTAAAAACCCTAGAAACGCAATACAAATTTTAACGGAGACTTTGTTTTGAAAAAAACAACGCGCATTAAAAACAGATCCTAATACGATCGGAAGAGATTATCTAATTTATGCACATTCTAATACTTCCCTAAAATACTGCATTTTAGGAATATGTATTTATGCTATAAGTATTTTTAGTTTCGCTAAATGTTTTTAATTTAAAAGATAAATGTTTAAATAGAAATTTTTAAATTAAATATGAATCTGACATGTCAGTACTTTTCCGTAATTACTTTAGCAATCCTGTTTCCTGTTATGAATATTTGAACACGGTTTAGTTTTACATTAGCAAAGTGATTAGGTTAAATGTGTTAATAGTTTAAATATACGTTAGTGTGAGACAGAAAGCTAGCCACAATACGTATCTGTAAACAGACATTAACCGTATTTTTCGTTTTTCAGACATTGACACTCACATACCCCTTTTCATAATGAATCATTAGGTTTTACCTGAAACATATTCGATAATTAACAGAACATCACGCGTTAGTTATTTGTATTACACTTTCGCTATAATTTAACATCATTGCAGAAATTTTGTGACCGATGAACGTTTATCCACTGGGCGCCTTTGATGAAGACTTAGATCTATGGCAACCAAATCGCTTAGTTTTGATTGTGTCAAAATATACCGCATGTACGCTATAATGTTGGTACAAAGTGCTGGATGCACTCACTACATTGCAAATGCTTGATAAACCTTATTCCTGATTTACAAAATCAACGTATCTGCATACTTCTGCCAAGATCAATGTACAAGAATAAACATCTTATCAATTCTTTTAAACTTTACTATATTATTTATCACCAAAACCTATATGGATTTGAAACTTGTCGTGTTATTGAAGCACTAAACGATATTGCATTTAACATAATTGCATCGCGTTTAGATGTCCGAGATACACGGCGCATATGTGAAACGTTTAAGGCAATGGTTGGACTCGATAACGTGATTAGTGTTATTGATGGTATTTTTGTGCATATAGAAGCACCTAAAGGAGACCCTGAGGTTTATATAGCTCGAAAATGTATTATTCTGTGACTCTGCAAGCTATGTGACAGTGCGATTTGAAATTTATAGACGTATTTGTAGGATACCCTGCCTCGGTTAGTGATACTATAGGATTTTTCGTAATAGTGATTTATATACCAGAGTAACTAATAATTTGGATGGATAATTTCCTTACCAAAAGTTTGTAATAGGTAATAAAGTTTATCCTATATTAAAGTGGTGTATATCGCCGTATATTGAACGTGGAATTTTAACAAGAGCTGAAATGAATTTTAATGAAGTTCATTCAAAGACACGTCAAACAATAGAGCGTTCTTTTACCTTATCTTGGATCGATTTAGAAGGTTGAAATACCTTGATATGACTCGACACGATTTGATTCCTTCAACTGTTCTTACTGCATGTGTTTTACACAATGTTTGTCTGGATTATCAAGATTTGTTCATAGAACAACATATGAAGCTAGATATCATGTACATAATAATGAGAATTATTTTTCAAATGAGCTTGACATGCGTGATAATCGCGAAGCAAAAAGCAGACGTGACAACATTTGTTTCGTATTTATGATGCAGTATATTAAGACTCAAATGTGTCACTTTGATTAGATAATGCTGTTTTAATTAAATTCTTTTAAGTTTGGTATGTGTAAATAAATTAGAAGTTATATTATATTAAATGAATTATTAGTAAATAACGTAGTCATTAATGTACTCTAAAATTAATGTTTATTTCTTATGCCTAAAACAAAATATACTTATCTCTAATCATTTTAATCTTAATATTCTAATTTTAATATCTATATTATTTTTTTAAAAAATACCACTAAAGCATCTATTTGCTTATTAAAACACTCTAATAGCTGCCTCTTTAAGGTCTTATATTCTTGGTGTTGCCTTTTTGTTGTTCTTCGTGATTCCTCATTCTGTTAATAAGCGACATTGTAGTTCCAGATTTTAGGGAAGGTTTTGCTCTCTTGCTGATTGGTATTCGTCGTTTTGTATTATAAGCAGTGCTGGTACTTGGCAAGTCACTATCATCTAAAATGTTTGTTTTATTTTTAACCAACATTTTACGTTTAGCTAATTTAGATGTCAAATTTTGCAGCTGAACATTTAGTTTTCTGCCAACATTCATTACATCAAAATATTTAAATCTTTGCTCGGTGCTACGACCACTATCCTTTTTATGCATATATTTCGATTTTAAATATTTAAATTTAAATAAACACTGCTGCGCGATATAATGAATTGATTTTTCCTTTGTTGAACAAAATTCTTGGAAATGTTGTTTGTACAGGGTTAACAGACAAACTGTTGCTTGATGAGTCCACTTATGTTGTCCTAAATTGGCTGTTACTACACGTGGCACTCTGCTGTTTCTGTATCCTGCGAGTCTAGTTGGTTCGGAACTAAAATTATTTTGAGATATATACATTTTCTTAGCACATATAATATTGCTTGCCCATATAAATGATAGATTGGTCATCCACAACAAACTGGCGTTGACTTTCAGCGAATGTGATAAAACACTCATGCTCTTGTAAATTACTGCAGGGAGTGTTGATTACCTAATGACAAGTACCACAAGTGTATTGTACCTGTAAAAACCAAAAACTTTATCATACTATACATATTTTGTTAACTCAATTAATATTTACTTACACTTTCCACAGAATGTTCCATTTCTATCGCTTTTTAATAGTTTTCGTATAATAGAAAAAATTTAGACTGTCAAAAATGATTAACAACCAAACCTAAAAGTTTTCCCATTTGTACAGAGTAAAAAGAGTACAAAGGAGTGCGCTCGAAATGATTACATTGGAATTTCCTGAACGAACTAGAGTAAATAGTGTGAGGAGCATCAATATTTAATTTCTGAACGAAGTAAAACTAAATGGAGTCTACTCTTTTTAGTGGGAGTAATATTTCTGACCGCTAATTAATTGCAGCGACTCCCATTATGAAGTGGATGGAAAGATGATACTGCTGTTTTCCCGTGCTTAGCGAATGTAGTTAAACTGCGATATTGCTGCTGATGCCCTGTGCTTATTGTATCGTCGTCTAGGTAGGGGGTCTTGACGTCACTCGGATATATTCTGATAATAATGTTAGCTTATGAGTGCACAATGGGTTATTATCGGAAAGAATTATTCAGTTTATCCGGTGTACGTGTGGCTATTTGGTTTTAGTCTTGAAATTAGAGTAGAAACGGACAGAGTAATTTGGGCTTGGTTAAGGGTTCCTTATACACAGGTTAGAAAAACTTGGTAAGTTGACCGACCATACAGTAATTTGTATTGCATATTATTGGGTGTCACTAATTTTCGAGGTTTTGCTAAGCAGATAATATTAAAGCGCTTTGCTTACTTGAAAATTTACATAATAAACTGCGTTGTGTTTGCCTTTGGAGACTGAATGCCAAAAATGGACTTTTTTTATTTACTAGGAATATTGCATTAATCTATGTTTGATTATTATCTCATCTTTTCAAATTTATAAAGTAAAATCCTTGTCATCTGGTATAACATGACCTTGCTGTGACCTTTAATCACAGCTAATATACATATATATATATATATATATATATATATATTATATGTTACCGGTAAAGTGTATAATTCAGGCCATTTTATAGAAAACCTAGGTATTTTATAGAATGTCTAACGATTTCAGGAAATGTGTGGAATCTGTTTTACTTTAAACAGTTTTTTACACTCCACCTAGTTATTTCATAAAATGTCTAGGATTTATATAAAGTGCCTATGTGATATTAGGGAAGCTGTTAAATATATATACAGAGCGACACTGGACACATTTATTTGAAATAGAAGAAACATTATCTTGCATAACGGACACTAAACATAAACATCGGACACAAAAAGTAAAGTACAATTCTTGTAGTCTCTGGAATAACATTTTCTTCATTTATTTTTGCAAGGTAAACTTGAATGACATTCACTAGAACAAAGTGTCTTTTTCTTGGCGTACACACACTTCTTTGTTCCACAATTCTTTTTGCAACTGCATTTGATAACCCCTTGGTCGGTTCCAGAAGATGGCAAAGTTGCAACTAAACGCAATGGTATTTCGGTACCAGGAACATCTTTAATGTCCAAGAATCCTTTTAGACAAACTGTAAACTGGGATCTGAATATAATGATTTAATAATGCCTTGCTTCGTACCAAGTTGGTATAGTCCACTGTCTATTATATTCATGACAATAGCTAGAATATTTTAAGCATCACCACGGTCCCTATCAACTTTAGGCACTGGGATCTTTACAGTTGTACCTACAGATACCGATGAAAATTTTCTGTCTCTACATTTCAACATTTTTTTTGCTTGTTTCTTTAAGTTTTCAACTGCAGATTTGCTATTTTCAATTGCAACTTGATTCCTCGGGCATGAAGGACATAGAATATGAGAACAATGATCATCATTATTTGGTTTATCAGACACACCACAAATTGAATGAATATATTGCTTGCATCCTTTGTAAGTCTGAGTTCCACTTGTCTCCTTCAAACATACATAGCATTATGGTAAAGCGTTTGATATCTGAACATCGGTTATATTATCCATATCCAAGGGAGCTGGAGAAGCATCATAACATGACTCAGATGTTGTATAAGTTGTTATTGATATTGTTGATAACTCTCTCTAAATCTTCTCCACTCTCCAGATTTTGCGCAACTTCATTCGGTAATGTTATTCTGCCCTTCTATTTCTCTTATCTTTTTCCCCAGATATCCTTGTTCCCTTACTATTTCTATAACCTATTTGTTATTATCTTTGTCTGTCCATGCTATCGTCCTCATACATATGAAGCACAGCATTTCAAAAGGCTGCTACCGTTTTTCTGTCTGCGTTTTAGACTGCCCGTATTTCATAGGCATACTGTGCTGTGCTCCACACATATGCTTTCAACAATTTTCTTCTTGTTCTATGTTTGTTGTTTTTCCTCATAGGCGCTGTTCTTTTTTGTTAGATGCAGTTCGGTCACCTTCTATTGTTTTACAATTATATACCCTATTTCTCCGACCTTCAGTGGTTGTGAAGGGAAGGCGTCGCCGTGGATCAATGTAGTAAGCGTAAGACTACGGATCCCAAGGTCCCGGGTTCAAATCCCGACACGGCCGACTGCTTGAAAAATGGCAGGTGAGCATTTTTCACAAATATTACGCCCTCGTTCGGATGAGAGGTTAAATGGAGGTCCCGTGTGTGAGTGTTGTCATGCACGTTAAAGATCCCTACCTTGCCTGGAAAGGCAAGGGTTCGGCAAAATTCTAAATTTTCAGGCAACAAAAACCCGCCTCCTTGCTAATGTAGTACCTTCGGGTGGAACATTGGAAATGTAAATGAACGGTTGTGAAGGGCGGTAAGCAGCCTGTGGCTGCCAAGTTCCCCCAACACTTAACCATTTACCGATTTAATATATTTTCCAATATATCTTTTCGCACAGTCATCATTAGTTGCACATATTTCGCAACCAACAACTAGTTGTTTATACTGAAACGAATTTTTTTTTAAAGGCCTCACGTTGTGAGCCAGTGAAACGTATCTTTTTGTTTTTATATATATATTGCATGGTTACATGACTATCCTCGCGCCTGGGCAAGTGTACGAAGTCTTCCGACATAACTAGGGGTCTATTCCTTGTGTAGAGCTATGAGAAATGGGGGGGTAAGTCGAATTTTGATTGTATGTTGAACTTAATCCAAAACAAATAGGCGCCACCAAGTCCTGACTTATTTATGATAATTGCGTAGTATATTTCTAGGGGCGAACGTGGAAACCCAAAGAAAAAAATCGCCTTCGATGACAGAAACCCGTCTTAACTGAATAAGACGCTGCTCCTGTAAGAAATAGTAATAATTAGCTTAATAGAAGGGTGGAACACTATTTGTGTACCACAAACAAACCTAAAGAAATATTAAAAAAAATATCTCCTATATAAGTTGACATCAAAATTCCACTCTTAAGGATATTAGTTTCTTGTAGTTAGTTTTGACCATATTTGATCAAAATAAAAACTTTAATCTTGAACCAATAATTTACTCAAAAGATTCTCTTTTAAAACAAAATTCAATGCTACAAAATTTCATAAATAATTAAATGAGTTCATGGGTTTTAAATTAAGGTTTATCAAAATAGTTGATAACCAAACATTTTAAAACTTAGTGTAAACTTGTTACAAAAACAAAGGCCCGACCCGTGCAGATCTGTTCGAGATGGTTACAAATTAAAACATAGTTACTCAAGTTTCCTTATCTAAATTATTTGTGTTAGTTTCAATTTCTAATAAAAAGATCACAAAATATTCTTGTTTACTCAACTTAGGCAAACACTGTTCAAAGCATATGTTTATTAGAACACAGGTGTCAGCAGTATATTGCAGACAAACAAGTGACGTCAAAAAAACACCTGTCGCTGTTACCAACAGAACAAAATGAACCACGTGTATGGTTTCTTAAAACTTTAAAAATTGTGCATTATAATTTTTAACACTGGAAAATTCCAGTACAACAAATAATTGAAACTTTATTATTTTCGTGCTTTTATGCACTAAACAAAATAGCGTGTTTCTAATTTGAAACACGGAAAATTTCTTAAAGTTATCTACGAACCAAAGCTGCGTTTTATCAAACGTCATCACCATACTTCCATCAGCTGCTGCAATATGTTGAACCCTGCTGTCTCATCAAATAACATCTTTACGTTTTGTAGTAATATGGTCTTCTACAAATTATTCAAATTTTCCATCATCAAAGTTACTTCCTACAAAGTGGTTTTACATCAGTGGTTGGAATAGTTGTTTCTAAAGTTGATTTTATCGTGGTTATTTGCGCGCTAAATAAAATACCTCAATTAAACAAATTAAATAACGTTCGTAGGATACCAACCGCTATTTAAAGATGGATCTCGACTGCTTAAAATGTAACCGCAAATTGGCGGCCTGCTTCCAATCGTACATTTTGATTCAACAAGCTCGCATGGCCGACTGGTTATCACCTCGCCCGAACGACGGCGTGTTCCCGGTGGAGGCCTTCAACCAAAACGCGCCTGCGAACAGTTATCGAAGGCACTGATATTTGTCTATACTTAGAAAACTACATATAGATACAACTTTAGCGTATTACTAAACTTGTTAAATGTATTTTACTTATAATTTTAATAAAAGCGCTTTATAACTTTGCACTTTTATGGATGGATTTAATAACGAAGAAATAAAATTGTTACAATACTACATCAGATTTATCTGCGCTTATCTTTTCGTTTCCGTCTCAAAACTGGTTGGACACGTACCTGCACTTATTTATATTTTACGCTAGCCTACATAGTTCCCTGAAATTTTCACATAGCATGTGTATACAGCTCGTTCCCCTTTTACTGTTTTCTATTTTTATGCCCTATTTCACCGAGATTCAGTGAAGGGGGTTAAGCAACCTGTGGCTACCAAGATCCCCCAACACTTAGACATTTGCCAAAAGTAATGGTTTTCCAGTAAATCCTTTCTCACACACTTAACATTATTCGAGAATATTGCCCAACCAATTCTTGTAGTTACTTATAATAATCATCATGTTTAAGCATAGTTATTTTTTCGTCATTAGTCTATCCATCTTGAGATTGGTTGGATGCGTACCTCCATTGATTTCTATTCTGGGCTAGCCTACACATCTCCTTGAAACCCCTACAGCATACATCTTTTACTATCTGTGTGCAGTAGTCTAACCTAGGTCTGCCTCTACTTCTTTTTTTCCTATCTCTGTTTCTAATATATTCCGCACTATTCCCTCATGCCGTAGTATGTGGCCTATCATCCTATCTCTCCTCTTTTTTTTTATCGTTTTCCACATATTTCTTTCTTCCCCTACCATTTTTAGTACCTCTTCGTTCTTAACTTTGTCTGTCCATGATATCTTCATCATACGCCTGTATCACCATATTTCAAAGGCTTCTATCTTTTTCTTGTCCGCTTCTCTTATTGTCCAGGCTTCACAGCCGTACAGTGCTGTGCTCCACACATATGTTTTAAGCAATCTTTTCCTTGTCTCTGTGTTTGTGGTCTTTGAGCGCAGTAGTTTTTTTTTCTTGTTAAATGTTTCACGAACTTATGCTAATCTTTGTTTTATATCTATTGTGCTTTTCCCATCTTGCGTTATTTGGTTTCCTAGGTAGCAGAAATCCTTAACCTCTAGTAAGTTCGTGTTACATACTTGTATTCTTGTTTTTGATTTATTTTCCCCACCTTTGCATACTAGAACTTTAGTTTCAGTTTTGTTAATTTTCATACCGTATCTCTCTGTTAGAACCGTTTCCATTTTATTATGAGCAGCTTCTAACTCATCCTTGCTAGACGCTAATATCGCTATATCATCTGCAAAATCTAAGCATATCAATCTTTTGTCCCTGCATAGTAATTCCAAATGTCTTCATGCATTTAACAGTATTCATTGCCTCTTCTATGTATAAGTTAAAAATCAATGGGGATAGGGCACATCCCTGTTTCACCCCTTTCCTAATGTTTACTTCTCTACGTTCCTGCTCTAATTCTATTACTGCTGTTTGCTCTTTGTATAAGCTATGCACTATTCGTCTATCCCTATAACTCATTCCAATCTTTTTGAGTATTTCAAACATTTTTTTCCATTTTACATAGTCGAATGCTTTTTCCAGATCTACAAACCCTATATACACGCTTTCCCCTTTTTCTATTGTTTTCTCCATTATCACTCTCAGAGCTAAAATAGCCTCCCGTGGTCCCCTGTTTCGCCTAAATCCAAATTGGTTTTCTTCTAGTATTTGTTCCGCCCGTTTTTCCATTCGTCTTTCCACAATTCTAGTTAATATTTTTGACACGTGTGCTGTTAAACTTATTGTACGAAATTTTTCACATCTATCTGCGCCTTTCTTTTTTGGTATAGTTACTATGATGCTACGTTTGAAATCTTTGGGTATCTCGCCTGTCTCATACATATAGCTTACAAGTTGGAAGAGACGTTCTGTTACTGCTTGTCCAGCGGATTTTAGAGTTTCTGCTTGTACCTTATCTGTACCCGTCGCCTTACCATTTTTCAGACTCTTTAATGCCGATTCAAACTCATCTCTAAGTCTAGGATGTCCCAAGTCATCATTTTAAATGTCTGATTCCTGTTCTAATGTAGTGAGTTCCTCTCCTGCATATAAATTCCCTATATATTCTTGCCATCTATCCACTTTCTCTACGTTTTCTACGATGACGTTTTCTTGTGCGTCCCATATATTTTTGCTATACGGTTTTATATCCCTAAAATTCATTCTAATTAATTTGTATGCTTTGTCTGTCTTTCCTATTTCCAGTTTCGTTTGTACCTCTTTGCACTTTTCATCAATCCATTGTTCTATAGCTTTCCTGCATTTTCGAATAATTTCCCATTTTATGGCTTTGTATCTCTGTTTTCCTGTTTCGTCTGATTTATTTTTGTATTTTCGTCTTTCTTCTATTAAATTCAGGATATCCTTTGTTATCCATGGTTTCTTATTTTCGTTTTGTGTATATCCCAGAATATCTCTGGCCTCCATGTCTAGGCTGAATTTAATGTTACTCCATTTCTACTTCCTTAGTATCAGATATTTTCCCGATATCTTTGAGCAATTCATTTGACTTTTTTTCGAATCTTTCTTAAATATCTTTATCTTTTAGTTTCTCTAAGTCCAAGTGCCTTTTTCCGTTTCTTTTTTTCACATTCTTAAATTTAAGTGCGGGCTTCATAATTACGATGTTGTGGTCAGTATCTATATCTGCTTCTGGGTAGCTTTCACAGTCTTTTACTTGATTCCTAAACCGTTGTCTAACAAGAATGTAATCTATTTGATATCTTCTTATATCTCCTGGCATCTTCCACGTATATCGTCTTCTAGCATGATGTTGAAATAATGAGTTTGTGATGATTAAATTGTTCTTGTAGCAAAATTCTACCAGCTTATTTCCCCTGCCGTTTCTCGTGCCTAAACCAAATAAACCTACTACCGCTCCTTCCCTACCCTCACCTACCACGGCATTAAAATCCCCCGTAATTATAAAATTTTCATGTCTTTTTATGTATCTTAATATGTCTTCGATATCTTTGTAGATAGCTTGTACCTCTTCGTCACTGTAGCTAGAGGTGGGCATGTATACTTGTATCATTACCGTGTTTAACGGTTTAGATTCTAATCTAACCATGAGTACTCCTTTGTTCTTTTGTAAGTAATTTTCTACACAGTATCCTATCTTTTTCCGCATAACTATCCCCACACCCAAATTTCCTTCCTCTGCTCCTGTATGAATTACCCTGAAGTCTCCACTCCAAAAATCCCCCGCCTCTGGCCACCGAACTTCGCTGATCCCTACTATGTGTAGTGATAACCTATTCATTTCGATTTTTAGGTTCTCTAGCTTACCTACTTGCTTCATACTTCTAACATTACACGCTCCGACTTGCAGAATGTTCCCGACTCTTATTTTTAACTTTCCTATCGCATCCTCCGAAGTAGTCCCCTCCCGGAGATCCGAAAGGGGGACTATTTTAACTCCGGAATCTTTTACCCCAGAGAATGCCATCATGTTTGTTTCAATTTAAGTACGCTGTGTACTTGGGAGATAATGTGGTGGTTTCCCGTTGCCTTTCACATCGCGGTAGTGTGTCTTAGACTGCCATACCTACCCCTATGGTCTCTGCCAATCTAAGTACCAAAACAGCCGCTGGCCTCTTTCGGGGACCTGTCTTAGTCTGGTTCCTCACTAACGACCCTACTACTTTGGTTGGACCTGTAGTTTGGCTTTTTAGCTCATTAGAACACGCACGCCATTTCACCTGTTCTAGTAATTTAGAACTTCGGCAAGGTGCAGGTCCATTCGAAATGGCAATTTTTTATAAGCTGTAAACATTTTAAACCTTCACTCTAATGTCCATTATCTTGTATCCACATAGTCAACATGTTTTCTACATCTTGGTTCGCTCTTTCAACGGTACCTTGGTTCTGAGTGCCTTGGCTTACCATGTACAATGATCAATGATGGCCAGTACTGTTTCAGATTGTAAACAAACTGATTCGCAAATTCCCTGTCATTATCCGATTGAAGTATAGCCGGGCCGTCAATTAGTGTAAAAATATCTAGTACCACGCAAGCGACTTCTTCTGCTCGTTTTGATTCTAGCCTTTTCAATACAATAAATTCAGTAAAGTGGTCTTGGTAAACCAATATAAACTTGTAGTCACCATCTGAATGAGACTGAAAGTCGATCAAGTCTACCTGACAGTGGGAATTAAACTCGGAAGAAATTATAGGTTTTACAACAATAACTTTTTTAACTGCTTTTTCTGAACACCCTGTATTGAATCTGCTTTTAGTAAGTTACTTGATCAGTGAAGGGTACGATCTAATATTAAGTGTTAAAAACAATTTTGTCTGGGTGAATTGATTTTAGAATTATTTAATTTTTACGAAACCATTAGAATTTTAGAAAAAGCGAAATAAATCAAAACGCTCTGCATTTAGGTATAATGAGCCTTTAAGGAAGCCCAGTTTATTTTCCACGTACAATTGAAAAATGCAACGAAAAATAAGATGTTCCACAAAAAAAAATATAACTTTGATACGTAACTTTTTTTTGGGACACCCTGTATATATCGAAATAATTTTAAAATGTAGCCCTTTCGGACTTACATAGATCTACTGTGAAAAAACTTTGAACAAACACACCGTTTTGCTATATAACTGCGTGGCGTTCCCTGTGATTCACCCTGTATATATATATATATATATATATATATATATATATGTTTCGTCAACTTTCCAGGTATTATTCCGCATAGGTGGCTGGTTCTGAAGTGAACCGCTGTCAATTTGGCAACGTTTCGCCAAAATTACATCTGCCATTTTCAGACTCTGTAAGTTGAGCAGTGAATGGTTCTGCTATATATACTAGTTAGAATACATGCTCCGTTGCACTTGCTTGATTTCTGGTGCGTGCTGTTTAGTTGTTCTGCACGGCTGATTTAACAAAATACTCCCTTCTGATTGTTTAACGCTGCGTAGACTAGTAATTGCTGGTTTTCATGCCTGCGGCAGTCTTTGTGAGTCATCCCTTGTGTTGAGACTATGTGGGCGTTTCTTTATTTCATTGGATTCTCGTATTATTCTCGAGGTGTAATGCTCAATCTTAGCTAGCGTTATGGTATTCTTGAAGTCGTTGTTGTGACCTGTAGTGATGAAGTGCTGAGCCAACGATGGGGTAATTTTGTTCTTCTTTATTGCGTTTTTATGTTCTTTCTTCCTCACACTAATTCTTTTGTTTGTCTGCCCAATGTAAGATTTGTTGTAGTTTGGGCATGGTATTTCGTAAACTCCTTGATCTTCTAATGGGATCTAATCTTTGGGATTTCGTAGGATTGCACCGATTTTTCCATGAGCGTTGAATGTGGTAGCTATTTGTATTTTCGCAGAACTCTGCTGATTCTGTCTGTTGTCCCTTTAATGAATCGTAAGTATGCTGTAGTTAGTGGTAACTCCGGCTCTGATTTGGGTTTCGTGACTGATAGTGACTTCTGAATGGTTTGGTGTGAGTATTCATTCTTCTGGAGTGCTTCTCATAACTTTCGTATTTCTTCTTGCTTATTTGTGTCGTTAGCTAGTCTCTGGGACTGTGTACCTAAGGTTTTCACAACAGAGTAGAGTTGTGTCGGGTGATGATGTGGCTTGAAGTATCTATCCGCGTAAGTTGGCTTTCTGTAGATCGTGTGGCTAAGTTGTTCAGTAGCCATTTTCTTCACTAGTACATCCAGAAACGGTAATCGGTCATTCTCTTCTACTTCCATGGTAAAATTTAGTTTTGGATATATACTGTTAGGGTATTCTAAGAAACCATTGAGTTGTTCTTTTCCATGTGTCCAAACCACAAACGTGTCGTCCACATACCTTAGCCATAATTTGGGTTTATATATAATTGTTTCTATTGCACGCTCCTCAATATTTTTCATGAATAAATTAGCAAATCACTGGTGATAATGGTGATCCCATAGGTGCTTCTTCAACTTGTCTGTAAAGTTGTTTGTTGATGGTAAAAATATGTGTTGCTGAGACAATGCTGAGTTAAGTCGATGATATGGCCCTGAAAGTTTTACTTCTCTTTTAAAAGTATGAGTGTGTCCTCTATCAGTACGTTGGTAAACAATGATAGCACATCAAAGCTCATTAGTAGATGTTGTGTTTGAACTTTTTTGGTACTCGGTAGTTGGATAAAATGTTCAGCATTCTTAACGTATGAAGCTGTCTTTTCAGCAAGTGGCTATAGGTGTTTGGCTAAGTATTTTGCTAGTGGCTGTAAGACTGATCTTATAGAACTTACGATTGGTCGTAGCGTCACTCCTTATTTGTGAATTTTTGGAAGACCATATAGTTTTGGGCACCTTGATTTTTTTGGTGTAATTAGTTGTTCTTGTTCCACCTTGTCTATACAACTTTTCTTGGTTTTCATTCTTATGGTCTTTTGCAGATATGTTGTTGGATCGGTGTTGATAGGCTGGTATGCTTCGACATTAAGTAGAGCGTCCATTTTGGTGTGGTAATCTTCTGTATTCATTATTACTGTTGTATCTCCTTTATCCGCCGGTAGAATAGTAATATTTTCATTTTGTCGTATACTTTTCAACGCAATCTATTCTTCCTTTGTAAGGTTCTTCTTTCGAGGATGAGATGTTTTTAAGATATTAGAAACATCTTGGTGTATTGATTCAGCTGTAATATTGTCGAGCTTGTGAATTGCTCCTTCTATGCCACGGATGATATTCTCTGCAGGTATTCGTGCCGGTGCAATGACAAAATTAAATCTCTTGGCAAGGACGCTCACTGTTGCGTTGTCTATCGGATGGTTGGAGAAATTTCGTACTACTTTTACGTACTCTATGGTTTTGCTCCCTTAAATTGGTGATTGTTGTTGCAGATGTAGAAACTTCTTCCTCTGCTTCTGTGTTGTCTGATTGGTGTTCGTTTCTGTTCGAAACTCGGTCAGTTGGTTTATGATGCGCCATAAGCTTATATGGATGGTGTTCCTCAGACGTAAGTGTAGTTGCATAAGTTCTTCATTCAGCATTCTAGGTGAATCATGGATGACTTCTCGTAACAATGCAACGCTTGTTCTTCGGAGTATCTTTTTCGTAGAGTAGTTTGTTATGTGGAACGTTATCTCCAAACACTTCTACGATGATATTGCCTCTGCAACGTTGTAAAAAAACTAAGTCACATAGTAGCTTACCTCTTCTTATTGTTGCTTCTCCAAGATTCTGGTTTGATGGAATATATCCTCCCCGTAGAGTTTCATAATGTTAATCTTGAGGTTTCTGCGGACGTTGTCTGCTTCGTCAATTTTCCAGGTATTATTCCGCATAGCTGGCTGGTTCTGAAATGTATCGCTCTCAATTTGGCGATATATATAATATAGTATAATATAATATAATATAATGTAATATGATATAAATATAATATAATATAATATAATACAATACAATACATACAATACAATACAATACAATATATTATAATATAATATAATATTAATATAATATATAATATAATATTGTTGGGGATTCTACCCTTTTATAAAATAAAATTCTTAACAGTTGGAAGTTGAAAATATTCGCTGCAGACATTGTACTTTGTTTAAGTATTACAAGTTGGAAACTTGATTTAAAACATTCATTGCTGAGAAATAAACTATATTAAATTCTCAAAGTTATAAATCAAATTTAAGATTTCCTGAGAAATGCTAGTTTGATTGGTAGCAGCATGTTTTTAGCGTATGTGTTGTAGATAGATAGAAAATTATTCGCTCGAATTAAAAAAATGTAAGTTAATTAGATGTTTTGGGATTTTTGTGAGATGCGGATGGTTTGAAAAGAACCTAAACAACTTTATTCTTATTGAATTTAGGTCAAAATTTGCGCACGCGCGTGAGTCTGTGTGTTTGGGAACACGTGATGTCTAGTTAAATTTATGGTTGTGCCGTGATTATAATAACAATAGTAATAATATAATAATAATATATTTTTGTACCTATATAAAGATGGAAAAATAAAACAATAACTAAATTGTAGTCAAATAATTAACTACTGCAAAATTATAGTGAGTCAATTACAGCAGTATCAGTTTAAAATTACATGTGATAATGAAAACTTAATGAGCATAAGAATGATGAAAATAATTCATTGTATAAAACACTACCTAATTAGTAAACTTTTAAAAAATGATTAAAATCATCTTCAAGATACTCAGATGCACTGTAATAATAACGGTCGCTGAGCAAAGCGAACAGTGCAGATTTAAATTTTGATAGAGAGGATAAAGATTTGAAATTTGAAGGTAATTTATTATGTAGTATAGGAGCTATATAAACATAGGATTTCTTGTATAAGGTAAGCTGCGGAATAGATGTATAAATGTTATTGGAGAAACGAGTTTTGTGTTCGTGTATGTTGTTTGATATATGATATGTGTTTTGTCGAATGGACACGAATTAAAGAATGGGTCGAATCAAACGCACCTATTCTAAAGTTACTCGGCCGTAGTATCATGTATGAAGACGTTACTGAACTTATAGTAAGATTGTTATTTAAGCACCAATCTTGGCAGGAATTCAAGTCAGATCTATTTTGCTCATTTAAGATATTCATGGATGAAGCATTCCAATTAAGGTTAATGTTATCAGCATATAATGTGCTATTAGTATTAGCAAAAGTGATATTTGACGGAAAGTTATTAATATACAATAAGAACAGTACGGGGCCAGAACCGAGCCCTGTGGAACTCCGTGATTTATGTCAAGTTTAGAGGAAAGATTTGTGTGATTATTAGATATAAGTTTTACAGACTGAGACCGGCAAGATAAATAAGAATTAAACTAGCTGTTTGCAACTCCTTGGATCCCATAGGAATGTAACTTATTAATTAGGATATTATGAATGACACAATCAAACGCTTTAGTTAGGTCGACAAATGCAGCCACTGATGTTGTGTGCTTCTGATTAATTGAATTATACACATTCCGTAAAAAATGACAAATAGCATCGATGGCCGATTTTTTAACACAAAAGCCAAATTGCTTCGAGTTTAAACAATAAACAAATCTTAATTGGAGATAGTAAGTGGTTTACTGTCATATTTGTAAGAGTAACGATGTTTTAAAAGCGGTCTTCTTTCTTAGCTTTTTCTGGGAATTACCTAAAATAGTATAATTTTTAAAAGTTAATACTCTGCGGAAATGAATCAAAAGGATTTTGTTGTATATTTACAGTAAATGTGTTAAGAAATATTTAAGTTAAACAGTGACCTGAGAATAAAATTATAATAGAGGTTAATTTCGAAGTTCTAAAATTCCAAACTGGCACAGACTGGATATAATCAGGTACTTTTGTAAAGCATTCTTTAAGAATGTAGATTGTGAAAACTTGATGTTTGATAATATACTGTAACAATTTATTTTGTTTGAAAAAATTTTTCAGGGAACTTGATAAAGCGAATTGATGTTACAATTATTATATGGTCGAATAATTTATTAATGTTTGAAAACTTTTTAGAGTAATTTAAAAGGAAGAGTGGATGAAGATGGTATGCGGGGGTAATCAAAGTTGGCGTGGCTATGTGGTAAGTGAACGGAATTAAATTCCATATAGGAGTCGTTTATGGTTGGGAAGAGTGCTATATCGTTGACAATTCGTTACAATAAATTTGATTTCTTGTATTATATGAAGATTTTCCTCGACGAAGAAAACTGTCCGCAACTTGAGGTAAGGTTAATTGACAACAGCAGTGCCCAAAAGATATATATATATATATATATATATATATATATATATATATATATATATTATATATGTATATATATATATATATATATATATATATATATATGAAGAAATATGGATTTGATTTATCGAAATAAACTAAAGCTATATATATATATATATATATATATATATATATATATACACATACATCCTAATAGCGATTTTGCATCCTTACAAAATTGATACATTTTGGCGTCCCCCAGAAATAGCGGAAATAGATATTTACATATATAGAATATATTGTTACTTGCTTGTTGAAGAAGCCCAAAATCACAAAAAAAAATTTAAAATAGTGAAATATATCGATATACACTATTTTATATTTCCCTGTCCTTCTAGAACCCTTTCAAAGTCATTTATTGTCGCGTCCGTCGTATATCTCCTTTCATTTTACAATAACATTACTATCAGTTTAACTTTCAGCAATGTTGTCATTAACTCTTCCAAGTAACAAAGATGAAACATAGAAATAATACCTTAAGAGAGAGTGAGATATGAGTAATGAGACATTCTACATTTAATCGTTGGGTTTTTACAGACTGGCGAATTCGAACGTGAATCATTCTAAAAATGCTGCGTCCGTTTAATACTATTTATTATATCGCTGTACTTTGTGTATCCGATGCGCCGCTAAATTAAAACAATGTATGCATCCTTATGTTCTATAAATAGCAGTATGTATGAAATAAAAGTAATTATGTCATGCTATATCATTTATCATAGCCTTGTTATCGTCATGAAGCGACTTAAATTTCAGATGTATTTTAATATGCTATTATTTTTTAAATAGAAAATTTAATTCTATTAATTCTAGAAAGGTTGGTGCTTTTTTTATCTTATTAATATAAATCGTACGTTAAAACTTGATATTTATTGTGTGGGCGCTTGCTAAATATACTGTAAGCGTCTAATTTTATCCCTCAGAACAGTTTTATTCAAAAAATTTTGCTTTTTCATACACTATTTGGTTTTATTGGTGTGATGGTTATACAGTTATTTAATTGGAATTACTGCGCAATTTAAATTGTTTAACCGTCTGCAATACAGCTGTTCCTGTTCGTAAAATCTTTAAATATTCGTTTTGGTTCGTAAAATATCGATAGAAATGGATTCTAATAAACGTAAAATATGGGTTTAACGTCAAAAGTGCAAGATATTTTTGTAGGAGACTATTGGACGATTGCATATGAAAATTCTAAAAATTTTCTATTGAGTTGTTTACAAGCTGTAATGTTTTTTAGTATAGGGGTTACTACCACTCCGAAGACTGGCTTTCGCGCGCCGTTGGTGGTGTTTATTTTTGTATTAAACTATAGACGATTGCATGTGAAAAATTTTAAAATTTTTATCCAGCCCTTTGAGGTACGATTTAGTTTGCTTAGGGATTGTTGCGAGCCCAAATACTGGCTTTGGCACACCATTGCTGGTGATATTTTTGTTATAGATTATTAAGCATTTCATGAAAAAATTTGGAAATTTTCTAAAGAGTTGTTTACCAGCTAAATCTGTTTTACCATAATGGTTGCTGCCACCTACACGACTGTGTTTGGTGCACTATGGTTGGTGGATATTTGTGTAATAGGGTGCCCCAAAAGTAATGGTCTAAATTGAAGAGTTTGATAGCTGAGATTAAAACCTATTCAAATAACTGTATATGTTGTTATCCAATTGTTGATGGTTTCAAAGTTATAACAACTTTTGCGTTTTGTGCCAAAATCGTGCAGAACTTCGAATATTAATTTGCAATAAAAGAAATACTGACCTTTTGAAGGTAGTTCGTTTTCTGTGTATGCGTGAATGTTGCGTGTTTAATAAATAAGAACTTCCTCAAACATTTACTTATTATCGCAAGAGATAGAAGTGGAAGGACAGTGGAATATCTACTCATGTGTTTTTGGACCCGAAAAATTCAGGCCGGCCCGAATCGTTTAGCTCGGCCCGGCTCGAAAAACGATAGGCCTGGCCCGGGCCCGGCCCGAATAAAGTAGTTAAAAGCCCGGCCCGGATTCGAGCCTGAAATCGGGCCGGGCCGGCCCGAAAGTCCGAGCCCGAGTCCATCCCTAGCTATTACTTACGAATTCTTTAATAAAAGTGCTGTTCTTGGGATTGTGCCTACAAATTACTCAAAAATTTTCTATGCACTTAATTTTAGACCTACCAGTTATTAGATTAATGAAGTTTTTTGGATAGGTGTGCACTCTTCGATGGTAATACTTTTTTTGAGTAATTTTAGTTTGAAAAGCACGCACAATTTTTCATAGAACCGATAATAAGTAAATGTTTGAGGAAGTCCTCATTTATTAAACACGCAACATTCACTCATACAACAGAAAACGAACTACCTTCGTAAGGTCAGTATTTCTTTTATTGCAAATTAATATTCGAAGTTCTGCACGATTTTGACACAAAACGCAAAAGTTGTTATAACTTTCAAACCATCAACAATTGGATAACAACATATATAGTTATTTGAATAGGTAGTAATCTTAGCTATCAAACCCTTCAATTTGGACCATTACTTTTGGGACACCATATTGCATGTGAATATTATAAAAATTTATATCGCATTGTTGACGAGCTACAATTTTTACAGTATAGGATTTACTACTACCATAAAGACTGATCTGGGCACGGCGTTGCTTCAGGATAGTTTTGAAGGAAACTATTAGAAGATTGCTTGTAGCAAATTAAAAAACTCTACATTGCAACACTTACGAGCCACATTTTTTTTAAAATAGAGGTTGATTCCACCCTCAAACTGACTTTCGCGCCTCGTCGCTGGAGTTTATTTTTGTAATAGAGTAGTAGAGGATTGCATGTGAAAAGTTTGAACATTTTCTAACGAGTTGTTTACAAACAGAATTTTTTCTTAGTGTAGGGGTTGCTTCCACCCCCTAAGACAATTTGGTAAAGAGTTGTTGGTGGATATTTGTGTAATATGTTATTATAGGATTGCATGTGAATATATTTTGAAAATTTTGTATCGTATCGTTCAGGAGTCAAGTTTTTCAGTATAGGGGTTACTACTACCCCCAAGATTGACGTTGACATAGCGTTGCTTGCGAACAGTTTTGAAGGAGGTTGCATGTGAAATTTTAAATATTTTTGATTGAGCCGCTTACAAACTATATTGTTGTCTAATATCGGGGTTGCTTCTACCCCCAAGACTAGTTTTCGCTCTCCGTTGTTGTTGTTGCTTATTTTTCTAATGGGGTATTAAAATTGCATGTTAAAATTTTTAAATTTGTCCAACGCTTTACGAGGTACAATGTATTTAGTTTAGGGGTTGCTGCCACCTTCATGACTGGCTTGGCACACCATTGCTAATGGATGTTTTTGCTATAGATTATTAAGCATTGCATGTAAAAATTTTGAAAATTTTCTAACGAGTTTTTTACCACCTAAAATTCCTTAAGTGTTGAGGTTGCTGCCATCCCCGTGAGTGGGTTTAATGCACTGTTGCTAGTGGATGTTTGCGCAATATACTATTAAAGAATTGTGTGTGAATATTATGAAAATTTTGTATTGCATCGTTCACGACTACAATTTTTTACAGAATAAGGGTTACCGCTACCTCCCAGGACTGACTGACACAGCAGGGTTTGAGGATAATTTTGAGGAGACTATTAGAATATTGCATGTGATGATTTTGAAAATTTTGCGTAGCACCGTTTACAAGTTACTTTTTTTTAGTATAGGGGTTGATTCCACCCCCAAAACGTTGCTGGTGTATATTTTTCCAATAGAGTATTAGACGATTGCATGTACAAATTTAAAAAAAAAATATCCAGCTTTTTAGGGGGAACACTTAAATTAGCTTGGGGGTTGGTGCCACCTCCAAGAATGACTTGGGCACATCATTGCTGGTGGATGCTTTTGTTATAGACTATTAAGCATTGCATGTTAAATTTTTTAATTTTTTTAGTTAGTCGTTTAGGAGCTAAAAATTTATTTAGTATAGGGGTGTTGCCGCCCTCAAAGATAGACTTTTGCGTATCGTTGTTTGCAAATATTTTGTAGTATGCGATTAGAGGATTGCACTTGCAAATTTTAAAAATTTTTTATTCAGCCGTTTACGAACTACAATTTTTGTTAAATAAGGGTTGCTACTACCCTCAACATTAGCTTTTGTTCACCTTTGCTTATGCGTTTCTATTATCGTCAATTAGAGGTTGTTTGCATGCAAACATTTTGAATATTTTCTACTGCGTCATTTAATAGCTACAATCTATTTAGTGTGGGAGTCGTAGCTACCCCTTGAGTAGTAGGGTAAGGTAGAACTATTTACAGAATTATAAGTGCAGGTGTATTCAGAAACAATTCGCAAAATTGGAAATATTTGTTATCAATATATAAATTATATTTTCTACATTTTACAAAAATTTTGCTGGGAAACAGTGAATAACTTTATACAAATATATAAATGCGATATCACATCATATAAACAGGTTCATAACCTAAGCGGTAAGCTAAAAATTTTAAATATTCAAACACTTAATATATATTAGCGAATAAAAGTTTGCAACAAACTCTATGGACGCAACGAAACTGCTCGTCGCATTATCATCTAAGCAGACTAATTGGTGCCACGCTGTGTTGCTATTTAGCAGTTGTAAAGATGATAACACAATAGAATATTCCGTATATTAAAATATATTCTGTGGCGTTCTCAGCGGAAAATCGCTAGACTAAAACTATACGATTTCTGTACATTTTCCTATCAATTTTAAGTCCATTTTGTGTTTCTTAAATATTTAAAATAAAAATCTGTACAAAAACCTATTGACTTTGACATATTCCAAATCTTACCAATTTGGGTCTTCTTCCATTTAAACATCTTCGACAAGGAAGCGCAATGTCAATAATGCTAAAAAGTGAAAAGTTTTATCTTGCGTCCGATATACGGTAGTAAGTTTACAAGGGACGCAAGTTTGAATGCAAATTCCGGTCTATTGGGTGCAAAAATGATAGTAGGATGTATATATATAAGGTAGTTTATTATACAATGTCAGATATGATTGACAAAAAAGCCAAACGTAATTGAAAGTTAGGTTTATGTATAGTTGTACACGATTTAAATTTGTAAATTTCCCAATTGTCGTCATCGGTCTCGGTGGCGTAATTGGTAAACGTATGGTTCTGGCAAAACCAGGATACAGGTTCAAGACCTTATATTTTCCATCTTTTAATTACTAGCTCGATTTTAAATGATCATTTGGACTTTGCGTAAAGGTCTAAGTTCTTATTTCATCTTATTCACTATATATATATATATATATATATATATATATATATATATATATATATATATATATATATATATATATATATATATATATATATATATATATATATATATATATATATATATATATATATATATATAGCTTTAGTTTTGTTCGATAAATCAAATCCATATCTCTATTTAATATTAATTTCGATAACGTGAGTAAAGTTTTGTTTTACTTTAGAAGAATAGCTGGAAAATTTGCCTTCAAATTTACTAATGAATGGTGCTTGGTATTTTAATGACCCTACAAGCAATGTTGCCAAAACGCAGAATATTTTTAGAGTAAACGGAGGATTAATAAAGGTTGTCTAAGGTCGAGTATGTCTCAACTAAGATTAGAAAGTTTGTTTTTATTGAGGACTGAAAGCGTCTTAACATAGTAAATTGATTTCAATGAGGTATTGAAAAAAGTTTTTACTAAATATAGTGGTCAGTTTGTTTTTCTACAGTTAGTAAATTATTCTTCAATGAATTTTTAACGTTTGTTAAAATTGTATCAGAAAGTATAAGCCACCGATTAATTTTTAATTTAAAATAGAACATTCAGTTCCACTAATGCTTATAACTTAAAATTTGAATTAAGGTTTTTACGTAAATTGTTTTTATTATACTAGATGGCCGTCACAATAAATAACGGTAGTGAAAATTAACCCTCTACAAAAATTTTTTCTTGTTGTGAAGCAGTGTGGTACAGTGCCATCAACATCAACTTTAGAAAGTTTTGATTAAACATTTTAAAAACTTAAGTTATATATAAAACATTCCTGAACTTTTGTTTTTGTAGTGGCTTTCGTAAATTAAATAAAGTTATCGTTTTGTACTAGGTAGTTAAGATAAATAATAGACGATGTTTTTATTTAGTTGTGCGTTATGTTTGTTATTTTCGGTTACAAAGTCATTTTATTCAGAAAAACGAAGCGTTTCGTCAAATAACTTATTCCGTCTTGATGTGATGAGCTGTTGAAGTTATTTATACAAAGGATTTCTAAGGTTTTATTTATAAAGAACTATGTTTATAAATAAACACTTTAATTTATGTAAATGCATTTTACTACTTGAATTATGGTGTGTCATAATTGGATAGAGCGAAGCTACTGTTGCACGAAACAATCCTATATGTAAACAATATTTTAATTAGAAGCTATGATACAGTAAATTTAAGTTGGCACACAAAAAAAGAGTCTTGGCATTTTTATGAGAATAACTAACCGCCATTGACTGCATTATATTGTATATATGTCTACACAAGCAAGAAAGAAAAAATAAGTTATTGTTTATACTCGTAAAATAAATTTGTCAAATGTATTTTTCTGTTTGAAGTCAGACAGAAAATATGCCGTGATGCTATCTGAAATGCATATAATTTTAAAAATGCCTAAAATGAGCTAAACTATAATCTTAAAACCCTACTTGGATTGCGCTTAAAATGCACATATTTGTACATGCAAACCAAATTTATTTTCACAGTTTTGTAAAACTTTTTAAAATCAGTTTTTGTTTTGTGATTGTATTTGGTTACTATAAAAAAGAGGAAGAACGCTAATTAATATATACATTTAAGAAACGCGAGAATAAAAGAAATAGATTTTTTGTAATTTTGTTTAAGTACCAGTTTTATAAACTAAATTGCAAAGGGATGCTAACTTTTTACCGTAGTACATTCTTCGAGAATTGCAAAATATTCCTCATTTTTAACTGTAAGCGAAAGTATGAATTCATTATGATAAAGCCATCATTGAGCACGTTAAGCAACACCCACTAGGCATTGAAGTTGCTACACATCTGTATTTAAAATTACTCCACTTTATTTCTGATCTATTCGTTCGATGTATATCAAAGTGAACACAGTTTGAGAGAGATACCTTAGTATTTTTTAGGTAACTAACTTTTTGTTAGAGGTGGCCTAGTGTTAACTCAAAAGCGTTTAACTTTTTGCGTCATTGATTACATTTTCAACGTATCACAGAAGTGAACGTACTGTAAGTTCACACCCTGCTCTATCCCTCTATTAATATAGAATTTTTATTTATATGTTATACTCTAATGAATACGCCATTACTACTTCCTTATTAGACTTCATTTTCTGGAAAATAAAAATCGTGACTTGCTATTTGCACTTTATTGTTTAATAGTGCTGCGAGGATAGTAGAAAGTTTTGATTGTACTTGAAAATCGGTTATTTTATTTTTATTTATTGAAAATCACAAATTTGCAAAAATATAAAGCCTCTATCTACTATAGTAACAATGTTTATGAGTTTCTGGTGAAAATGTAAGTTATAGAGTAACATTTTCAGAAATAAAAAATTGAAATGCGTTAGCGTTGATATATACACTCGCACGGTGTTAGATCGAGTGTATATTATACTGATAAAGCGAAAAAAGTGTAAAATGAAAACAAAGAAAAAGAAAAGTGTGCTCCGAAGAAAGGGCGGAAGATTATGGTCAAAAACAAAAAATAGAAAAGTTTGTATTTTTACGTTAAATAAATACAAATTATCCTTTTTTATTTGATATTTTCTATTTTTGTCTCCACATGTGCTTATTTTTGGAACCAGTGCACTGAGTGAAACCAAAAATGCGTAAATATCCGATTAGTGTTGTTATTGCTGTTTTTTAAAATAAATAGCAACAAAAGAAGCAACATTATTAGTCATTATGTTCTTGTCCATTTTATAACAAACGTAGTTATTGCACCATTACTGCATGAAAACTGTATGAAGCACCTCCCTGTTAGGTTATCATTATAGTTAAATTGTATTAAAGAAGACTGTCTACTGTTGCAGCTCTTACTCGTTTTCTTTCATGAACCTTTATAACAATGACGGCGCTGAAAAAATAATTTGTTTATTTAAATGGGGGAGCGGTTATAAATTCTACTTTCACTGCCATTACAATAATAACCTTTTATAGATGGAGAACATTCTTTTGCATAATGCTTTTCATTTATTTTACAAGCAGTGTAATTCTTGTGGTTTTCTAGACAATATGGAAAACTCTTGTGGTTTTCTACAATGCTAGAATCACAGAGTGGTTTGATGCAATGAATAAGAAACGATGTAAATTAATCTATTAAATATGGAAAAACATTAAATTATGACATACATGTTTTATAAAATACTGCAACTGACATATGTGTAAAATCAACAACATTTCTTTGGAAACCAAGCAACATAACCAAATTAGAAAAACGCACCCTGCAAAGGTTTTAAATAAACAATTATTTTCAACACTTCCCCTAATTGTTTAGTTTTTTTTATATCGTTAAAGCAATCCGAGAAGATTGTTAACTTGAACCAAACGGCAACGTTCCAACCCTTTCGTTAACCCGTCTGCGGCTTGATTTTTTGTTTCCACATATGATACTTTAAGTTGACCGTCTTGAACCTTTTTGCGGACGAAGAAATGACGAATTTCAATATGTTTTGTACTGCGGTACAGCTCTGGGTTCTTGATAACTTGAATTGCACTTTGGTTATCGATATTAATAACAGGAACTTCATCATAATTGACTAACTCGAAGAAAAGTCGCTTGATCCACATGGCATGTTTAGCAGCTTCACAACTTGCCACGAATTCCGCTTCCATTGTGGATAGAGCGATATCAGATTGTTTCCTGCTCATCCAGCAGATTGCTGCGTCACCATACTTAAACAAAACTCCACGGGTAGATTTCCGATCACTATCACTGGCGAAGTCTGCATCGCTGTAGATTTCAAGCTTGTCATGGCCATGGCGGTAAGTGAGTTGATAGTCCTTTGTACCTGCAAGGTATCTAAGAATCCGCTTAACACCAATCCACGTATGACTAGTTGTTTTTTCGACAAATCTTGACCAGTAGTTCACTGCAAACATAATATCTGGGCGAGTGCAATGAGCCAAGTACATTAATCGACCAATGACTTGTCGATAAGGAACATCTACAGATACTTCACTGTCACTGTCACAAGACAAGGGTTTACTAATTGGAGTCATAACTGGCTTACAATCATCCATTCCAAACATTGTAAGAGTATGCTCAATGTAACCCTTTTGATGGACAGTAATTGAACCATCACTATTATGCTGAATACATAGTCCGAGATAATGTAAATCTTCACCAATTGTGATTTTAAACTCTCGTTTCAACTCCTCAAGAAACTTCTTTGCCGTTTGTTCGGTTGTAGACAATACTAAACCGTCATCAACATAGATGGCTATCATCAGTTTTTCACCATTGTAACAACCTACAAACAAGCACGGGTCAGACATACTTTGTTTGAGCCCATATTTCAATAAAACTGATGTAAATTTTGAATTCCAGCAACGGGAAGCTTGTTTCAAACCATATAGACCTTTTTGAAGTAAACACACACGGCCAGAGCCATCATTGTAGCCATCAGGTTGCTCTATGTAAATCTCCTCCTGAAGATCTCCATAAAGGAACGCGGTTTTTACATCAAACTGACGCATTTTCATACCTTTTGCAGCTGCTATACTAATGAGTGACCTGATTGTATCCATCCGTGCTACTGGACTAAAAGTTTCTTCATAGTCAATGCCAGCTCTCTGGGTAAACCCTTTTGCTACAAGTCGAGCTTTATAGCGACCAATACTTCCATCTGCATTTACCTTGACCTTATAAACCCATCGACTTTTAACTAGTTTTCGGTTTTCTGGAAGCTTAACCAGTTTCCATGTTTTGTTTTCATTTAGTGAATCCATTTCATCATCCATAGCACTTTTCCATTGTGATGACTCATTTGACTCTATTGCTTCACTATACTTGGTCGGTTCATCATAGGAAATAAGAACCTCATCTTCAGCATCACAGCCATCATAGTAGCGAGCGGGTTTCTTCAACATATTACGATTTCGCAGTTGCCGTGTGTCTTCATGATGTTGAGACTCTATAGGTGCAATGTTGTCGCTTAACGATGTATCATCTGGTTTCACTACCACAGGAGCATTAGTTTGGAACCATGAACTAGAGGAGGGCATATTTACAATAGTTGATTGTTTAACTGTCACTTCTGTTGTAAATTTGACATCTTTTGATATGCGTACTTGATTTTTGTGTGGTACATAAACACGATATCCGTCATAATCGCCGTGATAACCAACAAAAATACCTTTGTCTCCTTTTCTATCAAATTTCTTTCGATTTTGCTTAGGAACATGTACATAGCATTCAGTTCCAAATATCTTTAAGTGTTCAAATTTCGCCTTTCTTCCATACCACAATTCATATGGCGTTTTACCACTAACTGGTGTATTACCTGTCCGATTAAGAACGTACATGGCAGTATTTACCGCTTCAGCCCATAGCTTTTTAGATAAATTCTTTGTATGGATCATGGATCTTGCTGATTCACATAGGGTACGGTTTTCACGCTCAGCAGCACCATTTTGCTCCGGAGTATACGGGGCCGATTTCCTAAAAATGATACCATTATCAGCAAGTAGTTTGTGGTACTCAGAATTCTCATATATTTTACCACCATCTGACAACATTGTTTTTATCACATGTCCACTTTGTTTAGCATGAGCAATAAATTCACGAGTCCGATCAATAACTTCAGATTTTTCTTTAATAAAATACACCATGCGAAATTTGGAGTAGTCATCTTTGAACTCCACATAGAGTCGCTTACCAGATAGTGAAGGTACATCCATTGGTCCACAAACATCAGTACTGACAAGTTCACACACTTTAGTTGTACGATTGGGCCTAGATCTATAAGACGAACGATGTTGTTTACCGTAAACACAACCTTCGCAGAATTCGTTATCCTCATTCACATCAATACCCTCTAGGTGCAGAAACGACTTGACATGACGTTTGTTTTGATGAGCTAACCTTTCATGCCACATCTGCAATTGCACATCTTCACTTATGTTAACCTCGCAGGTAGAAGATGTGTTTGAAACGTTCGCTTTAATTGCTAGTTTGTATATTCCATTTACCTTTTTGCCTGTTACAATCGTTTGACTGGATCGTGTGATAGAGCACTTTCCACCAACATAGACACAACTACAGCCTCGAGCTGTGACGACTCCAACAGATACAATGTTTTTGACGATTTTTGGAACATACCAAACACCACGTAGCCAGATTACTTTCCATTTATTACCTATTTTTGTTTGAACTTGAATGTCACCCTCTGCAAATGCATAGATAGCTTCTGCATTACCTACTCGAACAACTCCAGGGACCTTTAGTAAGGTGAGCGATTGAAACCATTCTCGCCTATTACATAGATGACGGGACGCTCCTGAATCCAGAATCCACTCTTCAGATACAGTCGACGTTGATTCAAGTATGTAGCAGTTAGTCGAGTCAGAAAGTATACATTCAGCTAAAATTCCTTCTTGAACTGGTTTTTCACTAAATTGTTGCTGCTGCTTACGCTGTTTATATTCAGCGTGTTTCCTCAAAGCTTTCTCATTGGTACAGTCTTTCATTATGTGACCAAATTTTTTACAGGCAAAACATTGAACCGATATTTTCCTATGACGTCGGCTATTGTTTTGCTTAGACTCGTCCACTTTTGGATCACTCTTCTTTGTCTTAAGATACATAGCATCTGTAACCGACTCACCGCCATCGCGATTTTTAGAGAGAGCTCCTTAAGGCATAGTCGCTCAAGCAGTTTTGCATTGTTTGCTTTTCTTTAGGCATTGCAGACCAGGTGTCCTTAAACTCAAAATACTCTTGATGCAGTGTATTCAAAATACGATTTATAACCACTGAGTCAATTACTTCTTCCACCGTCATAGAGCCAACTTCGTCTTTGATTTCTTTTGCAATACTTTCTATGGCATGGCAATGCGTGGCAATGTTAACGCTGGGATCTTTCACATAAGTGAACAATTTCGTATAGAGTAGATCTAATCGTTGTCCAGAGCGTTGTTCATAGATGCTCAGAAGTTTGTCCCACATAGAACTTGCATTTGAACAAGTTGACAACATTGAACACAAATCCTCACTGATCGAAGTACGGATTAAGATTTGGGCATCCAAATCTGTATCCACATATTTCAATTTTGCAGTTTCATAGGTTGAACTTATGGTTGCATCAGCATCAGGTGCGGGCATGGTAGGCTCACTGTCTTTGTACGTAGGTAGTATTGCCTCGTAGACATGCTTCCGCTTTAACATCAACACGATGTTGGTTTTCCATATTGTCCAATTTTCAGCTCCACGAAGTAGATTAATTTTTACTCGATCTAATTCCATAATTACATCAAAACTTATAACGCATAGATGATACGTAACCTGGGCCCATAACCTCTTGTGGTTTTCTAGACAATATGGAAAACTCTTGTGGTTTTCTACAATGCTAGAATCACAGAGTGGTTTGATGCAATGAATAAGAAACGATGTAAATTAATCTATTAAATATGGAAAAACATTAAATTATGACATACATGTTTAATAAAATACTGCAACTGACATATGTGTAAAATCAACAACATTTCTTTGGAAACCAAGCAACATAACCAAATTAGAAAAACGCACCCTGCAAAGGTTTTAAATAAACAATTATTTTCAACAGTAATATAAAAAGTACACACGTGAGTGACTACGACCTTGTATGCATAATTTTGCTTCTTGTTTATTGATTGCGTTGAAAATAATATTTTTGTAAACTTTTATACCTTTGCAATGCGGTGTTTGTTATTTCACTCAATGATACACGTACTTTGAAACAGTTTCAACATCCGTGCGTGCGTCTTTGTATACCAGACAGCTTGGCGCGACGCATCGTTTTCCCAGCTCTAAAACAAGTGCAAACAAGCCTAGTTTATTTCACTCCTGTATTTCTGTCAGCAGACACCAAAATAAACAGTGTAGGTTGAATAAATAAATCTTAAAGCATTAACCCCTATAACAACTATTATTCATGTAAATACGTTTACATAATCGACTTCTGTTCGTTTTTTCTTAGTATGATGCAGTTACGATATCACTGATAGGTTTAAGCGTAACATTTAAAGGAAGTCATTACATACAACGTTTCGAATACATCACATCGTAAACGAATTTTACGTTCCGCACGATCTCATCAAACTGTAAATCTGTAACACCATAGCATTTCTTGGCCCCATTTAAATAAAGTTTGCAAAATAGAAACGTTTTACAAGAAAACACTATTAGACGACGACGGAACTAGGAAATATAAGTAAATATATATAAATGTATATTGCCTCGCAGGTAGAAATTCGAATCTCCACTATTTTAGAGTTAGACAAATGGGGTTTAAGGTTATTAAATTAAGGAACAGTATTTTTAAATACGGGAGAGAAATATAGTACGTTAATTTCTGTTAACTGAATCAAATTATGAATAACATACGTGTCTAATATAAGTTCTTTCGTTCCGAGAATCTCAACATACAATACACTTTCTCAAAAATCTCTCAAACCTTTTTTTCAACGTTATGACATTATAATTTAATTAAGATCCGCTATGCTAGCGGCCACGTTCTTAATGCTCCACCCGAAGGTACTACAGTGGGTTTAAACGCGAAAATATAAACGTTCTCCTAATTATTCTAACTTCAAAATTAACACATCTTAAATAAAAATCTAACAACTGAAACAAAAACTAAAAATAGGGTTTGATTGATGGTATCCCTAACGTTGATTTGGAGTGTGCCCGATCAACAAAACACAAACAAAATGAATGGGGAGGGATCCGTAATGCCGGATAGCAGCTGCCAGCTCTGCTTACCGGTGCGACCTGAAGGACCGACTTAAAATTATCCAAATCTAGCTAGCTAATTTAAAATGGATTCAAATTTTCTAAGAATACCCCAAATATATTAATAGTGAATCCAGCTATTTTACCTGCTCTATAAATTTACCAATTCGTCTGCCCTGGTCTAAGTAATTTGCTAGCCTAAGTCCGTCCCTAGCTTTCCCTATCATTCCCTAACTGATTTATATTGTAATTACAATCTTCTCAGACAATCTTCCTTCCTATATATAAGCTGCCACCAAAAATGGCAGCAGAACGTCAAACAAATAATATCAAGCCATAAACAATAAAAGCAGGCAAAAATATAAGTATAAAAATAAATATAAATATTTATGTAAATATATAAATAAACATCTTTAAGCATTAAGCGTTGAGCAGTGCATAAAATTGCAGAAAGCATAACCCAAATTATCAGGTGAACTCGCATAAGCATTATACCGTCTAGCGCCATACGAGCAAAACGTACTCGTTAAATTATTTCAAATCTACTAATTATCATAAATCAATGCTTATGCGAGCACAACCGCCACAATTTTGTTCTTACCACGTTAAAATATTTCTCCAGCATCCGAAGATCTGGTCGTCTGCATACATTTAAACTTACTGCTAGGGGGAAATGGATATGCAATGGTAAAGTTCCGGTGGGTATGCACTAATCGTCCTGGGGGGTCACAATCACTATCACTTCACTTTTAAGTCCTGGAAAGATGTGCGGTTTCACTCTAATTTATTTATTATTTTATTCCTTTGTTTATTTCATTGATTTAATTTAATCAAGGTCTTTGATTTATATGTTCTTATTTATTTATTTGCCCGGATTAAGTTTTAAGTATTTTATTTATTCCCGATTTCCGCGCGTATAAGGTTAGATAGTGGTTATAGTGATTGTATTAATGGTGCGAGAGTTGTCGTGCATATGGATTTTTATAAATATTATGATTTTTTTTAGTTATTTAAATACAGGTTTTGTTTACCAAACTCATATCATTTAACGCCAGGTCAAAATCTAAAATTTCCAATCCTCCCCCACCCCCACTTCTTTCCGATTTACGCGCGGTTATCGCAGTCTAATCTCGCGACCCTTCCTGCGAACTCTTTAAAGGCTGTCTAGAACGTCTTCTGGTTAGCCACTTCCTCAACTTCCTCTAGGCTTTTTGGCCATGCTAGACCTAGGATAGCTAATTTGCTATCAGCTAACCTTCGATTTCCCGTCTCAAGCGGGTAGTCGAAGAGCAAGTGCTCTGCGCTTTCAGCGCCCTCACAACATTCGCAGCGATCGTTGTCGGTTAAACAGAATCTTTGTAAATACGCTTTTAGGGCGCCGTGCCCTGTTATCAGTTGCACCATTTTATGATCGAGTTTTACCTCGATATTACCTCTAGCTTCTAAGCTCGGTATGAATTTGTCGGTCAATCTGCCCGTGGCAGCGTTGTTCTACCTCTCTTCTCATTGTCTGATTCACTTTTCGCGCAGCTTTCTTTTAATTAGAGACCTCAGTATCGACGAATGTGATATCCGAAAGTCGCCTGTCGCGGCCTCTTTAGCTAATTCATTAGCCCTATCGTTCCCTACGTTACCATCGTTCAACCTAACCCAACAGAACTCTTAACGTCGAAACTCGAGCGCCGTATGCGCTATTCTCCAGACGTCCGCCTGGAAGTTTGTCAAGGTGTTTATGTTTGTCAAAGTCGTCAGCACTGATTTTCTGTCGCTGATTCTATAATATTCATCTCTGCCCGTGTGGTTTATGACGTAATCGATTGCCTTTCATATGGCTACCAATTCGCACTGGAAGATATTGCTCCAGTTTCCGAGTTTGGTTTGAAACCGAAACACCCCTCTTTCCTACTTAAACACAACAAACGCCGCGCCTGCTTGCCCGTCATCCATACGTGAACCGTCTGTATAAATTCTGATACCCGTCGCGTCCCCCATCGCCTTCGACAAAATCGATTCTCTAATATCGGCCGGGTGCCCTAACTCTGATACGACAATCTTTTCCTCTACTTCCCTATTGGCAAGATGAATATCTTCGATAATTTCGCGTTCCTTCCCTGTATTTTCTAACCTTCTATCTCGAAACTCCCTAACGACATATTCGATAGGCAGAGTCCTACTGATAACCAGAACCGCCTCCGTGGAGGTGGTCCTGTACGCCCTCGCCGCCTTCACCACGGTATTGCGTTGAACGCACGTCAATTGACGCTTCTCTCGGACTTTACAACCTTCCGCCCATACAGATGCTGCGTATAGCATTGCCGGCTCTATCTCTCCGGCATAGACCGTTCTCAGCGATTCGCCCCTGAAACCCCAGTTTATTTTCGCTGCCGCCATCATTTTGTTTGATATTTCGCTGCCTTTGCTTTTAACGTAGTGCACGTGAGCTTTCCAATCTAACTTATCGTCAATCTTTACCGCGAGGTATGTAATTGCTTCCTTAAACGGTATTTTCTTCACTTGTAGCTCTAGCCTAGGGGGTCGTTGTCCCGGTTTCTTTCCGAAATAGAGCGTCTCTGACTTCGCCGTGTTAAATTTTAATTTTACCGCCTGCGACCATTCGTGTAGTGTATTAAGCGCCTCGTTCGATTTTATACGCATATCCATTAACAATCGCGATCTGACAATTAAAAGCGTATCATCCGCAAACTCAACGATTGAGCATCCTGCGGGCAACTTGACCCTAAAGATGCTCTCATACAACAACTTCTAAAATGTGGGACCAGAGCATGACCCTTGTGGGCATCCCCTTTCCACCTTGCGCGACAAAACTTCACCTGAAATTTTAACCTGTGCCAATCGCCCCGAGAAATAACTCTTGACCAAAGACCTCAAGTTTCGCGGACAACCCCTATTTTCCAACTGGCAAACAATCAATGGCCACCAGGCAGCATCAAATACTTTTGAAATGTCCAAAGCAACAACAACACAATACTCTTTAGCATCTCTCGCCTGCTTAATTTCCCCGACAACGAACTCTAATACGTCGATAGTCGACTTTCCTTTCATAAAACCGAACTGTCGGTTATTAAAACCGCCGCTGTCACGCACTAAGTGCTCAACTCGGGTAGTCATAAAGCGATCCATAACTTTTCCCAGCACCGGTAGCAAGCTAATTGGACGATAGCTGCCCGGGTCTGACGCATCCGCCTTTTTAGATTTAGGTACGAATTTCACGTTCTGGACTTTCCAGCAACGCGAAAACACGCCCCTCTCTATACAAAGATTGAACAATCCGACAAAGACACACGGAGTTATCAGGCACGCCTTTAGAGCTGCGTCTTAAGTGATTCCGTCATACCCCGGTGCCTTCTTAGGGTTCGTTCTCCTAAGAGCCCTGACGACCTCGTGAGCTAGGATTGGCTTATCGGCACCTGCTCCTTGCGCCTTTGTTGCTTCCCGACGTACTAAATCGTGCGATCCCTCATCCTCCTCGGGATTATTCGAAGGGAAGAATTTCTTTAATAAATATTCAGCCGTGGTTTTAAAGCTTTCTGTATATTCGCCATTTGTCTTTCTTATGTTACCGAGCGCGATTTTCTGTTGTTTACCCCTTATTACACGGTATGCGGTTCTCCAAGGTTCTTTCTGTGAGTTTTGCGTGCAGAATTCTTTGAATTTATTTGTTCGCGTTTTTTCTATTAATATCTTATATTCGCGGTAACTTTGATTGTATTCTACTCTCCGTTGTTCTCTTATATCTCCCGAAGCGCGTTGATAGCGTCGCCTTAGGTTACGCGTTTCTGCCCGCTTGGTGGTTAGTTCCTGGGTCCACCAGGGTACGCTGTCCTTAAATCAACGTTATGACACCAGTACACAACTTATGTGTTTAGTTCGTATGCAAAAACTTTATTGTTACATAAATGAGTTTATTTCAAATAAATGAGTTTAACGAGCAATGCCATGTACACATTTGCAATTTTTAAGATAATGAAGGTTATGAATATATGCGTCACGTCCACCTTTTTTTTAAAAAATTTATTTTGTTGGCGAATATTTACTTCATACATAAATATTGATGAATTCTTAATAACTTTAGCTTACGAATTTGTTTTTCTTTCAATACGTTTTGCATTAAGCATATATCAAATGTATTTGTTTTACAATTTAAAAATATCACGTGCATTGCACATGTACGACGTTAGTAGATGCAGATAATGGTATTTGAAACCTCCTGGCGGCAGATTCTTGAATATGTTCGTTCCCGAACGTACGAGCTCCGGAACGTGTACCTTGGGAACGAATATCACAGAAAATACTGATTCTTGAATTCACTCGTTAAGGTTTAATAAATGAGCGTACGGTTACTCTTGGCAACGTCGTCACGAATTTTGCTAGGTTATTTACATTTCACTTTAACACACGACAAACAATTTCCGTTTTTATCTAAATAATTTTGTCTTATACATGACCACAAAACACATATTGCTTTGTATACTTTATATATATATATATATATATATATATATATATATATATATATATATATATAGTCTAGTTATAAATTCAAATTGTTACCCGAATTGGATTTCGTATATATATATTACGTGTCATAAAAAATAAATTAAAATTGTTTGTTTTTAAAGTAATACCTGTTATTAGTTATTAATAAATGATTCATTTCAAAAAGCAAAAAAAGATGTTTCTAAATGTCTTCTAAATTATTTATAATTAAAAGACGTTTGACAAATTAACAATGTTTTTGCTCAAATTCTAATATCACTAACCTTAGTTCGAATAAGAACTTCAAATTACAAAACACATTTTGTGCTTCAAATGACTATTTGTTAGGTTGAGTACGTAACGTATACTATGAGAGTACTCGTTGAGGAACGAATACAAGTTGTACGTTCACAAACGTAGAAAATTTTCAGGAATTGACTTTCTTACAATCTATTCATTCATGACGTCACCAACGTATAGTTTCAGTAACGAATGGATTCGAGAATCGCCCCCTGGTCCTTGTTACTCTTTACTAGCACTAGACTCAATCTGTCTTCGGCTAAATTTCTATTTTTATGCTTCGAACTTTCTTGCTAGTTTAAAATTATGTTCCGAGTAGTTTCTGCATATTTTATTTCTGCTGGAATTTTTAACCTCAGATCAACTCTTTACTCAAACAATCATCAACTATTTTTCGAAAATTTTCAGTGCATGTGGCGTATAGTTTCTTAAACGCCGAAGGCCTAAATTTTATTTCAGGTGGCATTTTTAACATGCGATCACTTTAACATCTATAATTTAGACCCTCGTCAGAAATTTTCCGAACAGGTGTTATATTTTTTCGTATAAGCCGAGAATCTAAATTTCACTGTTGTCTGGATTCTGTATTTTTAATTAGATATTAATTTTTCACCTGATAATGGTGGTGTTGTAGCCTTTTTGCTTTTCCTATTAGACTGCTGATGTCATTGCAGTGTGATCCATAAAAAAAACTGATATCTAGGACAAATTTTTAATACACAGCCATTATATGAGTGGAAGACGGTTGTAACATATAAATCATATTATCAGACAAGTTTTACTGTTTGGCCACAAGGCGGCATACTAGAGACTTGGGAAAATACTTTATAGGCAGAAAGTGTATCTAAAGAATTTTTAATGCCAATCTTTGATATGCTACTTTTAACCAATTTATTTGTATAAGGTTTTAGATACTAACCCCATAATTTGATATGATTAGATAATATAAGCTTAATAATAAAAATTAAATACAAAGAACTTTTAATTGCAATCATTCCTATTGGACGATAGTAGTAAAGGGAAATCATGCATAAACATAATCACTTACTTTAATTCCATATTTGATGCTGGACTATAACTTGCTTTGACTATATAACGATATCGAACACTATTGTAATTATACTTAACACTCACAAACAACAATATAGTTAATAATAGTTTCGTGGTTCCATTACGACAACAATAAACACATTTTTTCGGTGATGTTTTTAAATCTGAATGATTTAGGAGGGGAACAATAAAGGGTAAGGTAGGGAGTATTTGTTACCGTAACATCCCGCCCACCAAAATAAACATAAATCTATTTTAAACAACGCCAATGGAGAGCAGAAGATAGAAATTAATATGCACAGCTAAAATGAAAAAAATATAAGTAACCATAGTAAATTACTTATATAACTTAATGCTATGAGCTTATGGTACAAGTATACAAACAAACGTAAGCAAAAAAAATTGTTATATAAATAAAAATTATTGCTCTGTGGGCAAAGGGTAGAGCCTTGTCGCAGGTACGCTGTACTTGCTGGTATGCATTTGGATGATCCTACCCAACCTCCAAGGAAAGGTGGAGCATTATCATCTTTAATTAAAACCAAGGTATTAAAATTTACGCCTCCAGAATCGTTGCTGTAGCCGCTGGATCAGTTGCCAGCGATCCGATCCATTAATGGGAATTTTCGCAAACTCCGTCTGAAATTACCGAAAGAGGATCAAACATTTGAAAATGGCTCAGAGTTAAACACGATAAATCGTTAAGATCCAAATTAAGCGGCCCTAACGGACGAGAGTTGAAAAGTACTTTGATTTGTACTATAACGGTATTTAGTTCTTCATAAGTCAAACGTTGCTCACCTACGACACGAGACAAATGGGTTTTGACAGATTTGATTCCCGCTTTCCAGAGTCCACAGAAGTGTGGACCAGAATGGTGGTTAAACAACCATTCAATGGTTTCTGCTTCTGCCGATTGTTGTAAAAGTTTTCGAATTCTGGAAGCAGCATCAAAAAGGTTTGTACCACAATCGCTGTACATGTATGTACATCTTCCACGTTGGGAAATGATTCGACAGAAAGCTGTTAAAAATGCTTCCACCGACAAATCAGAAACTGATTCTAGGTGTATAGCCTTAGTGCTGAAACAAACGAATAGGCAAATATATGCTTGTAAAGGTTTTGCCCCTCTTACCCGACTCATGTTATGAGAAAGGAACCGTTAAAATTGACACTAATATTACGAAATGTTTTTCCAGAAGTAACTCTCGGAGAGGGTAAATCTCCCATAAAAGGGCACCGAAATAGGATCAGCTTTAAAACAAGGAATACATGACCGTGGGCACTGTCATATGACTCTTCTATCAGACAAAATCCAAAAATGGTGTTGTAGTAATGAATGAGTAATAAAATTGTTGCAACGTAAATTTTTAACGTGACAATCAGCTATGATCAGAGTGATTAAGCGATTTGAACGATTGAGAAGTAATGGATACTTTGCATTATATGATACGTGCGAATGCTTTTGACGACCGCTCACTCTGAGGAGCCCCCGGCTGTTAAAGAAAGGAGAAAGAGGGCACAGTTGTTTGCTAGTTAACTGTCAATTTTCAATTTTTCCAAAGTTTTCGAAAATACACTGCTTTGAACATATTTAATTACTAATTGTAAAGCAAATGCCTTTTTGCGAAGTTTAATCGCGCAAGTTAATTTTTCGTGGGGCGATCTTAAATTAAACCCAAATCGATGACAACGAGCAATTAATTTCAAAATCCTTTATAAGTGTGACTACGGATCTAATAGATTAGACACTACATCTTCTGATTTGACGACAACTAACGATACGTTTGCTTTGGAAGGGACTTGCGATAGAATGTTTGGTGTAGAATTACAGACAAATGGTTGTATATGCCACTTTTCCGTAGGTAATTTTAACTACAAAGGACCAGCGCACCATAGGGGATGCTCAACGATTTCAGATGCAGAGAAACTTTTTGAAGCATAATCTGCAGAGTTGTCTTGAGATCTAACATTATTCCATTTTGAAGGAGCAATGAACGATTGAACTGGTGCAATTCTGTTTACAATAGAAGTTTTCCATTTTTGGAAGACTACTTTAATCAGGAAAGTGTGATCGTAGAGTCCGACCAAGCCAATACGTTTGTAAATTTTACCATGGCATATGTTATTATTACGTAATCTACACGATTTGCGAGTAAAATGATTGCGCACAATTCTTATCGTGATAACTTAACTTTGGTGATAGAAGCAATTTTACTTTTAGGACAAACAAAATAAACGAAAATATTGTCATTTTTATCGACGCAACGAAAATAAACAACATATGCATAACCGGCTTTTAAAGCATTACAAAAGGCATGTAATTCGACTTGCTTTTGCTCTTGACACATCAACTGACGAGGTATTTTTAAATTTAATAATACTGGAAGTTGCGACAAGTATTTCTCCCATTGAAGAATAAAGTTGTCTGAAGGCAGAGCATTCCAATTGATTACCAAAATCCATAAACGCCGAACGAATTATTTTGCAAAAAATGTAACTTAAGTTGATAAACCCAAAGGGTCAAAAATTCGAGCAAGTGCCGAAAGAGCGTTCCTTTTTGTACAAGCTCGTTTACTGATTTGTATATCATACGAAAAACTCTCTTATTCAGAACATCATTTTAGGCCTAACACTTTCACAAAAGGAATTTATTCCTGGTTAATAGTAATCTTAAGTTGTTGGATTTGTGATTTGGACATATTAGATAATACAATGGTGGAATTACTATTCTACTGTCTAAGTTCAAAACCACCAAGCTTATATAATTAAGTCAGTTCTTGAACCAGTAAATCGGCTTTTTCAGTGTGTCGCAACCAGTGATGACATCATCTATATAGGAATTCAACGATAAAATAAGTGAAATTCAGGAATACCGAGTGGCTTGCAAATTCGTTAATTTTTGGATTGTACGAAAAGCAAGAAAATGCGAAGCCTTTAATTTATAAATGACTATCTAGTCGGTAGTCATCCATAGGATAATCCCGGTGATCTGGTGTCACATTGATTTGACGATACATCTGTTTGATGTCCGCAGTTAAAGTAACGTTGTGAACTTTAAATTGTAATAAAAACTAAAAATAATCTCTTTGCAAGGATTTACCTTGTAACAATATGTCAATTAGTAAAATATCGTCTGGGGTTTTTGCACCTGCATCGAAAACAACACTTAATTTAGTTGTTGTGCTCTCTGGCTTGATTACCGCATTGTGCAGAATGAAATAAGCAGGACTAGTCTCCGAGGAAGAAAATAGCACTGCTTTCATGTGACTTGCAATTAAATAATCTTGCTTGAGAACACTGTAGGACGATCGCAGTTGTGAATTATTTGCAAATGCCTTTCTAACAAGAAAAAACGACGTAACGCAGTTGTACGAGAATCTGAAAATTAATTCTGGTCTTTTAAAAAGCAATTAAACCATGAACATCTCTAGCGCATTTCTAGAATAAGTTTTAAGTAAAAGTTTTTCAAACAACAAGCTTTCTGAATTTCCCCGGACTTTAGCAGGAACGCTTTCTAACTCCCAAAACGAGTTAGAATTTCAGAATCCAACCAAATTTGGTACGAATGGCGACCGGTTTATCTGGTTGCCCGAGACGAGAGATTCATTCAATAAAATTTCGGCGAAAATGTCTGTTCATAATAACAAATAAATTTTTTTGGTACAACTAAGCAAACATTAGTTTGAAGAAAAGAAGAATATTAGTTACAAACAAGGATGAAAATATTAACATTTCTATTAAAGGAATAGCACCCTTTAATTACGTACTAGTCACGTAAAGAGAGAAAGTCCGTCTTCATCATAGGCATTCGTAACTGCCCGATTGGGTTTCTTTTATTTAACATAGAAGCATCAACGCAAACTAGCGCTAAATATCTAGTGAACTAGTTTAACCAATGTAGTTACAAAATTGTTTTCTAAAGAAATAGTCACGGAAATTTCATATAGAATGGAAATAAATTTGAGCATATGTTTATCTTTCAAAGATAACACATCTACTTTACTTAATTACCGTTAAACTAGCAACATTCAGGAAACTTCTAATTAGTAAAAATGCACGCCTAGATAAGGGACCAAAAAGAATATAAACAAATGAACTCGTGAATTAAATAAAGGCCGATCTACGTTGGTTGCCAAACGGAGCTAATCTGAACTGAAAAGAGTAAATAAAGAGCGAGCACAGTTGGTTGCCTAACTGAGCCATTTGAAGTAATAAAAGTGTAGCAACCTGTATGTTTAAATAATCAGAAACCGAAATGGTTTTTAAAGTAAAGAGGCAGTAAATTTTAAACACGAAATGGAACGTAACAAATATTACTATAATCAACCGGTTTATTATTTTATAGCTTGCTTTCCTAAAATATCATCATGGACAAATATGTACAAAATTAAATACTAGTGGGCTTTTAATACAATATTTATAGGATATATTTACAAGATATTTAGTTATTTTCAACTATTTTGGTGCAAATTTATTTGAAAAAGGGAGTTACTCTACCGACAACGTTCTTTATTTATAATGGTTTATATTTACAGAAAGCATATTTTATTCTTATTATTATTTTCTGGAGCTGTGGAATTTAAAACAAAATTTTACGTACATGGAAGTGAAAAAGTACTTGTCGGAACCAGGATTAGTGCCAGAACCAAGCCATTAATTGTTACAATTTTTAGAATTTTTGAAATCATGTCTATGAAATGGTGACCTCACAAGATAGCTGCCAGTTTAAATTATTGAAAGTATTTTATATTTATAAGACAATATAATTTTAGTAAAATTTGGTTGTAAATACAGATCATTGGAAAATACAGTATTAAATGTTTTAAGAATGATCACTCTGCAAAACCTACATGTCTTATTCTCTAAAAAAGGAAGCTGCTTAAAATACAAATATACAATAGATGCAATGTCCTAACTAGTTATGTATTATCAATAGTTATAAAATCGAATACTTCTATTGCAAGTAAGTATATATAACAATAAGTTTCAAATGCGTTATTCTTAAAAAGATATAATTATGAGGTAGAAAGATTTTGAAAGACTATTTATTTTACTGTTGTAGGAAATATAGTAAACATCAAAAACATTTTTCTATTATACGTCTTTGTAGAGCGTTACTTGCTATCAGTATATAGTAACTGCTTTTGTACTAATTAATTTATACAAAAATAATTATTTTGTTTAATTTAAATTATTTGCGAATAATATTCAAGTTAGATAACATTTTACCAATTCTAGATTGTATCCTTTTGTTAGATACTTATGCATTTTCGAAATACGTCATAGTCAAAAACATACATGTAATATTTCATCACAGCTCTTTCAAAATCTAAATTGATCTTTTATTTATTTCAATTGTATCTTGTTATGTATCATTTCGGCTAGAATATTTAAACAATTTCAATCCTCCGTTCTTGTTTATTTAATATACTTTTTACAAGGCCTGACTTCGGTCTTTTCATATGTCTAAACAGTGAATGCAATGTGCTTTGTACGAACTATCATATTCAAGTGCAGGAATATTATTTATTACATTTTAAAATAATACAAATCTTTTTATATTTTTAAAGATAAATTTGACTTTTGAAAATTGAGTTAATTTCTTTTACATTTTCAGATTTCTTTTATTCAAGTTGTGGTCACGTTTTAAAAAAAATTTGCCTTTAATTTCATATAACGTTGGACATGTATATCATTTTATATATCAATTTAGTTATCCTTGCTATTAAAACCCCTCTATAAAAAAGCGGCTTTTATAGAACTACTGAATACCAAATGGAGTCGGCTTCCGCTTGGTTGTACATACTGCACCAGAAATTTGTGTCCATATTTCTTTTTCTTATAAATTTTTAAATTAGGTAGTCACCTGAAGCTTTAGTACATCACATTTTGTACTAACGAAATCCTATAAGTCGCTGTCTCTATTCAAATCTTTGTGTAGGTACGCCGCAGGCCTTGTCCCTTGCTTTTACCAAAGCAAAAGTAACTTTAATAAATGCATTGAATAAACAAAATGTGACAAATTCACAGAATTTTGTTTTGTAGTTCTACCATCATTACCAGTGGCGAAAATTCGCTTGTTATCATAAAGGCAGACTAGAAAATTTTTGTTTCATTTACTTCAACAGAACTACAGCTTTGTTTTATGAGAAGATAGTTTAATATTCTGTAACTTAATATTTGTTGTTTTCATCTTATTCCGAATGCATATTAAATGTTCGAATTCCTTGGCTTCTGTTCCAATAACACCTTTTGCTGCATACATCATCTTGTGTTGGTTTTGTACAAAAAGCGAACGTTTGTCGCACGGGGAATATTTTAAACTGTACGTCAGAGACTTTTGTTCCGCTTGTCCAATAGGTTAACAAATATTGCTTGAATGTAATTCAATTACATGACTTCTTATTTCTATATCGTTTTCCATTATTTTCCGTTTATCATCTGATGCACTTTTAAACGTTTTCTTAAAAATTGTACAACCGTTTCTCATGTTAATTTTCTTTCTCCTTGTAGTATATTCCAAGTAGATGTAGAAACATTGAAATATTTGTGCTATAATTTTTGTATATTTTAGCTACTAAATTTTTTATTGTCGATTTTTGATATTTTGATAATTTTATATCATTTTTAATTTCCATTTTTCTCTTTAATAAATTGAACTATACTTGTTCTTAATTGAGATAATATCATTGTTAATTTTTTGACTGAATACCTTCAGTAATTTTTGGAAATACTCGACACAAACGAAAAAAATTAAATTGAAAAATTGGTAATTGTTAATGGTGTTCAATCGAGCTTTCTGTGAAGGTATACTGACTTCCATAAATCTCATATAACTTGTACAATTTGTGAACACTACGCTGATTTATTTGTCACTGCCCGGCACAAAGGCAACGCCAGCAAAGGAAATAAAGAAAATTAAAAAATTGTAGTTTTTCATGGTAACCATTCTAGCTTCCTGTGTAGTTGAATTATTTACTTTAAACCACGAATAATTCGGGCAATTTTGAAACAAACGCTGAATTATTGGCACTGCTTCGCCCAAAAGAAACACAAATGAACCTAACATTTGTTTCTTAAAAACTTATTGGGTCCATTTCAGCTTCACACACATGTAGCAAATCACGGCATTTGGAGTATTTTCCGAATTTCCATATTCTTTATTACACTATTGACTCTAATTCCCATTTTTAATTATTTTAAAACTCAAAAAACTTATATCATGTTCTAAATCAACAAGTTATGAAATTTAAGGTTTCACAGCATAAAAGTGAACTAGATACACCCACAACTGTTTTCTAACGAAAACTGAATTAAGTTATATCAAAATATCTGAAATGATTCTAAGAATGTTTCTACATAAAATGCGTAAACTAAATCTAAGAAACTAAATATATATAATTAAAGTTTAGGTACTATGGCAACGTAGTACTAATTAATATACTGCTTTGTATAGGTATAACAACTTATTTATAACAAATGATGTAGTTTTGCAGCTTCTACTAGGAGCTGATAGCTTATGAAATAAATTTCTCTACGGCAATTTCAAATTCGTATTATAAGCTACGGTTGCAGAACATGACATTTAAACAGCTCTGTACTCCATAGAACCATTAAGTATTCAATAAATTATTACTCACTAATGTTTGATTTTAAATGGTAGATATCAAGCATTACATTGAAATATTCATTTTTTCGAGCTGTAAATGACAGAGACCAAAAGTTTATTACTAAAACCCCTAAAGTAAATACTTATAGAGAAATACAAACTAAGAACTACCCAGTAACCTATTATCTCCTACCGTCGTTAACAAACTTTGGCCACGAATAAGCACAAGTGCCGTTGACATTCAAGAACCGCCTTAATTAAAACGGACGGGAATAGCGTGCACAAGCGAGGTTGTTTAAATCGAGATTGCAAATTTAATTTCCTGTGATATTTTAAGTTAATGGAAAATGTAGTTAGGTGCTAATGATATTTAAGATTCCATAAGATACATATTTAGGCAACACACATTTCACCTCAATTTGTAACGCATCGAGAAACACTTTTTCTCTCTACAGGATCTAAAGCAGACTGCCCCAAATTTCAACATAATTTTATTCAGTAACTGCTGTTGTAACGGGAAATTAAGTTCTTATATTTAAATGAATCTTGTCTTATCTAAATAGGCTTGTGCATGTTGATTTACATTAAGAAATATAGCTTGCTTTCGGTTAAGAGATAGCAGAGGATTACTATACCTTGTTGAAACCATACCATAAAGCAGGATTTTTAACAGCAAAAGAAATTCGCCAATAGCGAAAAGTATTAGAAATGTGCCAAACAAAAATTCTCACGTCATTCATAAGGTATTCTATTAGATGCGCCATTTTTAAGTTGGAGTTTCCTGATACATAGCAGTGATTAAAAAACTTCGTTCAATAGTGATTTTTTTCTTAATTAATGTTCATTTACAAAACATGTTATACATGCGTTTCTAGGTTTCACCCAGAACGCACAATCCATTATAATAAAGGGTAACTACATTCATTTTTAACACTCACCAAGTTGACGCTATATTCTAATCAATCCTTCACAAATGTTTGCACTAATTCTTTTCCCGTTTTCGTTTTTGTTGTAGCACATTTTTGGTCTAAATAATCATAATCGATTATTTTATATCTTCTATGGTTGTAGTATTAGTTTTGATTAAATTAAAAGCTTTCAAGCTATTTTGTCGGTTGTCTATATTCAGGCGCTGAAATGCATTTATTATAAACATCTGCGGTTATTTTAAACAGCCGTACCGGCGTATCTTTACGCCTGCGCCAGTAACGAACGTTTTCTGGAAACAAATATTATTGAGCATTGTGTATCCTTCTAAGACCTAGTGAAGATGGTCAAGCTTTTTCGGAAAGCGTGCAATTTGAAAATTGGCTCCTGAATTTAGTAGAAACGATTTTGGTTAGTTATGTAATCGATCTCTTCATTGATGCGCTAATTTAGGAAGATAATAGTTAATGTCTGAACATCTGCTGCTTGTAGTGGCGTTTTAAATACACGTAGAACCTCAAGTACACGCCTGACTACTAAATCAAAGCCTGAAAACTGAAAACTGAATTGTGAACGTCTTCTATCACGCAGAATTTGAATTTGATCTTTCATTATTACTGTTTAATAAAGTAGTTCAACATTTATCTTTATTCCTACTAATAAAGTACGCGGTGTTTTTTATAATTGCTAATACGTTGTTTTTATTTGAATTAATACAAATATGTTAGTGCCAGTTTAATACCCCATTTCGTTAAAGTAATACATAAGTCTAGTTACGGAATTAAATTTTCAATGCTTTAGAATTTCGTACAGAGTTGTGCATTAGTTGCAGAATGAATTAGTTTGTTAATCCTTGGAAAATTTCCTTTTCAAGAAAGTATAAAATAATGTAGAATCAGCTTTTTTCTTAAAAATAGTTTCTAGGTTATTAAATTCTTGGTTCTATTAAATATTTATTTGAATTAAAAATACGACTTTTGTTTCAATTTTTCCCTGGTTTTAATTTAATACAATTACATAAGTTAATATTTTATTTATTATATGTGTAACCTGCTTTGTTATATAATAAAAGTTAGCCAAGAGCGAGTCGAGCTCGCACTATTAGGGTTCCGGCAGAAAGCTTCCTGTCTATATATGACATCAGTCAAAAAACTTGACAATGTCAGATATGATTGACGAAAATGCTAAACGTAATTGAAAGTTAGGTTTATGTATGGTTCTGTACACAATTTGAATTTGTAAATTTCCCAATTATAGTCATCGGTCTCGGTGGCGTAATTGGTAAACGCACAGTCCCAGCAAGACTGAGATGCAGGTAGAAATCCTGACCTAAACCTTACATTTTCTTTTTTTCAATTACTAGCTCCATTTGAAATTATCATTTGGGCTTTGCATAAAAGTCTAAGTTATTATTTCATCTTATTAACTGTAATACTTTAGTATTTATCAATTTATCTTGTGTAGAAAGTTACCTAAAATATTTATGATTTAATATTTGACTTATAGCCGTAATTTTGAGCGTTGCTTCCTGTCTATATCTGACATAAGTCAAAAAACTTGACAATGTCAGATATGATTGACAAAAATGCTAAACGTAATTGAAATTAGGTTTACGTAAGGTTCTGTACACGATTTGGATTTGTAAATTTCCCAATTATAGTCATCGGTCTCGGTGGCGTAATTGGTAAACGCACAGCGCCGGCAAGACTGAGATGCAGGTTTAAATCCTGTCCAAGACCTTATATTTTCCTTCTTTCAATTACTAGCTCGATTTGAAATGATCATTTGGGCTTTGCATAAAAGTCTAAGTTATATTTCATCTTATTAATTGTAATACGTTAATATTTATCAACTTACCTTGTATAAAAAAACTACCTAAAATATTTATATATATATATATATATATATATATATATATATTGTCGTGGAAATTGTATGTTAAGAGGCATAAATAAGTCTAGAGAATGAATTTGTAACGACCGTGTATTTAGGAAATAGGGATAATTTATTTACGCGCCAAATTAATTAGTTTTGACATTGAAAACGGACGGATAATAGCATACTTTTGTATTTATAAATTGGAATGTTAAAATTACATAACGGGTAGAAGCTTTCAAGTACGTGACACTCAAGGATACGCATAATTAGCTTTAATATTTTAAAAGTTGTAAATCAAGAACATCAGATAATAAAAAGAGCTTTTGGGTATATAAAATCAATAATGTAAACGCATATTTTCCATTTAACTAAACAAAATGTTCGTTAAATACAAATCCTAAGAAATTCTATAAGTTAAACAACTGGGAAAATACGATTTTAAACGGACAGTTGCTTTATAGAAAAGCCAGACAAATAAATAAACAGGTTTAAGGAACTGAAATGAACGTTGGAATATAATTCTGTAGAAATTTAATTAACGGTCGATACGAAAACAACAGATGGCTTGAAAGCAAATTGAGATGGAATATCGATAGCGTAAAGCAGACAAAGATCACATATAATACACGTTGGGTAAAACACTCGTTTAAAGTACGCGACAAGTTTGGAGGTCAGCTACAATATCGATTTTATGTTGCTTGAGTGTGATTGTAAAAAAGACAACAAATATTTGTTAAACGAGGGAAGAATGTGAAGGCTGGACACAAGAATGGAGGAAATCTGTGTGATTGGTTGAATGCTAGAAATTTTCAAAAAATTCGCGACGGTTGTATTTTGTTGACCAGTTTTCGGATTAAAGCGGCGATGGAACGAGAATTCTCGGTTTTACAAGTTCGTTACGAACAAAATTTTTAGAATCGGTTATGATAGGGGTGCTTTTCGACTGAAATAGGATGCAAGAGGGGTGTATCAACGGATATAAATACACTAGGAGATGCAGTAAAGCTCTCTCCTACTTCATTTATCCGTTTGACTACGCTTAGCTCTTAATGTAACATCCAAGTTTAAAATTTTATAAAAGGGTGTTAGTACAGTTTGTCGAAAGTGAAGTAAAAGTGTGAATTGCACAAATGGGTGCTATTTAGTAGACAGTGCTGTAGCTACATTCAACGAACTAACGAGGGATGTTACTAAGATAGATATATATATATATATATATATATATATATATATATATATATATATATATATGAACGTGAACGAATTATGAATTTCTTTGCTATTTTGTTCGGGAGTGAGTAATCAAATGTTGTTAGTAAACGTGATTGGATCTACAAACAAGATTTAGATATACATAGATGCGTTCTTGAGAAGCCCTGAAACTTTTTAAAGGAATGGTGTTGTAGATGAATTTTAAAAGGCGACCAGGAATCCTAGGACGTAAACATAACCCAGCTGGAATGGTGGGGTTAGCAAGGACGATGTACAATGGAGCCCCGAGTGCATTAACCTTCAGGTAAATTATGCATTTTGTTCGATCTTAGATGTTTTGGTGTGTGTTGAATATCTTTATAATTTGTTTGATAAAAAATGGACAGTAGTGAATTTGTATAAACAACAAATTTTTAATTTTAAGGTGAAATTTTCTTGTTTAAGTAGAAAGGAGTATTTAGTATTTATGTTCTTGATTATGATGAAAATTTGGGTATGTCTTTGAGCTCAATTAGACTAACCTGTTTAATTAACGTAAAGGGGTGGGAGATGCTCCCTTTTATTCAGACTTAGGTCTGCACATATTGTAACTTAATTAGTATGCATCCTACCAGGACTTTAATTCTGGATGCATATTAAAATGATGACAAATTTAAACTTGAAATTTATGATACTGAAATTTATGCTGAAATTTAATTTTGAAATTTTAATGTATTATGAATATTGATGTAAATAGAGTTAACGTTGATGTTTGTGGTAGGAATGTGTTTGTTTTTTTTTATGAACGAGGATGAAAGTTTTTAACTAGGTGAGCAGCCGAGGCAGAAAAAGTAAAGAGGCGATTATCAGAAGAGATTCAAAAGGGCGAGAATCACAGCAAATCTTGGTGCCCAATTCGAGAGGCTCGAATATTTTTTTTTACTCTGGTGAGGCTTTTTGTAGGTTCCACAGCAATTTATGACGGCCCAACGCTGGGGCTCGATTCGAAAACCTTAGTTCCCGAAGAATGGTGAGGTATCACAGCAATATATATATATATATATATATATATATATATATATATATACATATATACATAAATTCATCAATCTTGAATTTAGGTCATTGCTGAATAAAACTTTAAGATGGTTTAACCCATTTAATACATTTTACGCGTTTCGGTCATTTAGGACCGTTCTCAAAAATCATCTCCAATGAATAATATTATTAGTTTTGATTACTTATCTCTAACATTTTTTTAATTTACATACCTACAAATTGATAATATTAATTTTGTCCTAGTCTTCTTTTTGAGTCGCTTTTCTCCACGGAAACGCGCATAAAAGTTCAAAGTGAATCCAGTACGCGAATTCATTTTTTGTGTACAAACATTCAAAGCCGCATTATAAATTTTCTAACGCTAAAGGACATTTGCATTTCTAGCGTTAATAAAATTTATTTACTTAAAAGCTCTATTCTCATGCATATATTCAAGGACTTTTGTATATTGCATATGCCTGTAGAATCTTATGTAATTATTATTTTCAACTTCATATAATTGTATATATTTCTTACAACCAATGTTTAATTCTAAATTTGTAAATAACTTGTACATATTTGTTGTCTCCGTGCATTAACGAAACGAAAGATGACCCCACAAAACAAAACACAGAAATCGTGAACTGAACATCCACAACTCTTTGTTATGGAATCACTTACTTTTGGTTTAGTTCATATGAATCTTTTTACGTTATAGTAAATATGTAAGTGAAGTAGCTACACTGTTTCAAGTTTATATACTAATATTTGTTAAATTCTAGTGTTTGAATCAGTCATAATTGTTCATGCCGAAACGTCGAATATAATTACAAATTGACGCTGTCGTGTTTATTTGTGCGAACGAGTGTATCTCAAGATTCTAAACAACTTTAGTTCATTACCAACGTCCGTTCGATAAATTATAAAAATGATATATATTTATATATATTATATATAAAAGAACGATATTAACAACGGTTGCACGTCTAAATGAGTGCTGTGACAACGCCTGGCGTTGGGCGTCGCTAAAAGCGTGATATGTCAAAAAGTTGTAAAATTTAAAATTACCGACTTATCTTCCTTTCTAACTTTTCTTTGCCTGACTATCTCAATGGAAGTAATGGAATATACAAAATGAAATTAAACACAGCAATATCATAAAGCATCTATATATATTCTAAAACAATTTTCTCTCATACAAAAGAATATAGAACATTTACAGTATAATCTTTTTCAAACATAAAATTCCTAACAAGTGCCTATTTTCTTAATTATCAAAATGTTCCTCACCTACAGAACTTAAATCTCTTCTCTTCTGGATAGCTTACGTGGCTTTTATTCCCACTCTTGTAGGGTTTGTTTGCCCAAAAAATTCTTGACAGATAGTCTATTTAAAAATTAGGAGGTTTCGAACTCTGACCACAATCTTTCTGGTAAATACATTTACTAAAAAATATTATATGATTAAGACTTAGTCTACCTTAAATTAAAATGACAAATACGCAAAATCAGTTACAATCAAAAGATTCTGAAAGTATTACGTGCAAAATACACAAAGCGCTAATCCAATTCGTAATTAACAGTATTAAATACTTTATGCTTCTATTTTTAAATTGGCGTTAAAATCCCAGTTTACAAATTTTTCCATATTATTTGAAATCTCTATTTAAAACATCAGTTACGAAGAGTGGATCTTGGATTTAATTAAATTAAAATTAGTTTTTGTATCGAAAAATTTTTCATTATTGTATACCACAAAATCAAATAACTGCATTTAATAGTTTCCATGTTTCAAACTATTTCTTACGTAAACTCTGCATGTTATTTTAACGTTCTAATCAACCTTACTTTTACTTGGTTAACGCGAAATTATGACTGAATTTCCAATCGCGTAAATCGACATGATTCGAATTCATCAAATCGAATCTAAAATCGAATGAATCTCTTTAATAAAGTTTCCGTTAATATATAATTTATTTTGACTACCTCACTCTTTCCAGATTGAACGGGATTTCGATTATAAGATTACACACCTACAGGCGCAATATTTTTGGGAATTCCTCATTAGCGTCGGACCGCATGATTTATTTATCATATTGACGTGCGTCGCCCCTATCCTTGTCCAACACAACGAGTTTAATGGTTCGCGGTCTCCTTCACTAATACGTAAGGCGATTAAACCGCGTTCTTAGCGATTTTATGGATATTTAACATTCCTGCGGCTTCTTAGAATTAAACTTTGTTTATTTAATTAATTTGTATGACATTTCTTATTAATTGACGGGTTATGCACATGCAAAAGGTTTGCATTCTTAACGATTGAAAAATATTTGCTTTCACGGTGAACTAAACTCTATTTTTAATACACAAAATTATTTATTTTACGCACGGAAAGTGCATTTTTATAACAAACGAATGGTTTTGTATTTATCTCAGAGTCATTATTTACAAGCACGGAATTGTGTTTTCGCTTTGTAGATTAAAGGCTATGTATTTACAACACGCTTATATTATACTGGGTGGAACAATGAATCTAAAGAAATTTCGATTTTTTTTTGGTTTTTTATATTTGGTGGGTTATATTTGTAGGCTGTGGGTTTCAATAACTTCTCGTGATCCCCTTATCGCTTATATATATATATATATACATATATATATATATATATATATATATATATATATATATATATTACTCAAATTTAGACCAGGGTAGAAAATTAATTTACGACATCAAAGAATTTTAATCACCGTGTATAAGGAAGCTTTGGGAAAAAGTACGCTTAATTAAATGCCTAGTGTGAAGATTTAAATCATTCAATTAGAATGTAGAGTTTGTATAGAATTTTATTAGATAATACGCGTTATTAAAACCGTGGAGCATAAAAATTTATTCGTTTCATTAAAAATAAGCGATTTAAATTATTCACTAGACGCTTTCTATAAAAAGAAGCAGAATTAAAATGCTCAACGTGTATTTAATTTAATTGTTCCAAGAAACAAATAGAAATTACGTGCGAACTTTATATTAATTAATTCAATTTTTAAGTAACGGGTATTAAACAAAGCGTACAAATAATAATTAATATTTAATTAGTATTCGCTAAAAATTAAAGGGTAGAAGTCAATGTCATTCATTATTATTTTAATTGGAGTTAATTGAACGATTATTGAGGTATAATATGCACAAAAGCTTTTAAAAACCCAATAATACCAAATATGAGACGCGTTGCTAGCATACAAATCTATCAAGAAAGTTAAAATACGTGGAATATCCAAATCGTAGAAGTATTATGATTGAACACCTGCGTATTTTAAATGTCACGTTCTGTTTAATTTGTTTGGAATAGATAAACATGCAGATTCTACGTATATTGGAAACGGTCGGATAAACCGTAGCTTATATTAACGAGACAGGCGAGTTGAGGGGTTATTTAACTCAAGTAAATCACGTCGCAGGTCCACGTGGATTGAAATAACCGATAGTAAAGAACATCGATTTGTACCACTCAGACCAAGGTAGAAAGGGACAGATAAAACAGGTAAAACAGAGACACAGATAATAAAAGGCCGGATTTGTGAAGCTTTACTAGAGCTACGATTGGTGTGTAAAATTAATTAGATGTTCTCGGACGTGTTTGCGAGCCGTGTGAAAATTTCTTAGATTTTCAACTGGCGCGAGTGCAAATTTTGTAGAATCGCGTGCCGAGCTGTCGAAAAGGGAACATAGAATGCGAAATTCTAAAAATTGGCCGTTGCGGGACAAAACCGACGTGCAAGCGCGCTATTATATAAACCCGGGTTTATAGGAGTTTCGTTCTCTTAGATTTTCGATTTTTATACAATACTTTAAAACAGTTTGCTCTGTATTTTTTGATGTTATACGATACTGCAAGCAGAATACGTGCTACGATACAAGTTATTATGCTTTAGTGCACTTACAGAAGATAGATAAGGTAATAAAGTCTAGTTATATTTGCGGGTATTACTGTACCAATTATCTCAATTAGTAGCGATAAATAAATACATTGAAGTATGCAGTTTTTAGTATAGCGTGAACGAATTATGAATTTCTTTGCTATTTTGTTCGGGAGTGAGTAATCAAATGTTATTAGTAAAAGTGATTGGATCTACAAACAAGATTTAGATATACATAGATGCGTTCCTGAGAAGCCCTGAAACTTTTTAAACGAAGGGGTTGTAGATGAATTTTAAAAGGCGACCAGGAATCCTAGGACGTAAACATAACCCAGCTGGAATGGTGGGGTTAGCAAGGACGATGTACAATGGAGCCCCGAGTGCATTAACCTTCAGGTAAATTATGCATTTTGTTCGATCTTAGATGTTTTGGTGTGTGTTGAATATCTTTATAATTTGTTTGATAAAAAATGAACAGTAGTGAATTTGTATAAACAACAAATTTTTAATTTTAAGGTAAAATTTTCTTGTTTAAGTAGAAAGGAGTATTTAGCGGTTTGTGTTTTGATTATGATGAAAATTTGGGTCTGTCTTTGAGCTCAATTAGACTAACCTGTTTAATTAACGTAAAGGAGATGCTCCCTTTTATTCAGACTTAGGTCTGCACATATTGTAACTTAATTAGTATGCATCCTACCAGGACTTTAATTCTGGATGCATATTAAAATGATGACAAGTTTAAACTTGAAATTTTATGATACTGATATTTATGCTGAAATTTAATTTTGAAATTTTGATGTATTATGAATATTGATGTAAATAGAGTTTAAGGTTGATGTTTGTGGTAGGAATGTGTTTGTTTTTTTTATGAATGAGGATGAAAGTTTTAACTAGGTGAGCAGCCGAGGCGGAAAGAGTAAAGAGGCGATTATCAGAAGAAATTCAACAGGGCGAGAATCACAGCAAACCTTGGTGCCCAATTCGAGAGGCTCGAATATTTTTTTTACTCTGGTGAGGCTTTTTGTAGGTTTCACAGCACAATTATGACGCCCAATCTGTGGGGCTCGATTCGAAAATCTTAGTTCCCGAATTTTGGTGAGGATCACAGCATAAATCTTGACGGCCCAACGCTGGGGCTCGATTCGAAAACCTTAGTTCCCGAATAATGGTGAGGGAACACAGCAATATATATATATATATATATATATATATATATATATTTATAAAGTAAATTAATTATACAAGGTAAGTTGATAAATACTAACGTATTATAGTTAAAATAAGATAAAAGAATAACGTAGGCTTTTATACAAAGCTTAAATGATCATTTCAAATCTAGCTAATAATTTAAAGATGAAAAATATAAGGTCTCAGACAGTTTTCGTGGCTGACGTATTTACCAATTACCTACAGGGATTGGTAATGAAAATTGAAAAATTTTACAAATCTAAATCATGTATGTCATCATTCGTTAACCTAACTTTCAATTACTTTAATGGTGACATACATGATTTAGATTTGTTAAATTTTCCAATTTTCATTACCAATCCCGGTATGTAATTGATAAATACGTCATCCGCGAAAGCTGAAGCTGCAGGTTGAAATCCTGTCTGGGACCATATATTTTCCATCTTTCAATTACTAGTTCGATTAGAAATGTTCATTTGGGCTTTGCATAAAAGTCTTATACGCTCACGCCCACACCGAAATTAGTTTCCGAAACCTTAATTTTATTTCCTGTACGGATACAGCCTTAATATGAAATTGGATGTTTAAAGTCTTTCTTGTCACAAAATGTTATGAAATGACGGAAAATTGTTTCAAATAATTCTGAGGATTTAATTATGGAAAATTTTGAAGCACTACATGTGTATGCTAGCAAAAGGTCACAAAATAAATTATAATTTATTATTTTATGAGAATCATAAAGAAGCACTCTGTAGAAATGAAATTTACGTTTTCAGCTTTCTATTTTCTACGACGCGTCATTTAAATCAGTACCCAACGTTTAGATCTTTTCGCTAACGTTCTTAATGTCTATTACTGTAAAAATTAAAATATTAATTTTATGTTTGGGCTTTAGCTGCTTTGAATTTAAATCTCTGGTGTAATATATGAATGTGCATATCTACGCATTTTATACATCAGGTATTGTCCATGAGTAATGCAAGGATGTAGTGGAATATATAGTTGGTTGATTTCCTTTATGATTATTGCAATAAAATCTGATTCGAGTCATATAATAATTTTCGTGGTGAAACTTCGCTTATAATATCTTCTTAATTAGTATTAACAGCTTAACGAATATATGAATATTTTATATTAAATATTCCATCAGCATCCTCAAATAACAGGTTTCTAATTTGCATGATAGAGAAAGCATCTAAAATTATTAAGGTTTTAAAGCAGTTTCATATTTTTAAAATAAGAAACTGTCTCATAACTTACTTATTCAAGTGTTAAAAAAAGACGAATGAAGATTGGTGATAGATCGTATCTTCTTGTGCAGTTTACTTTATTGTAACGTGTACGATTTTTTCTTAATGTAAAATGTTCATACATTTCGTATATTCAAAATCTTATCTATATCTCTAATTAAGGAATATTATAAATTGAAATACTTGTGTAAATCTGTGCATTAAATCTTTGAGATTTAGTTCTATTTCCATTTTCAGAAATCGTAATTTTATGAGTTGTTTGTAAACCACGTATTTAGCATCGTTAAATCCATTGGTTTAAGTTAATAAAAATTATGCTGTATTAAAAGTTGCTTATAATAAGGCGCTGGGCGATTCTTATTTATATTAGTTAATTGGAGATTTAAATGGCGATGCGCATGAACAATCTCAATCGAATAGTTCAAGTTGATAACAATAGAAATTAGTTTTGAAGTGGCTTTGAAGCAACATGTTTTACAAAAGGTTTAATGCTCGGCTTTTGAAATTGGAGTTAGCTTATTTTTAAATTAGCCACAAAGTGAGATTCCTGTCCAGTCAACCTAAAAAATGTTGTATTTTTGCAATTAATCAATAAAAGCTATAGGTGGTTTAATGTGTTAAGAATTCATCAATTGTATAACAAGTTATGGTTTAGATTTGAAATTGGAATGTAATTATTGATTCATATAGATTCATCAAAATACATGAAATTTAGGCATGGACTCGGGCCGGGCCGGGCCGGGTTTTTAATAAGCCCGGCCCGGCCCGACGCAGAAAAATAACCAGCCCGGCCCGAGGCCCGGCCCGAAATAAAACTTGACGGCCCGGCCCGCCGGGCCGGGCCGGGCCGGCCCGAAATTTCGGGCCGACCCGACTTTTATTCAGCGAATGAGAAGATATTTTTTTCTGTTGTGTTCAACAATTAACTATCACTCTTTTGTTTAATTTAAGAGTATAATGATTTTGAATTACAATCAAGATACTTGTGGAACATATCGTAGTATATCATTTGATTTTTCATTCTGTTACGTACCTAGACGTAGCCGGAAGAAAAGTAAGTACCAGGCTAACTATTAAACGCGGAGAGTGGGGGGATTCGCCTACATACCAAAAAGAAACAAGAAACACATTGCCCACGATGATCTATTAACAAATAAAAATAAATAACGGATTCTATACAAACAAGCAAGAGCAATAAATAAAGCGTTACTATTTGAAAGCAAACAGTTAGGTGGTATGAACAATTTAGTACATTAGATACGAAGTGCGCATCTCGTATTTACACAAAATAAAATTAATCAGTAGTAAATAAACCTGTGAGAGCTTTTGTCAAGCATTTTTAAAGTTTCATCTAATACTTTTTGTAAAATAACTAATTAGTAGGAAAGAATTAACATGTGGGAGCTTTTGTCAGATATCTTTTAAATCGTACATAGTACCGTTTGTAAAATAAACTAATCAGTACAAAGGAATAAGCGTGTGTCTGTCCAATACTTTTAACACAGGTACATCACACATGTAGAGCGATATAATATCGAATAGCAGCAACGAACAATAGTTCTACAATGTGACGTTTCTTGTCACATAAGTACACCAAATATTGATACGGAATATCCCATTGACACACACAAAAGAAAACGAGTTGCATACTTGTAGGTGTCCGGATGCTTAGCTTGAAAACCGTCGGGGGTGAGTCAACACAGAAACGCCGCGGTATTCAGGATCCATTCACCCTGGCATCGTAACTACTGCAACGACCTACGCACAAAAGCAGTTGGTCTACAGAAAGGAAGAACCCATTTGGCCTCCAGTTAAAAAAAAAGCAATCCACGCAAGACACCTCCTAGTTGTCGAACAGAAAATAAACAGACGTGCATTGCTTTTGAACTACGGTGACGAATAATGTAGAAAATATGTCGACGCACAAGCTGTAGAAGCAAATATAACAATGGTTCAAATAACAGGAATTCCCACTGCAAATCCTCGCTTATCGAAGCGCGATTAAAACTGGAAAACCCGGGTTTTATCAGATAGTGTGCGACCTTATTTCAACAAGTTTTTACATTGAAACAATAGAAAAAATCATTATAAGCGGTCGTAATGTATACCAAGATACCGGGTACCTGAAACAGGATATAACTATTTAGTTGTTGCATAAACTTGTCGTTTCAAAGCAACTAGATTTAAGTCGAGAGCGTGTTTATTATTAATTATGTTGAAGGATTTAACAGTAGAAACAGAATTTATTCGAGCGGGTATTAAATTAATAAGAGAAAAATAGGGTAATTAATTTATGCTGAAAATAAACGTAACAATTCTTTAAAAAATCCTAGAAATAGGTAACAAAGGTACAAAATGTTTAGCAATTTTCAATGTTTATGAAATTGTACACTTAACGCACCTTATAACCTTTATAATAAATTTGCGTCCGCTTTATTTTGTCGTTCTTACTTCAAAGAATTGTGCTAAAATTACCTACTTGAAGCTAGAGAGTTGTTGCAAACTCATTTCAAGCAGACTTTATTAAAAGAATCTTTAAATAAAGTATCCTTTTTTAAAAGTTTGCATCCAATCTAAAGGAGTGTTAGTGCAAGTGTTTTTTCCCGTACTCTTTATTCTGACATATATATTTAGTATTCTATATCTTTAGGTTATGTTTTAACAATGAATAAAGAATTAATCTCTTTTATGATAAGGTGACCTATAATACATGTTTAACTATATTGGAAAAAATCAAAGAAATTGTATTCACAGACAGATGAACCTTTTTTTAAATTATTTGAGTCTTTTATTTCCCACCGATTCGATAAGATTTGTATGTGTTGTCAAAGTGTTTTCACGGAATACTTTTCGAGTTTACTTCAAAACACTGTTTTTACTTCTTCCCAAGCATATAGCATATCTGTTTTCAAAAGGATTTTTACAGCTTACTTCTAGGAAAAGCAATACAAAACAGCATGCTCGTATTTAGAGCGTTGAAGTTTTATATCTTTTTCGTGTTATAAACTTGGACATTATATTTCTAAATTTAATTACGGAAACAACACTACAGAAAACCATTTATTTCGCTATATTTATACACAAAGCAGACAATTAAATGTAAGTTTGTACGTTAAGCATTTAGCATATTTCAAAATTAAGGCGTAAAAGCATTCCCTGCGTGTATTTAAATTAAATAAAGATGTCCTGTATTTTAATAAAGTACAAACATTAAAGGTGTAATTGCGCATGTGTAAATGTCAAATAAGGGAAAACTTTATTAAAAAATTGGTAAAATGAACTTTGCAATAACTCTCTAGTGTTTTAGGCGGTAGACATAAATTATACACGCGATTGATAATATCGACGTTCGCCGCATGATTGAGATTTGGAGTATATACATATACATAATATAAATCGTGCAAACTTTTGAATTATGAATAAATCACCTAGTTGGATGTTCCTGGGCATCTTTAACTTGCCTAAAGTACAACATGAGGAACATTAAATAGGACTAGAAAAAATATTCGGTATAAGAAGTGAGTTATAATATCACGTCTCCTTTACACTAAACAAGACGAAAAACTGATTATTAATGGGTTCATGAAGACACTACGTGAAAATATAATTAAGAACGTTTACTTACTCAATGTGAGATAGAAGTGAAGGGACGATGAAGTATCTACTCGTGCGTTTTTCGGCCCGAAAAGTTCGGGCCGGCCCGAGTCGTTTGGCCCGGCCCGGCCGGAAAAAAGATAGGCCCGGCCCGAATAAAGTAGTCAACGGCCCGGCCCGGATTCGAGCCCGAAATCGGGCCGGGCTCGGGCCGGGCCGGCCCGAAAGCCCGAGCCCGAGTCCATCCCTAATGAAATTTACAGTTTGTGAAAAATAGTGTGAAGATTTTGTTGGACAAGGCGTTTTTTTTTTCGGTTTGTACGACTGTCATTGTCACATCTTTGAACCTGTTGTTTAGAAAACATATGTAACTAAGTATATCGATTCTTGGACGAATGATACGTTTTTATATTTATGCAGTATTTGTTTAACGGGAACAAATAGTTTCTCACATATTAGTTATTGTGGTTATTATTGGGGAATTTGTGTATTTTTGAATATGTGAAAAATGTTGAGTCAGTTTGGCTAAATATGTGAATTAATCAATTTTTGCGATATTAGGTTACTAGCGAACTATTTTAATGGTTTTCCACTAGATATTTTGCGGATCAATTTATTTTCATGTTTTCAAATAGACATATTTATAAAGGATGATTTATAGCTTCGTCTATGTGGTCACTGCACAATTTATTTTTCGAATATATTTTTTAATAGATTATGTTCTATTAATATTTTTAATGAATATATGTTAAGTTCTTGTTTTTTATTTAATATCCTTGCGTTTAACTAATTTATTATTTTGTTACAGAGAGAACTTGGAGATGAATGCGTCTTCAACGAGATGATCGAGCAACATCACTACAACACATACTCTTCTACTAAGTACTCGAATAAAAGGCGTACCCTGTATTTGGCTTTGAATCGTCGTGGACAACCCCGTAAAGTGATGTTGCGTGCAAATCAGCAACTTGGACGTCTCTCTTCATATACACGAGTTTTAACAAGGGCTGTTTCACCAGAATTAGCAGAAGAACTGCATCCCATACGCCACCAATTACATATGTGTAGTACACTTCATTTATCAGACCATATTAGATCTATTCATGTAGAACCCACAAAAGACTTATTGTTTTGCAAAAAGCGAAAAAAACGCAAAAAGAAAAAAAAACGAAAGTGCGTGGAAGTTAAACTAGATAGTGAACTGCTTAGTAATAAAAAGACATTAGTGAATAATCGTAAAACTCATATAAGGGTACTAAATATTACTACTAACGTTCTAGCAAATGACCCCGAAGACAACGATGAGTGCCAAAGAATAGAAGTTTTAGAAAAGAAATCGCCACGAACTAAATTGAGTGAAAATAAACAAACTGTAGGTAGTGTTAAGAAAAAAAAGAAATTTCAAAAAGGCGTCCGTAATAAAAAATTGCGAGTAGCAACTACAACTGAAAATAGTGTAACTGAGGAGGTTACTTCTGACGAAGATTATACTTTCGACACCACAACTCCGTGGGATTTAGATGAATCCACTGCCACTTTGGACGATTTTTTTACATCTCGTTCTGACTGACTAAACCCCTATAAATTATTACTCTCTATTAGTCATTCATTTCCTATTATTTATTATACCTTACCATTTGTACATATGTTTCGACTTGATTAATAAATACACGTCGTCAGTCTAGCAATGTTTGTTTAATGTTTTGGAAAGAAAAGCTTAAATTAGGTATCGTGGTTTTGAAGGGGAAGCACACAGAAACTAAAAAGTATATAATTAGGAAAGAATAAATAAATCAGTATATGTTTAATAGAAGGAAGAAGAAAACGTGAAAATGTGACAATGCAAAAGGTAGGTAAAAATATAAGAATTGAGGAAACAAGAATAATAGAACGTGTAGTTTAGCTAAACAAAAATGGGTGTACAATAATTGTGACCATATGAATGTAGACTACATATAGTTCATAATTAAGTTAAGGACGTCTACAAATGAGTTTGTGGTAAAAGTTAGTCAATTAAAGGAGTTACGTTGTTAAAATCGAAAGATACAGAAAAGTGTAAACATGACCTAAAGAAACTCTTTATTTCATTACTGGACATTATTACGTTATATTTTTCAATCACAATTTATCGTGCTTTTTTCATACTGCTTTTATTATGCTATAATATTTAAATATAGACATGAGAGTCAGTAACGTAATTTAATTATTTATACACTTTGTATAGGGGATAAGACTTACTATGCCACCACAGAGTATGGGACTGAATCCAGCCAACTTACCCGTTGCGTTATAATTGAATAAATGTTCCCTTAATTAGCCAATATACTCGACAAGTAAATATAACAATGTATCCACAATTCTTAGTGTACGATAATTAATGGCAAAGGACAATCCACAATAAATCAATCTAACACAATGATCTCTATTGTAAAATCTTCCCAGTTACTGTTTGTACATTTACAAAAAGAAATAAATGCAGGACATAATTAAACGTAATTTTGTTTACTTTTCTTAATACAAATTTTTAAGGAAGCCCTTTCCTTGTTTCACTTTAAGCAATTGCTCGAAGCTCACAATTTACATATAAATCACACATAATATATATAGATCAAGTCATTTCCGTTTTAAATAAACAAGAATGATATTCTAAGAATGAAACTAATTTAATATTCCCCTGAATCCCAATTTAACTTCAACAAAAATAAGGTAATTTACGGGTTAGAGATCCACACTCTAAACTACTGATCCTAATTATTTATACTCATCAAGATACATATGGGGCTTGTCGATAATAATACAGGACGGCACGCCATCAGCATCCTTAATCGTTTCTGCAACCACAACTTGCAGTCTTTAAGCTCCATTCCAAAAGGTGCTTGTTCTGAAGCCAGTATCTAAGACAAAACAATAAAGACATTCAACCATAAGAACTGAGTATTCCAAATACATGATTTCTTATCGTACAACATATACCCAAGACAGGGACAAAACTCCAAACAAAAATGAAAATAAAAATCTGTAATATTAATTGTGTTTTACTTTTGTAATTTACTTATGGATTTACTTACCCTGGAAACCAGGATGAAAGAAATACATAACAAATAATGCACGCTACCATGTGCTACCAAATAAGCAAGGTTGAATATAAGATCCAGCTCAACTGTTCAAAAAAATATTCTAATCTTCAGAAATATTCTTTCTGTTTATGCAAGGCGATAAATCCCAATATTTGGATGACTTTCTTTTACTATGATATAGTCAGAAAATTCGCACTAGCATACACCATGCTTTTCCAAGCTATTCACAAAACAAACCAAAAAGAAATACATTCTTCCCAGATAATCAAAATCAAATCAGGATGTTACAGGCGGAAAAGCTACTAAGTATGTATTTTCCAGTAAAATTATAAAATGGGGGCGGCCTGTAAAACAAAAATTATAGGACGGTCACCGGCACTAGCTAGCGGAAGGTCGTGGATCATATAGAGGGTTAAAATTTTGAAAAAAGGGTTAAATTAATTTATAATATACTACAAAAGATTTGGCACTTACCTTTCATAAAATATTGTGGCTTAATGACAATTGCCAAGGGCGCCAGACAAGTCGAGAATGTCCAAATGTTCGTACAAAACCTTGAGAGACGTCATCCCAAGGAGGACAATTGTTTCTTTTAATCAATTCCTCACTTTTTTACTACTTATATTAAAAAAATAAGAAAAACTATTGACTTAATCAACGGCAAACAAAACTATTTAATTCACAGAGCAATAAACGTGAACCTCTTACATACATTGATTTAGAAATTTAAGTGAATAGGTGACTATGGAATTTATGAAAATTTTGAGTACATAAGTAGTTATCAAACACTTGTATATGAAAGAAACTTATATTATAAATCGTACACTAAATTAATCCTACGGTTTATGGTCAAAACTTCCTAACAAACAAACTAACTAAAAATTGGTCATGCTACTTAACTATAAAAAAAACTTACTTACTAAAAATAGTCCATTGTTTGAGGGTTTGTTTTCCAACGTAGAGCAGTTCTTAAATTTGGGAAGAGAATCTCGCTTGTTGCTTCTGTTTATAATTTTTAAAGAATTGACTGGCTCACGAACCCGGCAGAATCTTGACAATATCACTTACTTGTGCGTCACACGCCTACAAGTTTTTTAATACTTATCTTGCATCACTATAAATCCGCGAACTTATGGGCATAACCCTCGCGAAACTGGAAGAGTATCACTCCTTTCCAATTTTTAATATCGTGATACGAAGTGAAATATTCTATCTGTGATGCCGGAGAACGCTACCCGCGAACTACGGTCCTCTCTACTTCTTGACCACGGACAGCCCCATTGGAAAAACTCCCTGTCTTTGGCTAAAGCCTTAAATTATATAGATTAATTCCTACCCTAATTATTATGTACGTAATTTTCTGTTATCCAATGACAACAGAACCTCCCACAAAACAAGATTTCAGAAACCAAATCCAACCCCTTTTTAGATGAGAGTCACGGAAGCAATTATTTTCCCAAGGGTTTAAATTATATTTTACCTTCTACGAATTACTTAATTATTGCAATGTGGAACCTACTTATGGCGACAGTAGTCTGCCATTAACAGAGACCGGTTAACCTACTTGAGCCGAAATGGATTTTAAATACAATGGATGTATCCATACTACTTAAAATTACTTGTAATATTTGAACAAATCAAATTGGAAATAGTTTCCGCTATTTATAATGTTTTGTTTCCTATAACCCGCTGTCAATCAACGAAATTATTAAGAAGGTTAAGCTTTTCAAACTGAAATTGGTTTCCTTTATTTACGCTAAAAGGTACTATTACATTTTAATTTTATCAGATTCGTCAGTCTGTAACCAACCTAAACTTTAAGAGGTTTATTGTATTTGATTTACGAGGGTAGACCTTTAAATGATGAAAGCCGCTGGAATTTAATAGCCTGAAGCTATTTGTAAAGCTGGTCTTTCATTATAAGGGAGCCTAACTAAAATGAGGTAATTTATTGTGGAATTTTTGTCTATAATTATGCAAGTTACTGAATTTTAATTAATTGATCTGTTTATTCGTTAACATTACAAAATAATGTTACAAGGAATGCAACATAAAGAAATTAAATTCCAATAAACAGAACACTTATTATTACACTCGAAAAATAATATAAAGCGGTGAGGTAGTGCTATATGGGGACTGACCTCCGGAACAGAAACTTATCGTCCAAGCGGTGACAATAGACTGTGTTAAGCCGCGCAGTCACCAAAACATATGGGAAACAAGATAGAACATTTAAGGTGAAAACGCGACCGGGTTTATTAAATTTAAATAAAAGAGCAGATATAATCATTAACAAATAAACTTAAATTTTATAGTAATAATATAAAGAAACTAAAGGAATATATACAGGGTTGGACGGAACATACCTTATATGTGATTTTTTTTCAATGCTCCACCCGAAGGTACTACATTGGCCAGGAAGCGAGTTTGTTTACTTGGAAAATTTGGAATTTTGCCGAACCCTTGCTGTTCCAAGCAAGGTAGGGATCTTTAACGTGTGTGACAACACTTACACACGGGACCTCCATTTTACCTCTTATCCGAACGAGGATATATTTTTGTGAAAAATGCTCGCCTAACATTTTTTAAGCGGGACGTGTTGGAATTCGAACCCGGGACCTTGCGCGCAGTAGTCACACACATACCACTACGTCACGGAGCCGCCTGGACGAAACATACCCCCACCAAAATGGAAACATTTTAATTTTTATTTAGAGGGAGGCGACAGAGTTTAATTATAGGACGCATAAACTCACCACGCGCTGTTCTAACGTGGCAAGGCGGACAATCTCGTCGGCGTCAGGATGCACGGAGATAATAAGCCCAAGTGACCATTGAAGAGGAAGAAGAGAATTGGCTTTAATTAGAATTAAGTCTCCCGGTTGAAAATTATTTTTGGCTACATGCCATTTGGACTTTACTTGAAGGATATGCAAGTATTCCCGGGACCAGCGCGCCCAAAAGTCTTGGTAGATACGCTGTAATACTTGCCATCAAGACAAGCAATTCATAGGCAGTGCCGTTGGTGCGGAACCAGGCGGTGCGGAAAGAGCGGAAAGGGTCAAAAAGTGACTCGGCATTAAACAACTAAGGTCGTTAGAATCATTACTAACTGGGGTCAGATGACGCGAAGTCAGGACAGCTTCAATTTGAATTAAAACTGTTGACAATCCTTCAAAGGTTAGAAGCTGCTCTCCTACAACACTAAGTAGCAAAATCTTAACGGATTTGACGCCAGCTTCCCAAAGACCTCCAAAATGGGGCGCGAAAGGATTGTTAAAATGCCAAGTAATTAGTTCTTGGGAAGCTACGGTTATAGCAAAGGTGATGGGCACTGACAAAGTTTGTACCACAGTCGCTGTAGAAATGTTCACACCGACCACGACGAGCAAGAAACCGACGAAACGCGACCAAAGAGGCGTCAGCGGTTAAATCGAAAACTAGCTCCAAGTGAAGAGCCTTGATACACATACAAACAAAATGTCAAGGTCGGCTTTTAAAGTTTTAGCGCCGTGGATTCGGTTCACGGTTACTGTAAACGGGCCGCAAAAGTCCACACTGGTATGCAAAAATGGTTTAACGTGAGTTATTCTAGGAGATGGAAGATTGCCCATGGGGGCTGAAAAGACTTGGGATGTGTTTTCCAACAAGGAATACAAGAGCAAAGTACTCGGCGAATAGATCTTCTTGCAGAAACTATTCAAAATCTTTGGCTTATAAGGAATTGTGTTGTTTGAATACCTGCGTGATAATATTTGTGATGAATGTACTGGATATACAGATCTCTTACTGGGCAATAAAGCGGGGAATTGTTTATCGTAAGAAATAAGAGCATAACTTAAACGGCACCTACACGAAGCATGTTATTTAAACGAAAGGGAGATAATTCTTGGAACTTTTTAGCAAGTGGGGTCCCGGATTAAAGGGCACTGATATTTAACAAGGCATTCCAAAGCGAGCTCGAACTTATGAGCGGATACAGATCCAGTACGCTTAGTTAAAGGAAGCCTGGCATTATTAATAAAGCAGAAGATATGAGCGGTTATACGAACGACAGAAAGAAAAGAAGACTGATTTTTTAGTAGGGCATCCAATACATTATAGGACAAAGTAGTGTGAGTGTAACGGACCGTTCTTCAGTTAGTACCTGTTGCGGTTCCAGAGAACAAGAACATGGAACATGATTTATTTCTTGAAAATGTACTAAAATGGATGAAGCCGCCCACCATAACGAACATTGGAGCAACTCGGCGGGTAACAAACCACGTGACCCAACGTCATCGGGATTATCGTTAGAAGGCACGTGAAGCCACATGGCGTTAGAAGTTTTATCTTGGATATAGGCCATTCTGTTGGCCACGAAAGTCTTTCATTGTTGGAGCGGAGTGGATATCCATGAATGTACAACCATCGAATCGGACCAACAGTATATTCTATTAAAGGTGAGATGGGAAGAAAACACATTCAGAACAAAATCTAGTAATTTAGCATATAAGGCAGCGGCTAGCAATTCTAACCTTGGCAGGGAAAGGGATCGCAATGGAGCTACTTTAGATTTCGCACATACCAAACGAACTATTGGTTCTTTAGAACCGTTAAGAAAACGAAAATAAACGACGGCGCAGTAGCCGCGTTCGGAAGCGTCCCTAAAACAATGTACCTCACACGAATTGTAGTGAAAAGGAACTAGAAAGCGCGGTAAGAAAAAATCTGCAAGAAGAGGAAGGCTCTCAACATATCTTTTCCATAAACGACAAAACTCCAGTGGTAGACGGGCATCCCAATCTAGTTTGAGAGTCCAAAGACGTTCGAAGAAATGCTTTATTAAAAAGGAAAGAGGGGAGAGAATTTCTTACGGGTCAAAAATGCGGGCTAGATTAGAAAGAATATTACGTTTTGTACAAGGAGTATGTATAGGGTTGACCACGAAAAGGAAGTTATCTGAAGAGGGGTTCCACTGGAGACCCAAAGTTTCACGGTAGGATCAGAAGGATCCTCAAAGCAATGCGCTTGCAAACACCGATGAGGGGCGAGAATACCGTTAAGCAAATTGGGATCGTTACTAGACCACTTGTGCAGGTCGAAGCCACCTCGTTTTAAAAGGGCTATAAGATGCTCTGTTAAATCCAAGGCGGATTGAAAAGTATCTCGACCTGTCACTACGTCATCATTATAGGTATGATGACGAAGAACAAAAGTGGTTAGAGGAAAAGGTTCGCTTTTATCATCGGCAAGTTGCAATAGAGTACGTATGGCAAGGAATGGAGCGTAGTTGACCCCATAAGTAACGGTATTAAGATGAAAATCCTGGATAGGATTATCAGGAGAAAAACGTCACACAATCCGATGATAATCACGCTGATCGGGTGCTATAAGAATTTGCCGATACATTTGACGAATATCTGCAGTGGTGACGTAACGATGCAGACGAAATTGTATTAAGTGTAGTGAGGTCTTTTTGCAATTTGGGACCAATTAATAAATGATTATTCAGAGACCCTCCGGAAATACATTGAGCGGAGGCATTAAAAACCACGCGAAGCTTAGTGCTAAAACTGTTAGGTTTTATAACACAATGATGAGGTATATAATAAGAATGATCAAAGTGACCCTTATTTGGGATAGGTTGCATGTGTAGAAGATCGATATATTCTTGAAGAAAATTTTTATATTGTTGATATACAAAGGGCTGTTCGAGAAAGCGTCGTTCTAAGGAAAGAAATCTTTGTGTTGCTAAATCGCGGCTTCCGGTATACGTGAGAGCAGCATCCTTAAAGGGCAAAGAAACTACATAACGGCCGTGGTCTGTCCGCGTATAAGTTTCTTTGAAAATAATTTCAGCTTCCTTCTCTGGTACTGAAAGGATTTCGACGTCGGGAAATGATTCGACCTCTCAAAAGTTGGAAACAATTTTTTCCAGGGAGGGTACTTGGTTTGTAGAGCAAAGTAAGGCAGCAACGTGCGGAGTGCTTGACGCGGGAATTAATCCCATTAAAATATATCAGAAAACAGTATTCATGCCTATGGGTGTATGGTGTTCAACAGGTACACGATCATTCATTAGAATTTGTGAAAATACATCGGCCTCTAGTAATAAATCTATAGGACCTGGTTTCGAAAACTGTGGGTTGGCTAACTGAATGTTATGTAATGGCGGTAACTGGTTGACGTTGACGCAAGTAGTAGGCAGGTTTTTACAAATCTTAGGTAGGACTATTGCGTCAATGTTAAAAATGATTCATTTTGTTCACTGGTTTAATAAAGACAGAAACAGCGCTGTGAATAGCCATGGTCTGCATAGAGTCAAGCCCGTTAAGGGTAAGAGATAACGGGATAGGTTTTAAACCTAAGCGCTTAACACATTGTTGAGTAATAAATGAAGTCATACTACCGGTATCCAACAAGCTGCGAAACTTTTGAAAATTACCGAAACGATCACGAACTTCAATTTGCGCAGAAGACAATAAAACCACCCTTTTTTGGGAATTCGTGTTAAATAATAGAACATTAGAAGTATTGGTAGCAGAGGAGAAACGACTTAGTGGTGGAAATTCGCAGGTACTCAAAGCGGGGCGAACAGATGGCTTACAAATATCTTGTTCGGCGTTATCAGACTCTAGTAGAAACACTACTTTTTGAAAGCGATTCTAATGGGGGGTTAAAGTGTAACAAGGTATGATGCCGCTGGCGACAAGCAAGTCATAATCGATTTACACTTGGAAAAAGTATGCGAACTGCTTAGACAGTTAATGCAGTTTGCGTTCTTTTACAAAATTATAGCAGTCGTTAGGGGTTAATTCTAAAAGGCAAGGCATATATATATATATATATATATATATATATATATATATATATATATATATACCAACACGATTGGTAGTGCGGACTAACATTGAAACACTGGGACGTGAACCTGGTCGGCTCTGCGCGTGAACAATTTTGTTCATGTCTGATTTGTGATTTAAAGATAAGTTGCTCAGAGATTTACATGTTTTATCTAGAAATGTAATGATTTCAGTATAAGTAGAAATGGTGGCGGGATCCTGCTTCAACTCAAGACCTCGAGCTGTGTGTACGTCCAGTCGATTTAAAAGCATCTGAGCTAAAATAAAGCTCCACTCTTCAACCGGGAGATCAAACTTTTTTAAGGCTTCCAAATTATCGGTAAAAACTTCGATTAATTTTTATAAACCAGAGGCTTATTAGAGTGCAGTTTGGGAAAATTGTCAAAATTTGCCCAATACGTACTCGAAATTTGGCGGATATTTTCAAATTTACTGCGCAGTTTATTGTAGCCGAGTGTATAATGACTTTCAGTTAAATGAAAATTTTGAATGGCGAGTAAAGCCGGACCTTGAACATGTGATTTTAAATACGTGAAACTGTCTATTGGTGACAATTCAGGGTTAGTATGTATGAGGGAGTAATATAAATTAATGAAACCTCCGAACATGGAAAAATCGTCTCCAAAGGAGGGAACCTGCAACGAAAGTAAATTTATTTTTGATTTTGGGTGAGCTGCATAAAGAACAGCGCTAAGTTCTGGCGGTTTAGATTCAAAAAGTTTCATTTTGATTGACTTGATTAAATAAAAGGAACGATCAAACGCTTTTCTGATTTTATCTTCAACCTCAAATAAATCTTCCGCGTTTTCATCCGTGGCGATCAAGCAGATAATATTATTGGGACTTTGATAGAAGGCTTCTTCTAATTTAATCATATGCTCAAGGTGTGATTTAAATAAATTATGATATTCGGCATTAGAAACGGCCGATTGCGCGATTTCTTGTATCTCTTGTAAACTTTGAATCTGCGTGTATCGTGAAAATTTCATTTTTTTAAGTTTCTCTGCCATTTTAAATAATAACTAAAGCACAAATTTTCTTAAGAATTTTATAGAAAATTAGTACTGAAAAATGCTTTTAAGCTTTATCAATTTAGGCATAAATTAAATAATCGTAGGTAAATGTAAATAGATGTAAATACTAACAAAGTAATGAACTTTGTATCAAACACGATAAATAATGGGAATGAATGCAATACAAGTATTATAACATTTGTATCATCAAGACAATATGTTTGATAACACAAACTTGACCTCAGGTAAATGATTAAAAATTATGGTTTAAATTGTAGTACTAATATCTGCTACTGGTAATATCCGGCTCGGCAAGAAACAAAATTTGAATGTTGAGTACATAAATGGATACTCAGGAGAGAAAAGAGAGAAAAAGAGAGTATAACCAAACAGATATTAAACAAATGCGGCCTTTAATATTCTTACCTGATGTTCAGTTAGAGCGGTGAAGATTCTTGGATTCAGAACACTTATTATTACACTCGAAAAATAATATAAAGCGGTGAGGTAGTCCTATACGGGGACTGACCTCCAAAACAGAAACTTATTGTCCAAGCGGTGAGAATAGACTGTGTTAGGCCGCGCAGTCACCAAAACATATGGCAAACAAAATAGAACATTGAAGGTGAAAACGCGACCGGGTTTATCAAATTTAAATAAAAGAGCAGATATCATTAACAAATAAACTTAAATTTTATAGTAATAATATAAAGAAACTAAATGAATATATACAGGGTTGGACGGAACACAGCCAATGTATGCCTGAGTGTATGCAATAGTACGTGCGTAGGTGAGGATGCGGAGCGTGTTTGCGTGCGTACATAGCCGACGGCGTGCATGCGTATGTTCATGCATGCCAGTATACGTATCACGAGCGTGTACTCGAATAGGCGTGCACGCATTATACGTGTACGAATGGTGTATTCGTGAATTTGTGCATTGCACGCGTCAATACGAACTTGTAGCAACGTGCGCACTCTTGCATGTTTACTTGCGTGAATATATTTGTACGTGCTTACGAGTATGTATGCGGTTTGCTTGTATACGTGCGAAACTGCGTACGTAGGTGCGTCATCGCCTGAGTGCTCGCATATATGCATTTGATCATCAGTGAGCACTTGGATGTACGTGCCTGATTGCATTGGTGAAACGTAATTAAAATAGTAAAGCTTTTCTCTCTAACTGGTTAGTCATAAGGCTGTAAAGCCCTTCTTTACTATATTCGCGGTCTAGTCTGGGAATTACCCCAAGGGTGAGCAATGAGTTTGGGCGTGGGTATATGGTGGGCTCGACTACAAACGGGAACAAAAAAAATAAATGGACGCCACTGCATCTATATAGGCCACAAGCAAAACTAAAGTATCCTACAGGAAGACGCAGAAACCTATAGGATATTATGATTATCAAAAAACTTACAAACCTCAATATACAATACCTCTGAAACCTCTGCTCTAGCTTCCGCGATGTCGAACCTGCAAGAAGATGTCACACAGAAAAATAAAATATAAGACACCGTTTGTGCCTTACAACAACAAAATATTTCGATCTTTATAGATCGATTAGCCTGAATTCAAAACTTTAATAACACCTTACCTATGAGAAAATACTCTACTGGAAATTACTTATTTCGTTTCTATTACCTGGTACTGTATCAACTTTTTCCACATTCAAAATTTTGCTGATCTAATTTGATCAATGTTAAGTTCAATAAGTGAAATAAAAAGACAACGGTATCAATTCAAAGTTTAATCAAAAATGATTCTCTTTTGTTGCAAAAATTACTTGTAAATAAATTTCATTTATCAATATATAAGCTTTAAAACTTTCTTAGAGTGTTCTTCTATAATCAAAATAATCAACATTAAATAAGTTACAGAAGTTTCTGAATATACTTCTCTACATAGAGAGGTATTAGCATTATTAGTTATTTAATACAGTTTAGTTTCTTAAACATCCATAAAACAGATCTGTTCTGGCTTACAAGATTTTTATCTAAGGAACTTGTTACATAAACAGTTCATATGGTTTAAGCATGAAAATAATACAAGTCAGATCAACATATGTCAAAAGCAGCTTAGTTATTCTACTAATTACAACAAATTGCTAGAAAACACCTTTCATCCAAAGGTGGACTTTATACATATTTTTATCACCTGACATGTGCATCACAAAAGCACTTTGAATAACAACTTTTAAAGCATCTAAAGATTAAAAAAAATTTCTCTTATAAAGCAATCTAGTTCCGAATGAAAAATATTTGACTTATTAAATTTTAGGTTATACTTCCAAACTAAATTTTACGTGGTATATAAGCATAAACACTTTTAGCAAACAAACTTGAAATTTATGTTATATAACGAAGGTTTCCATGATTTAATAAAGAGTAAATTAGAGCCTTAACCTTAATTAGCACACGAAATTGATTTTCAGCAAAAGATTTACAAGTACCTGGTAGATTTAGTTCTACAGCTGCGATGTTGACGAACGTAATAGATGAACTCGGCCGCATCGCTTTCCATCTGTTTGATATTCCGAAAGATACAAAACATGCTTGCATTAACCATAATTCCTCGGACGCTTTAAAACAACTAATTTCACAATACTCGACCAAAATCTAATTCCATTGTTTAGCGTGTTCCTCAAATTTTGCTAAAGGGATTGAATCAAGTATTAGTATTAAACACGGCTAATTAATTACACGGTGCTTACCACTAATGGATTTCTCACCACGTGTTGTAGCCGTTGCTTTGAGTTGACTGGGCGGCTTACACGAGAGCTCTCCGTGAAGCCTCCACGCGACAACCAAGCAGCCCTACCATTCTTCTAGAGCTATCCTTAGCTCCCACTTACAAGCGGAATTCACCATGTTCGGAAGTGAAGTCTACGTACCCGTGGTTGCTTGCAAGATGGCCGTATTCTCTATTTGCCAACGCTCTTAACCCTCGCGTCATTTTCGCGCAGGCGTTATGTTTAACAAATGTTCTAGTGGACGCCAGAACGCCTGTAATTTATGTAACTCAAGTTACGCCCAAGGTATCCACGACATCGAAAGTATAGGAGTCTCTGTTAAATACTCCTTATAGGTAAAAATAACATAAACGGAAAAAGTTGTTCTTCTTTATAGTACATTAAATTAATTAATGATTACACGCTAAATGACAGATTCGCAAAATAATAACAGTTAGGACTGTTTTTTCTTTATAGATATGAAATGTAACCAAAATTTTGTTACATTGGTACATGTCAATGTTTGGGTTATTGTGTGTGCGTTTACATGTGAGCGTGCTCTGATGCGTTCCTGTGTGCAGAATTGCAGACATACGCAACAGTTTGTTTGTGGGCGTGTGTACGTTCAAATATTAGTGGAGGCACAGTCGTGCAGTCGCACGTGCTGCAGTGCGTTGTGCATGTCTGTGGGTGTTTAGAATTTGCGTATGTGCATAAGCCCTTGTATACACGCTAACAAACGAGAGTACGTTCGTGCTTGCATGGTACACGTGCGTACGTGTGTGTATGTATGCGTGAGCGTGAACTTTGTTCTAGTGTGTATATCAGAGCTTATAAACAAACTCGCGAATGGGCGGACTCACGTACTTATATGTTCATGTAGAATACGGGTGTTCTTGCGGACACAATTGCGCTGGCCTATATGCAAGTGCACGCGAACATGATTATGTGGATGTTTTCAGTCACTCATGCGTATGTACGTGTGTGCACGGTTGAGTCTATTCGTGAGTTTATTGGAATGTGTGTTTATACGCACTTGCGTGCTTACATGTGTACGTGGGACCTGACTTATGTGCATACTCCAGCGTATACGTGCGTGCAGGATAGTGTATTAGCCCTGGTGTACGTTCGTGTTTTTCAAACGTTTCTGCAATTGCATTGCATGCGTGTAACCGTCTGCGTATGCATGCGTGAATGCAATTGTGTATGCGTAGTTGAGTGCATTATATGCGAGTGCGTTGAGGTCACGTATACGTGCGCATGGTTGCATGTATATGCAAACGCAAATGCTATCGGTAATTCTGGTATGCCTGCTTACGCGCAAATACATGTTTGTGTTCGTGCGTGTGTGCATCCTTGTTATATACGTGCGTGAATTTGTTTGTACTTGTTTGTTTATGCAGCCGAGCAGAGTGACATGCATGAATGCTGATGTACATTGCTAGTTTACATACGTACCTGTGTGTATTTGCAAGAATACGATCGCCCGCAGGTCTTTTTACATGTTGACATACGTACGTGAATGCTTAAAATGTGTTGCTCGACTATGCATACGTGTATGATATAACGCGTCTATTCGTGATTGTTTATATGCGCTCGTAAGGTTTGCTTCCGTGCGTATAGCAAGAGCATACGTACGTGCGTGAGGTTCATACATGAGCCTGCAAGTAAGTAGGTGCGCGTGTTCTACGTGCGCGTACGCAATTGTGCGACAAGGGTATCTCTCAACGCACGTATTCGGCTGCGTGTATGTGAGCTTGTAAATTTATCAGTGCGCACATGAGTGCATTTGTGTGCGTACGTGTCTTACGCAAATGTTCCAACATTTGCTTAGGCGTGAGTGCGTCCGTCCATTCGTATAAATGCATATTTGTGTGAGTGGTGAATGCTTGAGCTTGTAAAGGCATCTTTGTATGCGAACAAAAGTGCTGGTATGAGTATGCGTGAAGGAACGTGCTACGTGCATACCGTAGCCTAAAAAAACCTAAAAAAAAAGAATGACTGTCCGGGCTCAGCCAGTGAGTGGGCGGGGTTTTAGAAATACCCAAACAAAGGAACGGAGGACCTGAAATAAAAATAAACCAAACACACTCGCACTCATTCAATAAATTAACCACCGACATCCAGAAAACCTTATAATTAACATCAAAGCAAAATACAAAATGTACATACAGGAGTACATTAGTACTCCGAACACAGTACAAACAAAGCTAAAGGCTTACATGGCGAGCTGTCGTTTTTAGGGCCCTAACCACTAAATTAACTAACCAATCAAAGCAAAATGAAAGTTTCCTCGCTAAAAACAACAGCTCTAAAGCATTATCGTAAGCATAAAAAAATCTAATACATAAAATATCAGAACACGGTAGTTTACATTTATTATTACTAAAATTTGGTATTTCAAGAAGAGTCGGTCTTAATAATAATTTAATCCGCACGCAAAGAGGAGAAAGCGAAATAGTCAAATTCCAAAAATGTGTATTTAAATTTGGTTGTGGTAAAACTGGGGTTTACCACAATTTTAACTCCCAAATAATTTTAGTCACATAGTTGTTGAAACGAGACAAAAACAGGTAGTAAAGGAAATGTGTATACGACCTTAGGGATTCACTTGTCTTCTAACGAACAGGGGCGGCAGTCCTACAGGGGGCCCCATACATCACGTACATAGTGTTAGCACGTAGCAGTACACCCACAACCGTACATAGTAGCAGTAGGACCAAAGAAAATTCTACACTTCTAGCCGCCGGGAAATCTCACATTCCAGAATAACCAAACCATATCAAATAAACTTGAGATAACAACCAGAAAATAATTTTTAAGACAGCATTATCGTATACAACAGAACGCATTTCAAATACACCAGTTTGCTGTATATCTCGTGTATCTCTCCACAGGTTGTTCCGAGCGTTGCTATCCAACCTTGCGTTGTAGCGCAGAGCTTCGTCTATCGACGTAATATAGGGAATAATCACAAATAGCAGGCGACCTTGCCCTAACGAAGCGTAGTCTTTAAACACCCAAACGCAAATAGAATATTTTATTGCCAATTAGCGAAATATTTGAACAGGATTTTAATTAAACGGAATTTATCTAGATGAACAACTAAATTTGGAACGAAATCATTATTCGTATTATTTTTAAATAGGTGAAAATTTTTAGAACGCGGTTTTGATCAAAACTGACTTTATATATTAGGAACGAATATAGTTTGGCTGATTTTTATTAGAATTCAACGTAACAAATTACCCCCCCCCAGCAAAATCAACAGGTTGGGGCCGGAAGACCAAAGCTAGGAAGGGGGCAGCATCGCACTTAAAAAAACAAAAGGAAATTTGCTTAGGAAGGAAAAAAAAATAAAAAAACCCACAAAACAAACATCCGGCTCGAGAGACCAGCATACATCAAGAGAAAGAATAACGCAAATAAAAAGAATTCGTTTAACAAACTAAAAGAAGATTCGTTTACGAAAGCAACGAAAGAAAACAAACGACACTCCCAAAATAAATAGAGAATCCTCGTCAGGTTCTAAGGACCAAGGATGAAAGCATCAAAGAAAGGAGAAAGAAGAAAGAAAGAAAAAAGGAAGACGGGTAATAAGCCATCGACGAGGACTAAGATGGAAGGGCATCAGTACTGCGGAGTCGTCAACGGACGGATGTATCTCGGAGAGAAACATTAAAGTTTTCAAACTCAAGAAGGTTGGTTTTTTGCAGAAAACCAAAAAGGAAGAAACGAAAAGCGAAAATGAAAACGAGCAGTGCCAGCCAAAACATGACACAAGAGTCAAGCCTCGAGTATACCAAGGAACAACAACGGAGAAAGAGAGGAAGAGAGAGGAAGAGCGCTGGTAAAGGAAACGATGTACTACAAACTGTGGTAACAGAAGTCTGTAAACGAACAATCACGAAAAGAATTGCTTCAAAGACCGAAAGTCGACAAAGTCGCAGTTTTCAAAGGACGAAAGAGCCTTTGAAGCCTACCACAGGAGTGGATGGACGGAAAATAATTAGAATAAGAACCGACAGCACAAGCCAAAAAAACAAGAACCCTAAGAATAACACCAACGAAAACAAAATCGAATTCCAGTGTCGTTATGTATGTGTAGGTATGTGTATGTGGGTATGGGTGTGTATGTATAGAGTGGGTGTGTGTAGATGTTGTGTATGACCGCTGTAGTCGACTCTTACGACAGGCAGGTCGTACCATGGGACTATTCTATTCCTGGTCCCACACGGGGTCCAAGGAGGAAAACGAAAGAAAAGGAAAACCCAGCAAAGCAGGGGAGTAAGTAAAGAAATCGGGGAAAATTCGAAAAGCGAAGTCCAAGAGGAGCAGAACCCACATAAGAAACTGGAGCGCAAGGACTAGGTATTGAGTTTACGACGTTTTCGCCGCCACAAGGAAAACAGAGCGAAATCGGGGACATTAGGATTGTCAGGATGGGCAGGTTTTAGGTCCTTGACATGCCAAATGGATTTGTGACCGGACGGGTCGGAGAGTTCATAGGTTCAGGGAGAAATGTTCTTAGAAATGGGAAAAGGACCAATAAACCTAGGAGCAAGTTTGGCGTTAAAATAACGTAAAGCGTCGGACAGAGCGAAATTGCGGCGCCAAATGGAGTCGCCTAACTGATAAGAGACAGGACGACGGCGGAGAATATAGCGGCTGTGAATTTTTTTATAACTGGCAGAAAGTTTTTTGAGAATGTGGGAACGAATATTTTTAAAGTGGTCGGGATCTGGGGAAGGATGTTCGGGATAAGGAATATACATATCGTTTATTTCGGACAACTGCCCGAAATAGTCGCCGGAAAGGATATGCTCACGACCAAATAGAGCGAAGAACGGAGTGCAGCCTATGATTTCGTGTTTGGAGGTGCGGATGGCACAAGAAATTTTTGGGAGGTTTACATCCCAATGACGTTGGTCGTCGCGTACATAGGAAGCAAGCATGGTCTTTAGGAAGCGGTTAACACGTTCAGCAGGATTGGCTTGGGGTTGGTAACGGGCAGTGAAAAGGATCTTGCAGTGATAACGGGCACACAAGGAAGCAAGCTGATGGCTACGGAATTGGACACCGTTATCTGTGACCAGATATTGAGGGACGCCAAAAGTAAGGAAAACGTGATCTTCGAGAATTTTGGTGACGGATTGTGCAGTGGATGTACGTAAAGGAAAGAAAAGAGGAAACTTAGTAAAATAATCTGCCACTACAAGGATATAAAAGTGACCACGAGTGGAGGAAGAGGACCTACTATATCACAGGAAAGTACTTGCCAGGGATAGCCTGGTTTGGCCCTAGGAGCGAATAGGCCAGGAGGAGGTAACTGTTCAACTTTGTGAGCAGCACAAGTCGGACAACGTCGGATATAACGAGCGACGTCAGCTCTAAGACAGGGCAGTAATATTTTTGGAGAAGACGAGCCGCAGTTTTGGTCACGCCACAATGACCAGAAGTAGGAGGATTGTGATGGAGGATATTAGATTTTTACGCTGTTCAGAAGGTACGACGATTTTCCAATCGTCAGCGAGAGAAGTTTTGTGACGAAGAAAAAGGATATTGTGCACTACGGACCAGGAGGGATAACGTGTAGCGGAGTCAGAAACTTTTCGGAGCATGGCGTTGTACCAGGGATCAGGAGTAGGAAGGGTGACTTCAAGAGAGGTGACTGCAGAAATAGAAACTAGTTCAAGGATCGGAACAGAACGAGAGAGGGCATCAGGTACAACATAATCTTTGCCCTTACGATGAATAATGACCAAGTCATACTGTTGGAGACGAAGGGACCAACAGGCTAAACGACCGGAAGGACTTTGGAGGTTATTGAGCCAAAGGAGGGAATGATGATCAGTGATAACGGAAAAATGGGAACCCTCAACGTAAGGACGAAACTTCTCAATCGCCCACATCACCGCCAGACACTCCTTCTCAGTAACTGAGTAGTTGCGCTCAGGCTTGGTGAGTGACCGACTGATATAGCTTACGACCTTGTAGCCGTCGGGATGGGATTGGCTAAGGACGGCACCCAAACCAAAGTGAGAGGCGTCAGTTTGGATGGTGAAGGGTAAGGTAAAGTCAGGACAGGAAAGAATGGGGGCAAAAACTAGGTGTTGTTTAAGGGAAAGTTAGGCGGATTGACAATCGAAGTTCAAAGCAAAAGGGGTTTTTTTGCGGGTCAGGTTTGAGAGCGGAGCGGTAAGGGTGGCAAAATTCGGGATGAAACGACGGTACCAACTGGCCATGCCAATCAGTTGACTGACTGCGGTAACGGAGGAGGGCGGAGGGATCTTAAGGATGGCAGAAACTTTGTCGGGATCAACAAGAAGCCCATCTCGGTTAAAGATATAACCCAGATAGTGGAGTTCGGGAAGGCAGAAATGACATTTATCTTGACGGAGGGTAAGGCCAGCATGTAAGAGACGAGAAAGAACTAGGTCAAGGATTTGGAGATGTTCTTCGAAGGAAGGAGTAGCAATTATTATGTCATCGAGGTAGGCGAAGCAGAATGGTTCCAGGTCAGAACCGATGACCTGATCGATAAGGCGTTGGAAGGTGGCAGGAGAATTGTGGAGGCCGAAGGGCATGCGACAAAATTGAAATAAACCTCGATGAGGGACGGTGAAGGCAGTGATGGGATTGGATTCCGGGGACAGAGGGATTTGCCAATATGCGGAACGGATATTCAGTGAGGAAAGATAACGAGCATCCCAGAGTCGGTCAAGAATGGTAGAAATGTAGGGAAGAGGATAGGCGTCTTTTTGGGTGACTTGGTTGACCTTCCGGAAATCAATACAGAACCGATAGGAATCGCTTCTCTTCTTAACCAGAACAATGGGACTAGCCCAGGGACTAGTAGAAGGTTCGACGACCCCTAAACGGGGCATCTCATCGAGTTCCGCATGGGCAACCTTAAGGAGTGGAGGGGAAAGGGGGTAATAACGTTGTTTGATGGGCTCGGCTGACGTGCGGATGTGGTATTGTACTAAGGAAGTACAGCTGAGACCAGGAGGTTGTTTGGAGAAGGAGGAAGTGATTAGAAAGTCGAGTCGCAGTTGTTGTTCGGGACTAAGTTCGAAAATAATATGGGTAGGAGCGGAAGTAGTGATGGCCAACGAGGAAGGAGGAGCAAAAGTCCAATGACCATCCAGAAAACTGGGTACACACTGCACAGACTGCCAGAAATCTATGCCGAGTTTGAGTGGGTGAGAGACGTCGGGAATAACTAGTATATCAAGAGTAGTAACGGATTCCGAGAGAGTGATGGGAAGGGAGACGAAACCTAGGATGTGACATTTTGAGTTGTCGGCCAGGCTGCAGAAAGACGAAGAATACGGATGAAGAGGAAGATTCAAGGAACGTAATCGGTGCCAACCAGGAACACCAAAGATTGTACGAGTGGCTCCTGAGTCCAGTAACCCAGTAAAAGAAATCCCAAAAATTTGAACAGATTAGTATGGGCGCCGGTCGCCCCGGACACTAGTGCACATGTAGTTTAAGATGGATCGAAAGTGGTCTTCGAGACCAGAAAAGGGGATATCCGAGGACAGAGAAAGGATTGGGTCTTCGCCTCGGCCCAAAAACCCTATCGTCGGTTTACCGACGCCGTACATGTTGGACAGTTAGGTCGGGTAACTCCTTTTTTACCACAACCATAACAATGTCGGACTTGCGGACTAGGAAAACGAGTAGAAATATGTCTAGTTTGGTCACAATTGAAACAGGTAACCGCACGAACGGGATTAGCCGTTGGAACAGGAACAGCTGATATGGCAACAGAAACATTTTGTCGAATTGGAGGTGTCGGATGGGCCTTGACAGGTCGAGCAGGAGGACGGAGTATATCCGTAGGAAGCGAAACGGGGGCGAAGGCGAAATCTGGCTCTACGTACGAGTTTTTATCCTGGCTAGGGGGTACATAGTTCTCTACACAAAACTTTTGACGTTCTAGTTGTAAGCACTCGGTTTCCAACTCTTGTAGAGATCGAACCGGAGGCAACCGGGTTAGATAGAAGGGTGACAAATTTCGGGAAACAACATCTAATTGCACATCATTCGGTATATTTCCATGACGACGGAACATGGCAGTCATACACGCTAGGTACTCGACAATACCTTCCGTGGAGTCTTGGGTTCGGGTTAAAATATCTTGAAACAATCGCCGCTTATAATCTGGGGGGTTAGAAATGTTGGATTAGTAAATCGGACAGCAATTTCCAATCGGAGAACCTATGCCGGTTACCGCGATATCAAAGTAAGGCTTTATCGTCAAATAAATCCGCTGTAGATTCGAATAACTGCAGTTCGGACATACGCCGCGCTCGTCGAAGTTCTTCCACCCGTTCTAAGAAATTATGCACCGTCAGGGTGTTTGGAACGCCTGAAAATTTCAGATTCCATTTTGACACCGGGTGGCATTGGTGGAAAGCGGACCAAGGAATAGCGGCTGATGATCTAGGTAGGGTAGCCGAGGCGGATTCCTGTTCAGGTTCCGAGTCCGAGTCGGACGTAAGCAACGGAGGTTCATCTGGTTCGACACTAGTGGTGGGTGTCGGGCTAGAAGCGGCTATCGGAGTTTCGGATAACGTAACGGTATGACGAAACTTTTTTATCTTCGTATCGAAAGCACCGCGGAGGTTAGCTAAGGTGAGCAGTAGCTGATTATGGGATTGACGCTGCTCCGGCATTGGAGACATTTTCGAACAGCGTCGTTTGGTATACACCCATAGGGAGCTAATGCATTTAAACGCAGGGGAGGATTTATCCCCACAAAATGTTACTAGAGCTTGTTTGAGTTCTTGGACAGCAGCCGTAACTGCTACAAGTTCGGAATTGAAATCAGTTCCGACGGGAACAGGACGAAATCCCGGTACGCACTCTGTACGGACCGGCGTAATTCATCAACATTATCCTCTGGATCAAATCTTCGGGATTCCAATTCATGTTGTAACTCGGTTTTCCGCAACCGGTTTACATGAATGCGCCATGATATACTACGAAAAGAAGGAAACAACCAACTAAAGTAATTCAACGTCCTACCAACAACAGGACGATTCGGTGACCTATAGTACAGTTTAGAATTCACAATGTCGAAAGGACGCGCGGTAGAATACAAATAGGAAGAAAACCAACTCTCGGAATGACGGGGAGAACGAAATGTATAGCAAGGAACGTGAAAACAAAAGAAAATGGGCGCCAGCGTATTCAGCGGGCTAGGATTATCGGCGAACACACAATTCCGATAATCTGAACAAAACGCAAAAAAAATTACGAATGATCTTGAGCGATCAAGAACGAAAACCAAACTAAAATCTAAACAGATCAAACCCGCACCCGAAAACAAAGAAAACTAAACATCAGTGCGGACGTAAAGGTAGAAACAAAGAAGTAGCATCAGGCAGTAAGAAAATAGATCGGGCCAGACATTAAGCAACATAAAATCGGGGTCAGAATTTACCCTCAACAAGGTCGAAGCCAAATTTAAATTAACCAAGAAAATCGGAGTAACGTTACACGAAACAGAATCGGAGTACAAAATTTAAACCTAAACAAAGTCAAAGCCAAATTTAAAGCCATCAAGGAGATCGCAGCCCCACGTCAGGGCGTCAGAAATTATGCTACGTGCATAGCCGTAGCCTAAAAAAACCTAAAAAAAAGACTGTCCGGGCTCAGCCAGTGAGTGGGCGGGGTTTTAGAAATACCTAAACAAAATAACGGAGGACCTGAAATATAAATAAACCAAACACACTCGCACTCATTCAATAAATTAACCACCGACATCCAGAAAACCTTATAATTAACATCAAAGCAAAATACAAAATGTACATACAGGAGTACATTAGTACTCCGAACACAGTACAAACAAACCTAAAGACTTACATGGCAAGCTGTCGTTTTTATGGCCCTAACCACTAAATTAATTAACCAACCAAAGCAAAAAGAAAGTTTCCTTGCTAAAAACAACAGCTCTAAAGCATTATCGTAAGCATAAAAAATCTAATACATAAAATATCAGAACACAGTAGTTTACATTTATTATTACTAAAATTTGGTATTTCAAGAAAAGTCGGTCTAAATAATAATTTAATCCGCACGCAAAGAGGAGAAAGCGAAATAGTTTATCAAATTCCAAAAATTTGTATTTAAATTTGGTTGTGGTAAAACTGGGGTTTACCACAATTTTAACTCGCAAATAATTTTAGTCACATAGTTGTTGAAACGAGACAAAAACAGGTAGTAAAGGAAATGTGTATACGACCTTAGGGATCCACTTGTCTTCTAACGAACAGGGGCGGCAGTCCCACAGGGGGCCCATACATTACGTACATAGTGTTAGCACGTAGCAGTACACCCACAACCGTACATAGTAGCAGTAGGACCGAAGAAAATTCTACACTTCTAGCCGCCGGGAAATCTCACATTCCAGAATAACCAAACCATATCAAATAAACTTGCGATAACAACCAGAAAATAATTTTTAAGACAGCATTATCGTATACAACAGAACGCATTTCGAATACACCAGTTTGCTGTATATCTCGTGTATCTCTCCACAGGTTGTTCCGAGCGTTGCTATCCAACCTTGCGTTGTAGCGCAGAGTTTCGTCTATCGACGTAATATAGGAAATAACCACAAATAACTGGCGACCTTGCCCTAACGAAGCGTAGTCTTTAAACACCCAAACGCAAATAGAATATTTTATTGCAATTTTATTGCCAATTAGCGAAATATTTGAACAGGATTTTAATTAAACGGAATTTATCTAGATGAACAACTAAATTTGGAACGAAATCATTTTTCGTTTTATTTTTAAATAGGTGAAAATTTTTAGAACGCGGTTTTGATCAAAACTGACTTTATATATTAGGAACGAAAATAGCTTGGCTGATTTTTATTAGAATTCAACGAAACAAACGCATACGTGCATTTGAACGTACCTGCACGTTTGTGTGTATGTGTGCGTGCATCTTGCCATATTTGCGTGAGTACGTTCATGCGTGCCGCAGCATACATGAAAACGCGTTAGACACATATGTACAGGTACACGTTAATGCATGTGTTTGTGCAGATGTTTTCGTGTGCAAGGCGTTGTACTTAGCTGGCATATGAGTAAATAAGTACGTGCGAAGGTGCGTGTAATAGTGCAACCATGCATGTCTGCGATGTTGTGCATGTTAGAGTGGATGCTTTCATGCTCGCGCGTGTACGTGCTGTACGCGTGCTTGTTTAGGACGTGCTGCCTGGCTACGGCACTGCGTTTGTACTTGCAAGCATGCGTTTGTCTCCACGCTCTCGTTATTGAGTACACGCATGCAAAATGCGTACGTGTTTTTATGTGATTATGTGCATTTCCACGTGTGGCCTTACACACAGGCTTGCATAACGTCAACGTTCTTGCACGCCTGAGTGCACATCTGTGAATGTCTTTGTACATGCGTATTTTCATATATGAAGTTTGTTTTGAACATGCGTGCGCTTGTTTGGACTTACGGATGTGTGCGTGTCCGTAGGCGATTTTTGTTCGTGTATGCATTGTTACATGCATGCACGCGAGCGAAAAATCGTGCGCATTTGTATGTCCCGCGAGTGTACTTGTGTATGTGAATTTGTACGTGTGCGTATATATGTGTGCGTGCGTCTTTATTTGACTTATATGCTTAGAGGTGGTAATAGTATGTTACATTTTACAATTTCAAGAATGGGGCATAGCGCATTATATAAAGTGTGTGTTCGTAATTGGCGAATATATCAAAATTGAAGGTCACACCAGGGATGCAACTAGTGATTGGTAAAAGTATTGTATTTGTGTATGTATTGAATTGGGAAGGGTAGCTTCTGTCACACTCACTTACGACACAAAGTAGGCCCGTTGTACTGCTTTCCTTGCACCAGCTTGGTCCTTCCTCGCTCAGCCAGCCGACTTTACAGGTGAACTTCAGGATGTCGGACCAGGGAGTGCCGTTGATTTTTACTGGGACAGGCCAGAAATCCCTAAGTGTGGATCCCCCGAGTCTGGAGAGTGTCAAACAGATGCACAAGATGTACGCAGTCGTCTCCCTTTTGTTAACAACTGCGACAGATAAAGTCATCTGACAGACCTACCCTATGCAGGTGCTTTTTTAGTTTACAGTGACAAGAAGAAATACCTACTAATAGCTATGGTTTGTGTTGACAGGCGAATAAAGTAGTTTTCAATTTTTGTTAAGGGAGACTTGCTAAACATTTTTGCCTGTCGGCAGCCTGTTGTACAATCTGAACTGTCCTTATGGCGACGCTGGGTAGTTTGCCCTATCATGGTAAACAGTGACGATGGCAATATAGAAACGGACGGTTCAGGATCAACAGAACTCTGGGCCATGTACACCTGAATGTTCTTTAATCCAGACTAGCTCAAAAACGTTAATACTAGAAGCAGGCTCAAAAGTCCAAAAGCACTGGAGTACCACCTCAGAGAGGAGCTTCTGCTTGTTTAGGACCATTAGTGATTCCCTGCCGTCAGTCAAAATACGTACGGTTTTATTATAGATTCTATGTTCTAGAATAGTATTTGCAACATGCAGACTTCCGCTTGAAAGACAATAGTCAACGTATCCTGTGTAATGCTTTCGTGAGGTCAGTGTCATATAAAAAATGCCTGTTCCTGTGTCTTCGTTTGTTTTGTATTCGTGACGATGTATAGCTCGACTGGGGTAACGTCTTCAGTGCCAGACTCTGAAACATTTATTGAATATCATAACGAAAGCGATCGAATTCATCAGTCTACCCAAGAGTGCCATAGTACACATTGCCTTTTATAGGATCTCGTGGTGTCTGCTCCTGCAGCTCTTATTAATCCATAGACCCTTAAACCGCAACTTTAGTGCCATCTTCAGAGATATCTCCTCCATATACAGCTCCAGTGGACTGTGGCCAAGAATAGATTATAAGGTTGCAGTGGGTGTAGGTTACATTGTGCCAGTGATACTTCCTTTTGTTTATGAACAACAGGAGCCCCGTTTTGCTTGAGTTGATTGTCATGAAATTTTTCGCGCACCAACATTCGGTTAACTTTAGTGCTGTTTGCACCAGTGTGGCCATGCCGTCTGCATATCTTAGTGTTGAAACCCACCTCGTTAAAATGTTAGATAAAGCTGTTGATTACAAGACTTCATAATAGTGGAGATAAAACTCCGCCCTCAGGACAGCCTCTAGCTACCGTCATAATTATTGTGGTGTTTCCAACACCAACATGTACTCGTTAGCATCGAAAAACTGCATGATTAACTGCCAAAGAGGGTCTTTTGCCCCTTGCTTTCGCAGTGCTTTGTCAATGCTTGTGAAAGTGGTTTTGCTAAACACACCTTCCATGTCACGGCTTAGGGCTAACATGTTGTTTTCAATACGTTTCACCACGGCGTGAGGGCTGACTCCGTGGTTCTCCATGGTGTACAGGTATGTTGGTTTGAGCGAAGTGGAAAAGTCTGTATTATTCCCTCCCTCATATTGTTGTTGCACGATCTTTCCAAGGTCTTCCGAAGAAAAAATGTTAGAATAATTGGATGATATGATTTAGCCTGAGGGTAATCCTTCCGGTGTAATTTGGGAATGAAGACCACTGTTACCTCTTTCCAACTTCTGGGAATGTACCTGAACGCAATACTGCCCCTGAATAATTTTACAAGGAACGGAAGCAGTTCCTCCACACACCGCTGTAGCAGGGCAGGAAAGATGCCGTCCAGTCCAGTGAACTTATAGGGCTAGGGGTTGTGATGACCCATTTAACTTTCTCTTTGTCCACCACCCGATTCGAACTTCACACCTGGAGCCGAGAAAGTGAGGTACATCTCAGGTGTGGCGATGCACTTCCTTGTGAAGTGTGTGTCCACTTCTAGTTCTGTGCTTTTTGTCTCGTTGTTTGTGTACATATCATCTTAAAGTTTCAGACAGCATGAATAATAGCAGGCATCTTTGGATAAGATTCTGTTAATTCGAGAGATTTCTTTGGCTGACTGTACTGAATTATAAAAGGTTTTCCAAAATTCCTTCTGCTCTCTTCTGATTTCTGCTTTGTATAGTCTCAGGTGGCTTTTATAAACTTCTCAATCAACGATGTTTCTAGTATTTTTTGTCATATTGAACAGTTTTCCTGTGGCCTTTGAAGCTCATCGCACGTCCATGCGGTGGTCAAGCGAGCAGAAGTTGTCCCTACTGGGAGTGCCTGCTCAAATGATTCAGTTATGGAGGTTTGAAGAAAATCAGAATATCCTTGTAGCGCCTGTATTGATGTTGGGCTGCTATTGCTTTGAGGTGACAAAAGCCGTTCAGCCAGAGAGTCTACATACTCCGATCTGTTGGTCGCTTTAGGAATGCTGTATTATTTGCAAACACTTTCTGCTGCCTCTATCGTAACTTCAACAATCTTCGATGTGACAAGGTTGCTTTTGGCAATGCCTGCCAGTTCGAAATATGTTTAGAAATGCCTTTCGAAGTTAAGCTTAGGTCGATTACTATTTGACACTGCATTTGAGTTTTTAATGCTCCACCCAAAAGTACTAGATTTGCCAGGGAGAGAGGTTTTTTAGCTGGAAATTTTGAGTTTTGCTCAATTCTTGCTGTTCTAAGCAATGCGTAACAACACTCCCATATGGCTTACATTTTACCTATCATTCGAACGAGGGCGTATTTTTGTGAAAAATTCTCGCCTAACATTTTTGAAGCGTACCCTGTCGGGATTCGAATGCGGGACCTTGAACTCAGTAGCCACACGCATAGCAACTAAGTCACGGAACCGTCCTGATTACTGTTTGACAGCGAAATGTCATTAATGTGGGTTGGCTGCCTCAGGTTTGTAATTTTCAAGTTTTTACCCTAAATGTACTTAAGTAGTGCCTTACCATGAGGGTCAATTTAGGCGCTGTCCTAAACTGCGTGGTGTGCGTTAAAATTTTAACCAATAATGAGATGGTTTTGGTGACTTTCGCAGTAGTCGATAACTGCCGTCAATTCCATAGGAGGAGAGTCCGATTTCCATTGAAAAGTAGACTGAAACCAAAATTTTGTTAGTCATTGCTCCCATCTTGCAACTGATCTGAACGGATGTGTCACCACAGTCACTCAGTTCTGACAGGAAGAGGGCATTAATGTGTCTAAGTATGTAAACGCATGCCCTGGGCTTAAACTGGTTTCTAACAACAAAGATATTTTTGTTTGTGCTGTTCAGACCAGAGACCTCGAAATTTACCACCCAGTCTATATAACGGCAATTTCCTGATTTGTGACCCGGTGTCTGCATACAGTTCTTGCAACCGCCTGGCAGTTTTGTGAGTTTAGCTGGAGAATGTTTGGTCCAGCTATTGGGACTGTAGAGGACTAACCTTTAAATACTATTGGTTGCACTGGCGAGTAATGCTTTAATACATCCCTTCGTCAGATACTCCACTAGAAGAGGGCTGGAGTCTGCTATTTCTATCTGACTGTATTACGCTGTTGATGGTGAAAATGCAACCGCCTTCTGAAGTTGCTGCTGGAGCGAAGTACGCTGTTGGTGTTCAGAAGGAGTTGTTGCCAAGTAGTAGGTTGGACTGCCTGTATAACAGGTTGTGGTATCGGGATTCTTAAGTTCAGTGAGATGAGCTTTTATTGCAGCTTCCTCCATTACTTGCTAATAACTGTTTCGCCTCTTCCCCAACGCCAAACATTATCAGTCTCCCTTTAAGTTGGTATCTAATGGCGGTGTGGTAGGTGCACCGCCTGGAAGTATCAGTCAAGGAGTTTTACGCCCGCATGCGCCTTTGAACGACATCTATGTTTTTCGGAGGACCCAGAATCCACAGTACCGCCTTCAAGAGTCCGACTAGCAATTCCAACTGAACGACTGCAGGAGTTTCAGCCTCTCACGGTGGAGGGAGGTTACAAACCCCTTCGTTTGGCCATTTTATGGAGTGGTTGTCTTAGCACCCGATCCTATACGTACGAGTACGCCGACCACCTAAAATTTAGTGAAGTACTTTTGTCAAGAACGGAAACTGATGTATATCCAGCGCTTTTTTAATATTTAATTGCCAGATTTCAGCTTGATCCATGGCAATTTTACCCTAAGGGTTGTTTCTGTCGATCATGAATACTTGAAGGTGCTTAGCGGCTGCCCCCCCGTAAGGTATATTGAGCGGTATTACTCTTATATTCTCTTATCCACATTTTCTTGCACATCTCAGTACTAACTGCTACGTGTCTTTACGAGGAGATGATAGATTTGAAGGTGGAATGTTTTTGGCGTACAGCCGACTATACTGTGGGTTGGTTGACCACTGGGCCAGCCCTTTCCCTGACAACAGTCTGCGTCGCCAGACAAGCCTTGTTCCTTCTCTTTTGTTCGGCATCACTGATGTACTTTTTCCATGGGCGTTGTTATTGCTACTCGCAGGACTGGTTTTCTCACCAAATTGGGACTGCTGTGATACTGTTGCTGTTCTGATGAGACCTGCAATGTAACTTAAGGGGTGTCCAGGGACACACCCTCTGATTTTGAAACTACGTTAATGTTTGAATCTATAATAGAAAATGTCATTCATCTTCCTAGCTCTCCACCCACAACGGAGCCCAAGCTGGGATGCAAAAGACGACAACAAAAAGGAAGATATAGTTCAAAAAAGGTATGTAACGTACGAGTCTGCAAATCACTTCGTATTTCGAAATGGTACTTAACTTCTTTTGACACCATCACAAAATCATCGAGTTATTGTAGTACGTACGGCGGTAGATCAGCACCGAGAATACCATCCGTCCGGTGGTCATGCGATTGATCCCATATAGTTCACAACCTGGGACAATAAATGCCATTAAATTCTTTGATGACTTACTAACTGGTACTTGGTAATAAGCAAACTCCATGTCGACCAAACTTTATGAGCTTATCTAAACTAGTAATGGACGAGCATCTTTCACTATAATTAAATTAAGTTGACGATTATCTTTCCTAGAAACTAGGCACGTATGAGAAGACAGAAAACTTTTACCCTGTTCCACAACTTCATGCTTAAACTAACTATCAATTACTATCAGTTCAGTAGGCAAAACGGTAATCACGTTGCTTGATTGGCTTAGTATTCGAAAGTATTTGTATAACATGTTCAGTACTTGCTTTTCAACTTTTCAGCAATAAAGGTTTAAGGTGGAACACAGTCTTAATTTTGTATACTAATAGAATTGTTTGGGTTGCTGATCGGGTGGATAAAGTCAAACATTTTCCTTTAAATTAGCAATTATATTTGCGACTTTCCAAAAATCGATATCTAATACTAAACCGTCGACTATATGGAACAGTACATTCAACAAAGACGCATATTAATGTTAATCCCAATTTTAAAAATAACCCTATCCCAGTTGACCTGAAACGATTTGTTTTGCGCCACTATTTAACAATACTAAGAGCGATTGCCCAAAATGTTTACCTCTAAGTAAGGGCGCTAATCATCTTTACCATGTGATAGATCAAAATCTACAGGAATCTTATTTGGAAAGGTTTCATAACCAGAAACGCTGTTTTTGTTTCAATTGATAAATGTTGAAGACGACTTAGGGAGGAAAACCACTCGACCCATATACGAGTTTACACTACGGTTGCAATATAGACACGTACCTAACATTAAATGTTATTTACTAAATCTACAGTTTTTAGTGTGGCAACGGTCGATAACTCCGTTATTATAAAAACTACGTAAACCAAATTTGGAGACATATTAGGCATGCCTAAAGTGCACATTTTAAAAATATTTGGAAGCATACAGGGTGTTTCATAATTCCAGGGCATATTAAACTTATATTTTTTTAAATGGAACACCCTATATATTATTACATTTTTGAAAGGCCCATAAAAAGAGCTTTAATTTGATATGAAATTGTATCTGTCTATTCCTTTAAGTTTTTGAGATATTCAACTGTTTTTAGAAAAAATGACACCAATTGGATACAATGCCACTGCACTAATACACAACTTATGTTAATTTTCAAGATGCAGAAAATTTTACTATATACCATAGTATATTTGTAAATATCACTTTTTTGAAATTTCTTCCCAGTATACAGGGTGTGTCAGGTTTCGCAAAATGTATTTTTTAAATTTTTTTTTAAATGGCACTATACCAATTTTATTGCTACAATGGATAGTTCATTAAGTGTCCTTTCATTTTTGTTAAGCATTCCCTATACCTAAATCCATTACTTTCTGAGATATTTTTGATTTTCTTCAAATTTTATGAATGTTTTTAATTTACATAACTAAAAATAACTTACTATTGGAGAATATTATAAAACAATTAATACATTTTGATTAACAATCAACTACAGTTATCCAATAACAATTTTCACTAAAAATATAACAACCTACAATAATACGTTATCAACAGAATTCTGCCAGATCAACAATATGCATTTTATAGAAAATGTTCAAGCAGGAAATCAAGCAGGCTTTGAAAAAATAACTATTACATGTAAAGTGTCGTTTAGGTTTATTAATTGTAGTGTGTTGTCATTTAACAGGATATCTCTCTTGGTATATTCTTGATGCAAGTAGGAAATTTTTTAAACTTGCTCTCAATACCCAAATCATATTTATTTGTTCTTGCACTGTAAAATTCATTTTGAAAACTCCTTCAAAGATTACATTTAAAACAGAACTGATAATGTGTTAAATGACAACACACTACAATTAATAAACCTAAATGACATTTTGATTGTAATTGTTATTTTTCAAAGCCTGCCTGATTTCCTGTTTGAACATTTTCTATAAAATGCATATTGTTGATCTGACAGAATTCTGTTGATAGCGTATTATTGTAGGTTGTTATATCTTTAGTAAAAATTGTTATTGGATAAGTGTAGTTGGTTGTTAATCAAAATGTATTAATTGTTTTATAATATTCTCCAATAGTAAGTTATTTTCAGTTATGCAAATTAAAAACAATCTTAAAATTTGAAGAAAATCAAAAATATCTCAGAAAGTAATGGATTTAGGTATAGGGAAAGCTTAACAAAAATGAAAGGACACTTAATGAACTATCCATTGTAGCAATAAAATTGGTAGAGTGCCATTTAAAAAAAATTTAAAAATTGCATTTTGCGAAACCTGACACACCCTGTATACCGGGAAGAAATTTCAAAAAAGTGATATTTACAAATATACTATGGTATATGGTAAAATTTCTGCATCTTGAAAATTAACATGAGTTGTGTATTAGTGCAGTGGCAATGTATTCAATTGGTGTCATTTTTTCTAAAAACAGTTGAATATCTCAAAAACTTAAAGGAATAGACAGATACAATTTCATATTAAATTAAAGCTCTTTTTATGGGCTTTTCAAAATGTAATAATATATAGGGTGTTCCATTTAAAAAAATATAAGTTTAATATGCCCTGGAATTATGAAATACCCTGTATGCTTCCAAATATTTTTAAAACGTGCACTTTAGGCATGCCTAATATGCCTCCAAATTTGGTTTACATAGCTTTTATAATAAAGGAGTTATCGACCGTTGCCACACTAAAAACTCACCCTGTATATTGTACCGTTTCTGACACCAATAAATATACATCGATTTACATTTCTTTATTCAATCCAATACTATCCTAACTATTCATAATCTATTAACATGGCTATGGCCGTCAATAATTACTAACTTTATTTACCTCTCTAAATTCTTCTTCAACACGACAATTATTTTATTTGTCACTACTCCAACTGCATGTATTGATTCACTCTAAAGTTATTACTACGTCAATAAAACTTAGCGCTTTCCCCACAAACGATTGTATTAAAATAAAATAACAATAATCAGACATGTTTTGCCACAAAACTTGTAGCATCTTCAGTAATAACGTTTGTATAACATGACAAACCAAATGTGTTAAACAAGGTACTTAAATTATTATTAAACATTTACCAGCATGTTTTCTAACCTAACAAAACCAATTACAATAAATTTAAAGAGGTATATCATTTCATATGAAAACAATATTTTTAGTTTTTGAGTTGTTTAAAATCTAATATTATTGCTGTAAAAGATGATTATTAACAAATTAAATGAAAATGTAATTTCCTTACCATGTGGGGAAGAATATTAGTTATAAAATGTGAACAGATTAATTTTTCCCTACATGGTAAGTAGATTCCATTTCGAATGGACCTGCACCTTGCCGAAGTTCTAAATTACTAGAACAGGTGAAATGGCTTGCGTGTTCTAATGAGCTAAAGAGCCAAACTACAGGTCCAACCAAAGTAGTAGGGTCGTTAGTGAGGAACCAGACTAAGACAGGTCCCCGAAAGAGGGCAGCGGCTCTTTCGGTACTTAGATTGGCAGAGACCATAGGGGTCGGTATGGCAGTCTAAGACACACTACCGCGATGTGGAAGGCAACGGGAAACCACCACATTATCTCCCAAGTACACAGCGTACCTAAATTATAATAAAATGATGGCATTCTCTGGTGTAAAAGATTCCGGAGTTAAAATAGTCCCCATTCGGATCTCCGGGAGGGACTACTTCGGAGGATGCGATCAGAAAGTTAAACATAAGAGTCGGGAACATTCTGCGAGTCGGAGCGTGGAATGTTAGAAGTATGAAGCAAGTAGGTAAGCTAGAGAACCTAAAAATCGAAATGAATAGGTTATCACTAGACATAGTAGGGATCAGCGAAGTTCGGTGGCCAGAGGCGGGGATTTTTGGAGTGGAGACTTCAGGGTAATTCATAAGGAGCAGAGGATGGAAATTTGGGTGTGGGGATAGTTATGCGGAAACAGATAGGACACTGTGTGGAAAATTACTTACAAAAGAACGAAAGAGTACTCATGGTTAGATTAGAATCTAAACCGGTAAACACAGTAATAATACAAGTATACATGCCCACCTCTAGCTACAGTGACGAAGAGGTAGAAGCCATCTACAAAGATATCGAAGACATATTAAGATACGTAAAAGGACATGAAAATTTAATAATTACGGGGATTTTAATGCTGTGGTAGGAGAGGGAGGAAGGAGCGGTAGTAGGTTTATTTGGTTTAGGCACGAGAAACGACAGGGAAATAGGCTGGTAGAATTTTGCGACAAGAACAATTTAATCATCACAAACACATTATTTCAACATCATGCTAGAAGACAATATACGTGGAAGATTCCAGGAGATATAGGACGATATCAAATAGATTACATTCTTTTTAGGCAACGGTTTAGGAATCAAGTAAAAGACTGTAGAAGCTACCCAGAAGCAGATATAGATACTGACCACAACATCGTAATTATGAAGGCCGCACTTAAATTTAAAAATCTGAAAAAGAGGAACGGAAAAAGGCACTTGGACTTAGAGAAACTAAAAGACAAAGATATTCAAGTAAGATTCGAAAAAAAGTCAAATGAATTGCTGAATAATATCGCGAAAATATCTGAAACTAAGGAAGTAGAAACAGAATGGAATAACATTAAATCCAGCCTAGACATGGCGGCCAGAGATATTTTGGGGTATACACAAAAAGAAAATAAGAAACCATGGATAACAAAGGATATCGTGAATTTAATAGAAGAAAGACGAAAATACAAAAATAAATCAGACGAAACAGGAAAACAGAGATACAAAGCCATAAAATGGGAAATTATTCGAAAATGCAGGAAAGCTAAAGAACAATGGATTGATGAAAAGTGCAAAGAAGTACAAACTAAGATGGAAATAGGAAAGACAGACGAAGCATACAAATTAATTAGAATGAATTTTAGGGATATAAAACCGTATAGCAAAAATATAAGGGACGCACAAGGAAACGTCATTATAGAAAACGTAGAGAAAGTGAGTAGATGGCAAGAATATATAGGAATTTATATGCAGGAGAGGAACTAACTGCATTAGAACAGGAATCAGACATTGAAAATGATGACTTGGGATATCCTATACTTCGAGACGAGTTTGAATTAGCATTAAAGAGTCTGAAAAATGGTAATGCGCCGGGTACAGATAAGGTGCAAGCAGAAACTCTAAAAGCCGCTGGACAAGCAGTAACAGAACGTCTCTTCCAACTTGTAAGCTATATGTATGAGACAGGCGAGATACCCAAAGATTTCAAACGTAGCATCATAGTAACTATACCAAAAAAGAAAGGCGCGGATAGATGTGAAAATTTTCGAACAATAAGTTTGACAGCACACGTGTCAAAAATATTAACTAGAATTGTGCAAAGACGAATGGAAAAACGAGCTGAAGAAATACTAGGAGAAGACCAATTTGGGTTTAGGCGAAACAGGGGAACACGGGAGGCTATTTTAGCTCTGAGGGTGATAATGGAGAAAACAATAGAAAAGGGAAAAGCATGTATATAGGGTTTGTAGATCTGGAAAAGCATTCGACAATGTAAATTGGAAAAAATGTTTGAAATACTCAAAAGGATTGGAATGAGTTATAGGGATAGACGAATAGTACATAGCTTATACAAAGACCAAACAGCAGTAATAGAATTAGAGCAGGAACGTAGAGAAGTAAACATTAGGAAAGGGTGAGACAGGGATGTGCCCTATCCCCATTGATTTTTAACTTGTACATAGAAGAGGCAATGAATACTGTCAAATGCAGAAAGACATTTGGAATTACTATGCAGGGACAAAAAATTGATATGCTTAGATTTGCAGATGACATAGCGGTATTAGCATCTAGCAAGGAAGAGTTAGAAGCGGCTCTTAATGAAATGGAAACGGTTCTAACAGAGAGATACGGTATGAAAATTAACAAAACTAAAACTAAAGTTCTAGTTTGCAAAGGTGGGGAAAATAAATCAAAAACAAGAATACAAGTGTTTAACACGAACTTACAAGAGGTTAAGGATTTCTGCTACCTAGGAAGCCAAATAACGCAAGATGGGAAAAGCACAAAAGATATAAAACAAAGATTAGCACAAGGTCGTGCTACATTTAACAAGAAAGCAACTATTGTGCTCAAAGACCACAAACATAGAAACAAGGAAAAGATTGCTTAAAACATATGTGGAGCACAGCACTGTACGGCTGTGAAACCTGGACAGTAGGAGAAGCGGACAAGAAAAGGTAGAAGCCTTTGAAATGTGGTGTTACAGGCGTATGATGAAGATATCATGGACAGACAAAGTTAAGAACGAAGAGGTACTAAAAATGGTAGGGGAAGAAAGAAATATGTGGAAAACGGTAAAAAATAGGAGAGATGGGATGATAGGCCACATACTACAGCATGAGGGAATAGTGCGGAATATTTTAGAAGCAGAGATAGGAAAAAAGAGAAGAAGAGGCAGACCTAGATTAGACTACTGCACACAGATAGTAAAAGATGTAGGCTGTAGAGGTTTCAGGGAGATGTGTAGGCTAGCCCAGAATAGAAATCAATGGAGGTACGCATCCAACCAATTCCAAGATGGATAAACTAATTACGAAAAGATAACTGTGCGTAAACATGATGATTATTATAAGTAACTACAAGAATTGGTTGGGCAATATTCTCGAATAATGTTAAGTGTGTGAAAGGATTTACTACATTATTTCGGCAAATGTCTAAGTGTTGGGGGATCTTGGTAGCCACAGGTTGCTTAACCTCCTTCACTGAATCTCGGTAAAATAGGGTATAAAATTAGAAAACAATAGAAAGGGAACGAGCTGAATACACATACTCCCTGAAAAGAAGAAAAAAAAAAAAACCACCAAAAATGCAAAATCAAAGAAGCTGCCTATATAACCCTACATAAAAATAACTGCGTTGCAAACGAATCCGTGACTTTCAGTAAACAATGGATTCCATTACTAAAAGAAATAACAAATGAAAATCAAATGCCGACAATATCTAGGTAGCATTGCAAGTTTTTCTTGGGTTTTCCTTGCAATATTAACATGAAATACAGCCTACATACATGATTTCTATTTATACATAAAATAACTAATTACATAAAAATAAGCATATTAACAATCCTTGTAAAACAGCATTGGTATCTGACAAGTATAAATCCACAGTAAGGTTACCTCAAAACCATATACAATCTCCGTTGAACAGTATTGGTATCTGACAAGTGTAAACCCGCCATAGGGTCGCCTCAGATCCATATACAATCTTCATAGAACAACATTGGTATCTGACAAGTGTAAACCCGCAATAGGGTCGCCTTAGATCCATATACAATCTTCATAGAACAACATTGGTATCTGACAAGTGTAAACCCGCCATAGGGTCGCCTCAGTTCCATATACAATCTTCATAGAACAACATTGGTATCTGACAAGTGTAATTCCGCCATAGGGTCGCCTCAGCTCCATATACAATCTTCATAGAACAACAGTGGTATTTGACAAGTGTAAACCCGCCATAGAGTCGCCTCAGAACCATGTTAAAATCTACCAAAGAGGTAACTTAAATTATAATGAATTTTCCCCCTCAAAATAAATATAAAAAAACGACTACTTAAGCCTTTCAATAATGCAATCGCACACTTCTTTAATAACCATCCTCTCAATTGTATAAATAGAAACATGTTAAAAAATGTTGGCTGAAATGCAGACACAAAAACGGTAGCAGTCTTTTGAAATGCTCCAGATGTATGAGGACGATAGCATGGACAGACAAAGATAATAACAAATAAGTTACAGAAATAGTATGGGAACAAGGATATCTGGGGAAAAAGAGAAATATGTAGTAGGGCGGAATACGTTCTAAGGCATTTTTGGGGAATAGTATGTGATATATTACAAGCAGAGATAGGAAAAAAGGGGTAGATGTAGACTTAGATCAGACAGTTATAGATGCAAACTGTGCATATTTTAGGGAAATCTGTAGGTTAGTTCAGAATAGGGAACAATGATGGTACGCGTCTAACCAGTTCTAGGACTGAAGACCTAATGATGATGGTAAGTAGATTGATTACATTTTTATTTGATTTGTTAATAATCCTTTTTTATAGCAATAATATTAGATTTTAAACAGCTACTTAAAAACTAAAAATAATGTTTTCATATAAATTGATATATCCTTTTAATTTCTTTCTAATAGGTTTTGTTAGGTTAGAGAATATGCAAGTAAGTGTTTAATTATAATTTAAGTGACAATGGACTGACTTAAATACATCCGGGTTCTACAAGCTGTATCCATTTGCGGTTAGTAAGAAAGACTCTTTTAGTTATGTAGGCGTCCTTGCAGAAAAGGATGGTACTAAATCTGTATACTTTTTAAAAGGTTATTCTAAAAACTTATTTATCAAAATGGCAGATAACAAAGACGAACTAAGGAATGCGGGTTTCGTAACCTTGGCGTACACCGCACGCAAAGGGGTTTCGCTAAACATTCTATATGTGCCTAGTAAAGAACCTTTCGGATCATTTAAAACCGAGGGCCCTACAACCTATAATGACAATATATTCCCAAAAGTGGTAGACATGCAACTACGTAACAGCGAGTGGGAGAATAAGGATTTCCTCCAATACCGACAAGAAAAAGTCGATCAAGCTAACAAGATACGTATGCAGGATGGTTAATTTTAATGCCGTTAAGCGTATACTTTCGCTTGGTGATTTATTTAGAAGATATTCAAGCCTGCCATTTCCGAAAATCTGACGTAGAAGTTAATTAAAATTAAATTACTTTATTAGTAAGTATCCTGTAGATAACAAGTTTGGTATTCCCTTAGTAAAGGTTTAAAGTGTTTTATTAAGTTTTTGTTTATAGTAGCACTGCATCTTCTACCGCACGACTTGCAGCCAATTTGGGTGCGTGAGCTACCACCCTTTTGAATTTTTAATAACGCGATGCGATTGCTGACCCGTATAACATGGAAGACGTTCCGGCGACTTTACTAACTGCATTCGCAGCATGGACGATGCCAACCGAGCGCATGCATTGGTGCTAAATGTACAGAACGAGCAGCAAGGATTGGAAAAAGATGACGTCATTTAGTTCCCCTTTGAATCCTTAACTTCGTTCAGCTGTCTTCGGAAACAATCGGTTTGCATTCTATAGGGTACGCAAGGGTAAACTTTTTAGTTATAAGTTGGTTTGCTTACAAGTTTCACCAAAGTCCTATAGTGCTGATTTTGTTTTGTACTTAAATTCCCTCCGAAAATATTTTTAATTGCAACTCTTGCGATGCGTCCTATACCTAGAAAAATGCTCTTAAACGGCACCATAACAAATGTTGTGGTGTAACATCGTCCACGGTTAAGCTTATACATCCGTCAGCAGCAAAGCACTTAAACTGTGTGTTTTGCGGTATCGCTTTTACGAGAATGGACAACTTACTGCGACACAAGGTAAAGCAGCACGGTATGTCATTAATCCGTAAACGTTCAGCTCCGCCAGCTGTTAAAGGGTTTTGTACGAAACTCCCACTAATTATGTGTAAAGTATGCGATTTCGAAATGGAAAAACTACGTATGCCGCACACTTGAGGTGCAACAGACATAAAAATGCAACAGTTACCGCTACTAGCAACGATGGTGTAGAAATGGTTAGCACAGCGTTTAACAACCGTACGACTAGCTATGGCATAAAGAACGGCAGTGTCGACGATGGAATGTCCTAGTTTCTTTGGAAGCAGAAAGAGCGGTTTATTCGATTACTTAATGAAAAAAGAACGCAACATATAGCAATAAAAGTTAATTGCGAACTCTACAGTATCTACACAAAAATGGGAGAAGAGACTACCGATGTAAAATCCTTTAACACAAAAAATATGGTTATAACGTCTTCTAGTAATCTGGAAAATATGTACGAGGTCTTAAGCAAAACCATGAAAACAAAATCAGAGGAATTTGAAACACGTGGGTCCGGTTGATCTTTGGAAAAGGTGCTCTGTTTAGAAATAAATATTAATAAGTATAAGCCGATGTGAGGAGTTCTAGGTTAAGAATAAAAATTGTGAATATGTATTTAGAAATGTGGTTTACAAAATTTAAACTGTATTAGTAAAAATTGTCTGTAATAACTAGTTTTAAGAATGGTTTTTAGATTTTTTTTTAGGTATGAGCTGCAGGAAAGTTATAATTTAGGGTATGTGTGTAAAACGGTAAGGGGTGGTACGATTTTAAATCTATTTACAGATTCGCATTCTGCATAAAATTTTAGACTAATTTGACGTATTGCGTGGCTAAAAAATTCATGCCGACGGTTAGAAATCGTTGCTGGTAAAAAATTTAAAATGAGGGTAGCTCCCTGGGGGATGATGCAATCTAAAAAATTCCTAGAGATTTGGGCAGCTGAGTTGTGCGGTGGCGGTATGCTAGCTAGAAAGTATGTGAGTAAAACGTTAAAGAGTTGTCCTATTTCAAATCTGTTTACAGATTCGGATTTTGCGTAAAATTCTAGACTAATTTAGCGTATCGCATGGCTAAAAAATTTATGCGGACGGTTAGAAATCCCTGCTGGTAAAAAATCTTAAAATGAAGGTAGCTCCCTGGGGGATGATGCAATCTAAAAAATTCCTAGAGATTCGGGTAGCTGAGTGGTGCGGTGGCGGTATGCTCGCTAGAAGGTATGTGTGTAAAACGTTAAAGAGTTGTGAATATGTATTTAGAAATGTGGTTTACAAAATTTAAACTGTATTAGTAAAAATTGTCTGTAATGAAAAGTCTTAAGAATGGTTTTTAGATTTTCTTTTAGGTATGAGCTGCAGGAAAGTTATAATTTAGGGTATGTGTGTAAAACGGTAAGGGGTGGTCCGATTTTAAATCTATTTACAGATTCGGATTCTGCATAAAATTCTAGACTAATTTGGCGTATCGTGTGGCTAAAAAATTCATGCCGACGGTTAGAAATCGTTGCTGGTAAAAAATCTTAAAATGAGGGTAGCTCCCTGGGGGATGATGCAATCTAAAAAATTCCTAGAGATTCGGGCAGCTGAGTGGTGCGGTGGCGGTATGCTCGCTAGAAAGTATGTGTGTAAAACGTTAGTTGTCCTATTTCAAATCTGTTTACAGATTCGGATTTTGCGTAAAATTCTAGACTAATTTAGCGTATCGCATTGCTAAAAAATTTATGCGGATGGTTAGAAATCGCTGCGGGTAAAAATTCTTAAAATGAGGGTAGCTCCTTGGGGGATGATGCAATCTAAAAAATTTCTAGAGATTCCGGTGGCTGAGTTGTGCGGTGGCGGTATGCTCGCTAGAAAATATGTGTGTAAAACGTTAAAGAGTTGTCCTATTTCAAATATGTTTACAGATTCGGATTTTGCGTAAAATTCTAGACTAATTTGATGTATCGCGTGGCTAAAAAATTTATGCGGACGGTTAGAAATCGCTGCTGGTAAAAATCTTAAATAGATTTAGCTGGGGTAGAAACAATTAAAGATCCTAAAGGAGGGTAGAGTTGGGTGGGTATGCTAAAATTGAGGTTGGGTAAGTTAAGTGAGGAGTATTTAGAAAGTTGGTTGTAAAAAGTTAAAGATTTAAATTGTTTAAAAAGTGTTTAAAATTTTAAATTTCTGTAAATGTATAAAAGTTTTAATTTGGTATAGTGTAAAATTAATGGTCGATATGTAAAATTTAAGATGTGTATTAAAATTAGCGATTTAATTTGCTGCAATAAAATTTGCGAAAATTAGAACTAACTGGTAAAAAATGGTAAAAAATTTCCGGGGTAGAAATTTAAAAATTTTAAGATCGGGAGCATGCCGGTAAGATGATCCAAAATTGGTTAAACTAAGGTTGCCTAATTAACTGTAAGAGTTGTTTTAAAACGTTTAAGATATTTGTAATGCTGTAAAAATTTATTTGCGGTAAACTGCTAAAAATTATCGGAGGTAAAATTCTGCTGGGTAGAAATCTTAAAAATACAGAGGGAGTATCTGAGGATGGATCTAAGTACTAGAGTCGTGGTAAAGTAGAGGGTATGTATTAGAAGGTTGTAAATTTAAAAGTTGAATTTATTATGAAATGTTTTAAAATTTTAGTTTTTAAGAATGGTATGAAATTTATTAGGTATGTAGATTAAAATTTAGGATGGCTGATGAAATTTAATTTAGGGTGGTTTAAAAAAGGTTATTTTAATCATTTCGATCGGGCTCATAAAATTCTGCTATTTGGCTAAAATGCAAAATCGTAATGAAAATAAAGGCGGGAAAAATCTGGGGGGAATAAATTCTTAATTTGTTTAAATATTTAAAATTGGTAAGGAAAATTAAAGGCTGGGAAAAATTTCGGTGGGAAATAAATAATCTTAATTTGTTTAAATATTGAAAATTGGTAAGAAAATAAATGGGGGGAAAAATCTGGGGGGAGTAAATAATATTAAGTTAAATTAATAAATAAAATTTAAGTTTTTTTTGGAATATTGGTAAAGAGGGCTTTAATTTTAAATATTCGAAAATTCGTAATGAAAAAATTTAAAAGGCGGGAAAAATTTGGGGAGAAAAATAATCTTATTTTGTTTAAATATTGAAAATTGGTAACGAAAATAAAAGCGGGAAAAACAGTGGGGGGAGTAAATAATATTAAGTTAAATTAATAAATAAAATAAGTTTTTTTTTGGAATATTGGAAAGAGGGCTTTAATTTGTAAATATTGGAAAATGCCGACGGTTAGAAATCGTTGCTGGTAAAAATCTTAAAATGAGGGTAGCTCCTGGGGATGATGCAATCTAAAAAATTCCTAGAGATTCGGGCAGCTGAGTGGTGCGGTGGCGGTATGCTCGCTAGAAAGTATGTGTGTAAAACGTTAGTTGTCCTATTTCAAATCTGTTTACAGATTCGGATTTTGCGTAAAATTCTAGACTAATTTAGCGTATCGCATTGCTAAAAAATTTATGCGGATGGTTAGAAATCGCTGCGGGTAAAAATTCTTAAAATGAGGGTAGCTCCTTGGGGGATGATGCAATCTAAAAAATTTCTAGAGATTCCGGTGGCTGAGTTGTGCGGTGGCGGTATGCTCGCTAGAAAATGTGTGTGTAAAAAGTTAAAGAGTTGTCCTATTTCAAATATGTTTACAGATTCGGATTTTGCGTAAAATTCTAGACTAATTTGATGTATCGCGTGGCTAAAAAATTTATGCGGACGGTTAGAAATCGCTGCTGGTAAAAAATCTTAAAATTAGGGTAGCTCTCTGGGGGAGGATGCAATCTAAAAAATTCCTAGAGATTCGGGTAGCTGAGTGGTGCGGTGGCGGTATGCTCGCTAGAAGGTATGTGTGTAAAACGTTAAAGAGTTGTGAATATGTATTTAGAAATGTGGTTTACAAAATTTAAACTGTATTAGTAAAAATTGTCTGTAATAAAAAGTTTTAAGAATGGTTTTTAGATTTTCTTTTAGGTATGAGCTGCAGGAAAGTTATAATTTAGGGTATGTGTGTAAAATGGTAAGGGGTGGTCCGATTTTAAATCTATTTACAGATTCAGATTCTGCATAAAATTCTAGACTAATTTGACCTATCGCGTGGCTAAAAAATTTATGCCGACGGTTAGAAATCGTTGCTGGTAAAAAAATTTTAAAATAAGGGTAGCTCCCTGGGGGATGATGCAATCTAAAAAATTTCTAGAGATTCGGGCAGCTGAGTGGTGCGGTAACGGTATGCTCGCTAGAAAGTATGTGTGTAAAACGTTAAAGAGTTGTCCTATTTCAACTCTGTTTACAGATTTGGATTTTGCGTAAAATTCTAGACTAATTTAGCGTATCGCATGGCTAAAAAATTTATACGGACGGTTAGAAATCGCTGCTGGTAAAAAATCTTAAAATAAGGGTAGCTCCCAGGGGGATGATGCAATCTAATAAATTCCTAAGGATTCGGGTAGCTGAGTGGTGCGGTGGCGGTATGCTCGCTAGAAGGTATGTGTGCAAAACGTTAAAGAGTTGTCCTATTTCAAATCTGTTTAAAGATTCGGATTTTGCGAAAAATTCTAGACTAATTTGATGTATCGCATGGCTAAAAAATTTATGCGGACGGTTAGAAATCGCTGCTGGTAAAAAATCTTAAAATGAGGGTAGCTCCCTGGGGGATGATTCAATCTAAAAAATTTCTAGAGATTCGGGTGGCTGAGTGGTGCGGTGGCGGTATGCTCGCTAGAAAGTATGTGTGCAAAACGTTAAAGAGTTGTCCTATTTCAAATCTGTTTACAGATTCGGAATTTGCGTAAAATTCTAGACTAATTTGATGTATCGCATAGCTAAAAAATTTATGCTGACGGTTAAAAATCGCTGCTGGTAAAAAATCTTAAAATGAGAGTAGCTCCCTGGGGGATGATGCAATCTAAAAAACTCCTAGAGATTCGGGTAGCTGAGTGGCGCGGTGGCGGTATGCTTGCTAGAAGGTATGTGTGTAAAACGTTAAAGAGTTGTCCTATTTCAAATCTGTTTACAGATTCGGATTTTGCGTAAAATTCTAGCCTAATTTAACCTATCGCATGGCTAAAAGATTTATGCGGACGGTTAGAAATTGCTGATGGTAAAAAATCGTAAAATGAGGGTAGCTCCCTGGGGGATGATGCAATCTAAAAAATTCCTAGAGATTCGGGTAGTTGAGTGGTGCGGTGGCGGTATGCTCGCTAGAAGGTATGTGTGTAAAACGTTAAAGAGTTGTCCTATTTCAAATCTGTTTACAGATTCGGATTTTGCGTAAAATTCTAGACTAATTTAACGTATCGCATGGCTAAAAAATTTATGCGGACGGTTAGAAATTGCTGATGATAAAAAATCGTAAAATGAGTGTAGCTCTCGGGGGGAGGATGCAATCTAAAAAATTCTTAAAGAATTCGGGTAGTTGAGTGGTGCGGTGGCGGTATGCTCGCTAGAAGGTATGTGTGTAAAACGTTAAAGAGTTGTCCTATTTTAAATCTGTTTACAGATTCGGATTTTGCGTAAAATTCTAGACTAATTTAACGTATCGCATGGCTAAAAAATTTATGCGGACGGTTAGACATTGCTGCTGGTAAAAAATTTTAAAATGAGCGTAGCTCCATGGGGAATGATGCAATCTAAAAAATTCCTAGAAATTCGAGTAGCTGAGAAAAATCTAATATTAATTGATACTAAACAAGATATTTTTACCTCGATAAATGAGCTAATCAAGATAGAAAGTATGGTATGACATTATAAGCGAGTAGTGGTACGGTGGCGGTATGTTCGCTAGAAGGTATGCTGAGAAAAATCTAATATTAATTGATACCAAACAATATAGATTTATCTCGTGGGTGTAAATGTGGAGAAAGATTTATCTTGCGGGTGGAAAGAATGCGGGTGTGACGTAATCAAAATGGTTGATGTGGTGGTGTCCGAGCAAGGAGGAGAGCAAGGAGGGATCAAGGAAAAAATTTATCTCCACAAATTCTCCTTATGGGAATTTACATGTAAATTTGGTCCAAATGAGGGAGCAAATGAGGATGCTGGAGCAAATGAAGCGGTGGATAGCCTGGTCTTACACTACTAACACTAGTTTCATCAGTATCAATTGTTAATTCAGTAAGAAGGAACCCCCAAATTAGTGATTGATGAATATGGTTGATGTAAATGATTAAATAAAGTTACAGTTTTTATTAATAAATCCATATGCAAAACAAGTGGATCATGCTTTAAGCGTGTAAGTAAAATCAAATAAACTCTTTATCAAATATATAGTCCACAATTCTTCCAACTTATTACTAATCAAGTCTAACATTGCCAACGATTCCTATTATAGAGAGAGTAAGTCGACGTTTTATCAGATAATTCTAGTTTAAGAAAAGGTGCAAACACGTCATATTTTCTACGGATTCACTAGAGGATACTGATGCTCCTCTAACTGAAAGTTTAAGACAAAGCCCATCCTGATATAGATAGTTAACGTTTGACTTTTAGTCTGTCATAATGAATAAAACAGAAAAATTTTATTACAAGATAGAAAATGTCAACAATAGCTACTTATATTATAAAATTAAAAAGAGAAATTGAAGTTGGGGGAAGTTAACGTTCAAAAAAATGTATTACAATAATCACAAAATCAAGAGGTTACCTCAATACCACCAATAAAATATCTATTGATTAACATTCAACAAATTATAACAGAAGCAGGTCAAAAATACAAGTACGCAAAAAATTATACTGCTAAACAAATCAAGGTACTAGCCACTGTTAGCAGTAACGCTAAAACTATATAAGCCAGAGAACGAATTTAAAATAATAATAAATTTGGGTTCTTAATTGATTAACAATCTATAGATCGAAATAATTCAAATATGCAAAATGATATGTCAAATTTAAATTAAAAAAGAAATATTTGAAAAGAAGTATGCAGAAATTCTGGACTTAACACGAGTTATGTATCCCCCAATTTAGCTATATATATATATATATATATATATATATATATATATATATATATATATAACCCAGAGAGGTTATTGACAGTTCATGAGAACGGATATGTATCCGAGAGGGCAGTGATACTGCAGGTGGCAGGTCACAGACGGTTAACATACCGCAATTACCTAGAAATAAGATTGCTACAATGTAATAAATTGTAGAATTAAGAGAAAAGCAGACATGAGATCTGCAAGTTCCCACAGCCATGTGAGGGGCAGGTTATTATAAAAGCCCGGGAGCTCAAAGCCCGGCAGTCAGTCTTCGAACTCCATACTTCGTTGTTCAAGCTACTCACCTTATTATAATTAACTAAATGTTTTCGAATTAAAGTTATTTTTACAGTTATTCAAAATTCCATGTTAATTTCTGTTTTAAGATAAATAAATTTGTTAAGAGTTTGGATACGTTTTTTAAAAACACCGCTCCAAAGGTCCGAACCTTAACTCACGTTGGGCATCAATCCGGAGTAGCTACACGAGACTCGTGTGTGTGTGTGTGTGTGTGTGTGTGTGTGTGTGTGATTGAGTGAGTGAGTGAGTGAGTGAGTGAGTGAGTGAATGTGTGCGTGCGTGCGTGTGCATGTGATAAAAGATCAGGTCATATGGAGGTCATTGAGCACCATATCCTATTCACACAACTTCCCAAAAACCGAGAAAATTAAATTCTAATTACTCATGTCCCGTAATTGGAAACACCCAGCATAATATTTGATAGGCTTTGCATATTAATATAGTATAATACGTAAGTTAAGAAGTGCGTGAAAATGCGTCATCCACGATATTAAGTACTATTACAAGCGAGTACTATAATGTAAATATCCGTGCTAATCACCATTTAAAACACGTTGCGTATATTGAACATTAAAGTACTTCTACTGAAACGTCATTTTACAACTTCATTTTTGCAAATATTTAAGGAGAAACGTGTATTTTAGTTTGGATACTGTTATATTGCGATGATTTTGATAGCCATAAATGGTGTAGAATAGTAGACGTGTAAAATATGATCAAAGTTTATAAAAATCTAAGCGTTACCTTCAAGCACTTACCAATAACACACTACGGTGGCGGCGATGGCAGGAACAAGCTGAGGTCGACCAGTTGCACCATAGCTACGATGCACCTGTCTTTTTACAACGTGGGCTAACAACTTGTTTCCAACCACTTTTAACGACTGTAACCGACGCGGCACTCAACACAAAGCACTTGAAAGTTAAATCGCAATAAAACCAATGAGTTATATTATACACGACGAAAAGGAATTTTACCTGCAAGCTACATGTATTGGGATAATTATTTTTAAAATTAATTTTTAGTTATAATTGCAAACGGAACAACTACATTTATTGTTCTAGATTTTTCCAAATTCTAACTAATTCATCAACGGCACATAAATTACCGATTACGAATAAGCAGGTGACAGATAATATAAATTAACACCCTAATTAACAAGATTGTAAAGTACAGTAAGACGTTTAAAGATCTAATAAAGTACATAAGATAGCTCGCGATAACCAGTTGAAGGATAAGCATATTCATTCAGTTATGATGCCAATTAAAAAATTATAATGAGCTTTTACGATGTAATAAATATAAAATGATAGCTATTTTGATAAGATATACGTATAAAATGAACTGATATTCCACGAGGTTTTGTGAGCCGGTATGAATCAGAACAACAAGAAGTTTATAGATTTTTCCAGAGGTAATGACGCAATAAAGATTTTATTATATAAACCGGATATAATTAGAACAAGGATCAGTTATTAATGGCCTGTTTATAGATTAATTGTCGATAGTCTGTATGTCGGTCAATTACGAGCTATGTTTTTGCCAATGAATAAAATCAAGATCGCGTTAGTTTGAAATGTTGGTCAAGAACAATATATTTTAAAGTTATATAGTATAACGAACAATATCTAATGGAAAAATGTATTAAAATATGAACAACTCAGGTTGGAAGTAAAATACCACAATCAGTTTTAATGAAGTATATGCCGGTACAATAAACTTAAATAGATAAATACGATATGGAAAAGCATGGTATGGTTTTTAATGCGATTATTGTTAAAATGCTTTAAAAAAAAATGGAACGACATGGAAATTTAATCAACAATTTAACAAGGAAAGCAAATATATCATTATTTAAATGTTTAGAAAGACGTTTTCGTGCTATTGTTGTTTTAAGTAGGTTAAGGTTTTGGAATTGTAACGTAACATTTTCCCTGCTGCAATCTCAAGTTACAGCATAATTAATCTCTTAAATTCACTCTCAAAATTTGTATTTTTATGCAAGTTTTCTCTTACAGTTTAGCTTTATAGTACCAAATAAAACTTGCTTTTTGGGTGCTAGTAAAGTTGCCTATACACGATTAGCTTCTTTTGTACAATATACACTTTATTTAAATAAAATATCATGCTCGTAACTCTTATACATTTATTCTCTATATTTTAGTCTGTTCATATGTTGATCGTGTTATTATTTTTGGAAAATATTTTCTTTTAATCATTATCGGTGATTGACGGCACTATTCCGTTTAACTCCGAAATAATAAAGTCGCACCTGTCTTCTCTGAATGATATGTGAGTAATAAACTTTGATTCTTTTGTGTTTCTTAAAATTATTTATATAGGAAAGATGGTAAAGAGTTCAACTTGCATCAATACCTAAGTGCCCATCATCAAGATTAATGATGGTTAGATATATTCAGATATAATTTAACAGTATTTTGTTAGCACCTATAGATATTTCATTTTCTTACACAAATATATTTAGGGTCATAACTAGTCCTATTTCTACTTTTACAAGTTGTACGTTAGAGTAACCACATTTTAATTATAGTTTAAGATGGTACAATAATAGTTGAAATTTTCTTTTGTGGAATAAAAATTACTGGAATGGGTATTTAACCTCTTATCTATGCCAGTAACTTAAAAAGGACTTAAATTTTTACAGTTTTTACTTTATTGGTTCAAGTATCTCAAGTAACTTTATTTGTCCATGTGGCAATAAACACTGATGGGTAACATTTTTTATTATTTAGTTATTTTACCGTAAAGTATGTGTTTAAATTTATTAATTTATATAAAAGGTGAAAAGTAAGTTTAACGCTTTTCCAAATTAGTTGTGCTCACTGTTACATTAAGTAAGTAATGCAGTATTTGTCATTATGTACAGTTTCTAGTTACCTGGAGAAATAATTTAGCAAATGGATAGTAAAACCAAAAGGTTCATGAAATGGTTGATTATATAGTTGCTATTAAAAATGATTGACATACATAATATTTTACAGGTGCTTTGTCGGATTATAATTATTACAAAATTAGTACGAGCGTTTATCTTCACAGCACAATATTTTTCAAATAATGTTATCTGTTAAACTTGTATTTTACTATGAGATGTAGATTTAATTTTACGAATGAAAGAACATATGGCCTTAAGCCTACAAGTATTAGATTTAAAAATAGCAGGATCAAACAAAAGTTTTATGATTTTATACTACTGTTTGCGATTACAATTAGAATTAAATTCCTATTGTTATTGTTTTATTTCCTTCCCATAAAGTGTGGTCAAATACTTTAACCGCGTGTGAAGGTGCAGTGTATAATGTCATTGTCTATTGAAACGTGTACGTGTAAGTGTGTGGAAGAACAAGTTCCGGTGCCGATCACCTGAACTCTACTGCATACCGCCAAGTCCGAGCTGCTTACACACTGCCTTTGTTAGTTACGCACAGTATTGTGCCGGTGAGTACCACAGATTTTATAACTTCCTTTTATTTCTATTTTACCTATTTTACTCGCAATAATCAAGGGTACCAACCCATACACTCCGCTCTTAATACTTAACAACTACATTTGACTTAAGTCTAAAGCCTTACTAAATTAATCTTTCTGACTTGGTAACAAATTTTTACAATTTCAATTTATCATAAAAATACTGAAACATTTCTAGTCCACAAGCCTGTGTTTCAAATTTCTTTATCATAATATTTTCCTTAGCCTTTCAACTTTTCTTTATCCTTCTCCTGAGATTTTAAGTGTTTTGCAGTCTTCGTAACCAAAAACGATCAAGTCTAGCCGTGCCAAGGTAATTTATTTATATCCTGTCTAGCACCTATTCTTATCAGCACGCTTAAAAAAGGGAAGGGAGTACATGGCGCCCAACGTGGTCCCGACTTACACCCTAACCTTTCTTTTACACACATTATCTAAAAAATCTACTTACGCACACAGATATAAATAATGCTTATAAATGCAATCTACAGCTTAAATTTAGAAGGAAAAATTATCCTATCACTACTTACGTATTAAATCCCAAATTATCATTTCAAATCGAACTAGTAATCGAAAGGTGGATAATATAAAGTTCCGGACAGGATTTGAACGTGTATATCAGGCTTTCCGGGCGCATACGTTTTCCAATTACTTAATACTTATACTCGACTTACAGTCGTAATTTTGAGCGTCGCTTCCTATCTATAAAGGACAAAAGTAAAAAAAAAACTTGACACTGTCAGATATGATTTACAAAAATGCTAAACGTAATTGAAAGTTAGGTGGATGTATGGTTGTGTACATGATTTATATTTTGTAAATTTTCCAATTGTTGTCACCTGTACCGGTGGCGTAATTGGAAAACGCATGGGCCCGGAAAGCCTAAGAAACAGGTTCAATTTTTGTCCAGGACCTTATATTTTTCATCTTTCAATTACTAGTTCGATTTGAAATAGTCGTTTGGGCTTTGCATAAAGGTCTAAGTTATTCTCATCTTATTAAGTATAATACGTTTGTATTTATCAACTTACCTTGTGTAATTAACAACCTAATATATATATATATATATATATTTATATCAAAGAATAAAATTTAATGGCAAGTGACTCAATATTAGCCACAAGGGCATCCTGTCAACGCGTTTCGCCCATATTTGGGCTCATCAGGACAGGAGTAGTAAAGTTGTAATATTTAATACAGACACCTTATGGGAAGTACAGCATCTCCTAGCCCACAATTTGTGCCTTCGTGCTGTTTCACCTGACTTTGCAGGTTTTATCAACAGTCGGCACGGAGGGGTTCCGGCTCAACCGCCTTTTTCCATAGCCAAAGATTATAATTATAAAGAATAAGTAAATTTAATGAGTCTTAAAATAATATCAAAGAATGAAATTTAATGGCAAGTGACTCAATATTAGCCACAAGGGCATCCTGTCAACGCGTTTCGCCCTTATTTGGGCTCATCAGGACAGGAGTAGCAAAGATGTAATATTTAACACTAACACATTATGGGAAGTACAGCATCACCTAACCCACAATTTGTGCCTTCGTGCTGTTTCACCTGACTTTGCAGGTTTTATCAACAGTCGGCACGGAGGAGTTCCGACTCAACTGCCTTTTTCCATAGCCAAAGATTATAATTATAAAGAATAAGTAAATTTAATGAGTCTTAAAATAATATCAAAGAATGAAATTTAATAGCAAGTGACTCAAAACCTGCAAAGTCAGGTGAAACAGCACAAAGGCACAAATTGTGGGCTAGGTGATGCTGTACTTCCAATAATGTGTTAGTGTTAAATATTACATCTTCGCTACTCCTGTACTGATGAGCTCAAATAAGGGCGAAACGCGTTGACAGGATGCCCTTGTGGCTAATATTGACTCACTTGCCATTAAATTTCATTCTTTGATATTATTTTAAGACTCATTAAATTTACTTATTATATATATATATATATATATATATATATATATATATATATATATATATATATATATATATATATATATAGGTGATTAATATGTAATGAAGCATTTATTATTTTTATAGGAGTTTATTTACAGATACATCTTATTTTTATTGTCCAAAATGATAGTGTCATTGAACAGTGGGGTATGTTTGGTTACAGAAACGTGAGATGACAAATGCACATTTTGCAGAGTTTTTTCTGCAGTCACTCTTGTGCTGAGTTAAGCGACTTTTTAGCCACTGACTAGTCTGTCCAATGTAACTATTGTTACAACTGTGCGTGATCTTGTAAACAACCTTACTATTTAACAATTTAGACGTACGATCCTTTAATTTAGTAAATAAACTCTGGATGGAGTGATTGTACTTATAGACGACGGCAACCTTAGGCTGTTTCAGTAGTCGTACTAGAAGAGGAGATAACTTCTGTATATAAAAAAGCTTTTTATAAGTAATATCTTTTGTGGTGGTGTTAAGATTTAGGAAGTTATTATACATCAACTTATGTAACATTCCTTTTGGGTAACCGTTGCTCACTAAAGTGTCTATAAATATTTTCTTATTTTTGCAACGAACTGAGGATCTGATATATGTTCAATGCGGTACCGTAGAGCTTTCACCGTGTTCGCCTTATGTTGAGTACAATGGTTGGAATAGAAATTCAAGTATCTGCCAGAATTAGTTGGTTTGGTGTACCAATCAAATAGTAGATGATTATATGTATCTCTGATGATCAAAACATTCAAAAAAGGTAATTTACTGTCTACCTCAATTTCACACATATTGAGCTGGCAATGAGCAGATGACGTTATCGACATGCTTAACCAAAAAAGACATCTCATAAGTAAGGTAGTTTAGCTAGAACAATAGACAATAAGTTGTCCATAATCATTTGAACGATTATGGGTGACAGAGGTGATCCCATTGATGTTCCAAATAATTGTAGATAGAATTTATCTTGAAAAACAAAATAAGTATGTTAAAGACCAAGTTGACAGTGGCCAAAAACAAATCTATAGACACAGGACTACGTAACACCTTTTACTGAGAACGAGATTAGACACGCTATTCGGTCATGTAAAAACAAAAAAGCTTCTGGACCAGACGGGATCCAGGCAGAAATCACAAAGGCAATAGACACTAAACTCACACCGAAACTTACTAAACTATAAAACAAATGTCTAAGACAAACAAAGTTTCAAAACTGCTGGAAGCAAGCAGACGTAATCAAACTCTCTATAAATCGAGAAAAAGACCCGAAAAATCCGGGTTCGTACCGCCCCATTTGTCTTCTAGATTCGCTTGGAAAAACTTTCGAGCGACTACTGTGCACGAAAATGCAAGAACATAGGAAGACGAAAGGCATGCAGTCGGCGCAGTACGGATTTAGACAAGGACGATCAACCGAAGACACCGTTAACAAAGCCATAAACTCTGCAACCACTTCAAATAAAAAGTACGTGGCCCTAATCATGATAGACATAGAGGGAGCCTTTAACAATCTATGGAGCCAACACTGTTCCATAGACTAATCAAAATTCAATGTCCAAAACAACTACATCATACCTTCAGAAGCTATTGCCAAGATGGTTGAAGGCAATTGCAGAAGGGAAATCGAACGTAAAGCTAACATCGCCCTTACCTATACACAAAGTTGGTGCAAAACTAACAAAATAACCACAACACCACAAAAAGCTACATACCTTGTGATGAAGGGAACCTGGCAAGAAACACCGCCATCAAACTAGACGGTGTAAATATAAGTAGAACACAAAACACAAAATATCTAGGCTTAATTTAGACGAAAAACAGACTTACTCTGCACATATAAACACCGTCTGTGCAAGTGCAACTTCTGCAATGCAGAACATCGCAACGCTGGCCCAAAGGACTTATAAGATAACCATTTAATTGCGTAAGGCTATATCTCAACAGTGTGCTCGGTGCTATGGTTCCATACGCCGCAAGCGCGTGGGAACATTGCCTTAACACGATCACACCTAGACAAAAAATTAACAGTACACAACGAAGTGTTTTACTGCGACTGATGGGGGCTTATGGGACTACCGCACATGATGCACTTTATGTACTGGTGGAAACTATGCCCTTGGACCTAGTAGTGAAACAGCGAGCTGCAATGTACTATCTTACACACAATAACAACCAACAACTACAACGCATCTTAAACACAAACCAACTGCTCACGACAAAGGCGGAAATAAAAAACTACATACATGCAAAATGGCAGACAAGATGGGATCAAAGCACAACCGGTAGAAGGGTATACGCAATGATCCCAAATATCAAAGACCGCCTAAAAGCCAAATACCTGGTGCCCAGTCGGGGATTTATTCATTACCTAACTGGCCACGGACCCTATCCGACATACAGAGAACGCATGAACTTAGTTGACAACAACATAATCACGTGCGGAGAAATAGGAACACCGGAACATATAGTATTCGAGTGTAATGACTTACAAACGTACCTCTACGCACATAGACAAACATTATTAAACAAGACCCTACATCCAGATGATTTAGAACGAAAACCTTTTTCCACACTTAAATGCACTCACACAAAAAATCACGGCACTCATCCACCAACGTTATCTTGACGGATAAAAGACACAAACAAAACTACTCGGACAGAGACATAAAAGTACCACCTCTCCTCGGACCGAAGCTCTGCCCCGGAGACCGGAGACCGATCGCCTGGAATTCCAAGAGCTTTGCTCTTGACGACCAGAACCAACGAGATCAAAGCATCAACCCGACTTTGAAACAATCCAACCCCCTAATATGTAGAATTTGCATGCTTCTACATATTAGCACAACCCTGTCTCTAACAAATAATAACTAACAGTAGTAGTATAAGTTAACTTTAAGTAGTAGTATAAGTTAATTTTAAGTAGTAGAATAGGGAATTTCTTTTCTTTTGTACTAACGCTAAATTTTAAGAACCAAACTTACACATACCTGAGGCAAATAATACAGCATCCTTTCCTCTGCAAGAACCTATTTTTTATTTATGTAATAGTATAAGTTCAAACATGTACAAAATTATACTAATTTAATCCAACCTTTTGGTAACCTGGGCAAACATAAACACAAATTAACATATCAAACACACTTCACACACACACACACACACACACACACACACACACATACACACACACACACACACACACACACACACACGGTGTGTTTCCTCAACCGTGGAAAGAACAGTTTCTAGTATTACTACCCAAAGATAATAAACCTCCTGACAAACCATCGTCATACCGTCCAATATGTATGCTGGACACAGCTGGAAAGATCTTGGAAAAGATTATAAAAAACAGATTGGAAATGGCTATAGAAGAGGCAGCCGTACTTTTAGAAAATCAATATGGTTTCCGAAAATCGCGTTCTACAATTGATGCAATTAACTCGATTCTCAATATTATTCAGACTAAAATTTCAGGAAAAAGATGGAAAAGAGGATCAAAAAAATACTGTGCAATAATAACAATGGATGTCAAAAATGCCTTTAACTCTATTAAGTGGAGTTCCATAGAAAAATCTATTGATATACCATCAGTACCTACATATATAAGAAGAATTATCGGGGACTACTTTAAGAATAGAATCCTCAGATACGACACTGACGAAGGTCCAAAACAATATATGATTTCAGGTGGAGTTCCACAAGGTTCAGTTTTAGGCCCACTACTTTGGAATTTAACATACGATGGTGTCCTAAGACTGAAATTACCGGATGAAGCTAAAACTGTAGCATTTGCAGACGATTTGGTACTAGTGGTTACTGCAAAGCTGAAGGAAGAAATCGTACAAATCTGCAATGAATCTGTGGAAATAATTAGGCAATATCTAAAAAGTTTAAACCTTGAACTAGCTGCAGAAAAAACTGAAGTCGTTCTTGTGTCCAGCAGAAAGGTACGTGAAACAATAAACCTGCATATAGGTAAGCACGAAATTACTTCTAGTCCTAGTGTACATTACTTAGGTGTGAAGATCGACGACAAATTATCATTTAAAGAACATTTGTCCTACGTGAGCAAAAAAGCAGCAAACACAACAACAATACTTTCACGAATAATGCCTAATGTTGGTGGACCAAAAACTAGTAGAAGATTACTTTTGGCATCGGTTGTTACATCTATAATTTTATATGGAGCTCCTATTTGGGCTAATGCAGTAAAAATAGAATCGAACTGCCGTAAAATTTCTTCCGTGTACAGATTAAGCACTCTACGAGTAATATGTGCATACCGCACAATTTCTTATGAAGCTGCATGCATTATCGCAGGTATGCCTCCCATTGAAATATTAACGCACTACCGTCGAGAGTGGTATTATAGAGATAAAACTCTAAAACAGAAAAAGAAAGAAGAAAAGGCGAATTAATAGCGAAATGGCAACAACGTTGAGATACATCGCAGAAAGGTAGATGGACTTACCATATGATACCACTTATAGAACCATGGCTTAATCGATGTCATGGAGAATTAGACTTTTATCTAACCCAACTTCTAAGTGGTCACGGGTGCTTTAGAGCATACTTCTATAAATTTAAATTAGATACAACTCCTAATTGTCCAATGTGCACTGACGTTCTTGAAGATGCAGAACACGTATTTTTTCACTGCCCACGATTTAACGAACCACGTGAGAAACTAACTGCTCTTACAAAAATAAACCTAAGTCCAAATACGTTGGTCCAGAAAATGGTAGAATCAAAAGAAGTATGGTCAGCAGTTACCATATTTGCTGCAATGGTAATTAAGGAACTGCGACAAATTGACAACACAAGGAGAGAAGCGTTAAATACATAATACGGTTATATACATAAAACACGACCTTGCTATCAGAAGAAATATTAGAAGCCATTATCATTGAGGTTAAAAAAGGAAATTACATTAGACGGCTAGATCCAAATAATGGAACAACAAACTATTCATTCTATATAATATAATCTTCAAAGAAGAGCGTATGAGCAACAGCCACTTCTCGTGAAGTTATGCTTAATTGCGGTTCCGCGGGAAGGTATTGGTATTGAGAATGCAGTGCATGTATTTATTAGTAATGTAACTTACTTATGTTGAAATAAAAATATTGCAACTGTAAAAAAACACACACACACACACACACACACACACACAACACACACACACACACACATACACACACACGCACGCACGCACACACACACACACTTACATTGCCTTTTCAACATCTGGATTTCCGGTTGCCGATGGTCCGGACTGACAAGGCAATGTCCGTTGTGCGTTTTTCCTTGACGACTGGGATATCCGGCTGCTGATGTTCTTGGTCCTAGAGGGGGAACGTAACACGGACCAACATTGCACACATACACACAACACTACCCCCCCCCCACACACACTCATACACACATAACACATGACGGTTACTTTCTGTTGGGAAGCCAGGTCTGCTTAAATTTCATGTAGCAGACTACTGAAACGTTGGAGCAAATAAATAAAACAAATAAATAAATAAAACACTGTCAGGTATTGAAAACATCACAAAATCAATCATCAAAGGATGCCCACAGGGGGTCAGTCTGCGGTCCCATGTTTTGGGACACTGTGACTGAGGAGCTTTTGGAGCAGCTGGAAACCGCAAATGAGGTGAGGTCCGTAGTAGCTTATGCTTGTTGGTGGTAGAAGGAGGTTCTAAAAATGAACTATAGCACAATGAAAACACCGCATTGAAGAAAGTCCTAGAATGGTGCAACGCAAATAAGATGAGGATAGCACATGACAAAACAACTTATATGATAGTTAAAGGTTCTCTAGAAAGAGAACCTATTATTAAACTGAACAAAGACAGAATACGAAGAACACGGGAGCCCAAATACCTAGGGCTAACCCTTGATGAAAAACTAAACTACGAAAAACACATTGCCACAGTGACTGCAGGTGCCAGTAAACCTATGCAATGCATAGCAACCCTTGCACAACAAACGTACAATATACCTCTAAACTGTGCAAGATTATACATATCCAGCGTACTTGCAGCAATAATAAGCCATGCAGCGAGCGCCTGGGCAACCAGATTACATCTAGTAAAACTCAAACAAAAAGTCAACAGTGCCCAAAGGGGAGCACTAATAAGACTTACTGGAGCATACCGGACCGTATCACACGACGCCCTCTATGTGATATTAGGAGTCCTCCCTCTTGATCTGTATATCAGAAAGAGAGCGGCGACATACCGGTTAAAAAACAACGAACCAGAAAAAGTCCGAGGAATCCTAAAACTAGCATCAGAAATTCGGATAAAAAAGGACATTCAGGACACAATACTAACCGAGCGGAAAGATGGACGGAACCAGAGCACAAATGGGAGGAGGGTATACGCACTAGTTTCAAACATCCGAGACAGGCTAAACTGTCACCACTTGGTCTTTTCACAAGGGCTCATTCATTTTCTCACGGGGCATAGTCCTTATCCAACTTACAGGAACCGCTTCGACTTCCAAGACAATAACAACTGCACATGTGGTGAGGTGGGGACACCGCAACATCTGGTGTTCCACTGCACCAAACTGCAACAGGACCTAGGAATGGACAGGACAATCCTACGGGACATACCTCTCTCAGACATGCTCTGGAACGAAAACATATTTTCTTATTTAAACAGAATCACTCACCAAACAACCACTATACTACACCAAAGGTACACAAACGGACTCTGACAGGACACACACAAACACCATACAAACCCCACACATCACAAATACCACAAACACAGATCACACCAAACACAGAAGTTTGACGTAACGCATCGAATGTGCAATACAAAAGCTCAGTCCACCCAGCACACGTGGGAACCGACAACTCACAAACGGCATTCTCCCAAGAACATACCAGGAACCACGTGCCTCCTGAAGATCTACCAGAAGGCTTGTGAATCCTGACGATCGGGAGTGATACCAGTGAAAACAATGTGAAAATAGTGAAAACGGCAAAAATGCGTCAAACGTACCTCAAACACAAGTTTCCCCCAGAACACTTATTAGCATTAGAATACTGACATTAGTAGGATAAGAATTCAATACTAACCACCTAACCAAAAAATACAACTAACTAAAATAAACAGAAGAAAATACAAACCATATTCGTAATTGCTTTAAGAAATCTAACACTAGCTTTAGTAACACAATGTTTATATTTCCAATATTGTAGCGAACTGGAAATTACTACTGGGGAAATATTCTGGCAACATAATTACAACACATCAGCGCGACAATATACAGACATACACGCACACGCTTACGCACACGCACAAGCACACACACACACAACAGTGACTGTACGTGGCCTCCCTGGTTTCAGGTTGCCGAGAGCCAGACCACGTACAGGAATGCGTACTTCTCGGTTTCTGATCTTCGGCTACCGGCGGTTGGAAACCGGAAGAAGAAAACAGTCCCAAGGACCTTACCACAGACATAAGCACACGCACACGCATACATGAAAACAATAAACACACACACCATTATAGCACACCGGCACAACAAAACACACATATACACACACCAAAACACGCACAAACACGCACGTACACGTACACGCACGCACACGCATACGCATACGCATGCGAACACGCGCACGCACACGACACAGACACACGCGCACACATACACATACACACCAGGGACTGTACGTGGACCCCCTGGTTTCTGGCTGCCGACGGCCAGGACACGTACAGAAATGCGAACTTCTCGGTTTCTGATTTCCGGCTGCCGACGGTCGGAAGCTGGAAAGGAAAGCAGTTCCAAGGACATTATTGCAGACAGAAACACACACTCACGCACCCACACGCGCGCACAGACACAGACACACACTCACACATACACGCACACAAACATATACACACCAGGGACTGTACGTGGTCCCTCTGGTTTTCGGCTGTCGACGGTCCAAACACGTACAGAAATGCGAACTTCTCGGTTTCTGATTTCCGGCTGCCGATGGTCGGAAGCTGGGAAGGAAAGCAGTCCCAAGAACGTTACCACAGACACGTGCGTACAGACAGAGAAACATACGTACACACACACACACACACACACGAATATTTTCAAACGCAAATAATATAAGACTAATCAATATAACTTAAGGTAGCAAATAATTCTGGTAGATTTCTTAGGAGTAATAGGTTTGCTGTAATTTTTAGGTAGCAAACTAATTGTAACGTTAAAATAAATAAAAAAAAGGTATGGTTTCATTTTATTCCAATTATCTTTAATAATATTGATAACCATGTGTAAAGGAATATTTTTAAACAGAGATGCTACATCCAATATATATATATATATATATATATATATATATATATATTGCTGTGAAACCTCCAAAATCCGTGAACTACGCTTTTCGCCTCGGCTGCTCACCTACTTCTATAAACCTCCTCATTCATAAAAAAAAAACAACACATTCCTACCAAAAACATCAACGTTAACTCTATTTACATCAATATTCAGAATACATTAAAATTTCAAAATTAAAACTCAGCATAAATTTCAGTTTTAAAAACTGAAATTTCAAGATTAATTTTATTATCATTTTAATGTGCATCCAAAATTAAAGTCCTTGTTGGATGCCTACTAATTAATATAACAATATAAGCAGACCGGAGTCTGAGTATAAAGGGAGCATCTACCACCCTTTACGTTAATTAACCAGGTTCGTCTAATTGAGCTCAAAGACATACCCAAATTTTCATCATATTACCGAACATCAAAACTAAATACTCCTTTCTACTTCAACAAGCAAATTTCATCTTAAAATTAAAATTTTATGGTTAGTACAATTTCACTAATGTCCATTTAAAGTAAATCAATTATAAAGTTTATTCAACACACACAAAAATGTCAAACAAAATAGTATAATTTACCTGAAGGTTACTGTCCTCGTAGCTTCCAAGTACATCGTCCCTTTAGTTAATCACACCATTCCAACAGGATTATATTTACGGCTTCTAATTCTCAACGCTTTTAAAATTTACTCCATCACCATTTATTTAAAGTTGTTTCTGGGCTTTTCCGGAATTCATCTGTGTATATCTGACCCTTGTTTCGTGGATCCAGACACGTATTTGAACCATTTAATTATTAACACCCCCGAAAAATAGCAAATAACTTCATACTTCTTTCACCAATATACGCCAAAACTGCCTACTTTTGTGTATACATTTGTCGTTGTAAATTTTGCTAATTGGTACAGTGAAACTAAATTTTATTACCTTGTATCTAAGTGCACTGAAGTACATTCATGTTAGCACGTAAATAACAAACTATTTTGAATCACTAAAATATACGAGCAAAATTTTAATTTATTTTATCAAACTAAAATGCACTGTTTAACATCTTCAATCAAGTCGCGGAGGTAAGAGCTTTTAACGCATCGAATAGTCAAAAGTCTAAGAGACCTTGTTTATCTTCATCTCGGTATATATAGCAAAAAGCCTGTCTATCGGTCTGTTCCCCAAAACGGGTAATTCTAAAGAATTTCTCATGCCATGTTCCCAGTCTGCCGCTCGCACGTCGATTTTTACGAATTTTCACTCGCCCCATTTAAATCTCAGAAAATTTCCACCCGGCACGCAAGCATGTCCGAGAAAAACTAATTGATTTTGTACAGAAATTGTTGTTCTACCTCTGATATTTGCATCCTATTTTTAACCAATTGTGACCCCCGTGACGTTGCTTAAATCCCGCCTTTTACAATATGTGTCTTTGCTTGACGCATTTTCTCTTTCCTTCTCTACCGTGTTCTTATTGGTGCAACTTGATATTCTTTATTATCGATTATTTTAGTCCACATGGAGTGTGAAATAACCCAGCTTTAGCAATTCTCGTAACTATTATGCGACGTTTTCCCCAAGATTCTTTGAAACATTAATTATCTGCAAACTTTACGCCGAATGTGACATTTAAACTACGCAGGTGTTCAAAATAATATTACTTCTCAGAGCTTTATTCCGTGGTATTTTAATCTTGGGTTTTTACAAGTTTCTATAGGTATTATATGTTATTAACGGTTTCATTAACTCCAATTAAAATTGATTTCTATCCTTTTCATTTTTAGCGAATACAACTTAAATATTAATTATTATATGTACACTTTGTTTTACTACCGGTTACTTAAAATAGGGTTAATTAATATAAACTTTGCACGTAATTTCTCTTTGTTTAGGAATAATTACATTACACGCAGAGCTTTTCAATACTGCTTCGTCTTATAAATAATTTAAATTTCTTATTTTTACTGAAACAACCGAGTTTATTTATGCTTCATGGTTTTAATAACGCGTATTATTTAATGAAATTTCTTATACACGGTGATTAAAATTATTTGATGTGATTATTTAATTTTCTACCCTGGTCTAAATATGAGTAATATATATATATATATATATATATATATATATATATATATGCGTGTATGTATATATACTATATATATATATATATATATATATATTGCTATGATAATAGGGTTATTTAAGGGTATATTGAATCATACGACATGTAAATAGCACTATAAGTTAGAAAACTAAATAAATTTATCATGAAAAATGCGTAATTTGCAAATTATGCAAAAAGCAAACATTTAACATTCTATATAAGGATCACAATTGACGTTAATTAATGCCGGGAAGCATATTCTTCAACAGTGCAAACACATTCAGCAAGATAGATAACTGTACGCAATCAAACTTATTTTAAAACAGAAAGCATTCATGAATTCTAAATAAATACTCATTAAATGCATCGAAAGATAGAAAATCGTAATACAAATTATGTTAAAATTAAACAAACGATAGTGAAAGCAGATAGCAAAGCATTCTGATAAGAAACGCATCTTTCAAAACAACTAAGTTTCGAAAATGCAGGATGTAAATAGAAGCATTTCAATGCACGTAATTTCATCTACGTGATTTTAACACGGAGTTTACTCAAAACCCAAAACGATATCTTGACAAACAAAAGCCATAGGTTAAATACGCGAGAAGGCGGATTAGAAATTCCTACAATAACACCTAAACAGACGAGTAAAATAGCACATATTTTAGAAATAGACTGCTAAAACTTGTATTCTACGTGACCAAGAACATTATTCCGGCGAGTTATTATCAAATCATACTTGTAAAAGCCCAGGGTATTTACAACATCCTATGGCGCGCCGTAAACTTTGAACAAACAATACCGATAGCTAATGGTTTTCGATAAGGACGTTCCTTTAAATATCACTCAAACTTATTCAACCCGAGCACGCTTCACATCAGTTCGACTCAAGAATTTACGTAAAAGTTAACATTGAAAATTAAATAATTATATATTTGTGAAAGTTATAATAAAAAGTTTTTAAAGTAAATGATAGTGAAAAATATGTAAGAAAAGTTTTGCCGATAGCTAGAAAACAGTTCTAAGTGACAGGTGAAAAACTAAGTATTATCCAAATTTAATTATTGTCTAAGTAATATGCTGAAATCTGGCAAGAGTTCTAGATATAATTCTAGGGATAAACCTAAAATTGCATAAAAATATTGGTTTACGTCTACGCATCGGAGCACAAAGACGGTGGTTGGTTTTAAGCATTGAATGGAGTTTGGACAAGCGGTACTACAAAAGCCACAAGGAGACTCAACTAAAAGTTTTCCAAAGGTACCTATCTACATCACGCAATAGCTGATCCAGGGAGAACAAAGAAAGATTCGCAAGGAAAACTACAGGTCAGAATATCATAAAGCATTATATTCTTTTTTATTGAAAATTTACTATATTCTTTATACCTGAATATTTATGTAAAGGGTCACCAAAAATCGTTTTTATATGTGAAAATTTACGTAAAAAGGGAAAAGTCATTGAACGTTCAAGGGTGTTTTACAATAGTGTACAATATTATTTTAACTGGTTTTAAACTAATTAAAGGGAACTATAATTTTTGGGAATAAACAAATCGAAATTATTATTATTTGATTTAGGGTTTTACTTTGTTAAATTAGAGAATCATATTAAGCTGTACAGTGTATATAATTTTACTTCGTCATTATACAAATCTTAGTCGATTTCGTTTTTCTCATTCAGGTAGAAAAGTATTAGATGAAAAGGTGGGTAAATTCTTTGTTATTGTAACGTTGTGTACTCTGTGTGAATTAGACTGAGCTAGCCAAGACATATTTAAATTTTAGGATATTAAAAGACAGAGCGGTGGCGGACAGTAGGAAACTGAACGTTAATTACATTAATTACATCGGTATATAAGATGAAATAATAAATTAGACTTTTATGCAAAGCCCAAATAATAATTTCAAAGCGAGCTAGTAATTGAAAGATGGAAAATATAAGGTCTTCGACAGGACTTGAACCTGTATCCTGGTTTTGCCGGAACCATGCGTTTAGCAATTACGCCACCGAGACCGATGACGATAATTGGGAAATTTACAAATTTAGGTTGATGTACCGTCGTGTACACGATTTAAATTTGTAAATTTCCCAATTATCGTCATCGGTCTCGGTGGCGTAATTGGTAAACGTATGGTTCCGGCAAGACCAGAATACAGGTTCAAGTCCTGTCTAAGACCTTATATTTTCCATCTTTCAATTACTAGCTCGATTTGAAATGATCATTTGGGCTTTGCATAAAAGTCTTAAATTAATTCAACTTATTCACTTTAATACAATAGTATCTATCAACTTACCTTGTGTAATTAACTACCTAAAATATTTATATATATATATATATATATATATATATATATATATATTGCTATGATATCCCATTTCGAATGGACCTGCACCTTGCCGAAGTTCTAAATTACTAGAACAGGTGCAATGGCTTGCGTGTTCTAATGAGCTGAAGAGCCAAACTACAGGTCCAACCAAAGTAGTAGGGTCGTTAGTGAGGAACCAGACTACAGGTCCCCGAAAGAGGGCAGCGGCTCTTTCGGTACTTAGATTGGCAGATACCATAGGGGTTGGTATGGCAGTCTAAGACACACTAACAATAGAAGGGGAACGAGCTGTATACACATGCTGTGTGAGAATTTCAGGGAACTATGTAGGCTAGCTCAGAATATAAATAAGTGCAGGTACGTGTCCAACCAGGAAAACCATTAATTCGGCAAACGTCTAAGTGTTGGGGGATCTTGGTAGCCACAAGTTGCTTAACCCCCTTCACTGAGTTTCGGTATAATAGAGCATAAAATTAGAAAACAATAGAAGGGGAACGAGCTGTATACACATGCTGTGTGAGAATTTCAGGGAAGTATGTAGGCTAGTTCAGAATATAAATAAGTGCAGGTACGTGTCCAACCAGTTTTGAGACGGAAAACCTAATGACAAAAAAATAAGCGCAGATAAATCTGATGATTAGTATAAACAACTAGTTGTTGGTTGCGAAATATCTGCAACTAATGTTGACTGTGCGAAAAGATATATTGGAAAATATATTAAATCGGTAAATGGTTGTGTTGGGGGAACTTGGCAGCCACAGGCTGCTTTCCTCCCTTCACAATCACTCAAGGTAGAAAAAATAGGGTATATAATTAAAACAATAGAAAATGACCGAACTGCATCTAACAAGAAAGAACAGCGCCTATGAGGAAAGACAACAAACATAGAACAAGAAGAAAATTGTTGAAAGCATATGTGTGGAGCACAGCACAGTATGCCTATGAAATACGGGCAGTCTGAAACGCAGACAGAGAAACGGTAGTAGCCTTTTGAAATGTTGTGCTTCAGATGTATGAGGACGATAGCATGGACAAACAAAGATAATAACAAATAGGTTATAGAAATAGTAGGGGAACAAGGATATCTGGCGAAAAAGAGAAATAGAAGGGCGGAATACGTTCTAAAGCATTTTGGGGAATAGTATGGGATATATTACAAGCAGAGATAGGAAAAAAGAGGTAGATGTAGACCTAGATCAGATAGTGTTAGATGCAGACTGTGCAAATTTCAGGGAAATCTGTAGGTTATTTTAGAATAGGAAACAATGATGGTACGCGTCTAACCAGTTTCAGGACTGAAGACCTAATGATGATGATGCCATGATATCACCCTTCGCCAGATGTATAACGATCAATTGCCTGCTGATCGCCACCTCTATGTGGCTTTAAAATAATTTAAAATTAACACATCTATATTTATGCTTCGACTAGCGCAATGATACCATACACAAAGTAAACGACAATATTATAATAGAGAATTTTTACTCACTTCTCTCCAACACTCAATATCTCTTTATAAAAGACAAACTAAATCACCAAAATTTGTATAATGAAATAAATAAATTACAACTTACAAATCTGCGTCCTTTTTATCCTCATTTGCTTTTTATAGAACTTTTAAATCAAATTTAAATAAATATTTCTATCGAATTAGCTCTTTACTAAGGTTATAGCTTTTTACACTTTTTACGGCAATTAAAGTCGGCAGAAAAATTTTATTTTACCATAAATAGTTTCGTTGAATATTCAAAGAAATATCCCCTTTCTTTTGTAAACATACCTTGACGTACTAATTAAATTTTTGTTGACCTTTTTTACAAAATATTTAAATTACTTGCAACTTTTATGCTCATTTCTGAATACACATGCTATAAATAAAAAAAATAGCTCTAACCTTATATTTCTCTTGTTTTTGTTGCTGGCGCTTCCTGACCTAAATCGGTCGTTCGTATCAGCTGCTTAATGTGTTGACCCAGTCATCATCATTAGGTCTTCAGTCCTGGAACTGGTTAGACGCGTACCATCATTGTTTCCTATTCTGAACTAACCTACAGATTTCATTGAAATTTGCACAGTCTGCATCTATCACTATCTGATCTAGGTCTACATCTACCTCCTTTTTCCTATCTCTGCTTGTAATATATTCCATACTATTCCCCAAAAATGCCTTAGAACGTATTCCGCCCTTCTATTTCTCTTTTTCCCCAGATATCCTTGTTCCCCTACTATTTCTATAACCTACTTGTTATTATCTTTGTCTGTCCATGCTAACGTCCTCATACATCTGAAGCACAGCATTTCTAAAGGCTGCTACCGTTTTTCTGTCTGCGTTTCAGACTGCCCGTATTTCATAGGCATACTGTGCTGTGCTCCACACATATGCTTTTAACAATTTTCTTCTTGTTCTATGTTTGTTGTCTTTTCTCATAGGCGATGTTCTTTCTTGGTAGATGCAGTTCGGTCATCTTCTATTGTTTTACAGTTATATACCCTATTTTTCCGACCTTCAGTGGTTGTGAAGGTAAGGTAAGACTTAAATTGTGGCGGCTGTACTCGCACAAGCATCGATTTACATTAATTAGTAGTTTTTGAAATAATTTAAGAAGCACGTTTGGTGTGTAAAGGCGCTAGCCGACATAATGCTTGTGCGAGTGCACCTGATAAATAGGGTGATGCTTTTGCTATTTTGTGCACTGCTATATGCTTAACGCTTAACGCTTATTAAACATTTATTTATATATTTACATAATTATATTTATTTATATTTTATATTTACACTTTATATTTATTTATATATAGCATGTATTATGTGGCTTATTTGTTTTGTTTGACGTTCTGTCGCCATTTTGGTTGCAGTATATATTTGGGAAGGACGAGCAGAATTGCGAAGATTGTAATCATAATGTAAATCAGTTAGGAACGATAGGAAAGCTAGGGATGGATTTAAATTAGTTAGCTAGATTTGGATAGTTTTAAGACGACCCTTCAGGTCGCACTGGTAAGCAGAACCGGCGTCTGCTATCCGGTATTACGGATCCTTCCCCTCTCATTTTGCTTGTTGATCGGGTACACTCGAAAGTCAGCGCTAGGGATACCATTATTTACAACCCTGTTTTTAGTTTTTGTTTTGTTTTTGTTCCAGTTTTTGTCAGATTTTTAGGTTTGTTAGATTGTTAGAGTTTATTAGGTTTGTTAGATTTTTAGGTTTGTTAGATTTTTATTTAGTTTTTATTTAGGGTGAATCAACTATGAAGTAAGAATAAATTAGGAGCACGACTATTTTTCGCGTTTAAACCCAATGTAGTACCTCCGGGTGGAGCATTGGGGACGTGGCCGCAAGTATAGCGGCCCTAAGTCAAATTATAATGGTTGTGAAGGTAAGGCGTCGCCGTGGATCAATGTAGTAAGCGTAAGACTACGGATCCCAAGGTCCCGAGTTCAAATCCCGACACGGCAGACTGCTTGAAAAATGGCAGGTGAGCATTTTTCACAAAAATGACGCTCTCGTTCGGATGAGAGGTTAAATGGAGGTCCCGTGTGTGAGTGTTGTCACGCACGTTAAAGATCCCTGGAACGGCAAGGGTTCGGCAAAATTCTAAATTTCCAGGCAACAAAAAACTCGCCTCCTGGCCAATGTAGTACCTACGGGTGGAGCATTGGAAATGTAAATGAACGGTTGTGAAGGGAGAAAAAACTCGCCTCCTGGCCAATGTAGTACCTTCGGGTGGAGCATTGGAAATGTAAATGAACGGTTGTGAAGGGAGATAAGCAGCATGTGGCTGCTAAGTTCCCCCAACACTTAACCATTTACCGATTTAATATATTTTCCAACATATCTTTTCGCACAGTCAATATTAGTTGCAGATATTTCGCAATCAACAACTAGTTGTTTATACTAATCATCATATTTATCTGCTCTTATTTTTTCGTCATTAGGTTTTCCGTCTCAAAACTTGTTGGTCACGTGCCTGCACTTATTTATATTCCCCTTCTATTGTTTTCTAATGTTATGCCCTATTTCACCGAGATTCAGTGAAAGCGGGTTAAGCAACCTGTGGCTACCAAGATCCCCCAACACTTAGACATTTGCCGAAATACTGGTTTTCAGTAAATACTTTCACACACTTAACATTATTCGAGAATATTGCCCAACCAATTCTTGTAGTTACTTATAATAATCATCATGTTTAAGCACAGTTATTTTTTCGTCATTAGTTTATCCATCTTGGGATTGGTAGGATGCGTAGCTCCATTGATTTCTATTCTGGGCTAGCCTACACATTTCCCTGAAACCCATACAGCCTACATCTTTTACTATCTGTGTGCAGTAGTCTAACCTAACTCTGCCTCTTCTTCTCTTTTTTTTATCTCTGCTTCTAATATATTCCGCACTATTCCCTCATACCGAAGTATGTGGCCTATCATCCTATCTCTCCTATTTTTTACCGTTTTCTACATATTTCTTTCTTCCCCTACCATTTTTAGTACCTCTTCGTTCTTAACCTTGTCTGTCCATGTAGCACCACATTTCAAAAGCTTCTACCTTTTGTTGTCCGCTTCTCCTACTGTCCAGGCTTCACAACCATACAGTGCTATGCTCCACACATATGTTTTGAGCAATCTTTTCCTTGTTTCTATGTTTGTGGTCTTTGAGCACAGTAGTTGCCTTTTCTTGTTAAATGTAGTACGACCTTGTGCTAATCTTTGTTTTATATCTTTTGTGCTTTTCCCATCTTGCGTTATTTGGCTTCCTAGGTAGCAGAAATCCTTAACCTCTTGTAAGTTCGTGTTACATACTTGTATTCTTGTTTTTGATTTATTTTCCCCACCTTTGCAAACTAGAACTTTAGTTTTAGTTTTGTTAATTTTCATACCGTATTTCTCTGTTAGAACCGTTTCCATTTCATCAAGAGCAGCTTCTAACTCTTCCTTGCTAGACGTTAATACCGCTATATCATCTGAACCAGTACTTTGAAATATTTAGCAGCAACTTGGAGTCGTTTGCACAATGATTTGAAGTATTAACCTTTGAATTTTAATCCAGTAACTTGGTCTTTTATACCAGTAACTTAGAATATTAACGTCGTGATTCTAATTATTACTTGGATATGTTACTTGGAGTTACTTGGATATATTATTTGAAGCCCTTAAATTAATTAAAGAAAATATATAATTAACTTATTAATTAATTCTAGACTTACGTTTGTCACAACGGCAGAATTTTATGCACACTTTTTTCTACGTATTTTACTGTTTCACTTGAAATTATTGATTTTCAACATATCGTTCACTGAATTTTATTTACTCAATAATCTTCTTTCAACTATTACAATCGACGCGTCGATTATGGAATGAATGTCGTTTATCTGCTCCGGTTAGTTTTATGGACAAATTCCTTCCCGATGTTGCCCGCGTTCTCATTGGTTGACAGTCCGCTATCGGTTGTTTGGCCGTGGAAAGGCGTTTCAATTATGTGCTATATCTGCAACCTGTTGGATTTTATTAAATATTGCATTCTATATATGTTCTAAATGTCACGTATCTCGCAACTTTGTAAAGAGACTTATTAAATATTGCATTCTATATACGTTTGAATTTGTACGTACATCGGAATTTTAATTTCCATACTTTCTTCACATATGCCAAGTCTGGCACCTTATGTATGTTTCAAATGGCACGTACTCCTTTGCATCTAATGTGCTTGTTTTACATGTTTGCCTATACAAAATGGCTTCAATTACATCCGTTTATTAACTTGTTTACCCAAATGCATTTAGATCGAAAGAGATTTCATTTTACGGATATTTTCTGCAAATCTGTTAAATTTGTAATTTGGTTTTTAAGCTTACAAATGTTTTAATGTTTTAAAGATGATTGGATTGCTTCTGCAATTATCTATTTTAATGAATGTGGTGAATTTATTACGGATTAAGCTTTCTTTAGTTATTTGCAGCTGGTTATTGATTATATACAGGGTGATTTGTATTTGCTTTTTGCTTAATGAATGAATTATGTAAATTTTATGATTTAAATATTTGGTATTCGTGGTTTTTATGATATTTACATGAAGTGTTCCTCCCTTGTGACCTTATATGAGCTTATATAACCCTATTATCATAGCAATATATAGATAGCACATAAACACCATTTTGATAAATTAAGGCATAATTAGAATTTATAATAATTCATAATAAAAGTTTGTTTATTCTTTTCTTGAAAACACCCGGTATATAGAACTACGTTTTAAATTTTTTGAATACATATATACTTTATTGGGATTATTCGTTTTGTACCCAGTGAAACTTTTTAAAAAGAAAGAATCGTTAATTTTACTGAAAAGTGCATTCGTTATTATTCTAAATCCCCCCATGCATGTTACCATGTAATTTTAGAAGTTCATTATTTCATTCAGTAAAATAAACATTTGCACTAATAAGTAAATATTGTATTTGTGAGACAACATTTGGATTTCGAAGTTGCTTATATGAGAGATAGTAGTTTGAATTGAGAGATTTTACATATTGTTAATAAAGTCAATGCTCGCATGGTTGAGTGTGCTACACCAATCAAGGTAGTTTGTTCTGGTCAGAAACTATTACTATCGAAACGCTCTACGTAATTTTTAGCAGGATTAAAATTCTTGGAGAATAGTAAAATTCTTGGAACGATATCAGGTTATTGTAATCTGGGGTTAAGTTTTAAATACGACGAATGTAGTCTTAAGGTAAATTATTCTTGATGTTCTGCGGAAAAACGCCGTTATTAAAAATGATACAGTGATTAATAGAATTTAGGCAAAGTTTAAAGTATCGATGATTTATATAAAGTTTTTAAAATTAGTTAATTTTTGACAATTTTTGTGAAATTGTAAGTTGACCTATTATTGCTGAAATAGTATAAATAATGGGGGATTATTTTTAGAGCTTCTTTTCCTATTACGGTTTCAGCGCTAGATAAAGTCTAGCATATTTTAATTAAAGTTAAGCAATCTTACCATAACGCAAATTTTATTATTGATTTATATGAAGATGCGACCCTTATTTATTCATTATTAATATTTGTAATGTTTGAATTTTAAAGTATTGGAGGGTTAGCGAATCAGGAGTAATTTCAAGACACAGAGAATAAATGTTAGGGTAGCAGTTAAACTTTGTGTCTCATGTCCCCCTCTCTCCAATTTAATTTTTCGAATGCTGCACCTAAAGATACTACTTTGGTCAAAAAGCGAGATTTTAAATTTTGGTGAACCCTTGCTATTCCAAGCAAGGTGGGTGTTGTTAACGTGCGTGACAACACACACACGGCAAATACATTTTACCTCTCATCCGAACGACAGTGTATTTTTGTAAAAAAATGCTCGCCTAACACATTTCAAGCTGTCCGTGTCGGAAATCGGACCCAGTGTAACATACTGTTTTAATACGCTCTAAAAGTTCTAGTATTTCTAAAAATAGTTATTTTTTAGTTTAATTTTAGCATGCTAATTATTAGAATGAAGGTCGTGTAGCATAAATATTCTGCAAATGTTAAACCGCTGCAAGATCACCCAAGTAGCGTCCTAGCGAAGCTCCAGGAAAATATAATCCAAGAGTCAATTAATTTTTCTAAAGGCACTTTACGTGAAAGGCACTAAACATGTCAGATTAGTTGCTATCTATGATTAGATGTCAATCATGTTCTAGGACTCTATTTATGTCTGGGTGGTCGGAAGGAATTTTTCAATTAGCGGGACACTCAACTAAAAATTAGTTCCGAGAGCTATTTGTGTGGCTATCTTAGGCAATTGGCAGTTTAATTAATCTTAAAGATTTACGACCGGCGTATCCTAAGCCGAGTATGAGAGCCAAGAAAGGGTTATTTTCAATTAACTTAAATGTATATAAGGATGCCAGCCGGTGGTAATGGGGGTTGTTTATTTCCAGACGCGTTGTAGTCTAAAGCTCGCGGACTTGCAGATTGAGTAAGTGTTTTATTTCTCTGAATTCAAGTGCGTGCCGTTATGTTCAAAGTTAGTTTATTTCTCTGAGTAAGTAATTATTATATATGGTATTACTATGAACTCAAGGCTGTGTTATGCATCATAAGTCATTTATTTGTTTAAATACAATATCTGTTGACTTTCATAGCATACAACTTCTGGTTAAAACCCCGTTCCAGTAATTTAATCCCGTTAGGTTATTGTTAAAGACCGCATCTTTTGAAGAGTTTCTTATTTTATTGTGTTTCGACGTTGTCCGAGGCTTGTAATAACTAAGCCACGAATTCCGTTACTGTACTATTTGACCCGTGTGAAGGTCATGTTTTTCCTGTCATTGATGACCCCGTGATTAAAGGAAGGTCGTTTCAGTATGCAAGTTAAGTAGACTGCGGTAGCGTTAATTAATTATATGTATTGGGGTGTTTGCACCCAGAACTGTTGTTAATATTCATAAAATAAGGGCTTTAGAATTGTTTAGTTAAGTTGTGTTTGTGCTAGCCGGAGACTTTATAAGATTTGCCCCTGTGAAGTGAAGTATTTTCTGTCCTGCAATCTTGGTTCATCGCCACAAACAAAGTGCGACGAGAGCTATTACCGCGATCGGTCCATGGGCCGTTTAATTCCCATGGTAGCGCCCTATTGTAAATAATGTTAATTACTGTATAATTTTGTATGCATTTGTAATTAGGTTAAGTTAGTTAGTAGCCCGTTTAATAAAACAATTGGAATTTTGTCTTAGTGTGTTGTTGTTTAATGAACCTCCCCTTCTCACCGACTGCAGCAGCTTGCGAGGCAATGTCCCGAAACGTGAGGGTACTATAGTGTTAGAGGTCCTTCCCATTTATTATTTATTGTTAATTGGATACCCTCACGCGATAGGTAAATATTAAATTACACCAGGACTTTGGGGGATCAGCAGTCATACGCAAACCTATGTGATTTACGGAGCCGCCCGTGTCTAATGTATTAGAATTTATAACGATATTTAAATAATTTTTTTAGCAATTTGCTTTGTTTATTTTTAAAGTGTTTTGGTATTTGATGATTTTTAATTGTGAAAAGTAGTAATTTTTGAGTTAATCAATTCAAAAGTGGATGTCACGATTTTCATTTAGGAAATTTATTATTTGTACAACAAAGAGAAATTTACGTGTATTGAGGAGAAAAGTGATATTTTAAAAAAGTAAAAAACTGTTGTATAAGCATACTCAGATGGCAACGTAAAATTATTTGGTGTAAGTTAAAACTTTGATTTTTATTTTGAACTAATACTGTAATAAGTTTTATTTTTCTTCATTTTATTATATTATTTATGAATATTTGTGCTTTAGAAATTTTAGTAAAAATATAATACACTAATTTGTCAGAGCCGGAGATTCTATTTAATGTTCTTCTGACTGAGCGAGTCAGGGAAGTGGTTTCTTGAATGTAGGCTTGACATTCCGCGACTGTAGTGTTGAGAAGCGGTTTTTATTGTGCTTCAGTTCGGAATTACAGAAGGTAAACGAAACGAGCTATATAACATCTATATATAATCACAGCAGATTTTCGCACCTAACGAACGGATCTTGAAAACACAGCAATATATAAATAATATTAAATTACAATTTATTCTATTATGTCTAGCGTCAACGATCTTATTAGATATATTGCAACTTTAGTCATTATACAATAGTCAGGTATGAATGAATTTGATATGCATGTTATTATAAAAAAATTGACATTCATAATGATGTAAAAATATTCAATTTACTATGTAATTTATTTTTTGCTTAAATATTTCATCATCATTAGGTCTTCAGTCCTGGAACTGGTTCGACGTGTACCCTCATTGTTTCCTATTCTGAACTAACTTACACATTTCCTTAAAATTTGCACAGTCGGCATCTATCACTATCTGCGAACGATAGTTCGATCTTGGTCTACCTCTACCTCTTTCTTCCTATCTCTGCTTGTAATATATCCCGTACCATTCCCCAAAAATGCTTTAGAACGTATCCTGCTCTTCTATTTTTCCTAGTTATTCTTCTAGTATCTGTGTAACCTATTTGTTATTAACTTTGTTTTTCCTACTGCTCCTATTTCATAAACGTACTGTGCTGTGCTGTGCTCCACACATGTGCCTTCAAAAAAAATTTTCGTTTCTATGTTCTATGTTCTATGTCCTTTCTTGATAGATCCAGTTCGGTTCCCTTCTATTGTTTTAAATTATATATTATAATTCCCCGATATTCAGTGGTATGTAAAGGGGCCAGGCGGCTCCGTGGCGTAGTTGGTATGCGTGCGACTACTATGCCCAAGGTCCCGGGTTCGAATCCCGACACGGTCCACTTGAAAAATGTTAGGCGAGCATTTTTCGCAAAAAATACGCCGTCTTTCGGATGAGAGGTAAAATGAAGGTCCCGCGTATGAGTGTTGTCACACACGTTAAAGATCTCTACCTTGCTTGGAATAGCAAGGGTTCGGCAAAATTCAAAATTTTTCAGGTAAAAAAAACTCGCTTCCTGACCAATGTAGTACGTTCGAGTGGAGCATTGGAAAATCACATGTAGGGTATGTAAAGGGGTCAAAGTTTCGGGTTCGAATTGCGACACGGTCCGCTTAAAAAATTTTAGGCGAGACTTTTTCAACAAAAATGAGAGGTTAAATAAAGGTCCCGTGTGTGAGTGTTGACACGCACGTTAAAGATCCCTACCTTGCTTGGAAGCAAGAGTTCGACAAAATTCAAAATTTTTCTGTTAAAAAAACTCGCTCCATGGCCAATGTAGTACCTTCAGGTGGAGCATTGAAAAATCACATGGAGGTATAAAAAGGGGGGTAAGCAGCCTGAAGCTGCTAAGTTCCCCCAGCACTTGAACATTTGCCGAATTAATAGTTTTTCTAATATATCTTTTTGCACAATCAACATTAGTTGAAAATATTTCACAAACAACACTTGTAGTTGTTTATAATAATCATCAGATTTAAGTGCACTTATTTTTTTCGTCGTTAGGTTTCCGTCTTGAAACTGGGTGGACACGTACCTTCACTTATTTATGTTCTGAGCTAGCCTACACAGCTCCCTAAAATTCCCACAACAGCCTATATACACCTCAGTTCCCCTTTTATTAGTTTCTAATTATATGCCATATTTCATCGAGATTCTGTGATGTGTGAAAGTTAGGCGGCTCCGTGGCGTAGTGGTATGTGTGTGACTACTACGCCCAAGGTCCCGGGTTCAAATCCCGACACGGTCCGCTTGAAAATGTTAGGCGAGCATTTTTCACAAAAATACACCCTCGTTCGGATGAGAGGTAAAATGGAGGTCCCGTGTGTGAGTGTTGTCACGCACGTTAAAGATCCCTACCTTGCTTGGAACAGCAAGGGTTCGGCAAAATTCAAAATTTTCCAGGTAACAAAAACTCGCTTCTTGGCCAATGTAGTACCTTCGGGTGGAGCATTGGAAAATCACATGTAATGATGTGTGAAAGGGGGCGGCTCCGTGGCGTAGTTGGTATGTGTGTGACTACTACGCCCAAGGTTCCGGGTTCGAATCCTGACACGGTCCGCTTGAAAATGTTAGGCTAGCATTTTTCACAAAAATACACCCTCGTTCGAATGAGAGGTAAAATGGAGGTCCCGTGTGTGAGTGTTGTCATGCACGTTAAGAATACTTACCTTGCTTGGAACAGCAAGGGTTTGGCAAAATTCCAAATTTTTCAGGTAAAAAAAACTCGCTTCCTAGTCAATGTAGTACCTTCGAGTGGAGCATTGGAAAATCACATGTAAGGTATGTGAAAGGGGTATAGTAGCCGGTCGCTGCCAAGATCCCCCAATACTTAGACATTTATCCAATTAATAGTCTTTCAGTAAATCCTTTCGCACAATTAACACTACTCTATAATATTGCACGACCAATAACTGTAGTTACTTATAATAACCATCATGTTTAAGTACAGTTATATTTTTTGTTATTAGTTTTTCCATCTGGGGACTGGTTGGACGCGTACCTCCATTGATTTCTATTCTGAGCTAGCCTACACATTTCCCTGAAATTGCCACAGCCTACATCTTTCACTATCTGTGTGCAATAGTCTAACCTAGTTCTACCTCTACTTCTCTTTTTTCCTATATCTGCTTCTGATATATTCGGCAGTATTCCCTCATGCCTTAGTGTGTAGCTTATCATCGTATCTCTCCTATTGTTTACTGTTTTTCACATATTTCTTTCTTCCCTTACATTTCTAGTACCTCAGTGTTCTTAACTCTGTCTGTCCATGATATCTTTAACATACGTCTGTAGCACCACATTTCAAGGGCTTCTCCTACTGGTCAGGCTTCACAGCCGTACAGTGCTGTGCTTCAGACATATGTTTTCAACAATCTTTTTCTTGTTTTTATATTTGTTGTGTTTGAACACAGTAGTTGCTTTTTTTGTTAAATGTAGCATGACCTGGTGATAATCTTTGTTTTATATCTTTGCGTTTTTTCCATCTTGCGTTATTTGGCTTACTAGGCAGCAAAAATCTTTAACCTCTTGTAGGTTCTCGTTAACAATTTTTATTCTTGTTTTTAATGTATTTTCCTCTCCTTTGCATACTAGTACTTTGGTTATATTTTACCATATCTCTCTGTTAGAACTGTAAATATTTCATTAAAAGCAGCCTCTAACTCTTCTTTGCTAGATGCTAATCCTGCTATATTATCTGCAAATCTAAGCATATCAATCTTTTGTCCCTCCATAGTAATTCCAAATGACTTCCTGTATTTGATAGTATTTATTCCCTCTTCTATGTACAAGTTAAAAATTAATGGGTATAAGGCACATCCGTGTATAACCCATTTCATGATATTCACTTTCCTACCTTCCTGCTCTAATCCTATTACCGCCGTTTGCTCTTTGTTTAAGCTATGTACTATCCGTCTATCCCTAAAGCTCATTCCAATCTTTTTGAGTATTTCGAACATTTTTTTCATTTTACATTGTCGAAGGCTTTTTCCGGATCTACAAATCCTATATACACGCTTTCCCTTTCTATTATTTTCTTCATTATCACCCTCAGAGCCAAAACAGCCCCCCGTGTTCCCCTGTTTCGCTTAAACCCAAATTCATCTTCTGGTATTTCTTCAGCTCTTTTTTCTATTAGGTTTCTACAATTGTAGTGAATATTTTTGACACGTGTGCTGTCAAATTTATTGTTCGAAAATTTTCACATCTCTCCGTGTCTCCCTTTTTTTGGTATAGTTGCTATGATGTTACTTTTGAAGTCTTTGGGTATCTCGCCTGTCTCATACATGTAGCATACAAGTTACTCTTTTCAGACCCTTTAATCCTAATTCAAACTCATTTCTAAATATAGGATATCCCAAGTCATCATTTTCAATGCCTGATTCCTTTTCTAATACTGTTAGTTCCTCTCTTACAAATAAATTTTCTATATATTCTTGCCATCCAACCACTTTCTCTACATTTTCTATAATAACGTTTTCTTCCGCGTTCCTTATATTTTTGCTGTATGGTTTTATGTTCGTAAAATTCATTTTAATTCATTTGTATGCTTCGTCTGTCTTTCCTATTTCCATCTTAGTTTGTACCTATTTGCACTTCTCATCAATCCTTTGTTTTTTAGCTTTCCTACATTTGAACTTTATGCCTTTGTATCTCTGTTTTCCTGTTACGTTTGATATATTTTTGTATTTTCATCTTTCTTCTAATTAATCCTTTGTTATCCACGGTTTCTTTTTTTTTGTGTATACCCCAGAATATTTCCGGCCGTCATGTCCAAGTTGGATTTAACGTTATTTCGTTCTGTTTCTACTTCGTTAGTATCAGAAATTTTTCCGATATCTTTCAGCAATTCATTTAACTTTTTCAAATCTTTTGTGAATATCTTTATCTTTTAGTTTCTTAAAGTCAAAGTGCCTTTTTTGTTCCTCTTTTTCAAATTTTTTATAATTACGATGTTGTGGTCGGTGTCTAATATCTGCTTCTGGGTAGCTTCTACAGTCTTTTACTTCATTCTTAAACCGTTGTCTAACAAGAATGATCGATTTGATATCTTTCTATATCTACTGGCATCATCCACGTATAACGTCTTCTAGCATGATGTTGAAATAATGTGTTTATTAGCCTATTACCCCTGTCGTTTCTCGTGCTTCAACCAAATAAACCTACTACTGCTCCGTCCCTACCCTCACTTACCACTGCATTAAAATCCCCCGTAATTATTAAATTTTCATGTCCTTTTACATATCTTAGTATGTATTTGTTATTTTTATAGATCGCTTTTACCTCTTCGTCACTGTAGCTAGGGATGGGCATGTATACTTGTATTATTACTATATTTACCGGTTTAGATTCTAATCTAACCATGAGTACTCTATCGTTCTTTTGTAAGTAGTTTTTTACACAGTGTCCTATCTTTTTTCGTATAACTATCCCCATACCTGAATTTCCTTCTTCTGATCCTGTATGAATTATCCTGAAGTCTCCACTTCAAAAATTTCTTTCCTCTGGTCACCGAACTACGCTGATCCCTACTATGTCTAGTGCTACCCTATCCATTTCAATTTTTAGGTTCTCTAGCTTACCTGCTTGCTTCATACTTCTAACATTCCACGCTCCGACTCGCAAAATGTTCCCGATTGTTATTCTGAAATTTTCGATCTCATCCTCCGGAGTAATCCTCACCCGGAGATCCGAAATGAGGACTATGTTACCTCCGAAATCTTTTACCTCATAGAATACCATCATGTTTATTACAATTTAAGTACACTGTGTACTTGGGAGGTAATGTGGTGGTTTTCCGTTGTCTTCCACATTGCAGTAGCGTGCCTTAGAATGCCATACCGACCCCTATGGTCTCCTCCACTCTAAGTACCAACAGAGCTGCTGCCTTCTTTCGGGGACCTGTCTTAGTCTGGTTCCTCACTAAAGACCCCACCAATTTGGTAAAACCACTACTTCGGCTCTTAAGTTCATTGGAACACGCAAGCCTTTCCACCCGTTCTAGTAATCTGAACTTCGTCAATGTGCAGGTCCATTCGGAACGGCTTAAATATTTATATACTATAAATTTGTTAGTTTAATTACTTCTATTTTTACTCATTCAAAATGGTCTTTAAATATTATTGGTGTTGTACTGTCCAAGTCGCTTATTATTTTTTACGTATACGTTTGTGACTTTTACACTATTTTTGATAACCTTGTAATTATTATTTTTTTCATATATCTTTATTTAGTTTTACTTATTGATAAGTTTTTGTACAAACTTTAATGGTTGGTAATATACACAGACGAACTGACCTGTTTTTACAATAGCTTCACATACTGTTGGCCCACCTTTTTCTCTCTCCTTAAAAATAATGACGCAATTTTTGAGTGGATTTATCTTTTGCACATCTGGTCGTCTTGAGTATCTATAAAAACTGAAAGTTGCTATAAATTGCATAATAATTAATAATGTAAGTGGTCCACAAAGTTGCTAAAAATTAATCACACTCTTTAACGTTCATGTTGTACACAATTAGCATTATGAATTATTAATTCATGAGATTGAGATGTGGTAGATCCCCTTCATTTATTAGCTAAGTATACTAAGTTCCTACTTTACAGCGTTTTTTAACGACCAACCAAGAAGTACATAAATGTTAATGCTTCTACATAAATCTATAAATAGGTATGTGTTCTTTAAAACAGACGGAACTAATAAACAAGACATTAAATAAGTGCGACGGCACCAAGTAATAAAAAATATGAGTTTGACCACATTTACTACATTTAACTTTCTCACAAGAATAAGGTTTTAATTGAAGCATTAGTTAGTACTCCTCGTGTGGAATTTTATTTTTATCACAATATGGCTGTTGTAATTGTGAACTGGATATTGTATTATGTATCTATTTACCAAAATAGCAATTTTATTTCTTTTGATTAATTTTGATACGCGAAATTTAATCAACATATTCTTCTTAGTGGATAATTGAAGTTTAAATGCATTTAGTCGTCTCTCTGGTAATCATTTTAACCATTTAAAGTAAATAGTTTTAATGTAGGTATAGGTAGAAATATTTCAGCTTCCCGTGAATATCGTTTCATTTATACGTAATTACACGGAGGTGATTGTATGGAAATGACCAAGCTAACCGAATTATGATTTACTTATCTCGAGCCGAAAATTGTTGGAAATAGAAATATGTTAAGAAAATAATGTAAATAATTTTGATTTTTTGGCCAGTTTATTCACTATTAACCCCTAGTGTATAAATAATAATAAATAGTGAAGATAGTTATTACGATTGTAGGAGCCATGCTACTTCGTTTTTATGTTTTATTAAACAATATTTAAAACTAGTTATGCTACTAACTAATAACTATTAGTAACGATTGAAAATATCTTTATCTAACAATTTTTGGCATCCAGCTATTCTGTGGTTAAATGGTTTAGATGAAATTTGTCGATAAATTTAATAATCGGATGCGGGTACGTGTGTGCATAGAATTAAAGAAAATTCCATTCACACACGCTCACGCACACACGCACGGGCGCGCACACGATCGCACGCACGCCCGCAAGCACGCAGGTACACATACACGCATACAGATATAGATATTTTATTGTAAATGGATAATTTTAGATTTTTTTTTGATGTCGAGTTTCGATTTAATTTTATCATTACAGAAGGTTTTGGTAAATGTACCTGATTAGCTACGTTTACGGAAGTGAGGTTATTAAAATTGTCCACAAATATTTCTAAAAATTTGTTCACAGTGTGACTTACGTAAGGAAGGGATTGGTAATACTAATTACAAAGAGAGCTTGTATGAACTCTATTAGTATCTAGTAGCTATGAACTGTTTCTAGACTTAAGACGTACTCTTCATTTGTGGATTTTAATACTTGTATGTAAGCAATCTTTTTGGAAAATGTGTGTTGAAGGAGATGTTTGTGGATTTAGCAATTATTATTATTTGAAGGATTGTTTATTAATGAATGTTTTGGCGGGTGGCCGGGAATATGCGTATTATCATAACTGAGGAAGTGAATAAACTTACCAAATTAGGTGATACGCATCACACAAAGCGGAGTTCAATGCGCGATCATTACGGGACTAGATGGCGCAAACATAACCGACCACCTAAAATGGAATATTTTAAGGAAGGAGAAAGAGATGGTTTGGCATTTCCTCCAAACCGGGACTACAGATTACCCGCTGGTGTACGTGAGCGAAAGGAGTATGCGGGATTAGAGAGACGTGATTTTATTTAAATTATTTAAATTAAATTGAATTATATTGAAAAATGAACTTAAACAAAATGAGAAAAACGCGAAAATAATTGATTTGCATGGTTGGTTTAATCAACCATGGGGAGGGGAACCAGTTTATTAACTGGACGCACAAAACCAGTGCCGGAAGTTCGAACGGAAGCAATACGTACTACACCGTTCGGTCCTGGAAACACTTGTTCTACCCGAGCGATAGGCCAACAAAGAGGAGAAGTCGATGACCCGGATAAAAGTACTACTTGTCCGGGTTGCACGTTGGGTATGGAAGTGTTCCATTTTGGTCGCGGAAATTGGGAGCTTAAATATTCGTCGGACCATCGTTTCCAAAATGACGACAAAATTTGTCGAAGTAGTTGTCAACGATTACGAAGTGACATATTTTCAGAAACTGGCATTTCTGGGAAACCCAAAATTGGAACACCTATTAAAAAATGCCCTGAAGAGAGATAGTCTGTACCATCATTAAAATCCGAAAATAGAAAACACAATGGACGACTGTTAAGAGCGGCTTCAATTCTGATAAAAACTGTGCCCAATTCTTCAAAAGTTAGGGTTCGATTTCCGACAAGGCGATGTAACAAACTTTTGGAGGATTTGACACAGGACTTCCAAATGCCGCCAAAATACGAGCTTTGAGGGGGATTGAATTTCCAAACAACTTGAAGCGAGGCGAAGTTGGTGTAAAGTTGGTCTTTATTTTGCTAAAGCGAAGTTCTGGCTCTCTTTAATTTGCGAGATGCACCAACAAAGTTGGTACCACAGTCACAAAATAAAGTAGACGGAGTGCCTCGACGAGAAACAAATCTGGCAAAACAAGCCATAAATGCGTCAGTAGTTAGCTCCGAAACAATTTGCAAATGTACAGCTTTTGTGCACATGCATACAAAAACACACAAGTAAGTTTTTGTGATGGGCGCATTCCTTTTCTTTTAAAGGTCTTTAAAAGATAGGGGCCTGCGAAATCAGTGCCAATCTCAGTAAATGCAAACTCAAGCTGAGGGCAAATTGCACATTAAAGGGGGCGATGGTTTGCATTTTGACCGGTAGCATTTGAAGCATTTAAAAATATGTTTCAGTAAAACAGACCGTAAAGAATTAATTCAATAATGACGTTGGATGAGTGCTTGAGTAGTTAAAACACCAGAGTACAGAGATGCTTTGTGATAATGATCACAAATAAGAGTGGCCAAGAATGCATTCTTGGGTTATAATAGAGGGTGCTTAGATTCATAGAGTAATAAAGAGTAGTTCAATCTACCGTCCACCCTCAGGAGATTATTTGAATCTAGGAAAAAGGTATATTTGCGGAGATATCCTACAAGTGGTTTTCCTTTGTGTAAAAGAGAGATTTCTCGGGCAAAATATGCGATTTGAGTGATTCTGACGCAGAAAGACAAAGAATCGCTGAGCTCAGAAGCTGAAAGCGGACCAACACGATGAGGCTGGTGGCGACAATTGCTGACAAAACGCAGACAATATGCTATGGTGCGTTGAAGCCGTGTTAATGTAAAAAACCTAGAAAAAATGTGATCAGAATAAGAAACGTCTGTAGTAGCTAAAGCCACGTAGTTTTTTAGTTCAGGCAATTCCACACCAGAGAGTGCTTGAAAAGGCGCGTGGAAATTCGGTATCCACAGAGAGCCGAAATTGTGTGGGACCGCACCACCATAATTCATTATGAATTATTTCAGTGGGTAACAGGCCACAAAAAGCGGCATCTGCCGGATTGAGCTCAGTGGATATATGCCGCTATTGCGCAGGTGAACTCAAATCCAGAACTTGATTTACACGATTAGCAACAAATATTTTGAGCAAGTGAGGGGGAGTGGCCAAGCAACCGAGAACGATGCGAGAATCCGTGAACAGGAGTGTTTCGCCTCCGGGCGTTAACCGGAATCATCAACGCCATGTTGAACTCCGCCACTTCCCATCCACATGAAAGACGGCGGACGTCGTAGTTCTCCGGAGGGCAAGCAATTCTACGACATTCCCACAGAACTACCGGCCCATTAGCTTGCTGTCGGTAGTTGGAAAAATAGCGGAAGCCGTTTTTCTAAGGAGACTCCAGGCGGCGATGCAGGAGCACGACGTTATCCAGGACGAACAATTTGGGTTCCGTAAGGGGCATTCCACCATTCACCAGATACTGCGAGTGGTGGAGCACATCGTGGAAGGCTTCAACTGGCGACAGTCAACTGGCGCAGTGTTCCTGGACGTGTCTAAAGCTTTCGACAAGGTCTGGAATAACGGCTTACTCTACAAGATGCTGGAGAGAAAGTTACCACGCGCTCTCGTCATTATAATTTGAATAACGGCCGCTATACTTGCGGCCACGTCCCCAATGCTCCACCCGGAGGTACTACATTGGGTTTAAACGCGAAAAATAATCGTGCTTCTAATTCATTCTAACTTCATAAATAATCCACCCTAAACAAAAAACTAAATAAAAATCTAACAAACCTAAAAATCTAACATACCTAACAAACTCTAACAATCTAACAAACCTAAAAATCTGACAAACTGAAACAAAAACTAAAAACAAAAACTAGAAACAGGGTTGGAAATAATGGTATCCCTAGCGCTGACTTTGGAGTGTACCCGATCAACAAGACACAAGCAAAAATGAGAGGGGGAGAGATCCGTAATACCGGATAGCAGACGCCGGCTCTGCTTACCAGTGCGACCTGAAAGGTTGTCTTAAAACTATCCAAATCTAGCTAACTAATTTAAATCCATCCCTAGCTTTCCCTATCATTCCCTAACTGATTTATATTATGATTACAATCTTCACAACTCTATTCTTCCTTCCCAAATATATACTGCAACCAAAATGGCGACAGAACGTCAAACAAAGCAAATATGCCACAAAATACTGCAATACATGCTAATAAATATAAAGTGTAAATATAAAATATAAATAAATATAATTATATAAATATATAAATAAATGTCTAATAAGCGTTAAGCATATAGCAATGCACAAAATAGCAAAAGCATCACCCTATTTATCAGGTGCACTCGCACAAGCATTATGTCGGCTAGCGCCATTACGTACAAAACGTGCTTGTTAAATTATTTCAAAAACTACTAATTAATGTAAATCAATGCTTGTGCGAGTACAGCCGCCACAATTTAAGTTTTACCTCGATAATAAAATTCTCCAGCATCCGAAGATCTGGTCGTCTGCCTACATCTAACTGTAACTTACTTCTAAGGGGAAGATAGGGGTGCATTGCTAAAGTCCTGGTGGGTATGCACTAAATGTTCTGGGAGGGGATCACAATCACTATCACTTCACTTTTAAGTCCTGGGGGGGGGGGGGATGCGCGGTTTCAATCTATTTTATTATCTTTGTTTATTTTATTGATTTAATTTAATAAGGGTTTCTGATTTATTTGTTATTGTTTATCTGTTATTATTTATTCCCGATTTCCCGAATATCCGCACATAATCATGAAGATAGGCAGTGACTGTATTAATGGTGTGGGGGGTTTCTCGTGCATATTGGGCATTTGGGTATAATTATCATGTTATTTTTTTTTATTTCTTTTTTTATTTTTTTTTATATCAGGTTTTGGTTATATCTATGCTCGTATCCTTACTCACGCTAAGTCAATCTAAAAGTTTCCAATCCTCCCACCAACCCCACCGAATTTTACACGCGGTTGTCATTGTCCAATCTCGCGACCCTTCCCGCGAATTCTTTTAAGGCTGTCCAGAACGCCTTCTGGTTAACCACTTCCCCGACTTCCTCTAGGTTCTTTGGCCATGCCAGACCTAGGATAGCTAGTTTGCTATCAGCCTACTCTCGATTTCCCGCCTCAAGCGGGCAGTCGAAGAGCACGTGCTCTGCGCTTTCCGAACCCTCACTGCATTCGCAGCGGTCGCTGTTGGTTAGACCGAACCTTTGTAAATACGCCTTCAGGGCGCCGTGCCCTGTTATCAACTGCACCATTTTGTGATCGAGCTTAACCTCGATCCTACCTCTAGCTTCTATGCTCGGTATGAATTTGTGGGTCAACCTGCCCGTGGCAGCGTTGTTCCACCTCTCTTCCCATTGTCGAATTGATTTTTCGCGCAGCTTTCTTTTGATTAAAGACCTCGGTATCGACGAATTTTTTTTTTTTTATTTATTTATTTATTCTAACATTACATTTAGTCTGCTACCTAAAAATTACAGCAAACCTGTTACTCCTAAGAAATCTAACAGAATTATTTGCTACCTTAAATTATATTAGTTAGTTTTATACTATTAGCGTTTGGAAATACTCGTGTGTGTGTGTGTGTGTGTTTGTGTCTGTGCGCGCGTGTGGGTGCGTGAGTGTGTGTGTGTTTGTGTGTTTCTGTCTGTGGTAATGTCCTTGGGACTGCTTTCCTTCCCAGCTTCCGACCGTCGGCAGCCGGAAATCAGAAACCGAGAAGTTCGCATTCCTGTACGTGTCCTGGCCGTCGGCAGCCGGAAACCAGGGGAACCACGTACAGTCCCTGGTGTGTATGTGTGCACGTGTGCGTATATATCTGTGTCGTATGCGTGTGCGTGCAGGTACGTGTACGTGCGTGTTTGTGTGTGTTTTGGTGTGTGTATGTGTGTGTTTTGTCGTGCCAGTGTGCTATAATGGTGTGTGTGTTTATTGTTTTCATGTTTGTGTGTGCGTGTGCTTATGTCTGTGGTGAGGTCCTTGGGACTGTTTTCTTCTCACGGTTTCCAACCGCCGGTAGCCGGAAATCAGAAACCGAGAAGTACGCGTTCCTGTACGTGTCTTGGCTATCGGCAGCCGAAAACCAGGGAGGCCACGTACAGTCTCTGTTGTGTGTGTGTGTGCTTTTGTGTATTTTGTCGTGCTGTTGTCAGAATATTTCCCCTGTAGTAATTTTTAGTTGCGCTACAACATTGGAAATATAAACTATACGTTACTGAAGCTAGGGTTAGATTTCTTAAAGCACTTACAAATTTGGTTAGTATTGTCTCTTGTTTATTTTAGTTAGTTGTATTTTTTTATTTTAGATGGTTAGATGGTTAGTATTGAGTCCTTATCCTACTAGTGTTAGTATTCTAATGCTAATAAGTGTTCTGGGGGAAACTTGTGTTTGAGGTACGTTTGCCGTACTTTTGCCGTTTTCACTATTTTCACTTCGTTTTCACTGGTATCACTCCCGGTCGTCAGGATTCACGAGCCTTCTGGTAGATCTTCAGGAGACACGTGGTTCCTGGTATGTCCTAGGGAGATTGCCACTTGTTTGTTGTCGGTTCCCATGTGTGTTGGGTGGATTGTGCTTATGTATTGAACGTTCGATGCGTTACGTCAAACTTCTGTGTTTCGTGTGATCTGTGTTTGTGGTATTTGTGATATGTGGGGTTTGTATGGTGTTTGTGTGTGTCCTGTCAGAGTCCGTTTGTGTACCTTTGGTGTAGTATAGCAGTAGTTTGGTGAGTGATTCTGTTTAGGTAAGGAAATATGTTTTCGTTCCAGAGCATGTCCGAGAGGGGTATGTCCCGTAGGATTGTCCTGTCCATTCCTAGGTCCTGTTGCAGTTCGGTGCAGTGGAACACCAGATGTTCCGGTGTCCCCAACTCACCACATGTGCAGTTGTTGTTGTCTTGGAAGTCGAAGCGGTTCCTGTAGGTTGGATAAGGGCCATGCCCCGTGAGAAAATGACTGAGCCCTTGTGAGGGGACCAAGTGGTGACAGTTTAGTCTGTCTCGGATGTTTGGGACTAGTGCGTATACCCTCCGCCCATTTGTGCTCTGGTTCCATCTATCTTGCCACTCGGTTAGTATTGTGTCCTGAATTTCCTTTTTTATCCGAATTTCTGATGTTACTTTTAGGATTTCCCGGACTTTTTCTGGTTCGTTGTTTTTTAACCAGTATGTCGCCGCTCTCTTCCTGATATACAGATCAAGAGGGAGGACTCCTAATATCACATAGAGGGCGTCGTGTGATACGGTCCGGTATGCTCCAGTAAGTCTTATTAGTACCCCCCTTTGAATACTGTTGACTTTTTGTTTGGGTTTTACTAGATGTAATCTGGTTGCCCAGGCGCTCGCTGCATGGCTTATTATTGCTGCAAGTACGCTGGATAAGTATAATCTTACACAGTTTAGGGGAATATTGTACGTACGTTGTGCAAGAGTTGCTATGCATTGCATAGCTTTACTGGCACCTGCAGTCACTGTGGCAATGTGTTTTTCATAGTTCAGTTTTTCATCAAGGGTTAGCCCTAGGTATTTGGCTTCCCGTGTTCTTTGTATTCTGCCTCTGTTCAGTTTAATGATAGGGTCTCTTTCTAGAGAACCTTTAACTATCATATAAGTTGTTTTGTCATGTGCTATCGTCATCTTATTTGCGTTGCACCATTCTAGGGCTTTGTTCAATGCGGTGTTTGCATTGTGCTGTAGTTCATTTCTGGAACCTCCTTCCACCACCAACAAGATGTCGTCCGCATAAGCTACTACGGACCTCACCTCATTTGCGGTTTCCAACTGCTCCAAAAGCTCCTCAGTCGCAATGTCCCAAAATTTGTGGACCGCAGACTGACCCCTGTGGGCATCCTTTGGTGATTGATTTTGTGATAGTTTTAGTACCAGACAATGTTACAAATCTATCCTGGCAATAGCTTCTGAAGGTATGATGTAGTTGTTTTGGACATTGTATTTCGATTAGCCTATGGAACAGTGTTGGCCACCATAAGTTGTTGAAGGCTCCTTCTATGTCTATCATGATTAAGGCCACGTATTTTTTATTTGAAGTGGTTGTAGAGTTTATGGCTTTGTTTACGGCGTCTTCGGTTGATCGTCCTTGTCTAAATCCGTACTGCGCCGGGTGCATGCCTTTCGTCTTCCGATGTTCTTGCATTCTCGTACACAGTAGTCGCTCGAAAGTTTTCCCGAGCGAGTCTAGAAGGCAGATGGGGCGATACGAACCCGGATTTTTCGGGTCTTTTTCTCGGTTTTTAGAGAGTATGATTACGTCTGCTTGCTTCCAGCAGTTTGGAAACTTTGTTTGTCTTAGACATTCGTTGTACAGTTTAGTAAGTTTCGGTGTAAGTTTGGTGTCTAGTGCCTTTGTAATTTCTGCCTGGATCCCGTCTGGCCCAGGAGCTTTTTTGTTTTTACTTGAACGGATAGCGTGTCTAATCTCGTCTTCAGTGAAAGGTGTTACGTCGTCCTGTGTTCTATTCCATGGTGTATTCCCATTCGCGTTTTGTTCGGTGACTCTTTGTCGTTTGCGTATTTGTTCTTGTGTGTCCTCTTCCCAGTTGTCATCAGGGAGGAGTGTATGTAGTAATGTCGCGGTTTCAATTCAGTCTTTGGTTTCTGTTCCGTCGGGTTTGGTTAAAGTCGAGTACGTTGTCGGTGGTGCAATTTTCCTGATACTATCTTGTACGGTACCCCCAAGCATCCGTCTGCAAATGTCTTTCGACGAAAGTGTCCCAGGATTTTCGTTTCATGTTGTATAGTTCCTGTTCGTATGTCGCCTTGCGTTGTCTGTAGTTGGTCAGCTGGAAGGCCCTTTCTGCCGGTGTTAGGGCTGCTTGATAGCGTCTCCTTGCCTTGCGAGCTTTGCTTTTCAGTATCTGGACCTCTGTGGTCCATTTTAGCGGTTTTGTGGCGCAGTTTGTCTTGTTTTTAATGTTTGTTTCATAGTGTCTTTAATTGTTCTTGTTAGGGCTTGGGCGTAAGCGTGTACGTTGTCGTTGCGTTGGATATCAGGGGCGGATTGAAGTTGTCCAGTAGTCTTTGCCAGTTGGCATTTTGTATATTGTATTTTAGTCTCTTTTGCCAGTTTCCGCATGTAATGGTATGTTATCCTTGTGTATGTCAAAAGTTATGAGGTTGTGATCGCTTATTGTTGTTGTCATGTACCTTCCAGTTTTGTATGTGGGGTGCGCTAGTCCGTTTGCTATTGTGACGTCAATGTTACTCTCTGCTCCTGCCCGATGGTTTCTGTGGGTGGGTGGATTGAAGGACAGTTCATCACTTCAAGCTGTAGCTCGTTGATCATGTCCTCTACCCTCTCCCACGCGCATCAGTGTTGCTACAGTGCCACATTGGGGATTTTCCGTTTACATCTGCCATAAAAAGTGCAGGCTGGTTTGAGTATGTACGTGCAATGCTTTTTAATGTTGGTGATGAATGGATCGGAGTCCAACCGAAATTGGAAGTATGTGTTGGTCAGTATCCAGTTGTGTATGTTTTGTCCGGATATTTCTAGACAGACGTTGTGTTCGTTCGTGTATCTTTGTATTGTGGTTGCTTGTATGTTAGGGTTGAATATTATAGTGGCTGCCATTGGTCTGTCTCCCTTACATATCTGTCTGGCTGTCGTTGGCATTCCCGGTAATTTTCCGTTTTTGCAGTATGGTTCTTGTATGCAGATTATATCTAGTCGCTGTGTTTCGGCCAAGTGTCTGATTTCCTGTGTTACGGTGGCGCTACGCATGGCGTTTAGCTGTCCAATTTTAATTGTGGTTTCCCTATGCGTCTCAGTTTTTGTTGTTCCGTTTCTCGTGTTTGCGGTCGGTATTGTTGTTTGGGATTGAGCGTCGATCTCAGCTGTCCGTGTTTCCAGTAGGTATGTCTTAGTTTGGATTCCTCGATAATTGTTGGTTGTGTGTGTGTATTGTCCATAATCGGTTTTGTGTATAAGTCTGTCTAGTAGCATTTTATACGTCGGACAGTCCTTTGAGTTATCGGTACATTTTCGGTGTCTTTTTTGGCATGGAATGCAAGCTGGTTTCATTTCCCTTTTTGGACAGTTTAACTTTTTGTGTTTGGCATCTTGTTCCCCACAGTGGCTACAGGTGTCCGTCTGAAGTGGGCAGTATTTTGAGATATGCCCTAGATCCTGACATCTCATGCATCGTGGGACGACGAGATGATCTTTTACTGTTATGCATCTGTATTCTATGTATAACTTGTTTAGATTTATGAGCATATTACGTAGTTTATTGCGTAGTTTATCGACGAATGTGATATCCGAAAGTCGCCCGTCGCGGCCTCTTTAGCTAATTCGTCAGCCCTATTATTTCCTACGTTACCATCGTGCGACCTAACCCAACAGAACTTTAAACGTCAAAACTGGAGCGCTGTATGCGCTATTCTCCAGACGTCCGCCTGGAGGTCAGTTGAGATGTTCATGTTAGTTAATGCCGTCAGCGCTGATTTACTGTCGCTGATTATATAATAATCGTCTCTGCCCGTGTGATTTATTACGTAATCGATAGCCTCTTGTATGGCTACCAATTCGCACTGGAAGATAGTGCTCCAGTTCGCGAGTATGGTTTGAAACCGAAACACCTCCCTTTCCTGCTTATACACGACAAACGCCGCGCCTGCTTGCCCGTCATCCATACGTGAACCGTCCGTGTAAATTCTGATACCCGTCGCGTCCCGATCTCCTTCGACAAACTCAATTTCTCTAATATCGGCCGGGTGCCACAACTCTGATACCACGATCTTTCTTGCAACGTCTCTATTACCAAGATTAATATTATCGATAATTTTGCGCCCTTTCCCTATATCAATAAGTCTCCTATCTCTAATCTCCCTAACGACATATTCGATAGGGAGAGTCCTACTGATCACCAGGACAGCCTCCGTGGAGGTGGTCCTGTATGCCCTCGCCGCCTTTACCGCGGTTATATGTTGCACGCTCGTTGTTTGACGCACATCCCGGACTTTACAACCTTCCGCCCATACGGATGTTGCGTACAGCATTGCCGGTTCAATTGCTCCGGCATAGACCGTCCTCAGCGATTCGCCCCTGAAACCCCACTTTATTTTAACCGCCGCCATCATTCTATTTGATATTTCGCCGCCCTTACTTTTAACGTATTGTACGTGCGCGTTCCAATTTAATTTATCGTCGACCTTGACGCCGAGGTAGGTAATACAATCTTTAAACGGGATTTTCTTCCCTCCTAGCTCTAGCCTAGTAGGTCTCTGTCCTGGTATCGTGCCGAAATAAAGCGCTTCTGACGTCGCCGTGTTAAATTTTAATTTTACCGCCTGCGACCATTCGTGTAATTTATTAAGCGCCTCGTTCGGTTTTGTGCGCATATCCATTAACAATCTCGATCTTACAATTAAAAGCGTGTCATCCGCAAACCCAACGATTGAGCATCCTGCGGGCAACTTGACCCTAAAGATGCTCTCATACAACAACTTCCAAAATGTGGGACCAGAACATGACCCCTGCAGGCATCCCCTTTCCACCTCACGCGACAGAACTTCACCCGGAATTTCAACCTGTGCCAATCGCCCCGAGAAATAACTCTTGACCAAGGACATCAAGTTTCGCGGACAACCCTTACGATCTAACTCGCAAACGATTAATGGCCACCAGGCAGCATCAAATGCTCCTGAAATGTCCAAAGCAACAACGACACAGTACTCTTTAGCATCTCTCGCCTGCTTTATTTCCCCAACAACGAACTCTAACGCGTCGAGAGTCGACTTGCCCTCCATGAAACCAAACTGTCGGTTATTAAAATCGCCGCTATCTCGCACTAGGTGCTCAACACGCGTAGTCTTAACGCGATCTAAAACTTTTCCCATCACCGGTAGCAAGCTAATTGGACGATAGCTGCCCGGATCTGACGCATCCGCCTTTTTAGGTTTAGGTATAAATTTCACGTTCTGGATTTTCCAGTAACGCGGAAAAACTTCCCTTTCTAAACAAAGATTAAACAACCCGACAAAGACACACGGGGCTAACAGGCAAGCCTCCACAGCTGCGTCTGAAGTGATTCCATCATGCCCCGGTTCCTTCTTAGGGTTTATCCTCCTAAGAGCCCTGACGACCTCGTGAACTAAGATTGCCTTATCGGCACCTGTTCCTTGCGCATCTGCAGCTTCCCGACGTACTAAATCGTGCGACTTTTTATCCTCCTCTGGATTATCCGATGGGAAAAATTTCTCTAGTAAATATTCCGCTGTGGTTTTAAAACCTTCCGTGAGTAGAGTATATATTCGCCATTTGTTTGCTTTATATTATTGAGCGCGATTTTTTGTTGTTTTCCCATAATTACGCGGTATGCGGTTCCCCAGGGTTCTCTCTCCTAGTTTTGCGTGCAGAATTCTTTAAATATATTCGTTCGCGTTTTTTCTATTAATATTTTATCTTCGCGGTAACTTTGATTATATTCTATTCTCCGTTGTTCTCTTATATCTCCCGAGACGCGTTGATAGCGGCGCTTTAGGTTACGCGTTTCTGCCCGCTTGGTGGTTAGTTCCCGGGTCCACCAGGGTACGCTGTCTTTAAATGTCTTCTTTCGCGGCATGGAGTACGACGACGCGTCTACCACCGCGTCGTTTAATTTTTTCGCGAGTGTTTCCACTTCGTCTGCCTCTCGGCAGTTAAATAGCTCATTTTCGAGCACAGGGATACTTTCGCCAAATTTTTGTTTAAATCGCTCCCAATTTGCTTTTTCATTACAGAACCGCGGAAATATAGTTAGCTGCTCGTTTGCGCTTGTTTTGATTTCAACGTCCCATGTTATTAATTTATGGTCAGAGAGCGTTTCCTCGTCCGACCTTAATTTCCAATTACAAATCGTTTCTAACATTTCGTGCGAGACTGCAGTAATATCTATAAAACTGCTGCCTCTATGCCCCTCAAACGTAGGTGAATCATTAGTGTTTATCACACTAAGGTCCCATTCCGTAAAAAGATCAGCAACTTGCGAGCCTCTATCGTCTTCGATAGGGCTGCCCCATAGTGGCGACTTGGCATTAAAATCTCCACCGATGATTAAATTTTTACTTCTGCCGATTTTACGAATAATATTATCTACTTGAATTATCAAGTCTTCGGTTTGAGGATTTTCCCGCCGGGAATCGACCGGCGGGAGGTACGCGCTTATTACGTAGAACGCATTTCCTCCTGATTTGATTTCGGCCGTCGTTAAAAATTCGTTCGATAAATTATTTAATATAATTCCGGCGCACGTCCCATTATTTATTATTATCCCGCTACGCGGTCGTTTACCATTCGCATTTAATACGGAAACCCCCTTCCCAAAACCTGTTATTATGTGGCTATACAGGTGCGGTTCCTGTATAAACCCGATGTCGATATTATTTTCGATGAATTACTTTACGAAGTTATTTGTTGCCCCTCTACCTTTCCCGAGATTTAGTTGCGCGAATTTACTCTTCTTGCTTCTTATGGACTTTGTTTTATCTTCACAGTCCATAATCAATGTTTTGTGTGATTGCGATCTTCAGACGCTGCATCGTGGGGCATCTGCTCGACTTGGCGTCGTGGCGCGTATCGACCGTCGCGCCTCCGCCAGTTCTGTCGTTTGCCCTAGCGCAAACCACACAGCAGGGGACTGCCTTCCGGCAATTCTTGAATTCATGCCCGACGTCGGCACAGTTACCGCACCACTGTACCTTCTCCCTGCATTTCATCGATCGATGGCCGTACTCGTAGCACCGGTAACACTGGGTCATCGAGAAGTGGTCCCGGGCCCATACTCTTCGCCACCTGAGGTTAATAGCATCGGCTAATATACGCCTTCGAAGTGTGGGTGTCACTTCGAAGACTACGTTGGCGAAGAGATCCCTAGGGCCCTTTCCGCCAAACCTAAACTTCTCTCTCAGGTGGTCTTCTAGCTTCAAATCGCCGAAGCGGGGACTCTGGCTCACAATCAACCGCACGAGCTCTTCAGCCTTCATCCCCGCTTCGACCCCCGGAAGAACGACCCGTGGACGTTTCTTCTCGATGGTCTTCGCCACGAGTTCTTTGCAGCTACCGCCGACCTTCAATTGCAGCTTCTTGGCGTCGTCGCGACCTGCGCACTCCACAACGACACCGCCCCGGCGCGTCCTACGAGCTCCAACCACAACAAACCCATCTCGAGCGGGATCGACCTTCTGCTTCAGGGTCGTCATCACGTCGTCCTGGCCTGGCTTGGCGTCGACCTTGACAGCAAACGTAGGGGTAGAACCTGAAGCTGCAGCGGCGTAGGAAACCTTGCGCTGCACCGACGCACCCTGACTCTGGCCTCCTGAAACGATAGAATTTGCCGCCGGACTTCCCCCGACAACACCAGCTCTCCCTGAACCATCTAGGCAAAGACGAAACGCCCTAACCATACCTATAAGTTGGTTTGTAACGTCGCGGATATCATCTACGGCGTGCCGAACCATCTTCCTGTCCTCCACGACTATAGTGGCGGAAGTCGTCGGCACCTTCCCATAAACGGCAGCGTGCGCCTTCCTCACCCTAAACTTCAAGAGCTCCAGCTCATCGAGATCGCTAGCATCAACGCTAACGTTGCTGCTAGTCGACATCGTGCGCTGGGCTCTCGAAGTAAAGGGCAATTCTGGCGCCGCAACCACTACGGGAGGTCCCGACTCCACCGACACGACAGCCGCAGACACAGACTTCTCTACCTCCTCCTGAATCCCTATCATAACGTCTTTTAAAACTACCTTCAGCTGTTTCCCCCCCAACAGCGCCCTTAGCCTCCGACCGATCTCGCCTCTTCTTTCTAGGCAACGGCTCCTCGTCGCGGTGGACCACCATGCTGACAAAACTATCAACAAAGAATGACACCTAAACGCAGCTCAAAAAACGACTTGACCGTTACGACGCTAAAAGAACGACGCTAGAAAAGCGCAAAACGTTGGTCCAATAAAAATGTTTTGTTTAAAGGTGAACCGTAAGCAATCTTGTATTTATTTAAACTTCGAACCGCCCAATTAAATATTAAATTTTAACAAAAATACAGCGAGCACTAAGCGTCAAAAAAACAACTAGAACCAAATAAATTCCCTAACGCAATAAAAATATCTCGATTTGAAATGTACTGTAAAGAACACATTTATTTTAAATTTTTAAAACCGCCAAATCAAATTTAAATAAATTAATTACTTCAAAATATCTAATTTATAAATAACAACACTTTATATTTAAATGTAATTAACAAATAAGGTCGAGCGCAATCGGAATGCGGTACCGGAAATGACCTTTCACTTAATCACTTGGTAACTAGCACAACCTGTAATTGTTGCACCGCTTAATTACACCAAAAATCAATTTTAAAGGAACTTTTAAGTACGCGTGTACTTAAATTACGAAAAATTTATATTAAAATTGTTTTAAAATTTACAGTTTTTAAGATATTTATTTGATTTAAAAGGGGCCTAGATTTTTGTTTTTAACTTATTATTTGATTATACGCGCACTATAAAAATTCACACACTTTTTGGTTGTTTTACCCGGCTTTTTAACTCGATTTACGCGGTTTTTGTTTTAAATTTATTAAATACGCCTTTTTAAGTTATTCGAAATTATTTTTGAGTATTTGTTTAGTAGTTTTTTGTTTTATTACCCCGAAATTTTGTAGGTTTATTATAAAACACGTATTTTAATTTAAATTGCAAAGAAAAACGCGATTTATTTAGTATTTATTAGGTTTAAATTCTGTTTTTAAATTTTATTTTACTGCCCTGTATTTAAAATTTGATGGCACACAATTATAAAAATAAAACACAATAAAAAGCAAAGCTTCTAATAAAATAATACAACAATAAATAATATAAGCCCTAGATAAAAACTTACTGTTATTGCTGAAGCGGGAGCTCTGCGAAAACACGTCCGCTCGTTTCAAGCGGCAACTAGAAAGTCCCCGCTCTCGTCCACCTGACAAGATCCTATCTTCACGATAGAAGGTTTTGCATCAGGCTGGACGGGGTGCGGTCGACGAGGTGGAGAATCAGGGCTGGGGTACCCCAAGGCTCTCTCCTCTCGGCGGCACTCTTTAGCATCTTCGTGAGCGACCTACCGAAAACGGCAGGGACTAAGATGGCACTATACGCCGACGACACAGACATTCTAGCCAGGTCCCGTGCTCCGCACCTCATTATGTAGAGACTGCAAACGGCGATGGACGCTTTCGAGGAGTGGCTAAGACTCTGGCGAGTCGAGGTCAATCCAGAAAAGAGCACGGCAGTTTTCTTCTCAAAGCGACGTCATCGACCTGGAGACGATGTCAGAGCGTTCGACGAACTGATACCTTGGCGTTCAGACGTCAAGTATCTAGGGGTGATCTTTGATTCGAAGCTAACCTGGAAAGCTCACATCGAGTATGCGGCAAACAAGGCCAAGGGTGTTATGGCTCAGCTATACCCCTTGACCAATCGCCGAAGTAGGCTGAACGCTTCAAACAAGCTTAGGCTCTACCAGGCGATAACCAGACCGACGTTTGCATACGCATCAGCGGTGTGGGGTAACGCAACGGAAACGCACATGCGGAAACTCCAGGTGATCCAGAACAAGGCCCTAAGGGGAGTCTTCGGAGCTCCCTGGTTCGTCAGAAACGTTCAGCTTCACGGAGAGGCAAATCTGCAAACCGTCAAAGAAAGGCTCCGGTCGAACGCTGAGAGGTTTTACGGATCTCTAAAAGATCACGAAAACCAGCTCATACGAGCTCTGGGCGCGTATGAAGAAGCCTTATGGCGACGTCATAAACACCCCAGTGCGATGCTCCAGCCATGATCTTTGCTGTAATTCTATCAGACGTCCAAAAGGAATAAACTGCGCGTAACGCCATGTTTTTTCAATCGCGACGGCGGTGAAGGACCTAGTCCAGGTACGCTAGTCACGGGATCCCTATAAACGTCTTTTGACATGGGATCTCGAGTCCGACAGCAAAGTGGATTTTTAGTAAGTATGTCCTTGCTCCGGCAAGGAAGAGTCCCACACAGCGGATATAAAATCTTTCATCACTATAAAAAAAAAACGAGGTAAAATAAAATTGGAGGTAGTCCGAGCAACTTGCATGTGATCCAGCTGCTTGTATTCTGCTAAGAATGCATTATATGAATCGTAATTATCTGAAGAACGAAGCATGCGCTTTTCTAAATTTAAATAAGTTTTAAGTACTGTGTGATGGTTATCAGATTATGTTACAGTTTGATATTTAAATGGCAACGAAACTACATCCGTTAACACGGTGATGTGTTTCTTTGAAATGCGTTTCGCAATAAATATCGTCGGGGTTGTCTATAACGAGATTGGGAATTTTTTCTAAGTCCCAAAATTGTTTAAGTTGGAAATCCAGTGAATCGGATGTAATAAACAAAAAAATATGTTTATCGACACTTGGAGGAATGTTACCAATAACCATATATGCAAAAAGTGTGTTTATGCATAGAGGCTGACCGGGAATCATATAAAGAGGTTTGCCAGTTATTATTTCCGAAAGTGCACCAGCACCCAGTAATAAATCCACTTTACCAGGACTATGAAATTCGTTGTCAGCTAAATTTAAATGCTGAAACTTCTGAACTATATCAGCCGGAATATTCCTTGTAGGAATTTCACTAGAAATAGCCGAGAACACGGATGCTTCGCAATTCAATTTATGATACAAAGTGTAGTTTGAACGCAGAATGCAATTTACTCGAGCTTTAGAAGTGGTGACTGAGTTTGCTATTCCAGAAATTTGCAATGTACCAGGGAGTAATTTTAAACTCAAGCGCTGAACACAAGCGAAAGAAATAGCATTGATTTGACTGCCCTTGTCCAAAACGACTCTAAGAGGTTGCAGACTACCGCTAGAATCCATGATTAATGCTTGAATGGTGCCCAGCAATACCGTATTCGCAATGGAAATATTAGAAAAATTACACTGAGCTTTCGAAATCGAGGGGGTAGCTGTTAAGGAAGCAGCTAGTGCGTTACCATCTTGTATGATTTGAGAGGGTAAGTCATGCAAAAAGGTGTGGTGTTGACTCGACTTGCAAAATTTGCAAATACCAGTGAATTTACAGCTGATATTTAAGTGAGATTCTAAATATTTAGTACAACGTTGTAATTTTTGAATTAAAACGTGACGTTCTTCAGGTCCTGTTTTACCGTAGATTTACTTGTGAGGCTGCTGACAAATTGGACAGCTAATTGTTGATCGTACAGATTTACTAGCTAATATTGTATTATTCAACAATACTGTTTTGTATGTACAATTCTTACGGGCGCGATCGGATGTATGGTTGGCTGCCTAAAATCCATCAAAAAACAGGTTATTCTGTTTGGTCAATAACTTTTGTTGGATTGAAAATATGCAAAATGTAACTTCACCATTAGACTCACAAAACTTTGTACTTTCTAACGAAGGTTTGTTTTTTTTGTAATAAAGCAGGAAATAGCTGTTAAAAGTAATGTTAAAATTCACTTACTTTATTTTAGTTACTACATCTAACAGAATCAATTTGTATATAAAAAAAAGCATTCGTTGGATAGCAGAATACATATATAATAGTTCTGTAAAAAAAATTTCAAAAAAATTGATCATGATAGCCGTAGTGTACTGAATGGATTTTATTGAATTATTACATTAATTGTACGCCATTTTAATAGAAGTTGTTCACGACTTTTTCCGAAGATGGCACTGTTAATGATGTGTAGAATAAGGTTTAAAACCAGAATATTTCAAATTGAATTATTTTGGACTTTGTTTTTGTCGCATTGAAATGAAGTAAACTAATAATATATGGTGAATTACCATTTGATAAGTGTAATATAATAATGATTGGATTAATTGCGAATATTTATGAAGCCAAAAATGATATAACCTCAACATCCATGGTTGTTTATAACAGTTTATAAACTTCCATGTTTATGTTTACAAGCGATAAGTAAATTATTACAGCAGTGTTACTTTGGGAAACTTATACTATGTTATAATAGTTTTTAAAAAAAGGGTAGTGTGCCGTATCCCAAAACGTAACTAGAAATTCTACAATATTCAATGTAAGCAAAATATTGCTTCAGTTAGCAAAAGTGAAGTTTATTAAAATATCTTAGTGGAACCATCACACGGAATTAGGATACATATTGTTACAAATTAGGCTACACCTTTGGTACTCAGCAAAATGATTTACAAATTTAAACGACCTGGGGGGGAGGACGTTCTCAAAAAACAATAATTATTCCTACATCATTTTACACTTCACTTTGGGGAAGTTCATTGTCTTGTGTATCTTATCAGGGGTCTGCAATGGTAATTATATTTTCGATTTGAAAAGTGTCAAAATCAGCTTTAAATACATAGGCAACTTATTAGTCTTTCCATTCTTTACCCCCACATAGCAGGCTTCAAAACTCCCACTAATCATGAAATATATATTAAGCTAAATTAAAAATAAAAGCGTAAAAGTTTGTTTAGGATTAAACGAATTACAAAACTAGACCTATCTTTAGGTGATTAGAAATAAACCATAAAAGAATTCCTTTTTGGTTTATTCTGTCAAAAAATAGCTATTTTGTTACATTAAATTGCTTTGTCAAAACGAGTAAACGTTTATTTCAATAAATATTTCATAACTAATAGAATATTTGGGGTCTTCGGTTTAATATCTTTCATCAAATGCTAATATCGAAGAAAGTATTTCCAATACAAAAAACTTTGACTTGTTACCTGTAAAGTGTGCTTTATTAAAACAAAGTTATTACAAATGTTTTATTTTTAATGAATAACTAGATGTGATCTACTCTCAAAGGATCTATACCAAAATATATTTCAAACAGTCGATATATCTTATTCGTATATATATATATATATATATATATATATATATATATATATACATATATAGCTACTTTTGACATACTAAATGTATCACCCTGTAGATGAATTTCCTACCTATACGTAGTTTCCCACATGGATATGAAATACAAATAACAATGTCTTACCTATTATAGTCTGCTTCTGGTATAAATGACCAATTATCTGGAGGTGTATGTGACCTTTCCTCGGTTGATTTTTCACATAGTTCTCTGAATATGAAATACAATGATATAATAATTTGGATTATTTATACAAATTTGCTTACTTTGTCCCAGTCTGCGAATTTATTGTTTCTGGGTCGGAAGTTTCTTCAGATAAAGTAGTTGGATTACTAACTACCTAGGGTAATCTTTGCAAACCTGAAGGGCAAGGCTTGTCAAAAATATCTGATATGGATTTCAAACTGAAAAAGTTTGGATTTTATTATGACATCTAATTAATATGTATATTTGTGAAATTATAATGTAACAGGGGCATAACCAGTGTAGTTAGCTTGAACCATTGTTTGCAGGTGAGACAAAATTACTCATTTTTAATGTCAGTACTTAATAATTATATAAAAATCATATGATACATCCGATAGCTTACTTCGTTCAAAATAGCACAAAAATTCTTCGCATTGTTGTCTAAAACAATCAAAAGCTTATGAAACTTATAAGAATTTTAGAAAAAATTAATAATTTTTTAAAACACAGCTATCAAAATTTAACAAGGTAAAAACGTTTATGTTATTGTTATGTATGTGCCCTACGAATTTGATGAGTATTTCTAATACAGTACAGATGTGCTATTCTGCCGTATATTTGAAACTATTCATTGAGAAAATCATAAGTAATTTTTTTTTGTACGTCATATTTTCAGGGTAACCACGCTAACTTAGTTCTATGAAGAATGCGAAAACAATAATATGTTTAGTTTGCATTATCATATTTATAAATTCCGAATAGTCATAAGTGGAAAGTCAGGTAATTTGTGGTTTTCTATTTTCAAGGCATCTGAGGAATGTATAATTTTTGTGGGTGAATATGCGACATTTAAATAGATATATTTTCATTGTTTTTGGATTTTATATTCCAAAACAAACAGCCTCATAAAGATATCTTAGCTACACTACTGAATGTATTATAACTTACAGCGGTAATTGTTGCATTTTCTGCCATCTTAAGCGGGCTGCTTTAGACTTAAACGATCGCTTTCTGGTACCACTGGGATTTTGGCTATATACCTGCTTATGTTTACCCATCTGTAAAATGTAAATACGTAAATAAAAGAAACTTTACACCAGGCGACAACAGAAAGTAAGTATACTGTAACTTTTTCCGTATTTCAGATAAATATTTGAAATTTGGAAGGCTTGTACAAGACAAAGCTGTAGTACAAATTTTTTGAAATAATTGTGAATTTCAAATTATTTACGAATTATTTAGAAGTGAAAAGTACTGTATAAACTACACACCCTATAGTCTTTTAGAATCAGTTGATCATTTTTAGTCCTAGGACATTATTTTAAATTTTTTAGAAATAGGTGTTTTCTTATTTAAGTTTTGAAAAGAAAAGTAAGCGACTGTAATTCTCCTAAATTGGTGTATAATTGTGAGAAAAATTTGAAATCTAACGACTTTTCATGTTATTAGTAATAGTTATATTTTCGCCAGAAATTTCAAAACATTGTTTTTTCTTAAAAGTAAGATTTTGCAAAATCTATTAGGCTGGATCTCAATAAATTTTAAAAAGATTTTTTTAAAGTTTTGGTACCCTAAATAATCACAATATGATAGGACATTTTTAGGGGACTGCTTAAATTATAAATAGGATTTATGTTGTTTTTAATCTAATTTATTTAGGACAAAAAGCTAGTGTACTCAGTTTCACCATTCGGTGTCATAAATTAAATAACGAGTATTTTTGATAAAATAATGTATGCAAAGCAAATAATTTATTTATTCAAGAATCTATCTACAAAAATTAAAGTCAATATTTGAGCACGCATTTTCAAAATCGAATGAAATATATAATTAATTTTGTCCATTACTTCCACAAAGCATAAGAATTTAAAATATACTCACTTCCAAGCTCAAATACACCCACACTAAATAAAGCTCTATATGTTTGTTTATAATAATAACAAAATGTCACTCTATGAACAATAAACTACACATTCAAAAATAACAATTAGCGAATACAATATGTACATAAATGAAATAATACGATAAATACTATACAAATTTGTTTCGGAAAACGACCTTGGCTATTATTAGAATGCACTATGTACCTGACGCTTTGCTTGCATTCGAGTTTGCCGAAGGTCATTTACGACAAATAGTTACAGGAATAAAAATTGAGAAAATAGCATCCTACCGTATTTACTAAAGTTAAAATAAAGTAGTTCCCTCTATCATGCGAAAGCTATACCACAAAGGCGGCTATTTTAAAATTAGTTCGTGTTATGAAAACAGAGGGATGCTATCGCGCCCTTACTGCGGTATTGAGAAAAATTGTGAGGTTGATTAAATTCCGAAGAACTATCAAAATTTATTTCAGCGGTTTTGGCTTGTGCAGTTACAAATTCAAACAGGACTGCACAAGTGGGAATGTTTCCCGTGCTTTGTTTGAGATCAAAGGCAGTTTTGCTTTTGCGGTCTAAATTTCTATAAGAAATGTAGAAGAGTAAATAATCAAATAGATCGTCTAGCTTTACAGCTTTTAAACCTTTTACAGAATTTACATGCTTTTGTAAATACTGCGAGAAACTGTGATGAGATATTTATAGGTTTGAAATGAAGTAATTGTTGCATATATTAATGCGATTTTCTCCTAATACAGGTATATCTTTCTATTAGTCGCTCATAAGCGACAATATATTGACCTTCCTGTACCTGAATATTACTGATCAAGCTTAAAGCTTCACCTTTTAAACAACTGCGCATATACTGAAATTTCAGTAGCTCAGGGAGCTTCGTATCGTGTACCAAAGTCGAAAATGAGGTGTGGAAATGGCCCCATTGAGAAATTGAACCATCAAAATGCGGAAGATTTAGTGGAGACTGAGGGGGCAATTGAGTATCATTGCTTTCAGACTTCATGTGTGCTACTTTAAGTTCGTTATGTTTAGTGAAAATAGCGTCAAAAAGCCTATCAAACGAGTCAAAATCAAGTTTTACATGATCTCGCTTTCCAGAAATTTGGAGTTAAAGCTAATTACATCATCGCAGAGAATAGCGAATTGAGATTGTAATTCTTTAGCTCTCGTTACGCGGGATTCAACATTATAATTTGAATTAGGGCCGTTATACTTGCGGCCACGTCCCCAATGCTCCACCCGGAGGTACTACATTGGGTTTAAACGCGAAAAATAGTCGTGCTCCTAATTTATTCTTACTTCATAGTTGATTCACCCTATATAAAAACTAAATAAAAATCTAACAAACCTAAAAATCTAACAAACCTAACAAACTCTAACAATCTAACAAACCTAAAATCTGACAAAACTGGAACAAAACAAAACAAAACTAAAAACAGGGTTGTAAATAATGGTATCCCTAGCGCTGACTTTCGAGTGTACCCGATCAACAAGCAAAATGAGAGGGAGGGATCCGTAATACCGGAGAGCAGACGCCGGTTCTGTTTACCAGTGCGACCTGAAGGGTCGTCTTAAAACTATCCAAATCTAGCTAACTAATTTAAATCCATCCTTAGCTTTCCTATCGTTCCCTAACTGATTTACATTATGATTACAATCTTCGCAATTCTGCTCGTCCTTCCCAAATATATACTGCAACCAAAATGGCGACAGAACGTCAAACAAAACAAATAAGCCACATAATACATGCTATATATAAATAAATATAAAGTGTAAATATAAAATATAAATAAATATAATTATGTAAATATATAAATAAATGTTTAATAAGCGTTAAGCATATAGCAGTGCACAAAATAGCGAAAGCATCACCCTATTTATCAGGTGCACTCGCACAAGCATTATGTCGGCTAGCGCCTTTACACACCAAACGTGCTCCTTAAATTATTTCAAAAACTACTAATTAATGTAAATCAATGCTTGTGCGAGTACAGCCGCCACAATTTAAGTCTTACCTCGATAATAAAATTCTCCAGCATCCGAAGATCTGGTCGTCTGTAACTTACTTCTAAAGGTGGGACGGGGTGCACAGCTAAAGTCCTGGTGGGTATGCACTAAATGTTTTTGGGGGGATCACAATCACTATCACTATCACTTCACTTTCAAGTCCTGGGGGGATGCGCGGTTGCACTCTGTTTTATTATCCTTGTTTACTTTATTGATTTAATTTAATGAGGGTTTATGATTTATTTGTTATTGTTCGCGGGATTCAACAGCTGCTAATTTAGATTTGTCACAATTCTTAACGAAATCAAAAATTGTAGTTATTCTAGAAAATGAAACTACCAGTTTTGACTGCAGAGTTTTGTTATCAGCCACAGCATTAGTACTTAATTGCTACACGTAAATAAATACAATGTTTAAAAATAACACGAAATGTGTAGAACTGAAATGTGGACAAAACAACGTAATCGCTAGTTTGTCGGTTAATTGGATGAATGAATGAAATTTATTCGTTATCTGTGCTCTAAGGACCATATGTTTTGGCGGGTGGCCGGGAATATGCGTATTATCTTACAACCATTGACATGTACAAATTAGCATTGAAAAATCATAACTGAGGAAGTGAATAAACTTACCAAATTAGGTGGTGTGCACTACACAAAGCGAAGTTTGAAACTCGAAAACGACCGTATGCTTCGAAGTCTGTCAAAACACAGTCCACGCTTATCACTTATGTTCTTTATATTTTCGATGCACGATCATTACGGCACTAGATGGCGCGAACAATGAATATTTGATGTTATTACAAGTTACTTTCTAGTTGCCGCTTAAAGCGAGAGGACGTGTTTTTGCCGAGCTCCCGCTTCAGTAATAACAGTAAGTTTTTATCTAGGGTTTTTATTATTTATTGTAGTATTATTCTATTTGAAGCTTTGCTATTCATTGTGTTTTATTTTTATAATTGTGTGCCATCAAATTTTAAATACAGGGCAGTAAATAAAAAATTTTAAAACCGAATTTAAACTAAATAAAAGCTAAATAAATCGCGTCTCTTTGTAAATTAAACCAAATCCGCGTTTTAAAATAAACTAAATAAATTTCGGGTTAATAAAACAAAAATCTACTAAACTAATACTCAAAAATAATTTCGAAATAACTTAAAAAGGCATTTTTAATAATAAATTTAAAATAAAACCGCGTAAATCGAGTAAAAACCGGGTAAAACGACCAAAAGTGTGTGGAATTTTATAGTGCGCGTATAATCAAATAATAACCAAAAACAAAAATCTAAGCCTTATTAAATCAAATAAATATCTCAAAAACTGTAAATTTTAAAACAATTTTAATATAAATTTTCCGTAATTTAAGTACACGCGTACTTATAAGTTTCTTTAAGATCGATTTTGGTGTAATTAAGCGGTGTAGCAGTTACAGTTACCAAGTGATTAAGTGAAAGGTCATTTCCGGTTACCACATTCCGATTGCGCTCGACCTTATTTTCTTAATTACACGTTTAAAAATAAAGTGTTGTTGTTTATAAATTAGATATTTTAATATTTTGAAGTAATTAGTTTATTTAAATTTGATTTGGCGGTTTTAAAAATTTAAAATAAATAAATAGTGTTCTTGGCGGTACATTTTGAATCGAATTGCGTTAGGGAATTTATTTGATTCTAGTTGTTATTTTGACGCTTAGTGCTTGTTGTATTTTTGTTAAAAATTTAATATTTAATTGGGCGGTTCGAAGTTTAAATAAATACAAGGTTGCTTACGGTTCACCTTTAAACAAAACATTTTTATTGAACCAACGTTTTGCGTTCTTCTAGCGTCGTTCTTTTAGCGTCGTAACGGTCAAGTGGTTTTTGAGCTGCGTTTTAGGTGTCATTTTTTTGTCGTTTGTTTTGTCAGCATGGTGGTCCACCGCGACGAGGAACCATTGCCCAGGAAGAAGAGGGGAGATAGGTCGTAGGCTGAGGGCGCTGTTGGGGGGAAACAGCTGAAGGTAGTATTAGAGGATGTAATGTTAGGGATTCAGGAGGAGGTACAGGAGGTGGAGGAGCCTGTGTCTGCGGCGGTCGTGTTGGGGGAGTCGGGGCCCCCTGGGGTGGCTGCGGCGTCTGAATCGCCCTTCAACTTCGGGAGCCCAGCGAAAGATGTCGACTGGCAGCGACGTTAGCGTTGCTGCTAGCGACCTCGATGAGCTGGACCTCCTGAGATTGAGGGTGAGGAAGGCGCACTCGGTCATCTCCGCGAGGGTGCCGACGACCTCCGCCACTATCGTCGTGGAAGACAGAAAGAGGATTCGCTACGCCGTGGATGATTTCCTCGACGCGGCGAATCAACTTATAGGTATGGTTAGGGCGCTGCGGCTTGTGGCTAGTGATTCTGAGAGAGCTGATGTTGTCGGGGGAAGTCCAGCGGTGGTTACTCCTGTTGTAGGGCAGCAGTGTTTCAGGAGCCAGGAGGTACCGATGCCGCGGAAGTCGTCGTATGCTGCAGCTGCTGCAGGTGCGACGCCCACCTTTGTAGTTAGGGTCGACGCCAGACCAGGGGAGAAGGATGACGTCATGTCGACCCTAAAGAAGAAGGTCGATCCCGCTCGTGATGGTTTTGTTGTGGTCGGAGCTCGTAGAACTCGAAGGGGCGGTGTAGTTGTCGAGTGTGCAAACCGAGAAGATGCGAAGAAATTGCAGTCGAAGGTTGTCGGTGACTGTAAAGAGCTCGTGGCGAAGACCATCGAGAAGAAGCGCCCACGGGTCGTTCTTCCGGGGGTCGAAGCGGGGATGAAGGCGGAAGAGCTGGTGCGGTTGATCGCGTGCCAGAATCCCCGCTTCGGCGATTTAAAAATTGAAGACCACCTAAGAGAGAAGTTTAGGTTTGGCGGAAAGGGCCCTAGGGATCCCTTCGTCAACGTAGTCTTCGAAGTGACCCCCACACTTCGGAGACGCATATTAGCTGACGCTATAAACCTTAGGTGGCGAAGAGTCTGGGCCCGGGACCACTTCTCGATGACGCAGTGCTACAGGTGCTACGAGTACGGCCATAGATCGATGGAGTGCAGGGAGAAGGTACAGTGGTGCGGTAACTGTGCCGAAGTCGGTCACGAGTTCAAGAATTGCCGGAGGGCAGTCCCCTGCTGTGTGGTTTGCGCTAGGGCAAACGACAGAACTGGCGGTGGCGCGAAGGTCGATACGCGCCACGAGTCCAAGTCGAGTAGATGCCCCACGATGCTGAGATTGAAGAACGCAATCACACGCAACATCGATTATGGACCGTGAAGAAAAAGATAGATTTAAAAGAAGCAAGAAGATTAAATTCGCGCAACTAAATCTCGGGAAAGGAAAAGGGGCTACAAATAACTTCGTAAAGTTATTCAGCAAAAATAATATCGACATCGGGCTTATACAGGAACCGCACCTGTATAGCCACAAAACAACAGGTTTTGGGAAGGGGGTTACCGTTTTAAACGCAAACAGCGAACGACCGCGTAGCGGGATAATAATAAATAACGGGACGTGCGCCGGAATAATCCTAAACAATCTGTCGAATGAGTTCATAACCACCGCAGAAATAAAAACAGGATTGCATACGTTTTACGTGATAAGCACTTACCTTCCGCCGATCGATTCCCGGCGGGAGAATCCTCAAACAGAGGACTTAATAAATCAAATTGAAGGAATCCTTCGTAAAATCGGTAGAAATAGAAATTTAATTATCGCGGGAGACTTTAATGCTAAGTCGCCATTATGGGGCAGCCCTATCGAAGACGATAGAGGCTCGCAGGTTGCTGATCTTTTACGGATGGGACCTTAGTGTGATAAACACTAATGATTCACCTACGTTTGAGACGCATAGAGGCAGCAGTTTTATAGATATTACTGCAGTCTCGCACGAAATGTTAGAAACGATTTGTAATTGGAAACTAAGGTCGGACGAGGAAACGCTCTCTGACCATAAATTAATAACATGGGACGTTGAAACCAAAACAAGCGCAAACGAGCAGCTAACTATATTTCCGCGGTTCTGTAATAAAAAAGCAAATTGGGAGCGGTTTAAAGAAAAATTTGGCGAAAGTATCCCTGCGCTCGAAAATGAGCTATTTAACTGCCAAGAGGCAGACGAAGTAGAAACACTCGCGAAAAAATTGAACGACGGGTGGTAGACGCGTCGTCGTATTCCATGCCGCAAAAGAAAACATTTAAAGACAGCGTACCCTGGTGGACCCGGGAACTAACCACCAAGCGGGCAGAAACGCGTAACCTAAAGCGCCGCTATCAACGCGCCTCGGGAGATATAAGAGAACAACGGAGAATAGAATATAATCAAAGTTACCGCGAATATAAAATATTAATAGAAGAAACGCGAACGAATAAATTTAAAGAATTCTGCACGCAAAACTCAGAGAAAAAACCCTGGGGAACCGCATACTGCGTAATTAGAGGAAAACAACAAAAAATCGCGCTCAGTAATATAAAGAAAACAAATGGCGAATACACGGAAGGTTTTAAAACCACAGCGGAATATTTACTAGAGAAATTTTTCACATCGGATAATCCCGAGGGGTATGAATGGTCGCACGATTTAATACGTCGGGAAGCTGCAAAGGCGCAAGGAACAGGTGCCGATAAGGCAATCCTAGTTCACGAGGTCGTCAGGGTTCTTAGGAGGATGAACCCTAAGAAGGCACCGGGGCATGATGGAATCACTTCAGACGCAGCTCTGCAGGCGTGCCTGTTAGCCCCGTGTGTCTTTGTTGGGTTGTTTAATCTTTGTTTAGAAAGGGCGTTTTCCGCGTTGCTGGAAAATCCAGAATGTGAAATTTATACCCAAACCTAAAAGGCGGATGCGTCAGATCCGGGCAGCTATCGTTCAATTAGCTTGCTACCGGTGCTGGGGAAAGTTTTAGATCGCGTTATGACTACGCGTGTTCAACACCTAGTGCGAGACAGCGGCGGTTTTAATAACCGACAGTTTGGTTTCGTGGAGGGCAAGTCGACTATCGACGCGTTAGAGTTCGTTGTCGGGGAAATTAAGCAGGCAAGAGATGCCAAAAGTACTGTGTCGTTGTTGCTTTGGACATTTCAGGAGCATTTGATGCTGCCTGGTGGCCATTAATCGTTTGCGAGTTAGATCGTAGGGGTTGTCCGCGAAACTTGATGTATTTGGTCAAGAGCTATTTCTCGGGGCGATTAGCACAGGTTGAAATTCCGGGTGAAGTTCTGTCGCGTGAGGTGGAAAGGGATGCCCGCAAGGGTCATGTTCTGGTCCCACATTTTGAAGTTGTTGTATGAGAGCATCTTTAGGGTCAAGTTGCCCGCAGGATGCTCAATCGTTGGGTTTGCAGATGACACACTTTAATTGTAAGATCGAGATTGTTAATGGATATGCGCACAAAACCGAACGAGGCGCTTAACAAATTACACGAATGGTCGCAGGCGGTAAAATTAAAATTTAACACGGCGAAGTCAGAGGCGCTTTATTTCGGCACGAAACCAGGACAGAGACCTCCTAGGTTAGAGCTAGGAGGAGAAAATCCCGTTTAAAGATTGTATTACCTACCTCGGCGTCAAGATCGACAATAAATTAAATTGGAAAGCGCACGTACAATACGTAAAAAGTAAGGGCGGCGAAATATCAAATAAAATGATGGCGGCGGCTAAAATAAAGTGGGGTTTCAGGGCGAATCGCTGAGGACGGTTTATGCCGGAGCAATTGAGCCGGCAATACTGTACGCAGCTTCTGTATGGGCAGAAGGTTGTAAAGTTCGGGAGATGCGTCAATTGACGAGCGTACAACGCATAACCGCGGTAAAAGCGGCGAGGGCGTACAGGACCACCTCCACGGAGACTGTCCTGGTGATCAGTAGGACTCTCCTATCGAATATGTCGTTAGGGAGATTAGAGATAGACGATTAATAAATATAGGAAAAGGGCGGGAAATTATCGAAGATCTTAATCTTGGTAATAGGGAAATTGCAAGAAAGATTGTTGTATCTGAGTTAGGGCACCCGGCTGATATTAGAGGGATCGAGTTTGTTGAAGGTGATGAGGACGCGATGGGTATCAGAATTTATACGGACGGTTCACGTATGGACGATGGGCAAGCAGGCGCGGCGTTTGTCGTGTATAAGCAGGAAAGGGAGGTGTTTCGGTTTCAAACCAAACTCGCGAACTGGTGCACTATCTTCCAGTGCGAATTGGTAGCCATACGAGAGGCTATCGATTACGTAATAAACCATACGGGCAGAGACGAGTATTATATAATCAGTGATAGTAAATCGGCGCTAACGGCTTTAACAAACATGAACACCTCGACAGATCTCCAAGCGGACGTCTGGAGGATAGCGCGTACGGCGCTAGAGTTTCGACGTTTAAAGTTCTGTTGGGTCAGGTCGCACAATGGTAACGTAGGAAACGATAGGGCTGACGAATTAGCTAAAGAGGCCGCGACGGGCGACTTTCGAATATCACATTCGTCGATACCGAGGTCTTTAATCAAAAGAAAGCTGCGCGAAAAATCAATTCGACAATGGGAAGAGAGGTGGAACAACGCTGCCACGGGCAGGTTGACTCACAAATTCATACCGAGCATAGAAGCCAGAGGTAAGATCGAGGTTAAGCTCGATCACAAAATGGTGCAGTTGATAACAGGGCACGGCGCCCTGAAGGCGTATTTACAAAGGTTCGGTCTAACCAACAGCGACCGCTGCGAATGCGGTGAGGGCGCGGAAAGCGCAGAGCACGTGCTCTTCGACTGCCCGCTTGAGGCGGGAAATCGAGGGTTGGCTAATAGCAAACTAGCTATCCTAGGTCTGACATGGCCAAAGAGCCTAGAGGAAGTCGGGGAAGTGGTTAACCAGAAGGCGTTCTGGACAGCCTTAAAAGAATTCGCGGGAAGGGTCGCGAGATTTGACAATCAATGACGACCGCGTGTAAAAATTCGGTGGGGTTGGTGGGAGTATTGAAAAATTTTAGATTGACTTGGTGTAAGTAAGGATACGAGCATAACCAAAACCTGATATTAAATAAAAAAAAAAAAAACCGATAATTATACCAAAAAGTCCAATATGCACGAGAAACCCCCACTCCATTAATATAATCACTGCCTATCTTCATAATTATGTGCGGAAAATCGGGAATAAATAATACCAAATAAACAATAACAAATAAATCATAAACCCTCATTAAATTAAATCAATAAAGTAAACAAGGATAATAAAACAGAGCGCAACCGCGCATCCCCAGGACTTGAAAGTGAAGTGATAGTGATAGTGATTGTGATCCCCAAGAACATTTAGTGCATACCCACCAGGACTTTAGCAGTGCACCCGTCCCACCTTTAGAAGTAAGTTACAGACGACCAGATCTTCGGATGCTGGAGAATTTTATTATCGAGGTAAGACTTAAATTGTGGCGGCTGTACTCGCACAAGCATTGATTTACATTAATTAGTAGTTTTTGAAATAATTTAAGAAGCACGTTTGGTGTGTAAAGGCGCTAGCCGACATAATGCTTGTGCGAGTGCACCTGATAAATAGGGTGATGCTTTCGCTATTTTGTGCACTGCTATATGCTTAACGCTTATTAAACATTTATTTATATATTTACATAATTATATTTATTTATATTTTATATTTACACTTTATATTTATTTATATATAGCATGTATTATGTGGCTTATTTGTTTTGTTTGACGTTCTGTCGCCATTTTGGTTGCAGTATATATTTGGGAAGGACGAGCAGAATTGCGAAGATTGTAATCATAATGTAAATCAGTTAGGAAACGATAGGGAAAGCTAGGGATGGATTTAAATTAGTTAGCTAGATTTGGATAGTTTTAAGACGGCCCTTCAGGTCGCACTGGTAAGCAGAACCGGCGTCTGCTATCCGGTATTACGGATCCCTCCCCCTCTCATTTTTGCTTGTTGATCGGGTACACTCGAAAATCAGCGCTAGGGATACCATTATTTACAACCCTGTTTTTAGTTTTTGTTTTGTTTTTGTTCCAGTTTTTGTCAGATTGTTAGGTTTGTTAGATTGTTAGAGTTTGTTAGGTTTGTTAGATTTTTAGGTTTGTTAGATTTTTATTTAGTTTTTATTTAGGGTGAATCAACTATGAAGTAAGAATAAATTAGGAGCACGACTATTTTTCGCGTTTAAACCCAATGTAGTACCTCCGGGTGGAGCATTGGGGACGTGGCCGCAAGTATAGCGGCCCTAATTCAAATTATAATGTTATTACAAGTTTAATGTTGGATTCTGTTTGTTTTATTTAATTTGAGCTAGCAGGGTAATACAGGCAGCTTCAGGTAACAGTTCACGCCAGTTTTATTGACACCCATCATTATGGCTCATTTCAATTTATTTATAAACGCTACGATTCACAGCAATATATATGTATGTACAGGGTGACTTACGGGAAATGGATGTTTTTGAAATGGCTAGTGCACGCCTTCGGTAAGCGTTGGGGCGACGGAGGGTAGGTCATTCATCCGAGTGCGGCATACCATTTTAGTTGCAATGGAGCAGAGGACGATGCAGCATCGTGTTTTTGCATACGTTTATTCGAAATGGTGAGTCTGTTATAACCACACAACGGATCTTTCGTCGCCACTTCAATATCGGTCGGAACGGCATAGTTCCAAGTTGAAACACGTTCTTAAGGTGGGTTGAGGCATTCAGACACGACGGGAACAATATCAAAGAAAAAGCCACCAGGCCCTGCAAGAACAGCAAGGACGCTTAAAAACATCGCCAGTCTGAATGCGGCAATAATCAGGAGTCGAACTAAACATGAGCCGTGATTCTGCGAGAAGGATTTTACGACTTGATTTGAAATTTCATCTGTATAAGATGCAGGTGGTCCAGCAACTCAACGTGGCGGATTATGAACAAAGAAAAGAATTTGCAGTACGTATGCAAGTGTTGTTTAATGATAACCGTAATGCAATACTGTTAGTGAGCGACGAAGCCCATTTTCATTTGAACGATTCGGTAAACAAAGAAATCTTTCGTTATTGGGCTACTGAAAATCCCTGTAACATTCATGAAAAACCGCTCCATTCTCCGAAAGTTACAGTTTGTTGTACGGTAGCCAAGTTTAAAGTTATCGGGCCGTATTTTTTCGAGGAAAATGACGTGACGGTGATAGTGACATCACAACGCTATGTTCACATGTTGAATACATTTCTCAGACCAGACCTTCAGAGGCGAGGATTCAACATGAATGATGTTTATTTCCAACAAGATGGCTCCGCAGCTCACACTGATCGCACATCGATGAAAGTTGTGAGAAACATGTTTCCCGGTAGGCTGATTTCACGTTTTGGTGACGTACCGTGGCCGCCAAAGTCACCGGACTTGTGGGGGTATTTGAATGAACGTGTTTATGCTCACAAACCCCGTAATTTAATAGTTTTGAAGGACGCAAGTACAGATGACCACCACATGACTGATGTAATTTTTTAAAAATAACATTTTCATGAAATGGTATGTGATAATCTTTATTTGTGTAACATTAAAATAATATTATCTTGCACATTAATTTTGTACTGTTCATTTGAAAAACATCCGTTTCCCGTAAGGCACCCTGTATATATATATATATATATATATATATATATATATTGACATGATAAGTGTTTACCAGGAATCATAGATACCCGGATTCATTCTACAAATAAATGCTACCAACATATTAAAAAAATCCGGAAAAAATAGAAATTTTCAAAAATTCATGGTTACACCCTGTATAAAACAAGAGTACTTTTTAGCCGTTGAAGTGCGAAGCAAAAACGCAATTGCGTGCCTATAAATAATATCCCTGTATAATGTAAGCGTATTTTAAATGCATAGCAAATAATGTAAGCCATATATGTAAAACTAATTATTTTTAAGATGCCTTAAAATACATTACATGCGAATACAAATCAATCGATTTGAAGCGTAAATACAAAGCCATTTATTTTTACTTATTAATCAATACAATTTGGATGAAAATAAAAATGCTCTTCATTTGCTGTAAACAGCATAAAATAGTGCTGGCTTTACGCATTTTGCGTAAGAAACAACGATCAATCTTGTTAAAAACAAACGCTTTAATCTTAATTCTGTGTATGAAACACGTTTAACCGTGAAAACAAGTATTTTCTATAAAAATGCACTTCGTTTGCATGAAAAATCAAAAAAAGTTTTAAATTAATTACCTAAATTGACTTTTGTATAACATAATTTCAATTTTAAATTAAGAATTTTCTAGAATATTCAAAATAAAGAAAGGATGCGTCATCTGTACTTAGAACTACGTATACACTTAATTAATAAAGAAATGTTTATTCCAAGAAGCAGTAGGTACGTTAAAAATCCATAAAATAGATAAGAATTATTCACTAGCTTTCGCGATCACAGTAGGAGAGATGCGATGCAACCAATAACCTTACATGTATTACAGAAAGACGAACAGCGCACATAAATCAACACTAACGAGGTAATAAAACGCGGCGATTTTAAACGCTAATGAGAAATTTCTCGAAAATTAAATAGGCGTGTAGTATTTGGAATGGAATCACGTAAACACTTGACATTCTAGAAAAGAGATAATTTTTGTATATAAACCGAAACTTTGTTTAAAAGATTCATTCATAATTCGATTCAAAAATGTTATTTTGAAAAGATTGTTTTGAAGTATGCATTACGCATTGAGTAATTTAATGATTAGAATGTAACAGTGAATAAAGAGGTTGTTCTTAAAATGCAACGTTCATGATAAAGTTAAACGTAACCTGCATATAAATATAGAAGTTATTAAATGGAGTAAACAGAAAATTCTTCAAAATAAGAAGCTATTTAAAAATTAACTTAAATAATTAAGCCAAGGATGCACATTGGTTTCTAAATGGAGATTTATGCTTGATTTTGTAAACCGGGATTTGGCGTCAATTAAGGAATAAACGCGGAAGATATTTAATATTATTAATTACGAATTGGAGAAGCGCTTTGTGAATTTTTGCAAGTATTGCTTTTAAAATATTGTTTGTACCTGTAAGTAACCATATATCAACGTAACTTTCAATTACGTTTAGCTTTTTTGTCAATCATATCTGGCAGTGTCAAGTTCTTGACTTATGTCAGATATAGACAGGAAGCAACGCTCAAAATCATGGCAAATATGCATATAAGAAAATTGCACAAGGCAAGTTGACTAATACTAAGGTATTAAGCAATAAGGTGAAATAATAATTTAGACTTTTATGCAAAGCCTAAATGATCATTTCAAATTGAGCTAGTAATTAAACTATTAAAAATATATAAGATCGAGTATTCGAACCTGTGTCTTCGGTTTCCACGGCCATTTCCAATAATTACACCACGTGGCGTAATATACAAGTCATTTAACATGTGATTTTGTAAACCTTTTTTCAGTTAGCAGTTTTTTAAATAGGTATATATGTTTTCATTGTTAACGTTTGTTTTAGGTTAGTTTTAGTTTTAGCATTAGTGTAGTTGTTTATTCCTCATGTGAATTTTTGACGAGAGTCACTTTCTCGATTTGGTGCTTTGACATCTTGTTATTTTTTCTGTGGCTGTTTCTTAGAAATGCTCGTATTTCAAGATTAGGAGGCATCCAAGATAATCCCCAAATAAAACTGGCATTTTCCATACAATAGCATTTCTGGACCCTCTTCAAACACTTACGTCATCCTTCCGAATTAGTTAGTCGGCAACCATTCTTGTTAGTACAGTCGAGTTTTGCGGTACTTTATCAAAACAGAATTTTTAGCGGGGTATTCCACCAAAACGGCTCCGTGGTGTAGTTGGTATGCGTGAGACTACAATGCCCAAGGTCACGGGTTTGAATCCCAACACGGTCCGTTTGAAAAATGTTAGGCGAGCATTCTTTACAAAAATACGCCCTCGTTCGGATGAGAGGTAAATTGGAGGTCGCGTGTGTGAGTGTTGTCATGCACGTTAAAGATACCCACCTCGCTTGGAACAGCTAGGGTTCGGTAAAATTCAAAATGTCCAGGTAAAAAAAAGTACTCGCTTCCTGGCCAATGTAGCACCTTCGGGTGGAGTACTAGAAAAATCAAATGTAGTGAGGTATTTTACCAAATTTCTCTGTGGATTACCGGTTAGATTTTCTGGAGACACAACTGTAGATACAAACTCAAACCAATCTGTCTTTGCCTAGATGAAGTAACATAACTTTCATCTGAAACAAAGTAAGTTGACATCTTTTATTAAAACTAAATTACCAATTTTGCAGGTGCTACTGCTCTTTTTGTCCATTTGCATCTGTATTGTAATTCAGTAATGTAGTTCCGCTAAAAATGTTGCACCAAACATTAAAAATATTGGTAGGGAGATAATCTGTTATTTAAAACATTCTTACATTTAAAACGATAATTACATTTAAAAATGCATTCGTACATTTAAACCCAAATTCTTACAGTTTAAAAGTTCATAAATACAACACCACAAGCGGGGTTTACTAGACACCATCGGCAGTTGGTAGCGCTAATCTTTTACAGATTTTGGGCGCGCTCATCTGCCAATGACGTCACCAATGCACAATTTATATTGCGCAATAATCGGAAATTTATATAACAATAAATAATAAATGATAATAGCGAACAGATTAGCAGAGAGAATACTCACTCAGAAATCCGGCGTCCGGCGGGATTGAATTAAAGTTGGCTTCTCTAAAGTCCATCAGGCTACGGAGGGCCCTTTTGAAGCAGTTAAAGATGGTACGCCCGACGCTCTTCTAAAGCGTTCGGACCAGCACTCAGGCAATCATGAGCTCGTCATCCAGGGTCGTGCAGTACGGTTCGCCAAGGCTACAGATTACCTACCTATGCAGGAAGAGACGGGAACATGGTAAAGGTCGACAACCAAGGACAATTAGGCAAAGGAATCTACATAGGTAAAGATAAGGCACGATACGATACCTGACACCGAGCACACTCCTTGAAGATCAAAGGCAAACAGCCACGTTATAGAGAGCACAGGAAACTTGTCCCCACTTTTTATCTTTTTCACGTCGGCGCGAGGTTATTCGTCCAACCCACTCGCGTCGCGCGATCTGGCGCAAACGCACTGTGACATAACGGAAATACGCGCCCCGAGTCTTTTGAAATTGTGGCGCGAAACTTCCGCACATCAAAATTATCCTAAGACATGTTTAAAGGCCAATTTGATTGGCACGTAACAATCGCGACAAAGCCACAAAAGAAAAAACTTTAAAAAAGAAAAAGTCTGTTAGCACAGTAACAGCTTAAAATCTACGTCCTAACTACCCTACATAAAACCTAACTTAAAACCTACAAAATGTTTATATAAGGCGCCACCTGGTTTTTTGACCGATAACACGTCTACCGAAGTACCAGGAAACGGAATAGGTAGCCCCATAGTCTTTGACTACACTAATTATCGACAGCACAAATTTGTCGGGGAGCATGAAACACTACTTAAACTAAAACAGATGCGACAAGTCGCTTAACCTATCTAAACTAAAGCTAACATAAAAGTTCTTACGTGCAAACACACATGAGCGTTGCATCAAAACTATTCTTCATTGGCAAGAAATGCCCAAATTTAAAAATGTTCATAGAGGGAGTCACTATACACTCTAGCAAATTTTTGTTACTGGTACTTTGGTTTTCTAACGATACACATTAAAACTTGTCCATGACATGGTTGTGAATCAACAAATTTACCAAAAGTACCACCCTACTAAATCCTTATGTTGCTAACCTAAAAACTACATTTCTATATCGGGTTAGCTTTTTCACTTAAATTCAAGATAAATAATTACCACGTCTGGTAATAGATACCACACGTTAGAAAGGTAAAAAGATAAAACAAGATCTCAAATTGTTGTTAAAGATAAGAGATAAGATAATGATATTAAGCTTAAATTGTTATCCTCAAAGGTAATGGATAAGATAACGGTATTAAGCTTTAGTTATTATTTGAGATACTAGATAAGATAACGCGATATTAAGCTAAAGTTATTATTAGAGATAGTAGGTAAGGTAACGCGATATTAAACAAAAGTTATTACTAAAGATAACAGGTAAGATAACGCGAAATTAAACCAAAGTTATTACTAACGGTAGTCGGTAAGATAACGATATTCAACTAAAGTTATTATTAAAGGTAATCGGTAAGATAACGATATTAAAACTAAGGGTATTATCAAAGATAATAAAGAAGACAAAGGTATTGTCTTAGTTATTACCCAAGACAATGAATAAGGTAAAGTTAGAGTGACTCCGGTAGAGCCGTTAAATAGGGATTGTCTCGTGCCCTCTGAAAAGAGAAACCTGTGAAGCAGGTCCGTTTACAATAAACGGCACGAGGGACCGGCAAAGACATTTAGGTGCATCCCTGCACCCGGCGTTAATCGGTATCGGTGATATAATCACCCGATACCCACACGGTATATACGATATACACATACACTCACACATTCACACACTCATACATACCTTCAATGCCAGGGCCCATGCGCTGACAGCGGCACCGCATGTCCCCACGAAAGATTCGCAGAGACGTGGTCCAGGTGTCTGTGAAAACCTCCCGCGCAACCACACGGTGACTAACGGAAATGAAAAAGGCAGTAGAAATAGGAACGGTAAAAAGAAGGAGGTTGGTTATTTGGAATGCATAAGAGGCACTTCCAGGTAGAAGAAAGTAGAGGAAAGGCTCGCATTGAGCAAAAGAGACAGAGAAAGGTGGATAGAAAAGCGCCACTCAACCAGCCAATGTAGTCAGTAGCTCGGAGTGAGGGAACATCACTCTTATGTGGCAGACGGGTGTTCCGGGACAAGAACAGGTCCACCGAAAGAAGAATAAGGCATAGCGGAGACAGCGGGATAAGAAAAAGTATAGTTTTTGGACAAGTGTCCGAGAGAAGGTAGAGAGTTGTCCCTGTTAAACACAGCGCAGTCTGAAGGACCACCTGCGATATTAATCCGACAAGATAAGTATACACATTTAAAATTCACTAGACTCTTAAGAGAACTTGTACGATCATTTTCCTAACGAGTGCATCCACTACGATAAGAAAATCAGACAAAAGTTGACACAACAACTTACAAGTATCATTACAGATACAAACACACGAAAACAAACTGTTTTAAGGTAGTTTTTTAAAACGGTGGCACCCTAAACACACAAAAATGCCTAATTATAAGCAGTTAAATACAGGTACACTGTCCCCATATGCTAAAACAACCGAGAATTTAATAAGATATCAATAAGAAGCAATAGCACCTCACCACAAAGTTCAATAAAAAACAATGAAAAAAATGTTTATAAGTTATGTTGATTTAGTAGAAAAAGAAAGAAATAATGGTGTAATATAATGTGGGCGACTGCAATAATTCAGAAGAAAAACGCATGGAATAGACAATCCTAGTTTTTTGCAACTGCGAACATGGACTATTTCTTACAATGGCATAGACTGCGCATGACCTATGTGAGCCCAAGGAAGAAAAACATCCACTCTAACATCAGCTAAAACCAATCATAAAAATTCAATGAGTTATTACAACCAAAGTTACGACAATTACCACACAAAATTAAATAACGTAAGAAAAAATACTAAAAACCGAATAATATACAGTAGGAAAAGTTTGAGGGTTGATTAAATGAAACAACAGAGTTATATTGGGGGGTGTAGAGGATGAAGTGATATATATCTAACGGTATGGTCAAGGAAAAGTCAACCAAAAGAAAAAGATAGCTAATTTAAGGTAAGTAAAGTTAAACGTGTAAGAGATTATACGCTGTATGAGAGAGGGAATAAGTAATTAAAGTTAACTAATTGATGGTGAGAACAAAAAATATTAGGTAAATCGGAAAGGGAATGGAACGTGAAAAACTTAACTAGCATTTGGGTCAGCAGAGAATGGCTTAAGGTCTTTAATATGCCACCTGCCTTGGCGTTTTCCTTCAGCATCCTGAAGTTCGTAGATGATGGGACTAATGACACGGGTGACCTTACAAAGGATGAATTTAGGGGCTAATTTTAAGTTATTAAGCCAAATGAAAGCTAAGATCATTAGGTACATTGGAAAGAAGTAAACGTGAAAAGCTCGTAGATATACGTAAGGTTGAACGATTTTAAAGATAATTTTAGGGCATTTAATGAGGTTTAAATCGATATGTGAAGAGATAAGAGTAATCGAGACTCGATTCACTAATAAAATTGTTGAAAAACAAAAAGATATTTTATAAAGCATATATTTACTGGGATGGGAAGCTCTCATTTGAGTTCTACCCAAACCAATAAGGAAAAATTTCAACATCATTATTAAAAAAAAATGATTCACAAATTCTAAAGCGACAACTTACCAAGCAAATTCTCGTCTAGACTTATAATGCTCTACGACTGGTCCTTTGGGTCTCGTTCTAGACTTACAGAGCTATACGACCAAATCCGACAGTAAATTTCGCTTAATGGATGTTAAGGTACATTGAAATATCGATAACTAAAAAAAATATGCTATCAAGACAAAATCATACTCTCTACATGAAAGAAAAATTCCACGATACCTATACAAAAGGTATTCCAAATTATTGGAATGTTCTTTCAATATTGCAGACGTTACAACAACTATCGTAAATGAGTTTAAATAATAAACGTTAACGGAAATTTCTTTATTTTAGTATTCAAAGGAGGAGATATAAAGAGATGCAGTTTATTACAACATTTTGAAAGGTAAAAATATGGTTAGGTAATTTCGTTACTATATATAAAGCAAGAACCTCTATAAAACGCATTTATAGGTTATACTGTTTAAAACATTCAAGCGAACAGCTTTTAAAACTATAAGAGGCAAGGTTAATATTTAATAAAGGGATATATCATTGATAACCTACAAAAAAGCACTCCAAATTATAAAAACACGCAGGTAATGTATTATTTAACAGATAAAACAAAAATTGTTAATCTAGCATTTTTAAAAGATATTCTAAAGATATTCACTACATTAAACGTTTTTAAACATAAGGTGTCTTGTAAAGATAACTCGCATATCTTAATCAAACAGGTAAATGACTTTTTTTAAAAAGTGTAAACACGCAAGGTAATTTATGTATGGTTTTTTTTTTAAAAAAAAACAGGGAGGGTTGTTTTAATCTGATATAAGGTAGATAATTTTCATAATAAAGGCATGCATTACTTATTGATTGATTTAATATTTTGTTTAGATAATTCGCTTACCCGTATAATACAGAAGTAAGGTTAACGTATAAATCCTTCTAAAAACTTGCAGATCAGTTTAGAACAACTAAACACATATTTCAGATAATTCCAGTTATACACTTCATTTTAAAGTTACAGTAAATTAATAAGATTAATGTAGCATTTTTTTAAGACAAAAGGTATATATCACAATAACCCCAAAATGACGGTTTTCATTACAACAGCTGACATGTCAATTCAGGAAAATCTCTGGGGAATTTTACAACATACCAACCTGAAATTTAAAATCCACAGATATATTAAAACATAGATAATGACGTTTATTAATTTAATTTAGATGAAAAAGCTATTTAAATAATATTAGTTAATACATTTCATAGTCATAAACGAATCATACCACCTAAAAAAACAACACGTTGGACGGCAAATTCTTACATTTAAAACGATAATTACATTTAAAAATGCATTTGTACATTTAAACCCAAATTCTTACAGTTTAAAAGTTCATAAATACAACACCGCAAGCGGGGTTTACTAGACACCATCGGCAGTTGGTAGCGCTAATCTTATACAGATTTTGGGCGCGCTCATCTGCCAATGACGTCACCAATGCACAATTTATATTGCGTAATAATCGAAAATTTATATAACAATAAATAATAAATGATAATAGCGAACAGATTAGCAGATAGAATACTCACTCAGAAATCCGGCGTCCGGCGGGATTGAATTAAAGTTGGCTTCTCTAAAGTCCATGGCTACGGAGGGCCCTTTTGAAGCAGTTAAAGATGGTACGCCCGACGCTCTTCCAAAGCGTTCGGACCAGCACTCAGGCAATCATGAGCTCGTCATCCAGGGTCGTGCAGTACGGTTCGCCAAGGCTACAGATTACCTACCTATGTAGGAAGAGACGGGAACATGGTAAAGGTCGACAAACAAAGACAGTTAGGCAAAGGAATCTACATGGGTAAAGATAAGGCACGATACGATACCTGACACCGACCACACTCCTTGAAGATCAAAGGCAAACAGCCACGTTATAGAGAGCACAGGAAACTTGTCCCCACTTTTTGTCTTTTTCACGTCGGCGCGAGGTTATTCGTCCAACCCACTCGCGTCGCGAGATCTGGCGCAAACGCACTGTGACGTAACGGAAATACGCGCCCCGAGTCTTTTGAAATTGTGACGCGAAACTTCCGCACATCAAAATTATCCTAAGACATGTTTAAGGGCCAATTTGATTGGCACGTAACAACATGCATAACATTTGGATTTGGTATAGTAGTAGCCTTTCAATCAATTAAAAAGTAGGAGAGAATTAATGGACCATAATCATCGGGCGAAAATCAAAAAAGGTGTTAACCGCCAGTACAAACCGTTTCTTGTATGATGAGTTCACTTAAATAAAACAGTTTCGCAGATACCCTATCTGTAATTTTTTTAATATATAACGTGATATAATTTTATTGTCAGGTGAATGGCACGACTGTATATGTATTTCTTCGATGTTTTCTATAATATTTAATTCTCTGTACAAGAGTGGAGCAAATTAAATATTGAATGGCAATTAAAGTATTTTTACTTTATTGAGGCATAATTGTAAACAAATAATGCTTCTACCATATCACTAGTATTTCTTAATTTTGTGGTTGTGGTTAAAAATTCAAAGCATGTATTTTTTTTATTAAATAAAAATTAATAACTGAATTTTTGCTTAGGTAGGTCAACGGGAAATATGAAAATGCGTGGTTTAAACACTTTACGTCTTTAACGCCAGTACACTACGCACACGTGAGCTGAATAAAGAACACTAAAAATACTAACTAGCAATATTTCAAATTATATTAAGTTGTTAAAGCGTTTAACAAATTATTTTTAATTGTAAATGTACGCATTTTAAAATGCATTTTAACTTACCTTGTGGCGTAAATTCGTTGTGTTGTTATTTTATAAGGGTAGAATGTTGTTTCGTGCTTGAGTTGTTAGCAAGAAGTGGTTTATGACTTTGGAGGTGATTTCATTGTCACTTAATTTGATTGGTCGAAATTTCTAGATAAAATCAGGACATTTAACTCTTGGCGACGTAAAGTGGTATTTAACGGGCGCAGAGTAGACGTAGTGGTTTCTTGCTGTGCGAAATGATTTAATTTCGAAATGTGTATTTATATAATGTTGTTTCTTACTTGTCGTACGTGTAAATATAAAATTTATGTGGTCGAGTGAACTTAAAGGGTAATCAAATAGATAATTATAGATGAAATAAAACTACTCCTTTAATTCACAAAATATTCTCACAAAAGGTTTAACAAGAGATGGTAAATTATTCATTATTCTTAAAGGGTCTTTCGCAAAACTTCCGATTTAACTCTGAACCCTAACTTCAACGGAAATAGATGAAACTATTAAAGGTGGGAGGATTAAAATAGGTATGCCAGGCATCACTACACCTTGGGATTTGAAAACAAGAAAACACTTCCTAGAAAGCGTACAAACTGGGTGAATAATAATGTTAACGACACGAAACTTCTTCTATAATTAAACAACTTACTTTGACGCTGAAAGAAAATTAATATTTAAATATAATACACTGTTTGTGTATATAAAATAAACATAAATAAATATAGTAAATAATATTTAAGTAAGGATGACTACTACGTCAAACTTATTTTCTTGGTAATCATTGATGTTAGTAAAGTCCTTTATAGGTCTAGCGATAAATTATCGATATATTTTTAATGTTAATTCGCCGGAAGGTTTCTACACTTTCCTTTCAGGTTTGTCTATCAAATGCGTTATTTTTTTAAAGGTGTAGTGGCGCCTGACATATCCGTCTTTTAATATAAAGTCCCCTGTGTCTCATCAAAAATCCGCTGAAGTTAGAGTTCAGGGTTATACCGAGGACCCCAAATAAAATTTTGACGGAAAACCTACATCTCTCGTGTAGTGTGACGCTTGGTAGTAGCTTCTGCCAGTCTCTTTGCTTTCTTTTGGGGCTACGTAAATTACTTTTACTTAGTGAAAGTAATTCATGTTTCACTAGTTAATTTATGTTTCACTAGCGCCGCAACGAGTGGGGCTCGGTTTTAGATTAGCTTGTTCTAGATTTTTTGTAATGATTAAAAATATATTTTTTCACTTGCACCCTTGCGTGTGAATCAATGTTGTGTTACATAATTTTTTGAGTATATGTTTTTATTGATTTTAATAGTTATTTTTTCATTACTGATTAAGCTACTGAATTCAAAATGGCAGAAACAATGAGTGTTGTGTATTTACATAAAGAAGAATTGAATTATGAATTACATATTAGATGTATACAGAGCTACAAACCTATGGTTGACAAGGGAGAAATCTTGGTCGCTTATTAACTACAAAGGTAATAAAACCTGGTTGTTTGATAAATCTTTTTGAATAAAGAAACATTTTTAGAGGAATGTGAAGAAATGAATACTTTTATTAAATTAGTACAAGGTATATTGCCGAAGTTTTGAAGAAAATCCGTCTGATTGTATCTTTAAGATAATAACTTCTAGATCAGTACATCTGACTGGCAGAATAAACGCTTGCAACTTTGGCTACTGTGCTATCATTGGAAGCTGACTTGTTTGAAAAATAAATAAAAACACAAGTCCTAGGGGGCAGAATGATTCATCTATTGCGCTCTCTTTATCTAATAATATTCCTATTCAGTCAGTCACGTATCTTACACCACCTATACCTATTTGCTCATGGGCAGTGATAGTTTCAGGAGAATCTGAACAATTATTTCAATTTTAGAGAGAATAACAGAGTTGGCGCATAGTCGTAAAGTGTCTGATGTGTCTATGTGTTGTTTGAAAGAAGATTTTTTGCCGGCACATTCAGTCTAGCACTAAACTAACTTCAGCGGATTTTTGATGAGACACAGGGTAGGTCTATATAAAAAGACGGATATGTCAGGCGCCACTACACCTTTAAAGAAAATAACGTATTTGATAGACAAACCTGAAAGGAAAGTGTAGAAACCTTCCGGCGAATTAACCAAACAATGGTTACTAGATTAACAGTTAATACCTGAAATAAATTTACAGTGATATTAATAAAGCAATGGAGACAGCTATTTGCGTCTCAAAATCAAATAACACATATGTTAAAATATTTCCACCAAATTTTACCCTCATGCAATAACCTCACTTTTCAAAACTCAATCATACTAAATAAAAGTTTAAAATGTTTGACAATTTATAATTGCAACTAAATAAATTTTCGATAGTTTCACAAAGTAACTGTGTACAAAATCATTATCAAAATTATTTACAGATTCAATTAATTTCACATATTAATCTTCAGGACCAAAAACTTTGGTCATTAAAAATTTATTTACATAATTATTTAGTTTCGTCAATTTTAGATCTGACATGTTGGATCATAAAGGTATTTAAATATTTCAGTGTATCTAAATAAAAAATATACTCATAGACTTTATCTGTAGAGCTACTTTTAAAAAACCTTTTATTTCACAGACATGTGTAAAATCAAATTACAAAAATTTAAACCACTTAAATTTTATTAGGTTCTTATTTACGTGAAGCCCATTTGACCTGTTTGTAAAGCAAACAAACTTTTATGTTCCGATATATTATCAATATTTATACATGGCATATTAACAAGCAAATTTCTACACGTCGAAGGTTGATTAGGAGGTGTTACAACATATACACTATTAAAGTAATCTCTAAATGCATCGACTATTCTGTCTGGCGACGAAAATGTGTCACTACCATTGTGCATAGAACTAGGTATACGAAACCTGTTCTTTTTAGCGTTCCAAAATGGATTAGAATCGGTAGAGAGTGATAGTGAGTGTTCAACGTTCTTTAGATATGTATTATAAGATGCTTTAATTTGAATTTTGATGAGCCTTCTAAGATGTTTGTATTGTAAAAAATCATGTTGACATCCATACTTGCGGTGATTCATAAAGAAATTAGTCTTTAACCTAATGTTGTAGATAATTTCTAATGTGAACCATTTAGGAAAACACGTAGTGGATTTATTGCTGTAAGCTGGAACGAGTGAGTCAAACGTAGAATATAAAATTTTATAGAAATCATCGCAAGCATCCTCAGTATTATCTATGTTATCCAAAAAAGACCAATCGATATCACAAAGTGCTTGGTAGAGGCGGGAATAATCCGCTTTCCTAAAGTTATATCTTCTGGTTTTGTTATTCAACCGAAAACAAGAGTTATGAGTGAGTTTACACAGAAAGGTAATCTGCAAGGCAGAATGATGCTCGTCCTTATCAACAATAGGCAGATAATCGCGTATAACCTCACAATCAACGTCACTTAATATTAAATCTAATAATCGGTTGTTAACATTTGCAACATTATTAAACTGTTTAAGATTTAAAAAGTCATTGCACTTTGCTATCATTAACACTAGGAAAACTGATAAACTTAGGAACATTAAAATCGCCTAAAATCAGCACATGACTTTGCACACTAATAATTCTGGTTTCTAAAGCATTTAAAAATGTAGAATAATTAGGATGTGAAGTTGTCAAAAGAATGTAGACTGCAATTACTAATATGGACGTAGTGTACATTGATGGTACAGAATTAGTCACTACCGATAGATCAAATGATTCACAATGCATATTCTCCCTGACAGTCAACAATACGCCACCACCCCAAGTTTGCTTGGTTAGTTCGTAATTTCTATCACACTTGAAAATATTGTATGTGCTAGGAAACAGTTTGCCATTTATAAAATCAGAAGTGCAGTCTCTACCAAAGCAATAATTTTAAATTCACAATCACTTACAGACGTAGACACACTTTGCAATTTTGATCATAGCCCGCGGACATTTTGAAAATAGCAAGTAGTTACGGCATGGTTTTTTCTGATGGTTTACCTACTTTTTTGTAACAACTGTTTTAGGCATACCGTTTACATAACGAATGGTGAGATCCTTTTCACCCTGCGATAACCTATCGTTAAGTTCAGTACGCAACGAATCCAGATAGTTGCGTTGCATGGGAGTGAGGTCAGCGCTTATTGAGATTCGGTTTGGATTGCCCTGGAGAGTGTTTTTGCTTTTTAGAATTTTAATTGCATCGTCACGCGAATGCAGAATCACTTTAATATGTCTTGGCTTACCCTCACGACGAGCGCGACCAAGTCGGAACAGTTTCGTATTATTAATATCCAAATCGGCTAAGTCAGTAATTATTGAAGTTACTTTGACCGCATCCGCATCAAATATTTTCTAGGGATTTCTTCCATTACTTTCCGTAATATTATGTATAGTTACATTCTGTTCCCGTCGTTGGCGATAAGTAATCTCTGAAATTAGTTCTCAGTTAATGTTTCGACAGGCCCGGGAAACCGTTTATAGTTATTTTTTAACTCATCAATTTCCTTAAGCAAATCAGTAATCAGTTGCTTTAAGTCTCCAATGTCAAAATGTCTATTTAAACAAACAGTACAATTAAAAGACACATGTTTATCTTTAGACTGCATGCTTTGACCTTCAGTACGAGATATTCCCGAACAGGTGGTATGAACAGTAGTGAGGTAAGGCCGGTCTGAATTCAAAACGGTGTACGCGTATGTTTTTTCCATGTAACATATACGTGCACCGTTTTGAATTCAGACTCGCCTTATATACTTTCAATGTAAAATACGTGTGGGCACGTTTTGAAGTCAGACCGGTTTTATATTACTTTCAATGGAACATACGTGTGTGACTTCAAAACACACGTATGTTGAAAAATGTAAGTGCAGAGAAATTTTATAGCTGTTTTGAATTCGGTTTTCTAGCGAGAAGTTATAAAGTAGATCAGATGCAAAATATCGCATTCAAGTCAATTGTGTTTAATTAAAGTGGATTCTGATTTATGTTTTTTCTACTTATGTTTAGAGGTTGCAAATACACATGGGCCGGTTTCAATTCAAAATGTGTGTTCACTCTTGTGATAGGTTGAAAAGTAGGTTGGCAAAGTACGCAGATGGTGGTAATCTGCTATATAAGGAGATTGCTCCTAATATTAATTTAATTAGTCAAAGTTTACTGCATATATTTACATACCTACATATACAAACATGTATATAATTGATATTCAGGGATTTAAATATAAGAAAAACGAGTTTGTGTGCAAAGAAATTGCGGTTTTGGACTTGTTGTTAGGTGATGTTTGGCATCAAATTTTTAAACTGCCAATGCAATCTAGTTGTTTGAGCCAAGAACATATAAAACATAACGACTAGGTGACAAGGAATATTCATGGTCTTTCTTGGGATGAATCTTCAACGGCTAGAATGGCGTCATCATATATAGCGCTTTATTTGAAGCAAATTATCCGGCCCGGTGCAGAAGTATTTGTGAAGGGTCTAGAAAAGAAAAAAATGATTGAAACCTATCTAATGCAAAACCTTGGTTACTGATATGCTTGCACTAGGTTGTCCTAAGCTATCGGAGTTAAAAATCAACAATCGTTTAATATATAACATCCATTGTTGTTGTAGACACAGCAATAAATCTGCAATGTGCAAAACAAAATACCCTTTTATTAAAAGAATGGTTTGATAATAATAAAAAACAATAAAAGGATTGTGTCTGTATTATTTATCTTAATATAATTTTACAATGTTAGCCTTATTAACTATTATTATTATAACAACTTCTAGCAAACATTATTTTTATCGATCCAGCTATTGTGTGCGTTAGAGAAGCCTAACCATTTTACAAAGACTTTATTTCCACTCTTTCTTAGGACTTTTTCTACCAGGTAAATTCCTGGATGTTTAACCTTTTGCAACTCCATTTCATAAAATGCATCTTTGATTTCTTTCTCGTCTTGATCTTCTAATATATATGTTGTCCGATTGGTTACGTTTACTTTTTTAATCTTAAAAATTTCATTTGACCAGTTTGGCGTGTAACCTTTCGTAAATGCTTCCCTGTGTTTACTAATCCTCACACTGTCTTTAATTGAATATTTTGGTATTTTGGTTGCAAGTTTGATGTGGGTAAATGATGATTTAAGAATAGTTTTTTCATTTGATTTATCAACTTTTACAGGTTTGGCTCCGATAGTATTGTAAACTGTATTGTTGTATTGTTTCACAATATCGCTTAAATTTTTTATCCAATTGTAAGAACCGTTCAGGTTAAACAAGCGCCACATTTTTCCCTTTAAAGTTCTAATTACACGTTCCACAATGCATGCTTCTTTTGTAGAAAAAACACTATAATGGTTTATGCCATATGTCTGCATTAAGGATTGAAAGTGTTTCTTATAATATTTTTTACCAAAATCAGACTGCAAATTTCTTGGTGGATTTTTAAATTTATTTAAAAAATTGTTTTCATTGCAGCAGTAACATCAATACCCGTTTTATTTTTAAGTGGTACAGCACATACGTATTTGGAGAAACAATCAATAACTACTAAAATGTATTTAAATCCTTTATTTGTTTGCGAATATAGTAGCATTTCAATCAAATCGGTCTGAAGAAGTTTATTTAAACCTTTTACTATCACTTTGCGTCTCTTGAAATTTATTCTTGCTGGTTTATGAAGTTCATTTACTATATCCTCTTTCACTTTTGATTGAGCAACTATCATAATACTTTTTTTTTCTAATCAGAATTTATTAAAAACAATTAATAAATACTTTTATGTTTGAATGTCATGGGCTCCACTTGCTTTGAAAGGAACTTTTAATATAAAATCAAGAAACATTGTGGTATTGTTTATGATAGCACCGCTGTCACGAAAGCTGATTACATCCATACGTTTAAGCAAAAAATCCTTGTAACTGTGCAATTACATAACTTTTTTCGTTTATAAGAATTTCAATGTCTTGCGGGTATCCTTTATTATTCTCAATGACTGCTTCCTCATAAGGAAATTCATAATTATTTTTAATGTTAAAAATAAGGAATGTCTTGCCACCGTCGAGGAATGTACTAGAGTAAAACGTTGCTACTACCGTGTAATGTAGCATATGTAACCTGTACTCAATCAAGGTTTCAAAACCTTCATTTTTGTTTTCATATTCCTATTCACTTATATCTATTTTACGGTTATTTAAGTGCCTTCCAAATTTGTCAATTGTCATATCATCTAATCACTTTCACCTCACGCAATTCTTCAATGATCGAATTTATTTCGTTGCCGTGACCTGTGTGTCCAGCAGTCTGAAAGGAAACTAAAAGCCGTAATCTATCAACAAGTTCATTGGGATCATTCCAATATAAATAATCTATGGCGCTATTTGATACTTCCATTGTCATACCGTCTCCAAGACGCTTTCTATAGGGTAATGTTCTAGGTCTACGGGGTGTTTGGGGAAGCATGTTTAATGTAGATATTATATTTTTGTATTTATATGAATTATTACCCTGAATTTGTTCGTTTCAGAATAATATCTTCTATTAGTATTTTTTTTTTCACAATATCAAGGTACGACTTTAGATCTTGCGATCTGTACCCGACAGGATACTTTTTAAACAGTAGTTCGTATAATCCAGGAGTACCTTTATATTTCAAATCATTTATTAGAACATTTTCATCATCCACGCGAAATTCGAATTGCCTATCATAAGACCATTTGAATCAGGGTTAAACCTAATACCATATTTATGATCAAATTCGTTCTTAACATCATTAAACATATTGTAAATATATTCTCGAGGTAGCGGATGTAGCTGTTCGAGATAATGTGTCATACCAGGCGAATCGGCAAAGCTTCGTATATACTCCTGGGCTTCTTGAGCATTTCGATTAACTTCTGCTTCGTATTCATTCTCAACATCATCATTATCTTCCTCTATGGCATCATTTTTTATATTTGGTATATGCTGAGCAATAACCGGCGAATCAATATAGTCAACGTTCCTTTCTAGCAATTTAGGTTTAACTTTTTTTACACTGCTATGAGGTAGTTCTTCTTCTTCTTCTTTAAATTTTTCTTTCTTTACCACACTTTCCCCATCCAGTTTATTAGCAATAGTTTCTAATCGCGATGTTATGGGTAAGATTGATTCCACTTGGACGACTTCATTATCTTTTAACTGGCGCAATTTGTGTTTTACAATGTTTCTTTTCTTAATTAAAATTCTTTTAAGTTTTATCGCCTCCTTGTTCATTGCGTAAAAAGTTTATTGTAATAAAAAAAAATTCTTCGATACTAACGATACTTGTGTCTCTCAAGGTTTAAATATGTATGAAGTGATCAAAACCTATTCGATACCTTCCTTGACCTGGATCACCATCTTTGTCTACAACTAAGAAACCGTATTTGTTTTGCCAACAAGCAGCACATATTTCACGGAATTTATCATACTTCATGTCAGTATCGACGTGATCGTCATATATGTGTTTTAAGTTTAAATCATCTTGTTTAAATAAAACTAAAAGATTAGCATTATCACGTAGTAAGTGTTTAGGTATACAAGTATAACTTTGACAAAGGTAGAAACTGTCTACTTGTTTATGACGCCCCATACTAAAGTATTCCCTAATGATACCTTGTTTATCGCAAGCTACATCATCAAAAACAAATATAGAATTATTTCGAGCATCAGATGGTGATATAATATTATCAGAACTGGAAAATGTATAATATTTGATCCCTTTTATTGCTCGCAGTAGACTTTCAAGGTATTGATACTTTGGTTGGTAAAGTGATTTAGAATAAACATATACGTTTTTAAACTTTAAACCATTAGGATGTTCTATCAACCCAATTATAACGTTGCTTTTACCGCAATTTGATGGACCAACAACTAGACATCGAATAGATGAAGGCAGAAAAACGCTATGTTTTTTTTAGCTAAGGATTGCACGTCAATGTCATTATTGTTTATGGTTAAAGGTGTTGATTGCTTCACAACACGCATGTTTGCAAGTACTAAATTCGATTGTAAAAAGAGTGGAATTATATATATATATATATATATATATAAGAAACGGCGAGTATATAAAGAATCATTAATTCACAATATTTTATTTATTTACTACACAGCTTGAGAGGACAGTTGTCCGCTAATGATTACCTATAATAATTCTAAAACTACTGGGAACGGACTGTTAAATACTGTAATTAGCAATTTACCATTTGAAGCGCATATTCCGGGTTACAAATTTTGCGGTCCGGGTACAAAACTAATCGAACGGTTAGCTCGGGGAGACAAGGGAATAAGCAAGTTAGACGAGGCTTGTAAGGAGCACGATATTGCATACTCCAAAAAAAGGATCTATCTAAACGCCATCAAGCAGATTCGAAGTTAGCTCAGTTAGCTACAGAAAAACTAAATTCTGGTGACTCGTCTTTAGGTGAAAAAGCAGCAGCATTTGGAGTAGCTACCGCAATGAAAGCTAAAGTAAAACTTGGTATGGGTGCCTGTGCATCACTGAGAACAAAAAATATCAATAAAATAAGAAAACTGATAAAGAAACGTAAAATAAGAAGTTCGCTAGGTATTAAAAGTATTATCAAACAAGCACGTACAGCTTTAAAAAAGGCTAAAGGATCTAATATTATGGATGCAATCAACATAACAATTAAGGCCGCCAATACAGCAAAACTAAAGAAGCATTTCAAATCAGCTCGTATTATATCAATTCCTAAAACAGAGGTTTTCTACCACTAATACCAATTTTTGCAGGCCTAAACGCCCTTGGTACTCTAACTGGAGGTGCAGCTGCTGTTGCAAAAGCAGTTTCAGATACTAAAATAGCTAAGGAACAACTAGCGGAAAAACAACGTCATAACAAGGCAATGGAGGACATTGCAGTCGGAAACGGCATGTACATCAAACCTTATAAAAAAGGTTTTGGTCTTTTTTTAGCCCCTGCAAAACCTCAAAGGAACGCAACTTGATTTTACCTAAACGAGCACTAAGCAATGTAGAATTAATAGAGTTTGTTAAGCAATTAGAAGTACCATATTTCCGTGGAGTGTTCATGAGAAACAATCTTCCCAAGAAAGTTAATTTAAAAGAATGTGGTATAATTAATTTAGATAGAATAGAATGTTTAGGTACGCATTGGACCTCTTATAAAAAATATGGTAGTAGCGCTATTTACTATGACAGCTACGGAAACCTGCGACCGCCAACAGAGTTGATAAGTTATTTGAATAGCGGTTTCAATCTCGATTTCAATCCACGAAAATTGCTAGATATGCCACGCATCAAGCAGACTACGCGATCAACATTTGTAAAGTGACTGCAGTTTTAATCGATTGTAATATTGCAAGTGGATCCTATTTAAATAGTAAACCAGCCCATGTAACACATGAATTTTGTCCTCAAGTACCTGCAGGTTTTAAAATTATCGAGTGCCCACCTACGATTATATATCTACCAATCAGGTCATGTATAATAAATGAAATAATAGTTAAAGTGTTAGATCAAGATGGAAATTTAGTTAATTGCAGAGGAGAACTGCTAACTGTAAGGTTGCATTTAATAAAAATCTGCAATAGCCATGGGTATTAAGTATAATGCACGCAACATATCAAGAATTGCTATAAATGCTGGAAATTTCAAAGCAATCGACACTCGATTGATTGTTTCAAGACCGCTAACGACACAAAACCGGCAGTTTCTACAATCGTTAGGACTGCATTTATTTAATTAAAACGCATAATGAATAGTGAAATACTGAACGTGCGTGAAAAAGTTTACTTCTGCAATGCAATTGTTAATATTGAAAAACATACTCATCAACCTTATGCTAACACATCTTTAAACAATAATGATGAAATTCGAATCCCTATACAACAACAAGATGTATACACCTTACCATTGAAGAGTATGCTGTACATAGAAGGCAAATTAATTAAAACAGATGCAACGCCGTCTCAGACAGCAAAGTTTGTAAATAATAGAGTTTTGCTGCTTTTTGATGAAATTAGATATGAGATTGGTGGTGTCATTGTAGATCGTGTTCGGAATCCTGGATTAACGTCTATAATGAAGGGATATGTTTCATATAATATCAATCAAAGTAAACATTTACAAAACGCTGGGTGGTTTTCTATGGATGATTTGCAAGTAGTTGATGCCAATGGGAATTTTAACGTTGCAATAAACCTTTCAATGGTTCTTGGATTATGTGAAGATTTTAAATAATTATTTTAAACTTCCGGCATGAGTTAGTTTTACTACGTTCTAGTTTTGATACTAATGCTTTATTGTGCATTATTTTAAACAAAATTAATCTAAACTAGGTTTTTTATTTTTTACTATGTGCCTTCATTGCAATTTTTTCAGACAATGAATCCAATTCGTTATTTCTGCTGAGGCATAATTATATATATTTAGGGATTTAAATACAAGAAAAAAACGAGTTTGTGTGCAAAGAAAATGCGGTTTTTGCACTTGTTGTTACTTATTCTATATTACTGTATTAGTTAAGGGACATTTGCATTATTTTAAACGAAATTAAACTAATTTAGGTTTTTTACTATGTGCCTTCGTTGCAATTTTTTTCAGGCAATGAATCCAATTCGTTATTTCTGCTGGGGTACAATTATGTTCGTTTACATACTGTTTTTATTCATCAGAATAGATTACAGAGCTGAATTTTTTCAGAAAACGATGCAAATGTTTAATTTTTTCTAACAGGTCAGTTTATTATTTAATATAAATACTTCACGTAGATTTTACCAACAGTATTCAATCAGATCTCTTGTATAATTATTAGTTACTACTACTAGCAACTTTTAAAAAAAATGAGTAACTTATCATCGATCAAAAATAGTAACAGTACCAACGTAAAAGTTCTGGAACAGTTTATATTACATTCTGACGAAGACTTGATTAAAGAAGTTTTTGGTTCTTTTTCACCTCAACTTGACACTGCTGCTATTTTTGATAGTGACGTAATAGATATATCACGGTAGGTGCTTTTTCACATTTATACATGTGTTTTAAAACACTACTAATTTATAAGTTACATTAGATTAGGATCAAAAAACCATTCTGGAAATTCTGAGGCTATCATCCGATCGTTGACACACTCTGATCCTTTCAGAAACATCAGGTGGTATACAAAAGAAAAGGTGAACCTACAATAATCTTTTATGTTATGCTCACAGATCCGGCAAAAACATGTTGGCTTTAAAAAAGTTATGTACAGAATCTAATATGGCTGTTTGCTGTAAAGATGACAAATCCTACAAAGATGACACAGTAGAGTTGCTTAACGCATTTAAAAAGCGTGAAGAGAAGCTACTGCGTCGTCTAGATTTGCATCTAGAAATAATAAAGCAAAAAAGAGAGGAACTGGCTGCGAGGGAACAGCAGATACTTCAAGAACGGGAATTAATAAATACTTTTTCATTTATAAATAGTTAGATTTTAACTGTAGATAATTTGTAAAATAAAAAAGTATTTTATAAAAGTCTCTCTTTTGAAACAAGACTTTCTCTAAACAAGGTAGTAGCCTCAAAGTAAAACACACATAAAACAGAACCCACTTTAATTAAATACATCATTCTTTATACAATCGACTTAGATGTGTTATAATAAATTAAACAGTAAAGAACAAGATGTATATTATTATAATAATAAACTAATTTCTTAGATTAGTGTCATATTATTCTGAAAATTCATGTTGACAGTTAGACCGATCGATCTCTTACTAGTTATGTTTACGTGTTTGTTCGAGCCCATACTTTTATTTAATTGTTTCACTCCATGTGCTTGAAGGTATTCAAAATATCTCAATGGCAATATACTTTTGAACTCTTCCACTAATACTCTTTCTCCATATTTTGTCTTGACAGTTTCCACTTTCAAGACTTCAAACCTCTTATTCACTACAAGATTTTTTGAATTTACATAAGGTTTGCGATATGTGGTTTTATTAAGAGTATTAAAATCCATATTGCATTTAATTACTTGCGTCTATCTTACACACAACACTCCGTTAACTAATTTATGTTGTTATGATTGCTACTCGAAGATTTTTTACTTATATTAGATAGGATTGACCTTGATTACCACCGCTGCTGCTTTTCCTACTGTTGGGCACACTTTGAAGTCAAACCGGCCCATGTGTATTTGCAGCCTCTAAACATAAGTAAGAAACATAAATCAGAATCCACTTTAATTTAACACAATTGACTTAAATGCGATATTTTGCATCTGGCCTACTTTATAACTTCTCGCTAGAAAACCGAATTCAAAACACTACACACATTTTCTCTGCACTTACAATTTTCAACACACGTGTGTTTTGAAGTATGTTCCATTGAAAGTAATATAAAGCCGGTCTGACTTTAAAACGGGCCCACACGTATTTTACATTGAAAGTATATAAGGCCGGTCTGAATTCAAAACGGTGCACGTGTAACTTCTTGCTAGAAAACCGAATTCAACACAGCTACACATTTTCTCTGCACTTACATTTTTTTTCAACATACGTGTGTTTTGAAGTCACACACGTATGTTCCATTGAAAGTAATATAAAGCCGGTCTGACTTCAAAACGTGCCCACACTTATTTTACATTGAAAGAGAGTTGGTTCGATTAAAACGGTGCACGTGTATGTTACATGGAAAAAACATACGCGTACACCGTTTTGAATTCAGACCGGCCTTACCTCACTACTATGAACGTACAATCTGCATTGATTGCAACATACCTCTATCTGGATTTAAGTAGTTTTGCACACGATACACTTATACACCATTTAATTAAATAATAGTTAGAAGTTTACTAATACGTCTCGAACAACGTCCGCACACTTCGAGTTCACAACTATATACCCTATATAACTGAACGCCAACAAACAAACGATTTTTAGCTTACCGGTTTAGATGAAACAAGTAAAATGTATCATACTACCAAAGTTTACGAATCAACCATCTTGAAATTCAATCTGCGAAACTGCTACGAAGTAGAACTTCTAACTGGATTTCTCTCAATTTACGAAAACCACAAAATCATTGCATACGAGTAGTTGAAACTAATCCAATTCTACATCAACATTGTGTAATAATACTATCTTTAGCCATTTTCTTCGCCTCGTACCAATAACAAATAAAGTTGAAATTCATTACTTATTCTTGTTTGCGCTGAAAGTTGAAATTGTTTATGCAAATCTAAATACAAAATTCATACCACTGATAAATGAACTACAAATTTCTGTTACATTGAGACCTATACACTCACTGTACTAAAGCTATTCGCATATCACAACTCAATACCCTCGAATACATCTTGAGGTTTTTTGATATCAGACGCGAATGCCTGATAAAGCCTGTAAAACTAGTTGACGTTCGGGTCACATTAAGGACAAAGCGCGATCATTCACATCATGTTGGCTAGTGCGTTTAAAAACATAAACATGGTTAACAATTGCACTAAATAGATACACATTAAAATATTTCTAAATATGATAATGGTATATCAATATATTTTCACAACAATAGGGAATACGATAGCATAATGTATGCTATATTAAAGGTGACGAACTAACCTTAAATTATTAGGTACCATAAAAATACGCTTCAATACTCATATCTGGAAGGTCGTCTACGATCAATCGATTTCAACACTAGGAGGCAGGACTCCTTTTAGTGAAATTATAACAAAATGTAGCTGTCTATTATATTTTGCCAGCTTGCTATGACTGTCCTGTATTTCTAAATTAATAAAAAATCTTGCTGACCTGTTTATTGGTTTGATATCCTGGTTTGGTGTCGAGAGTTGCTGTCAATAAGGTAACTGGATGCATTCTTATACAACGCCTAAATGTGTTTGGACGTCAGTCCTTTTCGCCTACATCTTTCTAAAAAATATACTCTGTTATTATATTTGCAAGTTTATGGGTGATATTTGTCCATGCTTTTAATTTCAAAACTGCTTCATTTCCATACGTCCTCCTTAGGTATGAAAAAAACCCATTGTTTTAGAAAAAATTAAGATAACGACAGTTGCAATTGAAAAAACTATTAACGTCTTTTTACTAATTTTTCCCTCGTTTATGCTATTTCCATATGGATTGGTAGTATATCAAAAAGCTCCAATTGATCTGCAATTAGGTCGTCCTTTTCAGTACATTATAGTTATAATCGACTTATAGAGTAATACACGTGAAAAATCTTTTGGGATATAGTCCAATAATAAAAAAAAAATTAATTGAGAAGTTTTAATCAATACTTAACGTTTCGGTAGATTTTTTATACCATTTTCAAAAGCTAAAATGGCAGAAGAAAAACAACAGGAGTAAAAATACATACTAAGACGTAGATTACTTACTATGGTCTCTCTGAATTTGCAAAATTACTAAGAAAATCTAAAAAATCGATTAAAATGTGTCATAAGGGCACGTCTTGTACTAATGGCAGTTAAAAACGGAAAGAACGAATCTAACAAAATTATTTGAAGTTGACAGGAGAACGTTCCATAAAATGACAGCAGTTACACTACAAGAATATTAATTCCTTTAACGATGTTTGAAAAAATCGTTATTATATAGAGCGGAGTAAACAACCTAGTTTTATAATTGTATTCATTGTCTAAAATAATGGTATCATCGAATACAGGTGTATGTTTAGTTGAAGAAACATGCCAAGATAATGCACATTTAGCAGAGTTATTTCGAAAGTCACTCCTGTGCTGGGTTAAACGACTTTTTAACCATTGACTCGTCTGTCCAATGTAACTATTATTGCAGCTACAAGTGATCTTGTAGACGATGTTACTGGTTAATAGTTTTGGAGTACGATCTTTTAACTTAGTGAATAAACTTTGGATAGAATGGTTATATTCGGAGACGACAGCTACCTTAGGTTGTTTAAGTAATCTTACCAACAACGAAGATAACGTTTACATTGTTACGTTCACTTTCCGATGGTGTACTAAACCTTACGCCATTTTGGTTAATTATTTATTCGTAAGGATTCTGCTTTTGATACCCGAACACCATCCTGTATATGAGATAGTCCTACAAAAAGTACGTTTTACTATAATTTCATTTAAATCTATTTGCTGCGAAATGCAAAGTTCTTCTATAATTTAAATAATCGTACCTTGTTTCAAATATCCGTCGGCTTGATACCCATTACTATAGAGTGTAATTAATTTTCATAATACTCAAACCTAAAGACTCGTTGAAGTAATGGATCACACTTCTCTGATAAAGGTTGTTTCGAGTTTTTATTATCGCCTTTGTGTTTGATAACGCGAGGATTGAATTTTAATTCTCGCTATAAAACGAGTTCATTACTTGATTCTTTCTGCAGCTATACGACAACGAACACTTGTCGTTACATTTTTCGTTATCAACAGAATTTTCTGCACACTATGGTGTGGAAGGATGAGCGGATGGCGTTGTTCCGGGTCCATCTGTTCCTCTCTTTCTTTGGGGAAGGTGTGACCAATCCAGTACCGTAGACGCGCGGTGAGTGTTTCTTCACTACTTACGTTGAGACTATATCTATCTGGATTTTCCTGTTTAAGCTCATGCATTCACAAAATTAATTCTTATATATGAAAGTTATTGAATTATTTTGATATTTTGGTATTTATTACCAATATATTAATGCATTTGTTTTAAATAACTAAAAAATATACTACTTTTTAATGTGTAAATGGTTTTAAAAACTTGCTGGCACATTTGAAAACGTTGTCGCCATTATATTTATAGCTGTATGTTAGGTGTTTTAACATTATCAGAGCCTATGTGAAGTGTCATAAGATTATGATTACTAAACTAAAGTTTGAAATCTGGTATGCCAATACACTAGATATAAAATGATAAAATATACTGTTTATGCACACATACTCAAAATGTGTTTATACATGTTGTAATTTATATAAATATTGGGCATTAGAAATGTAGTAAATGTTTTACTGTATAATCATTATATTTACAAAGTGCTAGTTACCGGACAGTAATTGTAATATTTTTCTAATTTCAAATTTTCTTTTTGTATTTTGGTATAATTTAATGTGTTGATTTCTATTATAGGTCGTACTGAATGTTTAATTTTTTATTTCAGGCAATTTCTTTATTTGTAAAACCCCGCCTACTTGCCGACTGAGCCCGGTCATTCTTTCATTGTCCTTTCGGTTACGTCAATGTATGTAGCAGTATATAAGAAGGTTTTTTACATGTCATATCTGTTATAGTAGTGTTCAGACTTAGGAAATTACTGCACCATCAGCTTTTGTAACATTCCTTTTGGGTAACCATTGTTAAATAAAGTGTCTACCAATATTTTCTTGTTTTTCTTGATAAACTGAGGATCATATATATATATATATATATATATATATATATACAATATAACAATGGTCATTATTACTTGCCCTGTAAAGTGCACTTTGTAAGTTAAAAAGGTATTAATAAGCTTAAGTAACTTAAATGAACCGGATGTTTCTTTACTGTAATTTAGAATTTGATAAGCATGTTGTTGACGTTAACATAAATGTACAGTAACAAATGCTTTAACGTGAGCTTTGGTTGAAAATAATAAAACATAAGTACATAATAACATGTGTATTGTAAGCGTAAATTGGAGACGTGTAGTCTGAAATTTATTGGATACTTATGAGTAAGAAAACTATAAACAACAAACGAAGTGTCTGTCTTTCACAATAGCAGCAAAAGTTAAAAAAGCAGAAAAATTGCACTTTGAGCTTTCGGCACTCTGGTATCATCTTTAAGAATTCGAAAACGTGGCCTACATTTATCGATAGGCTGGATGATGTATGCACTACGTACAACGACACCTTTTAAAATTGCGACTTAACAACGTTTCTTTGCGCTCAAAAGATGTTGCACAGAATTTGAGTCAAAGAAAGCCTTTCAAACGCTGAACTTGTATTTATGCCGATTGAGAACGACGGCAGAAATAACGAAAAACTATTCCCAGCAATAAAATGTTAAATATTCTGCAAAAGCAAGTAAAAATATATTCTAGACAACAACTGCGAAATATTCCTAAAATGCAAACAATAAAGAAAGCAAATGCCTCAATAATACGATAATTAATTCCAATGAATTTCGTTGTTTGCATGGGAAAGGAAAATATATTTTAAAACACCCAAGCAAGTATGCAACTTTGCATACTACCAAAAGAAGCTCAACGTATAACCGGTTGTCTAACTTTGAGTAATGAATAGAAAAGGTACCGACCATACATTAATTGGGGAACGGTTTTATAACCCATAAAACTCGAGTAACTGAATACGTGCAAATATAACAAAGTAGGATTTCTTAGTACTAACCATTAAAAGCTTTTATATTTGTACAAAGCGGCTATTTCAAACATGGTTTAAAGAATAAACTATTGGCAATAGCAAATGTATTTCAAGTAAGAAAAACTATTAAAGTGGTTTTAATGCTTGCTTCTTTCAACGAATAAAGCGAAGATGTTTTACAAAGTATTTCAGAGAATTTATAAATATGGTTTTACAATATATTCCACGTATTTCTACACTGTGGGAAATTTTTATACAGGACGGTTTTTAAATATATATTTTAATTGAAATTGCATAATTAAGCGGGCCGTCACTTAAATTAGAATTTGTAGAAAGCGGTTAATTAAGGTAGTTGGAAATTAATGCAAAATTCAATCGCTTTCTCAGTTTTAACGTAACAATATGCATGGTAGTTAGTGTATTTGTGTTTAGTTTTATAGTGAAATGAAGGTTTAGTTTTGAGTATTCGTATCTTTCCGTCAACGTCGAAAGATCTCATTTATGTTTAACTTTTGTATCCAATGTGAAGTTAATTAGATATATTAGTAATGTATTCCAATAGCGCTCCATTGATTGCCCGCGTGTCTTTAAACCCAATACGTGTTTTAAAAATTAGTTTAACAGTTTATGTAAGTCAGAACCATTTTCTTTTTACCTCTGGTAAAATAAATAACGTTTACGTAGTTATCGACCAACGGTTTTTGTTATTATACTGTTCACATATTAATTTCTGCCCTATTTTATAATTTGACTTGTAAATGGGCAACGCCCCAATAATTTGGGCGACTGATCCAGTTAAACTTCACAAAATTTAGTGCATCCTTTGAATTTTATTCAGTGAAGAAATAGAATGAATTCTCGATATGAAGGCATCTCAAAACTCACATAATTGAGCCATTACCCTGAAAATTTACACAGTTCAAGAAATGGAAACTTTATACCTCTTTTTTGGCCGGTTTCTGACCCACCAGTAACTGAGTAACCACTACTTTTACCACTCCCATTGTCATTAGAATTTTCATTAATTATTAATATAGCTTTTATACTTGATTCAAATAAATGGTCTCAAATGTTAACCACTTCGTACATAGTACTACCAAATGCTAGCAAAGATCTTCAACACCAGTCTGCATTTCACAAAATTCCTATAATATACCTTCTAATCTGTTTATAAGTTCTGATAATTCAATCAATGCTATTGTTAATTTCGATAATCAAAACACTACTCCAGTGATTTGTAATTGTTACTAAACACAATGATTTTTTAATGGATGCTAAACTACGTTTTAAAGAACTTCTTTTCTTAAATAATGATTTTACCTTCGACATTTTGTTTAAGATTTAAAAGTCTCCTTAATAACACAGGACGTATTTATTATAAAAGGTGGAAATTTATGAGGCGCCGTTTGTGTCTATAATAAATACTGAAATATATATATTTTTTCTAATATACAGGGTGGTCCGGTTTTTATTAGCCAGCGTATATCTTCTGAACTATGCAAGATATAGAAAAATTTCATGGGAAAAAGTTTTTTGAATAAATTTTCTCTACAAATATAAGGCATTAAGTATTTTTCATGGCCTACTATATTTGAGCAATAATATGTCACTTTGGTTTTTTAAATAGAACACCCTGTATATATTTTGGAAAAAATATTCTACTTGAAATTGTCTTTACGGCAATATGCTACAATCAATGATTTCTATTCAAAGTGCGCTAAATAACCTAAATAATAGAATTTCAATCTGATTATTTCTGTTAACAAATGCCATTGCAGTATTTCAGTTGTTTATTCACAATTATTTGTCACATAAATAAGTAAAAGTATTATTGTGTTCTAATAGTTGTTTCGCGCAAAATAATGGAAATGAATTATTCAAACAATGAAAAAACTTGATATGTTATGCTGTCTTCATAGGCCAAACAACAATAAACGTCAAGCTGCAGTTTTATATCGAAAGTTATATCCTGACCGTAGACAACCAAATATAAATACATTTAAGAATTTAGAAAATTCTTTAAGGTCCAATGGTAGCTTTTCAACTATCACCAGAAAACAAGTACAACATAAATTGATTATTGTGGCCTACTTTAGACCTTATCCTAAAGTTTCTCGAGACAAGCTGCAGCTGAACTAAACGTTTCGACAGATTTTTAATGTTTTGAAGCGTCATTCAATGAAAGCATTTAAGATGCATTTGGTTCAAAAATTACATCCCAATTATGCCAACAGCCGAGTTGGTTTTTGTATATGGATATTGAATGTATAGGAAGAGAATTTTTGGACAGTATAATTTGGACTGATGAATCTAACTTTCATACAAATGGTATTTTTAACAGAAAAAATACACGTTATTGGAATGATAGAAATCCTTTGCAATTTGTTGAAACCCGTTCAGAAGTACGATTTTCAGTGAATGTGTGGATAGGTATAGTAGATGACTGCATACCGGGTCCATATTTCTTTAATACTATAGTTTAACCCAAAATAGATATTTTGCAAACTTCGTTTCAAGATTTCTTAGATGATATTTTCAGAGTTATCAGGCGAAACTTATGGTTTCAACACGAGAGCGCTGCACCACATAATGGAATCAATGTTACAAATTATTTAAATAATGAGTTTGGTCAGAACTGGATCTGTAATAGGGGACCGACTTTGTGGCCTCCCCGATCACCTGATTTGTCAGGTCTTGATTTCTTTGTTTGGGGGTTTTTAAAAGATCGAGTGTAATTCTAATTCTACCCCTTTTCAAAATCTTGAAGAGTTAACCGCAAAAATAAGAGCAGCTTGCTTGCTAATTACCCCGGTCATGCTGCAAGATGCTAGAAAAAATTTAATTATTCGAGTTAATAAATGTTTAGAATGTAATGGTCAACAATTTGAACATTTACTAAGATAATTAGTTTTCTTGTTAGCTATTATTTTCAGATGTATGTATAAAAAAATTTCAATTTATTAACTTATACAGTAAATAAACAATAATCACAGTTTCCTATTGGAATTCTATTATTTGAGTTATTTAGTGTATTCGGACAAGAAATCATTGGTTGTAGTATATTGCCGTAAAGACAATTCAAAGTAGAGTATTTTTTGAAAAAAATATACAGGGTGTTTTATTTAAAAAACCAAAGTGACATATTATTGCTCAAATATAGTAGGCCATGAAAAATACTTAATGCCTTATATTTGTAGAGGAAATATATTCAAACAACTTTTTCTTATGAAATTTTTCTATATCTTGCATATTTCAGAAGATATACGCTGGCTAATGAAAACCGGACCACCCTGTATATGTAAAATATTTTGTAATATATATTTTTTAAAATATATATATTTTAAATATATATATATATATATATATATATATATATTTAAAAAATATATATATTTAAAATATATATATATACAGGGTGTCCCAAATTGAGTAGGATAGCATGGGTATCTTTCTTATTATTAATGATAGAGATCTGCTTAAATGGGCAAAGTTGTGTCATTTGGATAGCTTATTTAAATTCCGCATAGATACATTCGAAATTCCAAACGGTTTAGAAATTATTTAAAAAAAACTGAAAACTGCCAATTTCTTCGAAGTCGAATATTTTTGTTATAATAAACGATACAAAAAAATGTTTCTTATAAAAGTTACTTAGTTCAATTGTGTGCACTTAAAAGTGATATTAAAATTAAATTCAAGATGGCGGTTATCGAGATATTAGCATCAACTTTCATATTTTAAATGGACGCCATATTGGATTTTTAGATGGTTAGATAGCATATTTTTTTCTCATTTCAACGATCTATCACAACATATGTTTAAATAAAAAAATTTACTGAAAATGATAATTTTAATTTTTTATCAAGTAGGCATCATCAGATTTCTCTTAAACAAATGAAATTATAACAAACTGTCATGTTGAATTAGTGTATCTGTTGTACTAATAATTGGCATTTGTGTATTCTCTTTCCCAGTTATAAGTTGTGATATGCTTATTCTATAAAATATTCAAATGGCAAATTTTTCAACAAGCGAACAATATCATATGTTTTGTACATACATAAAATGTAATAAGAACAATCGCCTTGCTGCCGAAACATACTTGACAAACTTTCCCGAAAAAAGACAGCCAAACATTAAAATCTTTCAAAGATTGGACACAAATATGCAGCAGTATGGATGTTTAAAAAAACCTACTCGAAACATAAATAGAGACATTGCAGATGAGGTGTTGACACTGGCCTGTGTGGAAGCTAATCCAAACATTTCAACACGGAAAATAGAAACCCAAGTAAACGTATCCAAGTCTCAAGCATCAAGAATTTTAAAATAGCATAAATATCATCCTTACAGATTTCACATTGCTCAAGACTTACAACCAAACGACTATCTCCCCAGATCAACATTTTGCAGATGGTTTATCAATCAAGTTAGGGAGAATGATGATTTTATCAATCCCGATGAGTCTTATTTTTCTAACTGTGGAATATTTAATCGTCATAATGAACACTATTGGGCACAGGAAAACCCATGCATAACAGTTCCACGCCGCAATCAAATTCGATTCGGATGTAATGTTTTTTGTGGTATATTGGGAAACCGTTTACTTGGTCCTATAATATTCGATGGAACCTTAACCTCTCAACGTTATTTGGAAATGCTTCAAACATCTTTAGAAGATTTATTAGACGACCTACCTTTGGCACAAAATAATCAAATTTGGTATCAACAAGATGGCGCACCTCCACACAACGCTAGAGATGTTATCACCTACTTAAGTAACCGTTTTGATGGCAGGGTAATCACGACCCACACACCTGTAAAATGGCCGCCTAGATCAGCAGACTTAACACCCTGGATTTTTATTTATGGGGCACTTTAAAAGATAATGTATATGGAAGTAATTTCCAGTACAATAATGTAGATGAACTACGGGAAGCGGTTATGCAGGCAATAAACGGTCTTAATGGAAATACATTACGACGCGTAACAAAAAGTGTTCTAAAACGTTGCCGATTGTGTTTAAATAATAACGGTCAACATTTTGAACAATTGCTATGATTTATTAGTTGGTGTTTAATGTTATTCTAATTTTTTTTTCGTTTAATTTGTTTTAAAACTGATTTGTGTTGATGCATACTTGATAAAAAATCAAAATTATTATTTTCAGTAAATTTTTTCATTTAAACATATGTTGTAATACATGGTTGAAAAAAGAAAAATATATGCTATCTAACCATCAAAAAATCCAATATGGCGTCCATTTAAAATATGAAAGTTGATGCTAATATCTCGATAGCCGCCATCTTGAATTTAATTTTAATATCACTTTTAAGTGCACATAATTGAACTAAGTAACTTTTATTAAAAACATTTTTTCGTATCTTTTATTATAACAAAAATATTCGACTTCGAAAAAATTGGCAGTTTTCAGTTTTTTTTAAATAACTTCTAAACCGTTTGGAATTTCGAATGTATCTATGCGAAATTTAAATAAGCTATCCAAATGACACAACTTTGCTTATTTAAGCAGATCTCTATCATTAATAATAAGAAAGATACCCATGCTATCCTACTCAATTTGGGACACCCTGTATATATATATATATATATATATATATATATTTAATAAATATATATATTTAAAAAATATATATATTTAAAAAATATATATATTTAAAAATATATATAATTAAAAAATATATATATAATATATATTTAAAAATGTATATATTTATAAAATATATATATTTAAAAATATATATATATATTTAAAAAATATATATATTTAAAAAACATATATATTTAAAAAATATATATATTTAAAAAATATATATATTTAAAAATATATATATTGAATTAAGTAACAATGAAATATATATATATATATATATATATATATATATATATATATTTATATATATATAATTTTGCATTGGACTACCGCCCGATAGAGGCGCTGTTCTTATTCTGAACGCGTGCCTCTATTAGAGATCGCACGTTTTCAAAGTTAAGCACCCTCGCTCTGGTCAGTACTTGGGTGGGTGGACACTGTTTTTTTTAGGAGCGTACATATACATATAGCAGTTGCAGGACGGTGTAGCACATCTCGACAAGCAAATAAATAATTATTTAACAATTTTGTACACGAGTTCAATGCAAATTTCGGTGCTGCATGTGATTTTCGCTTGTTATACATTTTATTTATTATACCTGTTGATGGTTGCAAGACGCAAAGACACAAAGGAGGGTTACTTACAATCGCAGAAGAGAGTGCTTGCTATTATGTAATAATTATACGACTAATTGCTCGTCTTTCAGTCTACTTTTCGGCTGTCGTTTATTAAATTTTTGAGTAATTTTAAGAAAACGCGGAGTTTGAATATTTGCTAGATGCATTCTCATAAGCACTTTACATACCCGGAACGCAACATTAAGTATAGACGACGACGATAGCATGTTGAAAAGCACAGCTTCTCGTCCGATTACCGCAGTTAAGCAACGTTGAGCGCGGTCAGTACTTGGGTGGGTGACCGCTTGGGAACACACCGCGTGTGGTTGTCCTTTTTTTCTTTTTACGCTGGAATATCGTAGTTTTCCCTGACTTTGTAATTTTTATTAAATTACACAACCCCAACTTTATATGGAAATGTCGCGTTCCGGGTTGTAAAGTGCTCATGAGAATGCATCTAGCAAATATTCAAACTTTGCGTTTTCTTAAAATTACTCAAAAATTTAATAAACGACAGCCGAAAAGTAGACTGAAAAACGAGCAATTAGTCGTATAATCATTACATAATAGCAAGCACTCTCTTCTACGATTGTAAGTAACCTTCCTTTGTGTCGGCGTCTTGCAACCATCAACAGGTATAATAAATAAAATGTATAACAAGCGAAAAAAAAAATGCAGCACCGAAATTTGCATTGAACTAGTGTACAGAATTGTTAAATAATTATTTATTTGCATGTCGAGATGTGCTACACGGTCCTGCAACTGCTATATGTATATGTACGTTCCTAAAAAAAACAGTGTCCACCCACCCAAGTACTGACCAGAGCGAGGGTGCTTAACTTTGAAAACGTGCGATCTCTAATAGAGGCACGCGTTCAGAATAAGAACAGCGCCTCTATCGGGCGGTAGTCCAATGCAAAATTATATATATATATATATATATATATATATATTTCATTGTTACTTAATTCAATATATATATTTTAATATATATATATATATATATATATATTATATATATATATATATATATATATATATATATATATATATATATATATGTAAGGTGACGGCGTACTGCAGTTCACCTTATGTAACGAGAACACAACGGTGTTTTACCAATATTTCCTTTTATATTAAAATAAACAGGAGACGAGATTTGAGCATCTTTATTGTAGCACGAACACAAGAATACTGAGTATAGACATTTACAGCCACCGCATAGTGGGGCGAAAGGGCAAAACTGGCACGCAGGCCGTCTCATTTCCTAGCTATAACGGTCCATTAAAGGAATGTACTAACATACTACCAAAGTACAATTTATTGTCATGATGGGACGTAAGAAATTAGTAATTTCGAAAAGCTAAATAAAGGATAAACTACGCTAATTTTACACTCTAACAAATATATTACGTAACACAAGCTGTTTCAATTTAAACATAAACGTTTTTTTAACATTATGCTAACTACATTAGGCTGCGCATTAGTCATTAGTCAATATCGATTGGTAGCGCACACAATTTCACAGTAGGTCTTTTTATTATGACACTTGACGTACGCACACTAACTACCCGCACCTCACCATCAACCCTTGGATGCACTTCAGTTATACGGCCTAGCCTCCACATACGCGATGGCAAATTGTCTTCCGAGATGATAACTAACTGATCTGGAGCCAAAGGAAAACCTTGAGAAATCTTCCATTTTTGACGTTTTTGCAACTCCTGAAGGTACTCTCCTTTCCATTTCAACCAAAAATCCTGCTGGATGCGCTGCACGTATTGCCATCGTGATAGTTTATTAATAGGTTCCATTGTTAAGTTCACTTCTGGAACTGCCATTAAATTGTCACCAATTAAAAAATGCCCCGGCGTCAGATAGTCAAAGTCGTTTGCGTCCTGAGAAAGAGGTACTAATGGACGAGAATTAAGTACACTTTCGACTTCAATTAATAAAGTATATAACTCAATAAAGGTTAAATTAGCATTTGACGCAACCTTATAAATATGCCTTTTAAAAGACTTTACGGCGGCTTCCCAAAGACCACCTAAATGGGGCCCCCTAGGGACATTAAAACGAAAGTTTATATTACGGGAAGTAGCTTCTCTTTCGATGGCGTTCTGAAACCTTCCATTTTTTAGAAAATCTACGATCTCACGCAGTTCATTGGCTGCACCCACATAATTAGTTCCGTTATCGCAATATATTTCGAATGGAACCCCACATCTGCCAACAAATCTTTTAAGCGTTGCAATAAACGCTTCCGTGGTTAAATTTTCTACAATTTCGCAATGAACCGCCTTTGTTGCCATGCATATAAACACACAGCCGTACGATTTAATTATTTTCCGAGATTTACGTGTACCTTCCTTGATAAAGAAGGGTCCAAAATAATCTGTACCTACACTTGAGAATGGTCTATTGTTACCTTGTATACGACACGCAGATAAATCAGACATTTTTGGTTGTGATGTTAAAGGATTATGTCGAAAACAAAGCACGCATCTCCGTACAATTTTTCTAACAACATTTTTACCTGACAGAGGCCAGTATTTTAATCTAGTAGCGGCTAACGTACCTTGAGTACCGCTATGTAAACTAGCTTTATGAGCTCGAGAGACAATTGCATCACAAAGTAAGCCCTTTGCAAGCAATATTGGATGTTTATTATCAAATTGCATACTCGAATGACGCAAGCGCCCTCCTACGCGTAATATCCCGTTTTCATCCAGAAATGGATTTAACGACAATAACCTTGACTTAGTATTCAGCCCTTGAGAACTTTGCAACTGGTCAATTTCTTTACTAAAAGAAATTCTTTGGTCAATCTTTAACAATGCAGTTTCCGCTTCATTGAGCTCCTTTACCGACAATTCTGAGGTATCCCTTTTTAATTTATTTTTACAGTTAAAAATAAACCTTTTACAGGTAGCAATTAAACGAACTAATTTAGTAATGGACGAATATTTTAAGAAAATGTACTGTGCAAATTCACGCAACTCATAAACGTCACAATCGCTGATCCCAACAGTAAATACTTTAGACTCTGGCACATCTACCTGGCATTTTATTGAATTAAATAATTTCGGTTTAAAATCAGCTTGATTTAGAAATGCAGGGCCTCGCCACCACAAATTGTTTTTATTAAATCAGCAGGGTATTGTACCCTAGAAATAACATCTGCAGGGTTGTTGAATGTGTCAACGTGATACCATGATTCCGATTTTGATATATTTTGAATTTCTGTTATTCGATTCGCTACGAAAGATTTCCAACGACTAGGACATGATTTAATCCAACACAGAGCACTCGTTGAATCTGTATAATAATTAATCACCGAAAATTTCATATTGGATGAACTTAGCACCTTTTCGACTAATTCAGCCAATAATGAAGCAGCACATAATTCCAATCGTGGTAAACTTATTGTTTTAAGAGGAGTTACTCTTGTTTTTGCGCATAAAATTCCGCAATTAATACTATTGTTGGACATAATTTCTCTAACAAAAACACAAGCTCCGTATGCTCGCTCACTAGCATCGGCTCAATACGTGAATTGTTCCCAAAAACAAGTTCGAGAGGAATGTTAATATTTGAAATGTCGTTCAATTGAGAACTAAATTCTTTCCAACGAGTGTGAAGCTCATTTGGGACGGTTTCATCCCAAACGGTTTTAATTTTCCACAAATCTTGCATAATTAATTTGGACATTGTAATAATGGGACCGAGCAATCTAAGTGGATCAAATAATTTTGAGATGTGACTTAAAATCATACGCTTTGTGACACGCGATTCCTTGCAATCTAATCGTGTTTTATATAGTATCGCATCTTTTGTAGGGCACCATAAAACACCCAAAGTTTTCAAACTGTCACCCTCATTACACGGAATAATTAGATTTTGTTGATCAGATTCTATATTTTTCAATAGATTACCGTTATTGGAATTCCACTTTCGTAGTGGAAACCCTCCCGAGTCTAAAACGTTTATTATTTTGTTACGCAATTGCAACAATTCAGCTTCATTATTACCGCCAGTAATTAAATCATCCATGTAAAAGTCATTGGTTATCGTCCTATATAAATTTGGATCAGAACTTGCATACGGTAATGCAAGCTCAAACAAACATTTTGTTGCAATAAACGACGCGGGTCGTGTACCGTACGTGAGCGTTTTTAATTCGAATATCTTGACTTCCTCATCTGAAGAAAAAGCGAAATAATATTCTTTGATACGGCGTGTCTTCAGGATTAATCAGAATCTGCCTATACATTTTTGTTATATCCGAGCACAAAACAAATTTATAAAATCGAAATCGAGTAAGAATGCTGAAAAGATCGTTTTGTAATACCGGACCTAGCATTAGAATATCGTTTAGTGAAACATTTGTTGACGATTTGCAGGATGCATCAAAACCAATACGAACTTTAGAAGTAAGGCTTTCGTCCTTGAAGACCACATGGTAAGGCATATAATAACCCTCGCCCGAGCAGGTACTTAAGCTCCCTATTTCGGTCATGTGCCCGAGCTTTAAATATTCTGACATAAACCTATCGTAATCCGTTTTAATATCGAGATTTTTTAATAACCTTTTTTCGAGATTTAAATATCGCCGCTTAGCAATTTCTAACGAATTTCCTATTAATTTAGGGTTGAACTTCCATGGTAAAGAAGCAATAAATTGACCTGCGTCATCGCGCTTTATAGTGTTTTGATAATGTAACTCGCAATCCTTCTGTTCTTGAGAATTTTGCGTAGTTTCAGTTACGTGCTCAATTTCCCAAAATTTAGCAATGTTTTTAGAAATTTGTTGCAATGTATTTAAATTGCATGTCGCAGGGGTGAAAGATTCGATTGGAATGTTACCTGGAACTAATCCTGAAAATAGCCACCCAAACACGGATTTTTGAAGAATAATATTTTCATCTAAGAGTCGTATTTGTCCCATGCGCAATAATTTGAAAAATACTTGAGCCCCAATTAAAATATCAATTTTTCGCGAAATATAATATTGTGGGTCCGCAAGCTGCACATGATTTGGTATATTTATGAAATACGGGTTAAACGATTTTGTTGGAAGATCCCCTGAGGTTTTATTTAAAACATAACAATCTAAATCGATTGAAAAACTGTTGTGTTTTGATTTGATTCTTGTTTTCGCGAGTACGTTACTGCTGGTTGTTTTATCGCTTATGCCGCTAATGGCCAGGTTAGTTTGCACCGTTTTCAGATTAAGTTTTCCTGTTACATCTTCGCAAATTATATTAATTTGAGAAGCCGAGTCGAGTAAGGCCCTTGCATTGCTGTAGGAACCCTTACCGTCTTCGATTTCTACCACACAGATAGCTAATACAATACTACAAGGATTCTGCACAGCGTGAAGTGAATGTATTTGTTCACTTGAAGTTTGAGGTTCATTATAACGGGATTGTGCTGAGTTGACTTTAGGCTGGTTAGGGTTAATGTTTTCATTTATCGACAGATTGCGACCACTGTCATTATTTGAAGACGTTAAATGCAAAATTGTATTGTGCAATTTTGAACATTTTTTACAGCGAGAAGATTTACAATTATCCCAAAATGACCAGGTCTTAAGCAATTAAGACACAAACGTTTATTTCGAGCTATTTCTATGCGCGAATCAACCGGAAATTTTAAGAATGCTGGACAATTGTTAGTGAAATGATTATTTTCAGAGCAATAATTACAATTACCTGACTTGTTTAACGTTAAACCACGGGACTTCTAATTTATTCTCCCATTCGTTTCGTGTTGGCAGAGGAAGTTTCGATGTGATTAAATAAACCAAGATATCGCTCCACTCTTCCACTGGTCTACCCATGGCAGTTAGAGAACGTAGATGTTGTGAAGTTGTATCCATAATGTTACGCAAACCTTGGTACGACTCTTTGTGAAGTACAGGCAATTTAAAAATTGAACGAATGTGAGTGGTAACACTGACGCGTTCGTTTTCGTAGCGATCTTTCAATATTTGTTTAGCGTTTTCATAATTTTGAGGTGTTATTTCAAGGCACTTAATTGTATCCCAAGCTTCATTCTTTAAACTCGTTTTCAAGTACTGTAGTTTTTCGATTGGCGACAAAGAGTCATCAGAATCGATGAGCGAATTAAATGTCTCTCTGAACGAAATCCATTCGTCAAATTTTCCACTGAACGTTGGTATTTGTATATTCGGTAATTTAGCTACACGACTAGCTGATTGCCCAAGTTTTTGTGGCTTTGTTTCAGCAAAGGAATTAAATTTTAGTTGCAATTTTGAAAAGGTTGCGTCAATGCATTCCTGTTCCGCGAAAATGTCCTGAAATTCGGAATCAAAATTACTATCGTAAATTTCTTCCAATAATTCCTCAAGCGAATTAATCAATTTAGTACATGTCTGAAATTGTCTTGTAGCTTTATTGCGAGTTTCATCGTTTACCTTACTCTCATTTAGATACTGATCTAGCACTGTTAAGCTGCGTTTCAGGTAAGTGCGTTTATTTTTGTATTTCTTAACTTCAGCTTGAAATGTAACTATTTCCTGCTCTTCCATTGTAGAAGTTTAGTTTACCGAGAAATATGTATACAGAAGACCCTTTCTTTGCTGACCAGTTCTAGAGAACAATAGAGTAACCTAACGGAACACTCTACTGTTTGCCCACGATGGTTGTATTTTGTAAAGATTCTTGCAAGCAATCGCCCTTACTGCCACTTACGAGAAGAGGAATGCCTCTTATTATATTCTTAAAACGTGTTTAAAATTGAAAGACGATTGTAAGGGTTGCTTGTCCAGTTTGTAGCTTGTTTGTAACTTGTCTACCAAACTTACGATAAAGATGGCACTACTTGAACTTCTGTTACCCGACCGAGATATAAAACTTCGTATACACGCGCGTGATATCTTTAATGTTCAATTAATAACGGTCACTGTAATTAGCGATCCGACTCTACGAAGGACCAAATGTAAGGTGACGGCGTACTGCAGTTCACCTTATGTAACGAGAACACAACGGTGTTTTACCAATATTTCCTTTTATATTAAAATAAACAGGAGACGAGATTTGAGCATCTTTATTGTAGCACGAACACAAGAATACTGAGTATAGACATTTACAGCCACCGCATGGTGGGGCGAAAGGGCAAAACTGGCACGCAGGCGTCTCATTTTCTAGCTATAACGGTCCATTAAAAGAATGTACTAACATACTACCAAAGTACAATTTATTGTCATGATGGGACGTAACAATATATATATATATATATATATATATATATATATATATTTAAAATATATATATTTGAAAAAATATATATTACAAGATATTTTACATATATATTAGAAAAAATATATATATTTCAGTTTTTATTATAGACACAAACGGCGTCTCATAGAAATTTACTCGCAAATATGATAGTTGGTGCGAAAATTACAATCAACTAAATGTGTAGCTTTCAGCTGCTTAAATTCCGTTTAACGTTCACCGCAACCACATTAGATGATTTGACAACAAACACGCTTGAACGTAATGAATAATGTCCGTCTTTATAGAATATTATACCACTAACAATATATCCGTAAATGATATTAATTATATATTCCTTTCATCATACGCCTTGAAGCAAACTAAACATTATGATAATTATCTTAACTTGTTAACACGCAAACACGCTCCCTGATGTAAAACGTTTAATAAAGCAAATAAATGTGTTTGCATTATAATAAAGTAACACGTATTCGTGGTAATAATATCTCTCATAGTTTTAATAGCCGCCACTAAGCACCTCACATTCGCAACCAAAAATGAAGTTAATCTTAGTGTTTGTCTCATTGCACAGATGCTTTTTAATCATTTAACGGTAATGCTGTTAATCACCGTAGACCATATTTTCGAACGTTTGAAAGATTTTACTTTTTAAAATTGAAGAGAACTTCGTTGGATATACAAAAATAGTAATATATTTAAATTTTATAATAATTAAAGTGCTTATAAGACTGTACACGCATTGTTTGATTATGTCTCTCGTTTGGACCAATGATTTCATAAGATTCCTCTTATTAAAAAATGTTATAGCGTTCCATATAAAATATTCATTAGCCCCATGATTCAATTAAGGGTTCTTAATAAATCGGAGCAAATTAAGCAACACACATTGATTAAGCATATCTATACCTAACTGTTAACTTAAAAATAAAACCTTTTAAATTTATAGCTTTATAGCAATTTAGTACGAGATTTTGCAAAAAATTAATTGGTTAGCAAAATGTTGCAAAATACAAACTTTAATATTAAAAATTCTGTAGATCGCTTAAATGACTCAATTGTTTACTGTAATAACAAGAGATTATCATGGTTTTGAACAGTACGTAGTTTCTGTTAAACAATTCACGTACGAGGACATCAAAATTATTAATTCCGAATTTCCTGAACCAAATGGCATGAAAAAGAAGTAGTTTGGTTATTAGACGTCATCTGGTGAAGGTATTATAGATCCAAAAACTAATTTCAAATGAAATTTTTATTTTAATCATGAACGATTTACTCTGTTAAACGTACACTATAACGTTTTCTATGTCTTGTATACTGTTTATGATATGGGTAAGAATGCAATTAAAAAACATTGCAGTCTTACATTTTAAGCTTCGCAACCTCAGTAGAAAAGAAGCCGACATTTAGGGCCAGTTTATAAATGCTCATCTACAGTTAAATTAACTGTTGGTTACTACTTAACTTCAAGTTAAGTGTTTATTAACCTTTTGTTTATGTTTAGGTTAAGTTAAAGCTGCAGATAAATTGACTGAGGGTTGAAAGTGTTAGTTAGATTATTAACTGATAGTTATTTACGTGTTTAAAGCAACATAACCTTAAAATGAAAACGAAGTAGATCATTTGTACCGGTTGAGGGACAGAGGCACCTCCTCCTTTTCTAAACGTTTTTTAATGAGTTTTGTCATTAAAAACCCATTAGCGCTAATCGTATGTTAATGGGTTTTCTCAATAAAAACACATTAGTACTAATCGCTTTTTAATGGGTTTTCTTATTAAAAACCTATTAGCACTAATCGCTTTTTAATAGAAAAATTCATTAACACTAACCACTTTTTAATGGGAAAACTCATTAACGATATTAGCATTTTTCTTACGTCACATTTGTCATCCGCCACTTTTTTTACGTCACATATGTTATCCACCATTTTGTCTTACGTCTATCCGCCATTTTTATGAACATCACATCTGGCACCATTTTTAGAGATTAATTTAAAAGCACCTAACCCAAGATGTTGTAAAGATTTACCCCATATTTTTTATTAACAAGCATCACACACAATAGATGTCCGCATGTGTTTAAACTGAACAACTTAAGGTTAAATTTTCTTTTAATTAACCCTATCATATTTCCCACTGTAACGCCACGCAGATAAAAATTTTCTTTGACTAACCATTTTTATCTTGTAATCAAATTATATTAAAATTTTCTTAGCTACCCAAATCTGAAAGTGTTTTTTAAATCGGAACATCTTTCTAGCCACTACGGCTATTTTTAAAATTTTTGCTATAAGGTACTCCTAGCAGTGTTTTTAATATAAACCCACCGTGTAAGATATCATTTAATATTAAAATTTTCCCAGCTACTTAATTCTTTTAGAACTTTTCATTTCAGACGGGACCCTTAGGACTACTACCTTAAACCTGTGAATAAAAATAACATAATTTAATACATTTATTAATAGTTTTTGCTGGTGTTGACGATATAAATAAGTAAAACAAACTTTATCAAGAAATATTATAGTTTTATTAAAATATATACATTTATTGATAACCGCTGTGGTAACCGGAGTCTGGTGAATTTGGGATAGCCAAATCTCTAAACATTTGCGTGAGCGATCACCTCGAAGTCGCATCTTCTACGTACTAAACGGGGTGACATTTAATAATTTCCAACACGGTCAAGCAATTTACAGTGCTGCAATCACTAAACAAAGAAGCATACGCACGGCTCTCTCGCTCTAATAACGTTTGAACCCGTTTTTCATCTGTCGTATTTCCACTTACATTTTTTATAACACCTACAAATTTTTCGAAAAATTTTGGAAAGTTTCTACACTTCAACTCCTCCATTTTATAAAATATTAATTCTCACACATTTAATAGCTCGAAACACTCGTACTCGGGTAGCACAATAACAATTCGGTCTTTCGTGATTTCCATATTATACGAGTTTTTTTCTTGAAATTTATTCGCAACCAATACACTCCTATTAGATGTTTCGGTAATCAGTTTCAATTTGAATTCACGATCCAGTTGTAATTCTAAAACACCCTCACCAGATAAACCATTCAATCTTACGCGTGTTGCTTCTTGGGTAAATTGTATAATTCTATATTCCAAAAAAAGGTTACAAAAAAATAAAAAGACTCATTTCGCGTTTGTAGATTTAGAAAAAGCATTTGATAGGGTTAATTGAATTGTTATGTTCAGGGTTTTGCAAAAAATAGGAATCTCTCATAGGGATAGAAAAATTATTTACAGTCTATATAAAAACCAAAGCGTAGTAATTAGATTTGATGAAATAGAAAAGGAAGCTAAGATTAGAAATGGTGTTAGACAGGGTTGTATACTGTCTCCCTTGATTTTTAATGTTTATATTGAGGAAGCTTTAAATTTAGCTAGAGAGAGAAAAGAGATAGGTATTAGTGTACAGGGACAGAAAATAGACATGTTACGTTTTGCAGATGATATAGCCATTATAGCAGAGTCTAGAAAAGAGTTAGGAGAGTTTTTAAATATTTTAGATGAGATACTACGAAGTAACTATAGTATGAGAATTAACTCAGTAAAGACAAAGATAATGACAAGTGAGTTACAGCCTAGTTCTAAACCAAAATTAAAAATAGGTAATACCGAGTTAGGGGAGGTAGATGAATTTTGCTATTTAGGTAGTATAATTACAAAGGATGGACGTAGCAGAAGAGATATAGTAGCTAGAATAGCTCAAGCTAGAAAAATGTTTTTAAAAAAGAAAAGCTTACTAATAGCTAATAGTATTAGTTTAGATAATAGAAAAAGTTTCTTAAAGTCGTACGTATGGAGCATTCTACTATACGGTAGTGAGACTTTGACAATTAAAGAAGTAGATAAGAAAAAGATAGAAGCTTTTGAAACTTGGTGTTATAGGAGAATGTTAAAGATTAGTTGGACAGATAGAATAACAAACGAGGAAGTTTATAGAAGGATAGGCGAGGAACCCTGTATGTGGAAACAATTGAAGGTCAGGAGAGATAGAATGATAGGGCACCAGTTAAGACATGAGGGACTATTTAGTAAAGTCTTAGATTATAGACTACCAAATAAAAATAGAGTAGGAAGGCCTAGACAAAGCTATATTAGTCAAATTATTAGATATTTAGGTTGCGAAGGGTATGCAGACCTTTTTAGACTAGCTCAGAATAGAAAACAATTTAGGGCTGCGTCAAACCGACTTTAAGTTCGAAAACAAAACAAAAAAAAAATAAAAGTCAGTTAACTAAATGTCACCATGACATAACTCACAATTAGTTAGCGGTCTGGCATGTTGGTAGCGTTTCGTTGCTTAAGCCTTACCATAACATATAATTTAACACTTTTCCTTTTTTGAAGCGGATAACCAGGTTATATTTCATTTCCTTATAAATGGTAATCATGTAAACATGTTAGAGTTCTTTAACAACCATCAAGTTGCTAATATCTATGTAGAGCCAGGTGGATAGGAAAAAGATAGAAGGATATAGGAAAACCTATACCAAACTATATTAGTCAAATTATTAGAAATTTAAGTTGTGAAGGGTATGTAGAGCTTTTTAGATTAGCATAGAATAGAAAAGAAGTTAGAGCTGCGTCAAACCGACCTTAAGTAAGGTCGAAAACAAAATGATGATGATGATATTCCAATTGAAAATTGCAATACTCTCTCCATTTAAAGTAGTCCATTTTTATAGCATAATTTTGGTACATTCCCCTATTACAAATAATCTGTACGACTGTCCGCAGATCACCGTATAAATCAAAACCAACTTCCACGTTATGGTGGTGAAAATTTGATGTAAAATCACCTAATGTTAGATGGTCTTACCTACCAGTATGTTGAGATCTAATGACGCTCTTACATCACTTGTAACGTCAACACTAGAAAAATCTATGTTTAACTTGACAAATGTTTGTCACTTAAACACCTGCTATATTTCATCTTCCTCTGTTACGTATTACACATAGTCCGTCTCATGATTGTATCGATCTGTTATGAACTAGTCGACTGTTGTTGTTAACCTTGCATTGTACGTTGACACAAACTACCTCGAATTATTCTCAATGTACACTGACTGTTACCAGAACCGTTTATCTACCCCAATCGTCTATTCTATGAAGTCCTTATTGGTTTTAACGTGTTTTACAATGTAGCGTTCTTTGAAAGCTTTTAACTTATGCTCTATTAAATAAATGTACCTTGCGTAAAGTATTGATTTTTATACTAAAAAGCTTTAATCATATTGATAAATGTACACGATTTTCGACCTTGTCGTCGATCTTAATTGTAGTCCTTGTCTTAAATTAACCTATACAAATTAATCCTACATTATAAATTGTAATTTAATCCCAATTTAATTATTGAAGTGTTTTAAATAAATTATTGATTTTTATGTTCCGAGTACCCACAAATAAAAAACTTCTTGGCCTATTTACACCCACTTAAGCTTACCCAATCACACACACATGCACGCACGCACACACACACATGCACGCTCGCACACACACACACACACACACATACATACATACATACACACACACTCACACTCCACACACACACACATACATACATACATACACACACACACACACTGTTACACACTTTTTCTCTGTAGATTTATATAGTGTGTTTACTCTACCTTATAGGCGGCAGAGCCTCAATAGATTATGAGGAGTTCTGTTTAAGGTTTAAGCCCAGGGTAAAAAGGATGGTAAATAGTTTTGAGTAAAAAGCACCCTCTGAAGAAATCTTTCAGCCAGCTAAGCTTCTTCAACTTAGGGCAGAGCTATAAGCTAGGGTCGTAGGATGGTATACGATAATAAAACAATTTTTCATGGACGCCACCGTATCTTAATAATTGTTATAATAAGAATTAATCCGAAAATCAGATACGGAAGTCTTCGAAAAGAAAAAAAATATCTTTGACGAGCAAAACATAGAAAAATGATACTTACTTATGACTCTGCAAACTGGAATGGGAACGACGATCTCGTATTGTCTAAAAATTTAATCACTTCTAAGCATTTTTAGACTAGGGCTACGTTAGAGCCTAGTCACTTTATCACAACGAAAAAAAATTATAAATAGATCAGCTAGTCAAAATTATACTTCTAAAAATTTTAAACTCAACACTAATAATATATCTTTCTTCACTACAAAAGTTTCATAAGTGTGGTTGTTAACTTCTATAAAAAAAATTATTGATGATATCAATGAAAGAAAGCTTTAAGACAACTTATTATTCTTTCTATTAATTTACAAAAAATATATATATACATCGCCTGTACAAAGTTATATGCACTGAAACTTTTGAGATAATTACTTTTATTAAGATCTAGTATTAGTCTCTGATTATTCATATGAAATTTATAATTGAAAAATTTATGTTAATTCTCTATAAGAAATATAGTGTTTTCATTATTATTTTACAATTTATGTATGATACTTGAATAGGATCCTGTTCGCGTTTACAATTAATTGAATACATGTTCTGACGTTTCGTAGATTACAGAACTACATTTTTAATTATGTTACTTGATGGAATCAAAGGTCAAAAAACACTTATTGTTTGATTTAAGCTGTTCTTTAAGTGTACTACAAAAAAACTATATTCTATAATGTGACAAACAAATACCAACGTATCACGTGTTTAGTTACAATACATTTTTGTATAACCTTGTAAATTCAAAAATTATCTTATAGAAATTTCTTTGTGATTATAAGAGCTGTTATGAAATATCCAACTATTAAATTCTGAACAAAATATTACGTGTATCAATTTAAATGGCCATAAAAATTTTACAAAAATTTCGTGTACCAATTTAAATAAACATACTGAATCTACAAAAATTACGTGTACCAATTTAAATGAACATATAGAATTTACAAAAATTATTTGTACTTTTTCAGTATAGTGCCATGAAATGAAAATTGAACTAAAATTGAGGATGACTCACCACAAACAATCCGCTAGGCATTCAAGTTCGTCAAACATATTGAGTACTTACAATAGCAGATGCGCGCGGCGGACACGTGTGTCCGGGCTTGACCTCTATACGAACCAACATATGTGGAAAATTCCACCCTCCTGCATAGTAGCATTTGAGACCCTGCACTCTCAATACGACTCACAACAAATTGTGCTCCAGTGCTCTATAACCATTACATACGAAAGATTCATCGCTCTACAACCTTACACACCATGTGTTTGCGTTTCAATACTGTATAACATAAAACTTGTTTTTCAATACCATAAAATTTGTGTTTCGAAATTAAACTTGAGATTTGTTTCGATATTATTTTTTAAATTTTACGTGTTCCAATACTGTATAAATATTTTTACTTGATATACTTGCTTTACTTGCGCTGAAAAGAAACGAGAAAAATGAGTTGTATTCGTTACAACACACACACACACACATACACACACACATCACACACACACACACACACACACACACAAAGTAGGGAAAATAAGAAATTTGTGGAAAACAAAAAAATAGGAGAAATAGAAGGGCAGGATACGTTCTAATGCATTTTTGGGGAATAGTACAGGATATATTACAAGCATAGGTAGGAAAAAAAAAGGTTGGGGTAAAGTTAGATCAGACTATTGCACGCAGATAGTCAAATATGCAGACTGTGCAAATTTCAGGGAAATGTGTAAGTTAGTTCAGAATAGTAAACAATGAGAGTTCGCGTCTAACTAGTTCTAGGACTGAAGATCTAATGATGATGATGCTGATATCTACAGGAATCTAATGACTTTATCGATATGGAACTAGACCCGGCAAATAGAATAAACCTTGCCCAAAACAAAGACTGTGCGATAAATTAGCGAACAAGGCTTCGCCCAAACTAAACTTGTTGGCGGATACGAGTTTATTAAAAAAATAAAATTTTGATTTAAAACAACTAACAGAAACGAATTCGTCACTGAAAATCGAATAATCGGAACCAACAACAACAAAGACACTTTCATATGCCTCAATAGTAGGCATCCCGAAAGCCGTTCCACAAAAGGTAGATGCTATAATAAAAGCCATCTACAGTCAAACAAGGACCGTATTCATCACCGCCAAAATCGGTGAAGCGTTCCGAGAACTGAAGCAGAAATTAATAACTTTAAATTCGGTAACTTACAAAATTAAAATAACGCATATACTTACCTCTACTAAGGTGCTAATCGTAGAGACAGAGAACAAACTCGAAGCGGATAAGATCTTCGAACACCAAAAACTAAAAACGACGTTGTCAATTACAAAAACCCCAGGAAGGAGTGGCTAGTCGTCTTTCACGACGTATCGATTTTAACTAGAAGAACCAGAAATTAAAAACTACATATATAATCAAAATTTTGAAAATAGAATAAACCATTGGGACTTTAAAAACCGGACTTAAGAGCAGAACCACCGTACATCACGTGGCTGTAATAAGCGGGAAAATAAGGAACATACTCGTATCGATAGAGAACTGTTACATGGAGTACAGATGCTTGATGGTTTGGTGGCGCCTAGGTGCATGCGTTCCCAAAACCAGGGGTGTGTTACCTAAGATTGTCCAAACACAACAAACACATGCGGACACTGTGGAGTCGGCGACTTCAAACATCGAAAACACGCTTGTCCTAAGAACGAATAAAAGCTTTGTGCGTTCTTTGCTAAAAACGAGGCAATACATGTGTACTGAACATTAAGGACTGTCCCGTATACAAGATTATGTTATAACGATTCATACAAAAAACAAACTATGGACAATAAACCATTACGAACTGACTCACGTGGAAAACCAGAACGATTTACAAACATGCACAACTAGGACGGTAAACACAGGACATAAACCTACGGGACAAAGCAAACCATCTTCACAGACTAAACGTGACAGAAAACGAGCACTTAGACATAGAGCCACATCTCCACAGAACTAACTCGACTAACAAAGCCACACAAACTGATAACAGGGCTATCATGACACGCACTAGACAAACAATCGCGAAAATGCACTTGTAACGAGACTCGCAAAATGCATTCATGACTACAGCAAGACATGGACAAGACGAACAGTGAACACCCACTACACCGAAACAAATTCTACAAAAGAAAAGGACTACAATAAAGGACCAACTACAAGCAACAAGTACAAAGGCATAACACAAGCTCATAGTAAGGATGATGCACGAGCAACCCCCAGTTTCCGGGTGCTGACACCTGAAGACATGCTTTATGAACATAACACTAACACAAACAAACACTGATGCGCCAAGAACCAACCACATATTTGTACAAACGCAAATACACACAAACACAAGCTCAAAAATGATACAAGATATTCACTGCAACATCGAAATCAACTTACCACACTAGAAGGTGCAATAACACTGCGCATGGCACTGAGACACGCCCGAGGCGGTTGAGAAGATTTGTTTGAAGACTAAGTGGCTACTTACACTATTCGTGAGGTAAGTTTTTGCAAGAAAGGACGAACAACTAGACCTTATGCAAATGTATAAACAACTGGTAATGATGCATGAACCAATCACTATGACTCCAAAGGAAACGCCAAAATGCGCAATTCCCACTTTCCATCTAAATGGCTGACGAAAATTTACAAATTGGACAAATAATGCCATTCGTAACGCCACGGGCATGCATGAATTACGAAAACTCTGAAAGCAATACGGACTGGATATATTACAAATACAAGAATCTTACACAAAAAACAGCAAAACTTCTGGTATGCCATTTAAAGTGACGATAATTAACAAGAGAGATACACGATGACTACCACGAACATTTTTAACAGAAACCTCGCAGCGACAATAATAGACAAATACACCAAAGACACTCCGTGTGCTTGGAAATTAAACCTTGCACCCCAGGACATGGATCACAAACACATACATCCAATTCCGACACAACCCGAGCTGGTACTTGTCAATCTTGCGAAAATTTTTGTCGCCTTTGTGGATAAACTGACATTAGTTGAAGCGGACACAAACGGCAAATCTGCCCTGTGGCACAGCAAAACAACGGACGAAAGAGGAAAACATACAGAAATAGATATACGCACATCAACTATACGTACCGAACAAACCTAACAACCCACCGACATACAGTAACAGTGTTGGAAACAATAAAAACATCGACCTAATACTTACCAACGATAAACCGCGCGGAAAATCCGTAACTGAAGAGTAACAACCGACAACGAAACGGTCAGCGATTACAACTTGATCCTGTAACCTAACTGTGCCGGAACACACGCATACAACCGCACAGCACATATTAAAAAATACAACCTTAATAAACACAACAGCCAGAAACTTAAGGATACCCTTCAAAACGCCAACACCCGTAAATCCAGCAGGAGACCGCTTAACTACGCAACAAAGACTAATGAAAGCCCCAATACCCCGACAAAAACTCAATACAGCACTAAAAAATGTACAATAGACGCCGAAACTAACCACACTTAAACAACAATGTTGAAGGATTACGACAAATTACAAAAGATCCGCGACGAAGGAGAAACGACAGCACCACCTGACTATATACCGCATACAGCATACTTGAAGGGTCTTTCTAAAAAGACACTTGATCCATGGGGAATGCCGTGCAAAGTAGTAATCGACAAATTGAAAAGACCAACAGCAAACTCGATCTTGAAGAATTCGACAGCACGGAGACAAGGAACTGTGAGGTGACACAACATTTGATTTTTTCCAATGCTCCATCCTAAGGTACTACATTGGCCAAGAAGCAAGTTTTCTTACCTGGAAAATTTTGAATTTTGCCGAACCCTTGATATTTCAAGCAATGTGGGAATCTTTAACGTACGTGGCAACACTTACATACGGGACCTACATTTTATTTCTCATCTTAACAAGGGCGTATTTTTGTGAACAATGCTTACCTAAAAATTTTAAGCGAACCGTGTCGGGATTTGAATTCGGGACCTTGGGCATAGTAATCACACGCATAAGAACTACGCCACGGATTCGCTTACTGGGTGGAGACCGTGAACATGTTCATGACAGCACTGCTACCCGACGACAAACCGCTAGGCGAAGCACCCAAATAAACTGCCAAACGTACACAAGTGACCAAAAGGACACGGTAAAAAACTTGAAACCGAGTATGTAAAAGTATCCGACTCTACACGGACGAAAACATCATTGCCGCAATAAATCGCTCAAAAACACACAAAACTCTAGAACCAAACGAGATATAGGCGGAAGTGATAAGGACACTAGAATCTCAACGGATGACCGCGTTACGTAGCCTTTACAAGCAATGCCTAAACCCTTCAAAATTTCTAAACATCTGGAAACAAGCAGACGTTTCTATAATCCCGAAAGGTAAACGGAAAATTCCGGCAGACACAAATTCATACAGACCGATATAATTACCGAACACAGTGGGGAAAGGTATTTGAACGACAGGATGCGTGAGCACAGAGAACAGGTGGGCATGCATCTAAGATTTTACTGGTTTATGGGAGGACGCTCGACAGAACATGCAATAAACACCAAAACACCAAAACAAACGCCTTAGCGGAAGAAATCCAAAAATACATAAACTTCGTATGGTAGACATCGAAAGCGTCTTTAACAACCAATGTTGGCCTACGCTTTTTGTTCGCTTGCGGCACCTAAGGATCTCTAAAATAACTATATCACGTATTTAGGGGCTACTGCCGGGACAGGTACACTACGTTGAGGATCACCGGATCAAACATCTGCAGTATCACTATGAGAATAGTCAGGGTTGTCTACAGAGTTTGGTGTACGACCCGCTCTTTCGAGATCCTGGAGATTCTGAATATCGCAAAAAAAGAGTTATTTGTCATAGCCTATGCAGACAACATCTTGATCGTTGTAGAAGAGGACTCCAGAAGGACTATCGAAGGCAAAGCGACGAGCGCACCACTAAAAGTACAGAACTAGACTGCTAACAATGAAATAAAAAATTGCACCGACAAAAACCACTTACACTGTAATCGAGGAAACTCAAGCACTTTAATAGACAACCAACTAATCGCATGAGCACAAACATGCAAATACTTGGTAGTGACATTGGACAAAAACCCAATTACAGTCACCACAACAGGTAACAACATGACACAGGCAATGCAAACAATTGCCAGTTTCACACAATACAACTACAAAACACCACTGCACAGTGGACGTATGTACCTTGGCATTTGCTGGCAGCCATAGTGTTGTACACTGCGAGTGTATGTGCATATGGTGTAACGGTCACCTAATTCAAACAAGATTCTCACAATATAGTGTTGTTGGTTTGCATGTTAATACTGATTAGTTATCGCAATTGAGAATTGATATTTTATATGAATTACATTTTAACGATATACATGGTGAGTGTGAATTATGGCTTTGCTGTCTTTATGCGCCTACTTAATTTATATAGTAATGAATAAACTGTATTTAAATTATCAATATCGGATTTGAAATTTATTGCAGAATTGTTGTTTTTAATATGAAAAAAATTCCAAAAATAATCGTTTTTTTGTAATTGTTTTCTATTTCTAAAATTTGTATATCGTCAAAATTAGCGTTATGTGTTTCTTTATTTAGATGTATTGCAAAAGCACAAGATTTTTTATTTATTTTATTATCGCTTTTATGCTGGCTTATACGATTGCGTAACCATTGTTTAGTTTCCCCGATATAGCATTGATTGCATTCACAAGTAATTTTATACACTACATTACTTAATAATTTTTTGTTTGTAGGTTTTATATTATTATTAGTTATAACGTCCGATAACACAGCTGCTATACTATATATATATATTGCTGTGAATCCTCTCATATCTGCAGGTACTGGCCCTTTAAAAAAAAACATTCGAGCCTCACTTTTGGGTCGCCAAATTATGCTGTGAAACCTCCAAATCCGTGAACTACGCTTTTCGCCTCGGCTGCTCACCTAATTTTATAAATCTCCTCATTCATAAAAATTAAACACATTCCTACCACAAACATCAACGTTAACTCTATTTACATCAATATTCAGAATACATTAAATTTTCAAATTAAATTTCAGCATAAAATTCAGTTTTTAAAAGGAATTTCAAAATTAATTTTTATTATCACTTTAACGTGCATCCAGAATTCAAGTCCTTGTTGGATGCCTACTAATTAATATAACAATATAAGCAGATCGGAGTCTGAGTACAAAGGAGCATCTACCACCCCTTTACGTTAATTAACCAGGTTTGTCTAATTGAGCTCAAAGACATACCCAAAGTTTCATCATATTCCCGAACATCAAAACAAAATACCCTTTTACTTAAACAAGCAAATTTCATCTTAAAATTAAACTTTTATGGTTAGAACAATTTCACTAATGTCCATTTAAAGTAAATCAATTATAAAGTCATTCAATACACACAAAATGTCAAACAAAATAGTATAATTTACCTGAAGGTTACTGTCCTCGTCGTTTCAAGGTATCGTTTCTTTAGTTAATCACACCAGTCAACAGGATTATAATTACGGCTTCTGATTCTCTACGCTTTTAAAATTTTCTCCATCACCAGTTGTTTCTGGGCTTTTCCGGAACTCATCTATGTATATCTGACCCTTGTTTCGTGGATCCAGACACGTATTTGAACCATTTAATTATTAACACCCCGAAAAATAGCAAATAACTTCATGCTTCTGTCACCAATATACGCCAAAACTGCCTACTTTTGTGTATACATTCGTCGTTGTAAATTTTGCTAATTGGTACAGTGAAACTAAATTTTATTACCTTGTATCTAAGTGCACTGAAGTACATTCATGTTAACACGTAAATAACAAGCTATTTTGAATCACTAAAATATACTAGCAAACTTTAAATTATTTAATCAAACTAAAATGCACGGTTTACCATCTTTAATCAAGTCGCGTATGTACGAGCTTTTAACGCATCGAATCGTCAAAAGTCTAAGAGAGCTTGTTTATCTTCATCTCGGTATATATAGCAAAAGCCTGTCTATCGGTCTGTTCCCCAAAACGGGTAATTCTAAAGAATTCCTCATTCTATGTTCCCAGTCTGTTGCTCGCACGTCGATTTTACAAATTTTCACTCGCCCCATTCAAATCTCAGAAAATTTCCACACGGCACGCAAGCATGTCCGAGAAAAACTAATTGATTTTGTACAGAAATTGTTGTTCTACCTCTGATATTTGCATCCTATTTTTAACCAATTGTGACCCCGTGACGTTGCTTGAATCCCGCCTTTACAATATGTGTCTTTGCTTGACGCATTTCTCTTTCCTTCTCTACCGTGTTCTTATTGGTGCAAATTGACACTCTTCATTATCGATTATTTCAGTCCACGCGGACTGTTATCTGGGTTTAATAAACCCGTATCGCACATTCTCGTGAATACTAAGCCCCGGTTTCTCCAAGATTCTTTGAAACATTAATTATCTGCAAAATTTACGCCGAATGTGATATTTAAACTACGCAGGTGTTCAAAATAATATTAATTCTCAGAGCTTTATTCCGTGGTATTTTAATCTTGGGTTTTTACAAGTTTCAATAGGTATTATATGTTATTAACGGTTTAATTAACTCCAATTAAAATTGATTTCTATCCTTTTCATTTTTAGCGAATACAACTTAAATATTAATTATTATAGGTACACTTTGTTTTACTACCGGTTACTTAAATAGAGTTAATTAAGATAAATTTTGCACGTAATTTCTCTTTGTTTAGAAATAATTACATTACACGCAGAGCTTTTCAATACTGCTTCTTTTGATATAAAGCGTCTTATAAATAATTTAAATTTCTTAATTTTACTGAGACGACCGAGTTTATTTATGCTTCATGGTTTTAATAACGCGTATTATTTAATGAAATTCCTTATACACGGTGATTAAAATTATTTGATGTGATTATTTAATTTTCTACCCTGGTCTAAATATGAGTATTTTTCCCCTATTTGAATACAAATAATCCCACTTATTTGACTTCAAATATAAAGCATTTAGACAAAAAAAAATTACAAAAAAAAATTGCCTATCTCTCTCTACCTTTATCTATCTAACTTACCTACTTTGTTTCCAATCAAAAAAAATATTTACACCTATCCTATATCCCTATCCTATTCCTAACTCTCACCTCATTCTATAAACTGAAATTATCCCTAACTTCATCCTACTCATCCATCTAATCCTATATACATCCTATCTACCTATCCTATTCCTAACTTTAATCCTAACTCTGCACTAATCTTCTATGAAATATCTACACTTAACCTATCTTATTTTCTTCCTACATTTAATCTTTATTCTCATCCTAAACTTATTTCTAATTATCTCCCATATTTATCCTATAACTAGCTTTATTTTCTATACACACCTACTTCTATTCTTCTATATACACCTATTCTCTCCCTATCCTATTTAAATCTAACTCTCTTCTTGACCCTCCATGTCTTTCTTCTTACCATCCTAATACTCTTCATCCCTATCTCTCCCCCTTCTATATCTATACTTAACATCTCTATTATGTCACATACAATAAACTTATCATCCCTATTATCCTTACTCTTAAATATTGCTTCTTCTTCAGTCCCTACACTTGTCTGTTTCTCATTTATTCTTATTTTCTTTTCTGCCGACAAACCAAACGATACTACTTTAAAATTATCGATTTTTCCCTCTATGGAAAATCCTCTGTACCTTCTAGAATTTTTGTGTAATGAAATCCGCCAGAATGAATCCCTTAAATCTACTTTATTAAAAACAAACTTGCCACTTAACCTCGTCAAAAATAATTCTGCCTTCACCTGCTCCCGATATGCTGCTTCTACCCCCACTAATTCTGCATGTTTTGTAATAAAGCTTGAACCTCTACTCTCCTATCCTCTGGACATCTTATCGTGTTGATCTGTTTTACTTCATCATCCTCTACCTCTATTACATTAATACTAAACCCCGTGTCATCCTCTGACTTCATAACTGCCCTTCCATGGCACTACCCTATCCTTAATCCTTATCACCTTCCTTTCCATATCTATCAAAACCCCTAACTTCATCATACAGTCAACACCTAAAATGCTCTGAAACTTCAGTCCAGGTACAATTACAAACTCCTGTTCACAGCTTAAACCTCCTATATCTATCCTAATCACCACAACACTATTTACTACAGCAACCTTCTTTTATTTGAGCTACTAAATGGCTACGTTTTATAGGCATAATTCTATCACAAACCTTATCCCTAATTTTGCTGACGAATTCCTCCGATATTAAACTCGCCTCTGCCCCTGTATCAAGTAATACTTCTACATTATTCTCAAAAATTTCTAAATTAATAATTGGCAAATATAATTTTTCTACAGTTTCTGGCTCTACTTCCTCCTCAATTTTGAAAAATTCACGTTGATGTTCGTATACATTTACACAGAAATCTAGTGGTCTGTCACGTTCTAAAAATCCTGTCTCATCCTGTTTTCCGTGCTTGGTCCTGGTTGTCCTTCTACAACCTGTGCGTACGTCCTCCTCGTGTTAATATCCGTGTCCCTGTCTCTATTCGGCGTGCTGGTCACAGTCCTGTTTACTTCCGGTAAACTGTTCTGTCGCGTGTAACTAGGTCTTGGCGTCGGTCCCCTAGTCGCACTATTGCTTCTGTATTCCTGTCCTCGTCGTTCCCAATTCGGTCGAAAATTTCTGTTGTAGTCAGGCCGTCTCGGATAATTCGGTGTCCTGTTGTCAAACCTAACTGTGTTAACGTTTCGTTCTCGTATCTCTCTTGTCCGTCCTACACATACATCGTCATATCTCTGCAAATACTCTAAAAATGTCTCCCGTTCTGTGATGTTTTGTAAGGCCACGTGTTGTCTAATTTCCAGTTCAAAATGTCGTGATAGGTACTTAATAATCTGTCTGTCCGTCAATGGCGGATTCAGTTGTTTGGCCACACTGTACTTGCGGATGGCATATTGCTCCCTAGAACCTGCAAACTCTCCCTTAAATTTTCCTGTAATCAAGTCGTCTCTAATCTGATCCTGTTTGTGATCACTCCAGTAATGTTGTAAAAATAATTTGTCTTCAAAGTCGTGATACGTGTCTATGTCCTGTCCTACCAAATTGTACCATGCTTCCGCGTTGTCCTTTAATAAAGCCTTTATCGTATTTAGTTTGGTCTGTTCGTCAAATAAATTTCCCACTAGATTTCTTACACTATTTATAAAAATTTGTGGATTTACCCTGTTATCGCCATAAAACTTCATGTGTTGGTCCAATGATACTCCACCTGTATAAAATCTGGGACCATCCCCCGTTAAATTTGACATGTTGTATTTAATACTACTAACTTCACGTTCTACCCTGCCTAACTGATCCCTACATGAGTCCGTTACTTCAGTCATTTTACGTTTATTTCTTCTTCACAGAAAATGCGTACTTCGGACCTTAAATGTCCCATTTCCTGTCGAAGACCTGTAATATCACGTTCATTTTTTCAACCCTATTTTCAACTTCCCCATCTTTACGGTAAGACTATTTTTAAATTCTGAAACTTCTTGATTCGTCTTATCTATTTTCTGACTAATTTGCTCAAACTTACGATTCGATTCCTCACTCATTTCTCTAATCTCTTCTAACTTCCTGCTCGATTCTTCCCTAGCTCTATTAGATTCATCGCTTAGCTGTTCTAATTTTCTATTGGACTCCTCCATCGCTCTATTCGATTCATCCCTAGCTCTATTAGATTCTTCACTCATCCTCTCTAACATTCTCAATATCATCTCGTTTCCTTGATCCCCTGATTCCGTCCTCGACTGATCTCTACTGCCTCCAGCTTCTTCCATTTTAGAATTTTTCTCACACAATGCACTATCGTCACTTCCAATTTCCACTCCTTGACTCCTTAACCACTCTTTTCTCTGCATACGTTCTAATCACTCACACACACTCTAAAATACTCTTAAATTTATACACACACAAAACTCTCTCTCAGATCGCCAGTTTCCTGGAATAAAATCACAAAATTTTATTTGGAACTCGAGCCTCACTTTTGGGTCGCCAAATTATGCTGTGAAACCTCCAAATCCGTGAACTACGCTTTTCGCCTCGGCTGCTCACCTAATTTTATAAATCTCCTCATTCATAAAAATTAAACACATTCCTACCACAAACATCAACGTTAACTCTATTTACATCAATATTCAGAATACATTAAATTTTCAAATTAAATTTCAGCATAAAATTCAGTTTTTAAAAGGAATTTCAAAATTAATTTTATTATCACTTTAACGTGCATCCAGAATTCAAGTCCTTGTTGGATGCCTACTAATTAATATAACAATATAAGCAGACCGGAGTCTGAGTACAAAGGGAGCATCTACCACCCCTTTACGTTAATTAACCAGGTTTGTCTAATTGAGCTCAAAGACATACCCAAAGTTTCATCATATTCCCGAACATCAAAACAAAATACCCCTTTTACTTAAACAAGCAAATTTCATCTTAAAATTAAACTTTTATGGTTAGAACAATTTCACTAATGTCCATTTAAAGTAAATCAATTATAAAGTCATTCAATACACACAAAAATGTCAAACAAAATAGTATAATTTACCTGAAGGTTACTGTCCTCGTCGTTTCAAGGTATCGTTTCTTTAGTTAATCACACCAGTCAACAGGATTATAATTACGGCTTCTGATTCTCTACGCTTTTAAAATTTTCTCCATCACCAGTTGTTTCTGGGCTTTTCCGGAACTCATCTATGTATATCTGACCCTTGTTTTGTGGATCCAGACACGTATTTGAACCATTTAATTATTAACACCCCCGAAAAATAGCAAATAACTTCATGCTTCTGTCACCAATATACGCCAAAACTGCCTACTTTTGTGTATACATTCGTCGTTGTAAATTTTGCTAATTGGTACAGTGAAACTAAATTTTATTACCTTGTATCTAAGTGCACTGAAGTACATTCATGTTAACACGTAAATAACAAGCTATTTTGAATCACTAAAATATACTAGAAAACTTTAAATTATTTAATCAAACTAAAATGCACGGTTTACCATCTTTAATCAAGTCGCGTATGTACGAGCTTTTAACGCATCGAATCGTCAAAAGTCTAAGAGAGCTTGTTTATCTTCATCTCGGTATATATAGCAAAAGCCTGTCTATCGGTCTGTTCCCCAAAACGGGTAATTCTAAAGAATTCCTCATTCTATGTTCCCAGTCTGTTGCTCGCACGTCGATTTTACGAATTTTCACTCGCCCCATTCAAATCTCAGAAAATTTACACACGGCACGCAAGCATGTCCGAGAAAACTAATTGATTTTGTACAGAAATTGTTGTTCTACCTCTGATATTTGCATCCTATTTTAACCAATTGTGACCCCGTGACGTTGCTTGAATCCCGCCTTTACAATATGTGTCTTTGCTTGACGCATTTTCTCTTTCCTTCTCTACCGTGTTCTTATTGGTGCAAATTGACACTCTTCATTATCGATTATTTCAGTCCACGCGGACTGTTATCTGGGTTTAATAAACCCGTATCGCACATTCTCGTGAATACTAAGCCCCGGTTTCTCCAAGATTCTTTGAAACATTAATTATCTGCAAAATTTACGCCGAATGTGATATTTAAACTACGCAGGTGTTCAAAATAATATTAATTCTCAGAGCTTTATTCCGTGGTATTTTAATCTTGGGTTTTACAAGTTTCAATAGGTATTATATGTTATTAACGGTTTAATTAACTCCAATTAAAATTGATTTCTATCCTTTTCATTTTAGCGAATACAACTTAAATATTAATTATTATAGGTACACTTTGTTTTACTACCGGTTACTTAAATAGAGTTAATTAAGATAAATTTTGCACGTAATTTCTCTTTGTTTAGAAATAATTACATTACACGCAGAGCTTTTCAATACTGCTTCTTTTGATATAAAGCGTCTTATAGATAATTTAAATTTCTTAATTTTACTGAGACGACCGAGTTTATTTATGCTTCATGGTTTTAATAACGCGTATTATTTAATGAAATTCCTTATACACGGTGATTAAAATTATTTGATGTGATTATTTAATTTTCTACCCTGGTCTAAATATGAGTAATATATATATATATATATATATATATATATATATATATATTAATAGTTATAATAGTCATATCCAATTTACAATAGAAACAGAATCCAATAAATCGGTACCTTTCTTGGACACTTTATTAATTCGAAACGATGAAAATAAAATAATTTTAGATTGGTATCAAAAACAAAGCCATTCCAACAGGTATTTAAATTACTATTCGTATCACCCTTTCAAAACAAAAATAAATTTCATTTTAGGTTTAAAAAATCGAATTAAAAGAATATGTCATCCAACATTCTACAATACAAATATAAAAAAACTTTCAAATATTTTAAAAAACAACAACTATCCTACTCCTCTAATAACAAAATTACTATATACTTCTGAAAAAAACACAAACAAAAGTAACAGTAATATACACAAAAATAACACAAGTAGTAACAACAGCAAAAATTTAGAAATATATAAAACAATATCAAATATAGACAATGAATTAACTCATAAGCTAATTAAAGTATTTAAAAACTATAATTTTCGGTATGCAAAGAAAAATATATTAACAGTCAATAATCTCTTTTCAAAATTAAAAGATAAAACACCCGAACTATTACAAAAAAATATTGTGTACCAAATTAATTGTTTAGATTGTAATGGCCTGTATATTGGACAAACATGTCAATCCTTAAATCAACGTATTATTCAACACAGAAGTGACATAAAAGTTAAACCAAATTCCTGTGCTTTATCGAGTCATTCAACTAATTTAGATCATAGAATAGATTTCAAAAATCAAAAAATTTTAGAATTAGAGAAAGATAAACAAAAATGACTATTTCTTGAAATGTATCACATTTTTATTACAAAAGATAGTATAAATAAAAAAACTGATATTAGTGGTTTGCGCTCGATTTACACATACTTACTTAATTTTAAAACATAGCTACATACCTAATGTAATATTTATTAATATGTTTAACGTTATAAATACATACACACCACACAACTTAACGCATGCGCATACACACACACACATACAGACAAACAACAACTATCACATACAACATAACATATACATTAAATAAAGGTATCAGGTATCCTATTAAAAAAGAAAATTTGAAATCTTTCAAAATCTGACATAATTTTTATTTTTACATTTCTTCTTATACAAATTATATATCCTTCCTACATTTAAAAGTGAAAAACTAAAAAGTTATGTTTAATATTTAATTTCGATGTTAATTTTTGAATCAACTCATCTTGTAAGTTGCAATTAATATTTGTATAATTTAGCCTAGTTGTTTGTAACGTTTTTAGAGGCCTGTGATCAAGGATTAAATAAATCCGAAAATTTAGGCATTAAAAAAAAATTTTCTTTTTACCAGCTGACCTCAAACCCATTAAAAACATTCGATATTACTAGAAGGTCATTATCTTTAAAATATATTATAGAAGATATGGGATTTTATCAGACCATCGCAATCAAATATGGAGCTGAATGCACTTACCTCCTGAAACGCTTATCTTTAAAATATATTATATATATATATATATATATATATATATATACAGGGTGTTTTTTTTAAGTGGGAGGTCACCTGTATATGGAAGACCAATGGTAGAAAGAAGCTGAAAATTTGCATTAGGAGGTTATCCAATGTGCCCTACACGTCTAAAATAGTTTTGATACGTTAGCACTTCCGGTTATACCGGAAGTCGGTATTACTATCGTTATTTTAAATAGAGCACCCTGTATATTTATGCATTTTCGAATTCCTTGTCGAATTTTATGTGAACTTTTATAACACAACCATACCTCTATCTAATGCCGTTTTCGAGATATTTTGACTTTTAGTAGATTTTTGACATTTGCACGCTGTCACATAAATTGGAATAACTAGAAATTGAACGAACTTACAAAATTGTTTTTTTGCAATCACATTCATAATACTTGATGTTATTTCTACGTGCAAAGAAAATCTGATTACAATGTACAGGGTGCTAGAAAATTCATTTTATAATTTGACTAATCAAATGTCAAATATTCCGTTTTTTTTAATGGAACCTACCATATTTTGTTATATTAATCGATTCTATGGAAAAAAATACCTTAGGTATGTAATTACAACAATCCATTTATTGTAAGCCGTTTTTGAGTTATTTGCATTAAAAGAGAAAATGCACTAGCTCAGTAACATAATAACATTTGCTACTATCAAGTAGCTTTTGTCCGATACATTAACAAAAGAATAATTGGTTATTTTTACGAAACGTCAAATGTAGATAATTCTACGCAGATTGCAATTCCGTACTGTAGTTATTTATGAGGGTTTATCGAAACTTTACAAATCAAGATTATCTCAAAATGATAATTATTTATGGCGAATGTAATAGATTTCTTCGAAGAACTGGCGATATTTTTCATCAAATATTTTGTTATATTAATCAATTCTATGGAATTAATATCTTAGTACTTAGAAAGCAGGAAATGCTTTTGCACATTTTAGTTGCCAAAAATGGCAGCGCAAGAACATTTTTTGAAAAATAATGTATAAAAGCTACACAAACATGGAACAATGTATTTCATCTAACAATATTTTACCTAAAGAAAAATAAATAAAAACATAAGAGGTTGTTTATAAATGTTCTATTAGGCGGCCATTTTGATCCAAGCATTTTAAAATGCGTCTTTTAAACTCTTCATTTGTTGCCTTTTGTATTTGCTCTGGAGTTAAAGAATTTAGAGCATTTAATACTCGTCTTTTGCAATCTTCCTCAGTAGTAGGAGCGTAGGAGAAGACTGTATCTTTTACATACCCCATAGAAAAAAATCCAGTTTCTAAATCTCGGTCCCCTGTAAAAAGTGTTCATCGAGAAGAAAAAGAATTACTAAAACAATATGTACTTTACCGTTTAAATTTTCCTGGTAAAACACTACACATACTATTCGCGAATCTCTAATAGCACAATAAACGTTAAAAGACCATCTTTCCTGAAAATTTGTTACGTATGCTTGTTGAGGATTTTCTGTGGAACAATGGTGTGAATTATATCGGTTAAACACTTGTTTTTCGTCAACTTTGCTTCATCGCTCCAAATAATATTTTTCAAAAACTGTTTATCCTCTTGCGTTCTAAGTAATACAAATTCGCAAAACAACATCCTTCTTTTGAAATCGGTTTCCTTAAGGTGCTGAACAGGATAAAGTGACCAACTTTTAAAATTATTTGCTTTCAAAATATTGTATATGGAACTACGGTTCATTCCTATATCCTGTACAGCATTATTTAGTTAAGCTCTGCTGCATGAAAATATGCCAATACATTAGTAACTCCAATTACTTCCTCCGTCACGGTGCTGGTCCTGTTCTTCTTTGTAATAAATGATCCATTATTCGCACAGTTTTCAAGAAGCCTAACATTCGGCGCTGGCTTTTCAGGAAATTTTTGATGAAAGACATCGCAAGTTCTTTGAAGAATTCTGTTGCATTCACCATAAATAATTATCATTTCGAGATAATCTTGATTTGTAAAGTTTCGATTAACCCTCATAAATAACTACAGTACGGGAATTGGAATCTGCGTAGAATTATCTACATTTAACGTTTCGTAAAAATAACCAATTATTCTTTTGTTAATGTATCGGACAAAAGCTACTTGATAGTAGCAAATGTTATTATGTTACTGAACTAGTGCATTTTCTCTTTTAATGCAAATAACTCAAAAACGGCTTACAATAAATGGATTGTTGTAATTACATACCTAAGGTATTTTTTTCCATAGAATCGATTAATATAACAAAATATGGTAGGTTCCATTTAAAAACGGAATATTTGACATTTTATTAGTCAAATTATAAAATGAATTTTCTAGCACCCTGTACATTGCAATCAAATTTTCTTTGCACGTAGAAATAATATCAAGTATTATGAATGTGATTGCAAAAAAACAATTTTGTAAGTTCGTTCAATTTCTAGTTATTCCAATTTATGTGACAGCGTGCAAATGTCAAAGATCTACTAAAATCAAAATATCTCGAAAACGGCATTAGATAGAGGTATGGTTGAGTTATAAAAGTTTACATAAAATTCGACAAGGAATTAAAAAATGCATAAATATACAGGGTGTTCTATTTAAAATAACGATAGTACTACCGACTTCCGGTATAACCGGAAGTGCTAACGTATCGAAACTATTTTAGACGTGTAGGGCACATTCGATAACCTCCTAGTGCAAATTTTCAGCTTCCTTCTACCATTGGTCTTCCATATACAGGTGACCTCCCACTTAAAAAAAACACCCTGTATATATATATATATATATATATTGTAATGTTCGAGGTTAGACGTACTAGTTTACTACTCATATTAATGAGATTCCTAATTTAAAACTGATGATAAAGGAGATCGTAAAACAAATTATTTGCTGAATTTATATCGAAGGCTATTTTCGTGCGATGGAGCTTTTGAGATTTCAAATAGGTGTTTAAGTAATTTTATTTAAAAAAATGAAAATTAATTCCAATTGAATAAGCTTCTGTTGATTTTATTTGAACGTTTATGTTCACTATTTAATGGATACTACTGTTCTTGAAAATCATATGAACCGTAATACCTGAAATATAATTCATTTAGTATGTTGTGTTAGAAATAAGTAATTGTAAGATTTATGAAAATGATAAACAAAATTTAATCAATGACAATTAGTACTCAAGTGATCCAAATGAAATGTTTTTGTAAAGAGTTAATAGATCTGTTTGTGATAGTTGTGTTGATAATAAAATTCTTCTATATACTCAACGAAGTATATTCTTTCAATTTATTAAACCAACTATAACAAAGGCAGGTCGTTATCAAGCACAAGCAAATTTATAATTGAACTTGAAAGATAACAAACAAGTATTCTAATACTATTGGTATTTTGCCTTTTGTACATGATATAACAACACCCCCACTTACAAAAAAGAACACAAAATACAATCAATTATTCATTGATATTAATAATTCCCAACAGATTCAATAAACTATGATGTTTTTCAGCTGTTAATCCTTTCGTAAGTAAATCAGCAGGCATCATATTAGAGAGTACATGCTTAATGTCTAAATCTAATTTTACAGCTAGAGCAAATAACAATCTTAAAGTCGAATATCGAACTACAGGTGAAAAAGTTTCCGTATAATCAACGCCTGGCTTCTGACTGAAACCCTTAGCAACTAATTATCTTTTTCTTGAACACCCACTTACAACCTACCACGGTAGAATTTTCTTCAATGTCGGCAAGCTCCCAAGCGTTGTTCTTCTCAATCGACTTCAATTTTTCTTCAATAGCGTCGTTCCAGAGTGCAGCGTCCGGCCTTGACAAAGCATCTGAAACACTAATCGGATCACTCAATATGACTTCGGCCGCTTTGCTAACATAAGATACCGAATCGCTTTTAATGACAGGTTTGTGCGGTGCTTGAGGCAAGCTTACATTTATTGACGGTTCATAGTCGCTATCGTCATTACTGCTAAAATCTATAGTGTTTTCTTCTCCTGTACTTAGGTTTCTAGTTTCAATAGCGGTAGGTACTTCCCCCACTGAAACTGATGTCGACTTTTCAAACTCACAATCTATAACAATACCTTTTTCTTTAGTATTTTCCATTACAGTCACACCTCGACTGATTATAATTTTTTGTGTGTTTGGGTTGTATAACCTATAACCCTTGACGTGGTCCGCATAACCTACTAAGATGTGCTTTACAGCTTTTACGTCCCATTTCTGCCTATTTGCTTTAGGAACATGCACAAACGTCAGGCTACCAAATACCCGTAAATGCCCCACTTCTGGCTTTTTACCCGTCCATATTTCAAAAGGGGTTTTTGAAATGCCTGAGGCCACAGAGCGATTTTTTAAATAGCACGCGGTGTTGCATGCTTCTGCCCAAAAACGTTTACTAAGTTTCTGGTCAAAAAGCAAACATCTAGCCTTTTCAACAACGGTGCGGTTAAACCTATCAGCCATCCCGTTTTGTTCTGGCGTATGACTATTAGTCGTTTGGTAAATAATCCCATTTTCTTTTAAAAAATTCTCAAAATCTAAGCTACAAAATGAACCACGAATATCAGTTCTAAGGATCTTAATGTGTTTGCTAGTTTGTTTTTCCACTAATTTTTTATAAACCGTAAACTTTTCAAAAGCTTCAGCTTTGGTTTTCAAAAAATAAATATGACACATCCTACTATAATCATCGATAAATGTCACAAAGTATTTGGATCCGGCTATGGAATTCTTTTCAATAGGACCGCAAATGTCACTGTGAATAATTTTCAGCAAATCAGTAGCTCTACTGCCCTTATCTGGAAACGGTTAGCGTGTTTGCTTCGCTTCACAACATACTTCACAATTAGTTGTTAGATCTTTTGACGATCCTTTGTAAACTAGTCCGTTTACAATCGTGGTCATTTTTTTTAAATAACTTGCGTTTATATGACCCAAACGCCTGTGCCAAAGTCCGCTTGTAATATCAGGTGCTTCTAAAAATGCACCTTGCTTGCTTACATCTAATTTATATACATTATTTACTAAATGGGCCGTTCCCACTAATAGATTATTGCTATTATAAATTTTACAACCAGTTTTATTGAAAAGAACTTTGTTACCATTGTTGATAAGTTGGCCTACAGATAATAAATTTGTAGTAAGACCAGAGACATATTGCACATTCTTTAAAATGATATTAAGCGGTTTTTCCTTTATCACAGTTTTTAGTGCGATATCACCAGCGCATTTAACAGATAATATTGACTTATTAGCTACCATAACTTCTGTTACCTCAGGTTTTCTTTCGTTTCTTACCCAATCCTCTACAGCTGTTAGGTGAAAACTGGCTCCACTATCAATATACCAATCTGTATCTCGAAATTGTCCGTTTGCAAACACTGCGCTTAAAGCAATAACACAATTATTATGTGCCTTATCAGGACATTGCGATTTGAAATGTCCAGGTTTTCTACACCTAAAACAAATAATGTTACTTCGATCTTTGACCGATTTATTAAGATCCCAATTGGACATTGTCGTACTACCTGAAAATTTATCTTTCGCTTTCTTTGCATGTGGTTTACCTTTAGCAACAAACGCATTTCCTGCATTTATTTTTGTACTGCCGTCGGTATCCATATCAAGCAGCTTAGTTTTTATAGAATCTGTGGTGATCGAAATTTCGGAATGCTCGACTGCCATTGTCATAGGTGCAAATCTCTTTGGCAAACCTGCAAGAAGTAACGATCCCACCCACTCTTCGTTTATATCAAAACCAGTACGACGTAGCTTTTGCGAAGTTTCCATAACTTGATTTATATATGTCTCCATGGATTCGCAATTTTCCAATCGTAAAGATATTAATGTACGTAAGAGTCCGATTTTTCTTGTAAAACCATTGTCGGCATATAGATTTTTTAAGGTTGTCCAAAGGTCAATCGCCGTTTCTGCATTCCTGATGTGCACGTACAATGATGGGTCTATTGTCAGTACCAATTTAGCTTTAGCTTTTGCGATTAGACTAGCATCTTTTTCGGTACCATCTATGCTTTTGGTTAGACCTTCTAGAACAAATACGTTTTCCAGAGCAAACGACCAATCCTCGTAATTTTCACGGCCCAATAATTTTGAAACACTTGCCAAATAATTAAATGCCATGTTACTACTAACTGTTTTAAAAATATAAATGCGTAATCAAAACGACTGTTAGCACGTGGCATGCGCCTGGGCCCATAACCTGTTGATAATAAAATTCTTCTATATACTCAACGAAGTATATTTTTTCAATTTATTGAACCAACTATAACAAAGGCAGGTCCTTATCAAGCACAAGCAAATTTATAATTGAACTTGAAAGATAACAAACAAGTATTCTAATACTATTGGTATTTTGCTTTTTGTACATGATATAATAACAAGTTGATCCAGCAGTGTAGTATTGAAAGATTTTGTATCAAATAGGCAAGTAGGAATTTTTAAAAAGATCTCGTAGGTGATAAGTAACAATGTACAACTTGATAAAAGGACTTGTTAATTTTTTTTTAAAGAATAGATGTGTTTTACATGCTCTCGAATTTTAATTAAATTATTTGAAGCTGAAGTAATTTGAAAGAGTTTAACAGTGAATTAAAATAGGCCTTGTGCAACGGGTAACAAATTTCAAAGGTTTCTACAACCAATCGAGGCCGAGAAGATTATTTCCTCCAGTAAAGTGAAATGTGTACAGCTTACAAGCTGATATGAATTGAAGTGAAGAGAGCTCCAAATATTTCCAGTGGATTCCCAATATTATGAACAGTGTTCTAGCAGTAGTGGTATTTTTTTGCGGGAGTTCCTAGTTAGATCGCCGGTTCTGAGTATATTGTTTCTATAATATTATTTTAGTATTCCTAAAGCCTGAAAATAAAACGTAAATTCTTTAAAATACAAAATATTAAAACTTACTTTTAAACAGGTACTGTGCACTCCAAGTTTCTGTAACTGTAAGCAGTGAAGAGGTCCATTCTTTTAAACTCAGGCGACTTCAGTGGAATGACAGGTATTTAATAAATTAATTCTTATAGTTGTAACACCTAAAAACTGCAGTACTAATTGAAATCTCAAATTTTTTATCAAATTTAAGCATACTGGGCTTTGTTCACATTATGAATAAAATTGCAAGTATGGTCACACCCACACCTATGGCGAGTATTTTTAAAAATAACTAGATGGTGCTTTGACTGGCAGTAGTTATTATATTTGCATACAGTTTTTATACCCACACTGTTTGCAAATTATAATTTTAATTGAATTAATCCTGAGTCTGAGGTTCGAAAAGCCGTGGCATATATTAGGTAACATCCATGTTACATTTATCAATTTATTAAATATATAAATAAATACAACACACACACACACCCACAGAGATATATATAAAATATATATATATACATATATATACATATATATATATATATATATATATATATATATATATATATTTCTGTGGATTTATAGGTTATAATGAATGTTGGATAAGTCAGATAATTATTTATGGCAGGATACCCCATGAATATACAAATCAATTAAAATTTAAGACGTTTTTCAAAACGATAGTATAGGAATTTACAATTTACAATAAACTTTAGGTTTAATTTTACGTCGTTGGAACATAACTGTAAATATTAATTACAAATATTAGGTATGAAATGTAGTTCCGTAAAGTGTAGTGTAAAGACTTGTATCTTAAAGAAGTAGCTTGTAGGTTTATTAATCCGAAAGTTTTCAGTTTCAGTATATAGTGAAAATCAATAATTTAGGGGGGGGGGGGTGAATTGTTTAATTGCATAAAGTGTACATATTCAAATATACACAATTTAGCATAGTGTAGTATAAAACTTTAACATTGGTTAACCTTGCAAAAGTATAGCATAAGATAAGAAAGTGCGGTCGATAAAAAAGTTATAATGGCCAAAGGTTCGAAGAAAAACCGCGCAAGCAAACAAAACATTTCTAGTAGAAGTTGAACGTTGAAAATATGTTCGCGGTATTAATTTAAAACATGGAAGATAATTGTCAAGAATTTCTACTTAAAGGATCATTATAAACGGGTAACAAGTCTATTTGAGGTAGGGCGTTGAATACGAATATGAATCGATATTAAATAAAGAGGCCGTGCTTTGGCGTGTATTAAAATGAGACAAAATTTAGATGTCCGTTGACTTTGAATCGACTAGGGGAGGAGACAAGAAAAAATAGAAGGGAGATGCACAGTGTTAGGTGTAAAATGTGGAGTGGTTGACTTCTACAAGGACTAATATAATGGGCATATAAGAAACGAAGATAGTTGGTTGGACTCCACATATAGAAAGGAGATAGACGATACTCAAGAGAGTGTAGATTTTGTTAAGATATTATTGTACTTGTAAACAGGGTATATAAAAGAAAAGAGATATAAAATACGGGTTAGATAACGATCCAATAAACTGGTAACAGGCATGGAAAATATAGGTGTACAAAATAAAAGACAGAACATTTTCGTATGAAGTTAGAGCGCGGTGACAGTATATACGCGTATTCGCGAGCGTGTTTTAAATGCTTGTGTTTGTGTCAGTTGATGAGAGACTTCAACGAATTCGATAGCCGTTGTAAATTTTAATTAGATTTTCGAAGTAAAGCGTTTATTTTGTGTTCAAAATTCTTAGATTTTCTGGGTGGTTGGCATACGACTGCCAATTTTCCAAAGAATTGCTGAGGGTTATCGGTGGAATTTTTAGAATCTACGACAGTTGAGTGTTGTTTGTGCATATTGTTTTGGAATTGTGTTAACCGTTGTACAAATTTACAAAGACAGGTTTGTTTGTGGTGGTGGTGTGTTTTAGGAAATGAAACTAGCCGAGAGGCATTTTTGGTTTATATAAACCACCGGAGGCGGTGAGATGGTCTCTGATAATTTTCATCCAAGCTTCAAACAACATTGGTAAATGAGTTAAGCGACAAGTGAGTTTGATATTTTAATTGAAATCATTTAAACATGCACAAGTTGGTGTAATGTTGAAATAGCAGTTTTAAATTTTATAAAATATATTTTGAAAATCGAAGCATGCCGAACTGTAAGTAGAGACTACTTTCTTATTTTGGTTGTTGGTGCTTGTTGAACACTTAAATGGAGTAGTGGATGTTGTTGGAACTTAGCAGATGTATAGAGGATTAAAGTTACCGTAGATTGGATGAATAAAAATTTGGGTAGATGATTGCTGTCCCAGATGGTGTGAGTCAACTTGGGGTGATTTCTGTACGTGCAGTCGTTGATGGGAGCTACGTCAGCGATAGTTTAATGGCAGATAACTGTTTGTGCTACTTTCCAGGTAAGTGAGTTTTTTGTAAAAACAGTTGTCTTTTGTGATTATTTGGTGCTATGACATTCTGAGCTTTTGGGGGTGTATTTTGTTGAATTCTCTGGACAAAAAAATTGATTATTTAATGTTTATAATGAATTATTTGAAAATATGTTGGTGTAGAAACTTGTATTATAAAATAATTGTGTAATATCTGCTTATGTAAAAACTAAATGGGTTTTAGGTGATATTCAGTGCAAAAAAATTAGCACATGTAGAAAAAGGTTTACTATGAGCTCTTACTAGACCAGGGATTTAAAGTGAGGTTTATGGTTAAGCCCAGTTATTTTCTATAGTTATTGAAGAAAATAGGTAAATCTCGAAATATGTGTGTTAAAATGAATTATTTTGAAGTGAGGATGGTTGTTATATAATCTATGGTGGATCAATAATAGTAAGAAGAAAATTTTTGGTATTCAATTGTTTGTTAGAATAAATTGTGATAACATTTTGTAGTTGAGTTTTCTTTCATCGAATAGTAGGGTAGTAATTTCAGAGAGCAGCTGAGAAGCCGTGGTGTATATCCCTGAGGAAGCAGCATTTTGAAGCAGTACAAAAAGCTGGAAGTTTGGCGCCCAAAAGGAAGAGCATCTTCAGAAGATAAACAGAGTATTGGCGTTGAAAGTAAAACTAGAGGAGTTTAATCCACAGGTAACCTCAGAGCAATAATGGCAGCCCAAGCGTTCACGCAAGTTATCCGCAGCAATAGTGTCTACCTAACAGAGCAATAATGTTGACCCAACATAGGGCCTCGAATTAGCGATCAGGCCTATTCCTGCATATGTCCAGTAAGACTTCAGAGCAATAATGTCGACCCAACAGAGGGGCTCGAAATAGCGATCCGGCTTATTCCAGCATATGTCGAGCAAAACTTCAAAGCAATATATATGTATATATATATACATGTAATATATATATATATATATATATATATATATATATTATCGTGTAATTTGTAGCTAATTGTAGATATATAAGGTTAAGAATAAAACCAGAAGCGTTTCAAAGCATAGTGTACGGAATAAAAGGGGGAAAGATTTTAAGGTAATATGTTACCATAAACAAGCCTATAAAGATTAATATGTTCCAAGAAGGAGAAGGACCATTGGAGGTTAGTATAATCAATATACAACAAGGACGGAACAGAGAACATATAAGTATGACGCAGAAGCAGTATGTTTGTATAAGATATCGATTTAATTATAGAAGTAGTATAGGAAAAAAGCTAAAAACCAGCTGTCATGGAGGAACAAGGACGGAGCAGAACGCATGAATACAAGTGAGAAACAGCTTATTTTGGGCATCAATTATAGAGGTAGTATACGAAAGAGGCGACAAACAAACTTAATTTAGAGAGAGCAACAAAGTCAATAATGTCTAAGAATATTATAAGCAGACACGGATTGATTGAAAGCAAGGGAGAGAAATTAAGCGAGATGATTGGACGATACAGGTACACGTGCAACAATTTTGTATTAGGTACAGCAAATATCCAGCTGGTGGAAGCATATGTGTGAATAGGGACTATATGAACCAAGGAGATAAAAGATGTTTGTTATAGTTTGAAGGCGTGAATGTAATTGGAACCGATTTTGGCTGAGGCTAGTTTTCGCTGAATAGCAGGGACGGTTGGCTGTTTTCAAAGGTTTGGCAAGTAATTTAATGTGTTTGTTGTTCGTAATTCAGGGGAAACTAAAAACCGTTGCAGCTTTCACAAAAAAAATAGAGGCTGTTAGGCGAGTAATTTTAAGAAAGGAGTGAACGGTTGGTGCTTTTACATAGAATATTGTTGTACGTTAAAAATTTACGTGCAAACTTGAAAACAGGGGAGGTGTAGGATGCCTATATAAATCACCTTCAACGGGGGTGACGCTCTCTTAATTTTCTTCATTCCTTCGCGCATCATCGAGCTGACATTTAGTGAAAGTATTTAGTGAATTGATGTATAATTGCACTTAAGTTAGTGTAGTGTGATGACAAGTCAAGTCATTTAAAATCGAATAAAGAATTCTAACCGAAGAGTAGATAAAGTATGTAAGTACGAACGATTACGATTGTAGTTTTGAAATGTACGAAAAGTATTAAAATTTGGAAGTACTTAATGGTGTAGGCAGCGATATTTGATTATTTTATTATAAATTGAAATATGAAATGTAAATTCTGAAAGTTGGATGCTTATGGTTTATTTCTAAATGAAGAGATTTTGGCGTAGCAGCATACACAGGGTGATGGTGATTCAACCGGGGAACTGTTTCAAAGACTAGTGTCATACTGAACGGCATCATCCTCAAGGGCTGGTTAGCGGCTGCCTGTTGGAAGATAGTTACCGGGTAACCAATTGTATAAAACTATTTTGTGGTGAATATTTGCTATGGTTCTTTTAATATTTTTTGTCAGTCTAAACCACACAGAGTACACAACGTTACGATAACAAAGAATTTACCTCCCTTTTTTACTAATACTTTCCTAATTGAATAAAAAAAAGAAATTGACCAAGATTTGTATAATGCAAATTAAAATTATATACACTTTATAGCTTAATATCATTCACTGTTTGACAAAATAAACCCCCGAATCAAATAATAATATCAATTTGTTGATCCCCAAAATTATAGTTCCCTTTAATTAATTTAAAGTCAGCAAAAATGACACTGTACTCTATTAGAAACATCCTTGAACGTTCAATGACCTTTCCCGTTTACGTGAATTTTCACGTATGAAAAGATTTTTGGTGACCCTTTACATAAATATTCTGGTATAATAAAAATATATAAAAAATGTTCAATAAAAAGATAATAATGCCTTTATGCTATTTAGATAATGTTCTGACCTGTAGTTTTCCTTGCGTGTTTTTTTGTTCTGCTACTGCATGCTATGGACCAGTACCTCTAGATTGCTTTCAGTTGATTTTATAGTACCACTTGGCCAAACCCCATTCAATGCTTAAAACAATCCTCCGTTTTGTGCTCCGATGCCTAAATTCAAACCAACATTTTTATGCAATTTTAGATTGACTTAAATCCAGATTTTCACAGATTTCTTATTTATTACTTAGATTTTTACCTGTCACTTAGATTTCTACCAGTTATTTAAATTTTCTCAGATTTTCAAGATTTCCCAGAGCAAAAAATTATGAATATTAAAATTATGTTTAATTAATAAGCTTCTACTTACGTTTTTCAGTTAACAACAAAACTTTTCTCGTATATTTTTCACTACTATTTTAATTTTAAATTTTCTGTTACGACTTTCACTAAATATAATTATTTAATTTTCTATGCTCACTTTTACGTAAATTTTTTATTTAAACTGAGTGGAGCGTGCTCAGATTAAAAGAAGACTGCTTGCTTATCAAATTTGTGTGATATATAACGCCTCCATCTGACAGAAATGGTTATCGGCGTACTACGGTCAAGGTTTAGGGCATGTTAAAGGATATTGTCAACACTCTGGACTTTCTCAGGTATGAATTTGATAATAGCCCACCGGAACAAAGCTGTGGTCACGTAGTACACCAGTTCTATATTGTGGATTTCTATATTTCTTGTACTTTCATCCGTCTGTTTTGTTTTGTTGTAGAAATTTTAATTTGACTTTTCACGTAGACAAACTTATGGCTTTATTTTTGTCAAGATGATGTTTTGGGTTTTGAATTTATTTTCATGTTAAAAATCACGTACACGGAATTTCTATACTGGCGTAAATTGAAATGCGTCTCTTTACATCCTGCGTTTCCGAAACGTATTGGTTTTGTAACGTTTATTTCGAAAATACTTTGTCATATCTTTAAACCATACATGTCCTATTTTACCAGAATTTTAATCATGATTTTTAGCTTTCAATGCTCTTAATGCGTGCTTGTTTAGAATTTATAAATGCTTTTCTGATTTAGATGAATTTAATTGCGTACAGAGTTATTTATTTTACTGAATATGTCTGTTTTATTGGAGGATGTGCCTCCCGGCATTAATTAAAGTCAATTGTGATTCTTATGCAGGGTGTTAAATATTTGCTTTTTGCATAATTTGCAAACTACGTACTTTTTATGATAAAATTGTTTAGTTTTCTAGCTTTCAGTGCTATTTACATGTAGTGTACGACCTTTATGACTCTATACACCCCTAAATATCCCTATTATCATAACATTATATATATATATATATTATCATGTAATTAAAGGGTCATTGGGATATATAAGGGCACAAGTGAACTAATAGGCTGAGAGCTTTTGGATAAGACAAAATAAATTTATTCAGTTAGGGAGTTGGAATATTTTTAACAATTATTTTTTTTAGCTTAAGTAGTGTATAATAATGTAGGGTCAATTTAATTTAGCCAAGGATAATGTAACATAATATTTGTGTAAATATAGGGCATAATAATAATAATTAGGGTAACATTATTCTAACGTATTTAAATTGGTAGTAAAGTGTTATATGATAATCTAAAAGCGTAGAGTAGGTGTTAAAATAACATTTCTATTTTCAAACGTAAAATTCAACACGTTTAAAACAAAACAACGAGGGGAGATAATATTTCTCGGTAAGCTTACAATAAACAAACTTTAATGGGTTATTGGAAAAGAACAGCCGTTGGAATTAACGTAATCGCGCTTTGGTGGTTAAAATATTGATTTCAATCGTGAAGGTAGTATAGTAAAGAGCCAAGAAAAGACCAAGACAGAATAAAAATGTATTGAGTACAGGAGGGATGCGTATACCTAATTCAGGAGACAGTATAGTAAGGAGACCTAAATAAAATCGATAATTTCAAGAATATTTAAATGCAAACACGTGTTTGTTAAAAAGTGGGAGAATGGAGCCAAGAAAGGTGATTGGTGTGAATTGTACAACAAGGGCAGAGATCCAACTGGTGGAGGCATATGTGTGAGATAAAGCTATAGATACTAGTGGGATAAAAGATGTTTGTTCGAGTTGTAAGCGTAGACAAATGGAAATGTAGAGGCCAAATTAGAACGGTGGTTGACAGTTTGAAGCGATTTACCGAGTATTGTTTTGTCCGTTATAAAAAATTCACAAGAATCCGAGGTTCGTGCCAATTTAAAATAGGGGTTGGGGGCAAATTTTACTTATTTAATCACTGGCAGAGAGGGTTGGAATCTCCTTCTTTTTCGTTTTGATTTCATTCATCATTGGTGATAATAGTTGCTTTAAAGTGAACTAGTGCAATTTAATAAAAATGTATATAGAAGCTAATAAAGCATCTTTGTGTTAAAACGTTAAAGTGGTATGTAAGTACAAAGCTTATTATGTTGATATTGGAATGCACGAAGGTATTATAATTTGAAATTGTTTGAATGATGAAAAAAAGCCATGTATGAATAATAAAAGTTAATTTTGGAGATTGCAATTTTTGAATTGGAAATTCTAAACAGAGCATGCATGGCAAATATGGTAATTGGGACTTTAAAAGAAAATTGATTTTTGAAAATAATTAATGAATTTACAGATAAAGAGATGTAGAGGGCTTATTGATATTTGGTAGTGCAGAAAATTTATATGCACCGTTGTAGAGTTTTACTATGAGTTTATGCTAAGACAAAAGGGTAACGTAAGGTATGAGGAACGCCCTCTTACTTTAATAAAAATATATGTGTTTAAAAGGTTATCAATTTGCATGATTATTGTTATAAAATTTATTGCCCTTTATGAATGTACCTAAAGAAATGGTGTTTTAAAATGTTCTATAGATCTAATTTAAATAGAGTGTGATATATTTGGTCAATTGAATTATTTTTGAGTGTGTGATTGGTGTAAATTTCTATTTAGGTTTCAGCATGAGGATATTGAAAGGAAGTTTTAGAATGTAACAGGTAGGTGTCAATATTAATTTAGGAAGTTAGGTAATAGGAATTATCGGGAGCAACCGAGGGCAAGATTTGAGCTCAACTATACAATATTATGTCAGCCCAACAGTGGGGCATGATTCCAGAGACGTTCCAGATATAAACAACACAGTATTATAGACGGACAACGCTGGGGCACGTTTTAGCAGGGTAAACCACACAATAATATATAATAGAGCAGTTCATACAATATATATATATATATATATATATATATATAAATATATATAGTTAATAGAATAGTTGTTAAAATCTTGGGATGCAATCGTTCATACAGCAATAAAAACTACAGTGTCAAATTGTAATTCTATTCTAAAGTTTCGGCACACGAATTATGCCTTCTCCAAAGACTAAAATTTGCTGAAATAGTTACAAGGTCTGAAACAATACAATCCATCTACTTACATGATTACTTTGACTTAATATAAATGATGGTAACAAAATAAGAAATGCAGTTCCATACATAACGCACAGCATTAATAAATAATTACATAATACTAGAGTTAAAAGTAGCAAATCAAAAAATTAAAAATACATTAAACACTACAATCAGAATAAAATATATAACTGTGCTAGAGTAACACACAGTTATATATTTTATTCTGATTGTAGTGTTTAATTAATTAATAAAGAAACACGAAGTAAACAGACCAGGTTAGATCTTTTAGTTTTAAGACATTTTTTTTTCTATTTGAATTTAAATATTGAATATTGAATTTAATTAATTAATATAAATTAATGTAACTGGGTCAACAACGAACTTGCATACGTAGAAAGTACGTAATATGATAGAGGGGTTTTGAACGTTCCAGGCTTCTTTTTATAAAAACAATAGGTTTTTTGGTGACTTTAGATTGATTGAAAAGCATATGATTTTTGAGATAAATACGATGTACAATATTTATTGATTGAAAAGTGTATTTTAATAATTTTCAAAACTTGTACATAATATTTGTTTTTATTATATGGAATTAACTAACTTCATTTAATAGTTCAAAATAAAAGCTAGTCAAGGCCGAATGATAAAAATTTATGGGAGTGTAATTTGATAATTTAAAAAGAGAGGAGGAGTCAAGTAGAATATGCCATTGATATCGAGTAAGGCGTTATCATATTAAGTATTTATTGGACAGCCCAAAATCGGCGATTGAGAATTCCTGTTTATTCATAGCAATAATTTATATGACGCCCAAACGATGGCGCACGAATAATTTTTGTGAGAGGATCATAGCATAAATTAAAATGACGGCCCAACGTCGGGGCATGACAGTTCCAGAAATAATCCGGTAGGATCATAGCAATATATATATATATATATATATATATATATATTGCTATGATAATAGAGTAATTTAGGGGTATATTGAGTCATAAGAGTCGTACGCTACATGTAAAAATCACTAAAGTTTAGAAAACTAAACAATTTTATCATAAAATGGAAGTAACTCGACAATCATGCAAAAAGCTAATTTCGAGCACACTGTATATAAATCACAACTAACTTTAATTTATGAAAGAAACCTCATTCTTCAAAAAATCAAATCATATTTAGTAAGATAAATAACTTGTAAGTCATATAATGCATTTTAAATTAAATATACAAGCATGAAATTGAAAATAAATACCCAGAAATAACATTTTAAACGCAACGAGTTATATTGAAATAAGTACGCAATTAGTGAAAGGCAATAACCTGGCATACTAGCTATAAAAGAATTCCAATCAAAATATTAACGCATAAATAAATATACGCATTCAAGTACGTCATTATAGAAATTTAACTACGTGATTTGTATTTCAAAAATTCATATAAAATCCAACAGATTTTGGAGTACTAAACAACAAAACAGACATTTGGTTACATGATAAATTAAACGGGAAAATTTGAATAAAAGCAAATATAAACAAGCGGACGTGACTTGAAGAAAGTTCAAAGTTGGATATTCAAAGAAATACACTATACAGATTGGATACCTACGTGAGAATATACATCACTTTGACACGGGTTTTGATGGTAACTTTGTAGAAAATCCAAAGAATGTCATTATAAGGCAAAAGTGCAACGCCTCAATTAACAAAGTACGCTAGAAAACCAATAGTGCAGATGAAAGGCGGAGCCTTTATATAGAACACGGTCTTGGTAAACAGTCAGTTTTTCTTCAACCAAGGCACCATTTACAACAGTTCAAAGCAGAATATCACGCGGAGTAAAAACCGTAAAATGAAATAATTATTTTGTGATTGAAAAATTTTAAGAGTTGTGATAATTCTAGTGCTAATATATACGACAGAAGTTGCCGTTAACTTTGAAAAACGTAAGTTAAAATTATTAATTAATCCTAATTTTAATATTTAATAATTTAGGGTTCTAAGTAAATCTAACTAACCACTTTGGCGAACGAGTCTAAGTAAATCTAAGTACATCTAAGGAACTACTTTAACTAACTACGCTAAGGAACAAATTTAAGTAACTACTTATAGATATTCGTCTAAACATTGGCACCTGAGCATTGAAGGGAGAAATTAATCAACTAAGGGTTAGACTGGGCGAGCTGTATTACGCAACAGAAAATTGGAAACAATCCAGGGGTGCTAATCAATCACATGCAGAAGCAGTTCTAAGAAGTGGAAACAGGCAAGGAAAACGCATGCCGTTTTTTATATATTGAAGTATTTAATTTGTGAAGGGTCATCAAAAATATTTTAAAATTTTATCTAGAGAGAAAGAAAGTCGTTTGAACGTTCAAAAGTACTTCTGGAAGTATACAGTGTTATTTTTGCTAGCTTTAAGCGAGTTATAATTTGAGCATAATTAGATTGATATTATTATTTTGATTCAGGGGTTAATTTATGAATAGCAAATCAAATTAGCAAGTTATTAAACTGTAAAGTGTATGTATTCTTGGTCATTATACAAATTTTGGTTTGTTTCGTTTATATCATTCAAATAGAAAGGAGCTAGAGTAAAAGGGGGTTAAACTTTCTTTGTTACCATATCGTCGTGCATTCTGTGTGAATTACACTGTGCTAGTCGAGGCATATAAAAAGAGATATCTTTAAAATTTAAAGTTGAGGTTATTTAGAGACATATATATATATATATATATTGCTATGATAAGAGGGTAGTTTAAGGGTAGATTAAGTCATAAGGGTCGTAGAATAGATATAAATAACTTTATCTTTAAGAAAATCAAATAATTCCATCAATTATAGGAGTAAATCGACTATTCTCCAAAAGGTCAATTGCAAGGACACTGTATATAAAGGATATTTGATCTAATGCATGAGAAAGAAGCTCATTTAGTAATAATCCGCTACCATTTAATTAGAATAGTAATGTGTACGTCGTATAATATGTTTTAGTATAATTTACGAGTAAAGATAAGGTTTTATAAGCAACTAATTGCATCAAAATAAATTATCAGGAAACATAGATAAATTGCCATTTCAAATATTTAATAATTACGTCGAAAATATCAACGCATCTATATGCAAACGCATCTTAATACATCATGATTAGAAAATGGATACGTGACTAGAAAGAATACATTTGTTTAGAAAACCAACATTCTGTAACAAACAAATAAACACCAAGCGGTTCATTATATAATAAGTTTTGAACTTTTAAACTACAAACATAAAATTACGTGATTGAATGTGGGTAATAATTGGGAATTCTGAGAAATGACCATATAATACAGAACGCTTACGTGACTGATAAAGCATCGCCACCAAGAATTAGACAGGGATTTTGAGAAAATACCGAGTTCTACCAGAGATAAAGCAAAGTACAAACCTTGATCACTAAACACGCCAATGGAAACGATTGGTGGGAGGGCTTATAAATACGATAGGAAATGAATAAAGCAGTTTAGTTGATATTCAACCAAGCACAAACTATGCTCAAATGCAGTAAAAATTTACGTGATGAAATTAATTAGTGAAACGTTAAAATTCAGAATAAGTAAAATTTAAAAGTGCAAAAATTGTGCGACAAAAAATAAGCCGATCTAGAAATAGACGTAAGTTAAACAATTAATTAAATTTATTTTTAATATTTAACAAAACAGGGCTTTTGTTGATACCACTTTTGTTGAGACGGTTTTTGTTGATGGCACTTTCGTTGATGTTAGTTTCGTTGATGTCATATGTACTAAGTGGATATTTAAGTTTATATGCAAGTCGATGTTCATGTCGAGATCTAAGCCTTAACACAAATCTAAAAATACGTCTGAAAGTGAGATCAAAAGTGTACTCAAAGTTAATTCAAAGAAAAATACCAGAAATCAAAAGTGGATAACTCTGGCCAATAAGTAGAGCGGACACAGCAAGGGATGCAGACCACAGACACTATGAGGGAACTCCAGTGACCGTTCCAGGTTAGCGATTTTTAAACATTTTATTATTTAAAGACTTTTAAATTTAATATTTGCTATACATTATGTATGTGTAAGAGTCATTAAAAAGGTCATTTGAAAATATGAAAACAGGAAAGTATCTTAGAACGTTTGAAGATACTTGAGAGTAATTAAAAAATATTTTTACTGGCTTTCAGGAAAGCATAAATTTGGTAAATGTAAATATTCTATCCAGGGGAAAATTTTAATTTTACACAACATTGTACATATTATCAATTATTATATTGTGTGATTTTGAACTGCTTTATTTGAATCCATTTAAAAGGTAAAATAAGATTTATTATTAGGAAGTCGAGCATTCAGTGAGCTAGTCGTGGTAAACAAATAAAATGTAACGTACAAATCGTGCGACTTAATAAGGGATATCACAGCAATATAATGGAACACCCAATCGTGGGGCATTTTATATCAAATTAAATGGCACCCTTCGTAGGGGCTCAAAATCCAAAAAGGCTGTATCATATCAATTTAATGACACGCCCAATCGTGGAGTAGATCACAGCAATATATATAATGCTATGATAATAGGGTAGTTTAAGGGTAAATGAAGTCATAGGGGTCGTAAGATAGATATAAATAACTTTAACTTTACGAAATCAAATAATTCCAGCAATTCGATACCATTAGATTAGAATAGTAATATGTGCGTCGTATAAATATGTTTAAGTATAGTTTACAAGTAAAGATAAGATTTTAAAAAGCATCTAATTGCATCAAATTAAATTACCGGGAAACATAGATAAATTGGCACTCCAAATATTTAATAATTTCGTCGAAAATAGCAACGTAATTATTATGCAAACGCATTTTAATAATTCATTATTAGAAAATCGTTACGTGACTAGAGGGAACACATTTGTTCAGAAAACCAACATTCTGTAACAAACGAATAAACACCAAGCGGTTCAATTATATGATAAATCGTAAATTTTCAATTGACAAACATTGAATACGTGACTTGATAAAAACCAAAGAATGGAAAACCTATCATAATACTATAACATACTGAACGCTTACGTGATTGATTGAGCATTTCGTCGAAGACTAAAACTAAAGAAATTGTAAATATTCCGAGTTCTGCCAGATAAGTCAAAGTACAAGCCTTGATTATAAACACGCCAATGAAAACTATTCGGAACAGAGCCTTTATATACGATAGAAAATGAATAACATTTAGTCCATATTCAACCGAGCACCAACTATGCTTGAATGCTGTAAAAACTTACGTAATTAGTGAAATAAAAATTCAATTAATGAAATTTGAAAGTACAAAATTTTTGTGCGACGAAAAATAAGCCAATCTACAAATAGACGTAAGTCAAACAATTAATTAAATTTATTTCTAATATTTAACAAAACAGGGCTTTTATGGGAAGCGATTTTTATTGGTGACTTCTTTTATTGGGACGTTTCCTTGGAAGCGATTTTCATTGGGGACTTCTTTTATTGGGACAATATTGGAAGCAATTTTTATATTGCGACGGCATTTTGTTGATGTCTTTTTGTGGATACAATTTTGTTGATACGACTCAATGTTCATGTCGAGATATAAGCATTAACGCAAATCTAAAATACCAGAAATCAAAAGTGGATAATTTTGGTCAATATGTAAAGCGGACACAACAAGGGATGCAGACCACAGACTAGATGAAACTCCAGAAACCATTCCAGGTTAGCGATTTTTAAACATTTATTATTGAAAGATTGAAAGAATTTAAATTTAATATTTGCTATACATTGTATATTTGTAAGAGTCATCAAAAAGGTCATTTGGAAAATATGAAAACAGGGAAAAGCATCTTGGAACGTTCGAAGGTACTTGAGTGTAATTAAAAGATATTTTTGCTGGCTTTCAGAAAAGTATAAATTTGGTAAATGTTAATATTTTATATCAAAAAGGGAAATTTTTGAGTATTGTACATATTATCAATTATTATATCGTGTTCTAGAACTGCTTTATTTAAAATCAATTAAAGGTTAAAATAAGATTTATTCAGTGAGCTAGTCTGGGTAAAGATAAATAATACATATCAATTAATAACGCCCAATTGAGGGACATATCACAGCAATTCTATGACACGCCCAACGTGGAGCCGAATATCATATCAATTATATGGTGCCCATCGTAGGGGCTTAATAAATTAATTTCATAGCAATATATATATATATATATATATATATATATATATATATATATATGAATTGATGTCCATCTGTCAAACTACATCTTAAATTGGTTTCAAAAAGGTTGGATTAACTTTTATAAAAAATAGAAGCCACTGTATAGTATATAATTTGTACATTTACATATCACCGACTATTTAATTTGATTCTGTACTTTCTGGTAATGCCAAATAAACCTATTAGACCCCAGCATATAGATACGATCGTTATACACAGCAAATTTTTTAAAACTTGAGAGTAACTTGGGGTAACTCCCAATGATTCTAAAACCGCAGTACCATTTTGATAGCATGGAAGACGGTCACCGCTTAGGCAATCTAGAAATATATTGTTTGATATATACCTTATTATAAATTAATAAGCTTACCTATACTTAGGACATTTATCCATTGAATTATTGCAAGAGACTGAAAGATGTAATAAAATGGAGATAAATATTTAATCCATTGTAAAGCCATTGGGATCGAGGTAATTTTAATAAACATTCCAGCCGCTAATGCAGAAACAGTAGTCCATGGCATGATTACAGCTGTTATATTATGTAATTTTCTAAAATTTGCCGACACGCACAAACCTAAAAATTATAAAGGAATTACGTATATAAAAATAAAAGGTAAAAACATATAGGTGTATATGTGTGTGCTCTCGGTGGCGTGTGTGTGCATGAGTGTGTCTTATATATTGCTGTGACACGGTCGAACTTTGGTTCGCCACAAAAAGAATGCTGTAACAACGGTACAGCAATTGCAAAAATTGAAATTATTTCTTACCTCCCTTTTCGTTTCTTTGCCTGGTCAGCGCAACAGAAGTTATGGAATTTACAAAAATGAAATAAAACACAGCAATCTCAAGACGACATCTATACATTTGAAAACAATTTTCTTTCACACAAAAGAATTTAGAAAGTTTACAACTTCAGTTCATACATAAACGTATTCCTAAATTTATAAATTTATAAATCTATAAAGACCGTTATTGGAATGGGTTTTCTTTTTATTACATAAAACATTTAGTGTTCTAAGATAAAAATAGTGGTATTTACAAAATTTCGCGCGTAGAAGGTCGTTTTTTAAAAAAATTTCATCTACATTTAGTAAAAGAGTACACAACTACACAAAGGCCCAATTATTATGAAAGATTTCTTTTGAAAATGGGCGGTTTCAAGAGGTTATAAAGCTCAATTTATGTAAAACAGCGTGTATAATATTCCATTGCGTTTTTCTTTTAACCCAAAACATAAGTGATATTTAGATGAAAGCATATTCATTTAAAATATCAGTCAATATTCAAAAAAAAAGGAAAGTGTATTTCAATTGAAAAACGTATGCACTGAACTTCTAGAACAACCCAGAAGAAAGGTAAATGACATTGTGCAATTAAAGCGAGTAAGCCACAAACCTTAAATATCGTAATGATATAATAACGCATAGATAAACGGTAGTAATGATAGCTTGAGGTTATTTAAATGACAAACCTCTGCAGGCTGCATCATCAGTGAAAATTCTCGATGCTTACGTAAAAGACGAGCTCATTTTCTACAACACATTCATACATAGAAACGACAACTAGACCTAGCTAGAAGGTTCGAAATGTTGACATCACACGGAGGCTTGACTATATAAACCAATTGAAAGCGGATCAAGGATCAGTGGATGAGTTGCTATTAAAACATCACCATTCTAATTTGATATCGAGTAATTTTTATTAGTGAAATTATTACAGTAAACAGACGATTTTAATTTATTTTTGTTATTTTGGAAAGAGTAGATAATTACCTTGTTTAATAATGGAATATAGAGTTAAAAATTATTTGTAATAAAGCATATGGAATGAGAATAGTCTGCTACAAGTTATGTAAAGCAATTGTCATGGAAAACGTACTTTTTAAAACAATTTGAGCTATTTGGAACTGTGATTGACAATTACGATCTGGAAAAAGGCAACAAGTATATTTAGCATTTTAAAAAGGACATTTCTATTAATTAGCTAAGTTATATTATAAGAGGTATAGTTTTGTGTGCAAGTATCAGAAATTAGACTAGAGGGTGTGTACAAGTTTGATAATTTGATTGAGGGGTGGCTAATTTTTGCTGGTTTATAGCTGTTATATAAAAAAATTATTAAACGTAACCGATCACGTTTAAATCCGATTTTACGGGGTGGACATTGAATTATTTATGTTATCTTGACCAATTTTGTACATAAGATTTAATTAAGAAAGTTAATGGATGAATTGATATAAGGCTAGAGTGTGCTCATCATGATTACAAAAGATACTTAGGACTCTAATTTAGTGAGTAATTACACAGAAATTATATTATTGTTAGATTTAAAATATTGTATATAAGGCAAAGCCGTTATGGCAATTTTTGAACTCTACTTGTAGATTTCAATTTGTATAAAAGTGTTTTTTAGACATTCTGTTTAAGATATTGTTTGTTAGAGAAAGAAAAGCTGTTGTAGATGTAGTAACTGTTATTTGAAATAGTGTTCGTTAGCTATTTAAATATTTAAAATATTTAAATAATTAAATAACATGTTCATATTGTACCCTAAAAAGAATTTAAAATTAACTATTAGGATTAATTCTAAAGCTCTTTAGATTCAAGTTTGGTTTTGTTAGAATAATATTAATTTATGCGATTAGTATAAAATTAATTGTTTTGATCTATGAATGTTGTGTGGGATTTGAACCTACATTATTGATAGATAAATATGTACCGGTAAAATAAAAATATCTTTGCTTGATTCCGTAGTAAGTTTAATATGCCATTATCAGTTTGCTGATAGTAAAGTAATATGACTTGATCTGAATTTATTTTGCATCATATTGTTAAAAAAGAATAGAATTTCTAGACTGATCAATTGAAGTGAAAGGAATAATATTTATACATATATAACGTTGAACTAATTTAATGTATATTAATTTAAACATGAGAATATGATTCAATATGATACTATCTTTATTTGCATAATACTGATGTTTTACTTATTAATTCATTGGAGCATAAGAAGTGCTCTGATTTAACTAAATTTGTGACTTAAAAAACCAAGAACATTTATTTTATGTTGAAATTGGATTGTTTCTGCCAAAATACACTCTGTAAGTTTGATTAGAAGTACAACATAATTGTTTTGGTTAAAGGGTTTTCTGCGTTATCCCTTGAAATTTATTTTAAACGTTGATAAAGGTTTAGAGTTACCAGATTTATATTTTTGATATAGACCACTTCCTGCAACCTCATGCCACTGCAGGAATACACCCCTGATTAATTCGGAAGAAATCCATTTTCTCTTTTACATTCTGCTACGGGAATTGGGCGGTGCCTTTCACCCAACATCTCTGGGGAAAAATAAAGGAGAGTTCATAATGTTTGTACCTACACTAAAGTTTATTGGGTACTGTATTTTTAAATTGCGTCACTCCTTCACAGAAATAAAGAAAAAGTCATTATTTCGAAGCAAACCTAGTCCTATATACGTCTAATTCCATTACAAACAACAATATTGTTCAGGAGGTTTTATTCTTTAAGATTATTGAACGACGCAAAGAAGCACATAGTCCAAATCTATAAAAATTGTTCAGTTTATAACAAAAAAATTTGTTTATCAAACGCTCTGATTAGTGCAAATCAATTCAATTGAGCTACGTAAATTCGTTTGATATTGCCGTATGGTCTAAATGTTGGCTTTATTCAATGAATTAACTAAAGAGTACGTGGCTATTTCTTCATAGCACTTTTATTTTAAATATATACGCAACTTTCTTATTAAAATTTTCTTTCATACCGCATGAATGATGCAGGTAAAATATCCATCTATTTAAATACTATAAAGCGTACTTTTATATGCACGAGCGTTCTTAGTCAAAGTTGGGAATTTTATAATTAATTACTGTGGATTAGGATTTATCTCTTATTGGCCAAGATAGCGTTCTCTTCCCAGCAATTAAAGACAAAACTCCTATTTTAAATAAAAGAAACATCATATACAAGATCAACTGTCTAGATTGTAATGAATGTTACGTGGGGCAAAGCAAACAAACCCTTAAACAACGAATAATCCAACATAAGAGCGATATTCGTATAAAACCAAATGCTTGGGCCCTATGTGTACACGTAAATACTAAAAAACATAAAATAGATTTAAACAATCCAATTATATTACAGACGGAAAACAAAAATCAAAAAGAGAGTTTCTAGAAATGCGCCACATCTACCAACAAAAAATACTATGAACAAAATAACAGATGTTAATGACTTGAACTGTATCTACATGTATCTTCTAAATTTCAAAAATAAAAACCACCACAAAACAACAAATTTGTCAATGGATCTATAAGATGAATTTCTCTTAATAATATTACAAAAAACACACACAGACACAAACACACACCCACATACACAATATTTTATATACTTAATAATTTTACCTCTTGTTGTATTTTGGCGTTGTTATATACATTTTAGAAAATTTATAACGAAAATAACTTTTTATGTTAATTGCCAATTTATTATATAACCTCGCCTTAGTAAGTATAAATTATAATTTACTGTTTATTTATCAATTTTGTAATTGTAGTACCTTTGGAAAAGGATTAAAATAAATCCGAAAGCTCAGGTTTATAAAAAAGAGTTTTCTTAAATAATCCAGCCGACCTAAAACCCACAATATTTTTGAAAATATATATATACATATATTGTCGTGGAAGTCCGAACACTCGAGCTCTCTCTAAAAACCAATCAAGCCCCACGAATGGGCCAACATAAAATTGTCGTGAAACCTACAAAAAATTTTCACCCCACAAATTGAGCGTAATAAAAATTTCTGAAAATAAAAATAAAAATAAATTTCTTACACTACCTTTTGAACGCCTCCGTATTTCTGCACACCCTGGTTAGCTTAGCAATCGGCTTCTTCTTGAATACCTACCATCCTAAGTACATTCCTTTCTCACAAACACAGTCAAATGAAATTACCACTCAACTAATGCAACAAAACATACAACCTCTTTATATACACATATTAACAAGTTTCCATTATTAAGAAGATATATACACATTGGTACATACAGTTTGATAAAAACTGTTACCATCTCAATCTTTAAATTTTTCAAAATTTTATGATTTTAATATATTTTAACAATTTTATTTTAGACGAGTAGATGGGCCCGTCATGCAACCCTAGATTGATTTTATTCTGGTCTATTTTGAGCTCATTATAACCCAGTTCCTCTAAATGTTTTTAACCTTGCATTTTTATTAAAAATAAATCTAAAGACCCGTTTACTCCTTACAACAACATTTTATATCATCAATAAACATTTTTATATCATCAGTAAACATTTTTAAATAATAAATATTAATTGTCCTGTACATATACCCCTTTAAATGAGTTTTTGTGGTAATAAATACACTCCCAATAAGTCAAAACACTCAAACACAAAAATATCAGCACAAATGTTTAAGCAAAAAGCAGGAAATTAATTTTCTTTGCCTGGAGTAAGTTTTCTCCATCGTTACCTCAGGAGATGTGTACCAGAAACCCTCGTCGTTGTGTCCATATACTTCGATTTTGCCTGGATCCAAATCTCTGCAACCACCTTTAATATTCTACCAGGATACTTGTCTTGTCCAAACTTAACATTCCATACTATTACACTTCACACATACTAGTTAAGCTTTAAGATTGGCTTACCCAAATACCATCATTCAATTGTATCATGTAGTAACGGTACTTTTTGTAACTTTAGCACCCACTCGTGCAAATCCCATTTAATACGTATCCGGTACGTTACTAACAGCTTTAAATACTTTAAAACAGGATATTGTATGCTACTTTAACGAATAAACAATACATAGTACAACTTAAGATCACGTACTAGCAATTACGTTATAGATCTAAGCGCGATATAAGATCTAAGAGCAAGAGAGAGTTTTAATATCTCTCTCAGAGTATTTATACGCTTTTCACAACCCCTCACGGAACCTCTCTTCTTCAAAAAGCTTATTTTTAAAATCAATTTTACAAATTTTGAACGTAACGTCTGAAAAATTCCGAGATTATCATAATGTTACGTTAAAGTTCGTTTAATAACCTCAACGGACGCGAGCTTCTCAAAACTGCTAGCCTTAGACCAATGATATAGTTTTCCCCCGTTATAACGCTCCACCTCTCAGCTATCTTTCTTTGTTCTACCCATATCTATTGTCTTTTTTTGAAACCCCTCTCAAGCTACTGAAGATTGATATAGTTGTTGGTCTTCAATTCTCATGTGTATTTTAGACGCGACTTGTAACCAACGTTTTCTTATACGTTTCTCTGTCTGTTTTACATTATAGATTTTTCATTTCCTTTAGTCTTCAAAGCACTTGCTATTTTTAACAGTTTGTCGATCCGACCGTTGCAAACAGTTTTCTAGAATTTTGTGCCAACGTTCTTTCAAGTTCTATGAAGTTGACATTTAACTAAAAAGTGCTTCTTCGAAGCCACTTGTTGTTTAAAATTACAATTCCAAGTTTATCCCCTTCTTAGGATTTGCAAAACGAACGTTTTCGTTCATTTAAATGGAAATGTGTTTAAATTATTGATTTTCTATACTTGAAAGCTCCGTTTCTGATTCGATGCGTTTGATCTAAACTTATTACAACTAATTATGCGTATTCTTGAGTTTTTATGTACTCTAAAGCTTCCTCCCTTTATGCAATTCTAACCTTCTAATTTAGAAATATAAAATATATTAATAACTGTCCGTCTTCACTATCTAAACTGATTAATTTGGCGCGTAAATAAATTGTCTCTATTTCCTATATACACAGTTGTTAAAATTTTATTGTCTAGACCTACTTAACCTATAATTTCACGACAATATATATATATATATATATATATATATATATATATATATTGCTGTGATTAGGCCGCGTCTGGTAGGTCGTCGTTAATTTTGCTGTAATAGGCCTAATACTTGAGGAAGCCCAAATTAATACTGTGACTTAGGTACAGCGAATTGTATTAATGAGGATGCAATAGAAAATATAAAATTATTATCTAACTGCGTCCTTTCCTTTCCCGACTAGTTCAACAGAAATTATGCTGTGGAATTTAGGAAAATAAAATGAAACACAGAAATCTCAAGAAACGTATATGCATTGAAATACATTTTTCTTTCATACAAAAGAATCTCTTACATTTATAAAACAGTTTACAACTCAAGTTCATACAAAAAATTATTCCTAAAAGTTACTTATTTATTAAAATAATCTTTACCTAATCTTTGTTAACAATTACAAAACTCAAACATCTCTGTGAGTTACAAAAATTCACTCTAATTTGGCTGTGGATAATTTACCTATCCTTTATTACTCCGATTGTAAGTGTAATTGGCCAACGACGCTAGTTACATGTACCCCATATTAATATGTATATAAAACTAAACGTAATTATTGTGTCTTAGTAATAGCATAATACATTATATAAAGGATGGTAATTTATTAAGTGTTATCAGAGTTCATATCAGAAATAAGAATAGGAAACGACTATTTTGTATTCCAGACGCAACGTGATACCATATGTGAAGAAACAATGAACTACGATCAAGCAGACTTATTTATAATTTTTTTAAAATAAGACAATGTATGATTTATTAAGAAACTGCAGAAAGCAAGATCCTCACTTTCCTACAAAATGATGTGAGATCAGAGGCTACATTATTATTATTATATATATATTGCTATGATATCGCCGCTCGTCAGATGTATAACGACCAATTTCCCGTAGATCGCCACTCTTCTGTGCCTTTTTAAAATAATTTAAAGTTGACACAATTATTTTTATGCCCCGACTAGCTCAGTGATACCCCGCACAGAGCGAACGACGATATGATAACAGAGAAGTTTTACCCACTCCCCTTCTAACACTCCATATACCTGAATAAGACAAGCGAAATTCACCAAATTTGTATAATAAGCGAATAAAATTTACAATTTACAACTCTACGTTCTTTTTAATATCATTTACTATTTACTTAACTTTTAAATCAAAATAATAGATAGAAATACTCCTATCAAATTTGTTTATTACAAAATTTATAACCTTTTTAAACTTTTTTATAGCAATTAAAGCCAGCAAAAATAATTGTATTTTACTGTGAATGGTTTCGTTGAACTTTCAATGAACTATTCCCCTTTTTAAATGTACTTTTATGTACCAACCAAATTTTTTTTGGCCTTTTACACCAAATATTTAAATTACATGCAAGTTTTAAGTTCATCAAATATTTAAAATAATAAATGTAACATACTATGAATTGAAAAGATAGTTCTGACCTGATATTCCTCCTGATGCTTCTTATTAGAGTTTCCTGATCCAAATCGGTTGCTTGTTTAGTAGTTTTGAGTCGTTGACCCTCCATTTGGCGTGTATTCCTGTACTTCGAACTGTTTTCCAGCAACTTGTAGTCGTTTGTCCAATGATTTGAAGTACTAATCCTGTACTTCAAGTATCATACCATTTATTTAGAGTTTTATCCTAGTATTTTAGTGTTTTAGTCTTATTTATTTAATTATTTAGTTGGCTGTTTAGTTTAACGCTCAGTATTTAGTTGATTACTCAGTATCTGTTCTTATAATCGATTTTAATTTTTCATACTTAGAGTCGATTTATAGTTGTGTCCTTACCTAGAGTCTTTATATAGTCTCCCTTACTTAGAACTCTAAATTAAGTGTAAGGATTTTGTTTATATTAATTAAATCTAGACTTACGTTATATACCAACGGCAGAGTTTTATACACATGTATTTCAATCGCGCACTTTTACTGTTTTTCACTTGGAATTTATAATTAATATGACTCTTACTTATAACTTTCAATTTAACTTTACTAAATTGAAATTTACGTAATGCTTTTGTTTCAACTATTACAATCCGTGCGTCGATTATGGAATAAATGTCCTTTATCTGCTTAGGTTCGTTTTATAGACAAATTCGTTCCCTCCTTTTATCTTAACCTGTTGGGTTTTATTCGGTATTGCATGTCATAGACGCTTGATTTTTTGCACGTACATCAGAGCTTTGTATTATGGAATTTGGTATTTTTTGTACTTTTTAACTGTACGTAGTCTTAATTTTAGTGTCCATACTTTGTTTACATATGCTGGGTTTTATTAATTGTGCCAATTCCTACATTTCAAACGGGCACGTACGCTTTCGCCTCAATTCTCTATACGTTATGAAATATGCTCGTTTTAAATGTTTGCCTATACAAACTGGTATAAATTATATGCCCTTTGTTGACTTAGATTTCTTACGCAAATGCATCTAGGTTGAAAGAAATTTCATTTTACGTTTATTTTACTTTAAATATGCCGAATTTGTATTTATTTTGAACTTAGAAATTTTTTAAATGTTTTAAATTGAATTGAGTTGCATTCGCAATTATTTGTTTTGATGAATGTGGTTAAGTTATTACTAAATATGCTTTTTTAAATTAAATGTAGCTGGTGAGTGATTTTATACAGGGTGATTTGTATCTGCTTTTGTATAATGAACGAATTATTTAGTTTTTATGATTTAAATGTTTGGTTTTTCTTGATTTTTATACTGTTTGCATGTAGTATTTCTCCCTTGTAACCTTATATACTCTTAAATAACCCTATTATCATAGCAATATACATAATACTAAGTGTTAAGAAGTATCTTTAAATCCTCATTTATAAAAATCATTTATATATATATATATATATATATATATATATATACAGGATGTATCTGTTTCCTGGAATAAAATTTTAATTATATCTAGGAAATCGTACCCTTTACGTTCGGGTTGTCATAAAAATGCTGTGCTCTCTTTTCGTGCGTCACGTTGGGCGCCATAATTACTGTGCTTCTATTTGAAAATCATGCTCCAGCAATTTGCACCTAAATAAAACTTTGTTACAAATTTCGTGTTTTGATTATGATATGTTTTAGTTTGATATTTTTAAAAATTGCTTCTCCAAGTTGATCTACCACGGCTAGATCTGTGCACTATCTTCTAGGATATACTTACCCCAACTACACATTCTTTCAACACCATTATACACAACAAAATACAAAAATAAAATAAAATCCTTGGACCAACATACACTCTTTTATTCATATGACATAAATGATTATTCAGACAATCTCAATATTTACATTGTTATATTTACCATTAAACATTACACCCTTTTTTTTCAATTTAAATTGTTTGTGAGTTATTACACTTCAACCTTTTTATTTTTCAAAGTAGATGGGCCTATCGTGAAACCCTAAATTTACCTTTACTTGGTCTATGGTGAGCTCAGTATAAACCTTTCTTTTTGATATGCATAAAATATTGCATAATCAAATTACTCTAAAGCCCGTTTACTTTTTACATAAAAAATTATTACTCCTGTTTTTACCTACTCAAATAATAATAGAAAATTTTTTTTTCCATACGGTAATCAAATTAATTTTCAGCTCAAAAAATTTTCACCACATAATTTTAAACACACCTAGCTTTATAACACAATGCCAGCACCATAGTTCAACAATAAAACAAAATTTATTACCTGGTGTGTTCTTCGGACGCACCACCTCCTTGGATTTTTCCCACGTTCTCACTCCTACATGGACAGCAACTCTATCTCAACTCGTTCATCCAGTTCCCCCAGTTATTAGTGGATGCTTTTCGTACCACCATTCATCCAAATTATGCCTCCGTCTCAATTTAAGTTGCCACTAGCATTCTCGTTCAAGAAATACTTGGTTCGCTAACCTCAGTAGCATCCTGTTGTACTCGTACAATTATTTATACTAATTTATTTTCAGACTGTTTAATTTGTTAGAACCAACTCGTGCATTTACAACACTTGTAACAATGTACGACAGACTGCACTATGTCGCGGCTTTTAATTTTAAATTAGGATGTCTTCTCGATGAGCCCTACCACCCCTGGCAAGAGCTTTTATAATCTTCAAACCCCTTCTCTGGTTACGTATTTCAACAGTTTTCGCTGAACTATCACATTCGTTACAAACAATTCTCTAAATTCCTCCACTCAAATACCCAACGATGTTCTAGAACTCAGAATTCCACTTCTTCCACCACGGCTTTAGAACGAAAAACTAGTTATTAGTTGCAACCGTCGACGCGTACCCAGAAAATTGTTCCTCTCCATATATCTAACCACCTGCAAAGCACGCCCATAGTGCCTGCGTCTCTATTTTCCTTGCAGTCATACGTTCATAACCACTACTTTCTGTCTCACTGGTGTTTCCCTTACTTTCATCGAGCCCCACCATCTACAGTTACCGTTCCCTCGCTAAATGTGCGCCTTGAAAATGGTTATCGTCGACAAACATCTTGCATCTTTGTTTCGCCCATATGTCTTTTAAAACATTCTTGTCTGTCACGCGCTTGAAAACCCCTTGTTCTTTTATCAGCTGATGTACTCTTCCTCGCCTTTGATTGCTTGCTAACGATTCACGGTCTCTTAAAATTATTGATTTTTACTTCAAAAATAACATATTTGTTCGTTAACCTGGCTTTTCCGTTGTACAATACCGTAAAATGTTATCGCCTCGTCTTCTAGCTTTCAAAGAAATATTTATTTACTTGAAGCTGTCATTCTCTGAACTCCTTGACCGTTTGTTATGTTATTTTGTAGCCTCTTGCGAATTAAATTACCGTACCTTTTAGTTTACGATGCTAAATAAGTATCCGTTGCAACCATTATTGATTTTTATTTAACGCGAAGCTTTAATATTTGCCTGCAATAGTCAACCTTGTGTTAAATTAACGTATACAAATTATTGATTTTTCCTTACCACAAAGCTACATAAAAATGTCATTTAACACTAAAAATTTCTGTATTTAATTGTCTAGCTTGTCTTATACTAAACTATGCAAATTATTGATTTGAAGCGTAATAAATAAATTACTATTTTTCTATCTACAGGGTCGTTATAAAAATACCTTCTTAGCCCATTTACACACGTTGATCTTTCACCTACACAGAAATATATATAAACACTTTGTATTTCATATTAAACTGCGAAATTGTGGTGATGGGCAACATAACGGTTCAGTGAGTTGCGGACATTATGTGGCATATGTAAAAATAAGAACTACGTTTGAGAACGATAGTTACAGATGGCAATTAATACCTACAAATGAAAAACATTTCTCTTCTCAACGTGAAGATGCCGAACCTCGCGCTGGATCTGCTTTAGGAAATTGAATTTATGGTAGTGATTCTAATGTTTCCGAAGTGCCTGAAAAAAAGGTCATCGAGGCACATTATCATTTTTTGAATGAATTTTGTAAGTATGTAACTAGATATTATAAATATTTTTAAAATTTTAAAAAAATTCATAAATATATCGAACTTAATCCTCAATGCTTAATTAAGTTTTACGATTGTATTTTTTCCAATGCTCCACATTCTCTAATCATGAAAAATTGAAATCTTTCGATCTGTGAAGAATAGAGGAGGAAAAGTGGAAATAAAGCAGTTCTTTGAAAAAGCTAATAGATGGCTAGTCTACATGGTGATCAACGAAATTGAAACAGCCTGTAAATTAATTTTTGTTTAATCCTTACCATGTTATATTTATCCGGAAGAGTTCACAAGGGTTCTTGTCGTACTGATTTCTTAAAGAGATCCTTTCGGTTTTTCTAATAATCTATGTTCAGTCTCTGCTGGATGTATGTGTTGAGTACCGTTTGTTACAATTCTCATTTCTTAAGACGGCTATTGCTCTGCATCCTTCAAACCAACGCTTATCATGAGTAAATTCTGTCTTATATCTTTTAAGTCGGTATATATAATCCCGATAAACTACTTCTCTTCCTTCTCTTTCATTGGTGAAACACTTAAAATTTTCATGATTCTTCAACAACTCTGGCGTTCACAATAAAAATTTCGTATACTGTTTCAACCACCACGACCCAATAACTGTACAAACTCATATTAGAATAATTTAGAATCAGTGGCGTTTTATTCTCTGAAGCACATTATGCACTGTCTCATCAACAAGTTTACACTTAAATTGTATATAAATTTGTAATACGCGTTTAACCGTTTATTATATTTTGAATATTCGCATTTAAAATTAAATCATGAAGCAATAATTACTATCTGTTGGTGTTACATCATGTCATTCCGGGCAAGAAGAGCAGCAAGAGGTATGTTGTTTCTAACTTATCTCGCGGTATTTCTACATAAGGCGGCTCCGTGACTTAGTTGGTTCGCGTGTGACAATTAAGCCCAAGGTCCCGGGTTCGATTCCCGCTTAAAAATGTTAGGCGAGCATTTTTCACAAAAATATGCTCTCGTTCGCATAAGAGACAAAATGCAAGTTGCGTGTGTGAATGTTGTCACGCACGTTAAAGATATCTACCTTGCTTAGAATATCAAGAATTCGGCAAAATCTAAAATTTCCAGGTAAAAAAATTTCGCTTCCTAGCCAGTATCGTACCTCCGGCTAATGCATTGGAAAATCAAATGTAGGGGTATTTCTACATATAAAGTAAGGTAGTTGATTAATACTAGATGTTGCTAGAGTGAGATGGGCTAATAGCTTAATATGTAATGAAAAGAGAGTTATCTAATGCAAACCTTCAGCCTGTATTAAGGAAAAATATAATAGCTTAGATTCAATAGTCATAAATATGCATAGTTGTATAAACACCGTGTTGACGTTGCTGAGAATTTTCGTTAACTTTGAGCATCATGATGCATGAGCTATCAATCTCAATGCTTGTTTTTTGGTTTGTCTGCACCGTTGTACTAAATTTAACTTCCTGGCAGATTTTACTGGACTGCTCAAATGAATTAAGTAATAAATTTATTCAATTCTTATAGCAGAGGTGCAGAAAACAGCATATTAGCTACCCCAAAAATATTCTGTTTGTGTAGAAGATTATAAAAAGCTTTAGTTGATACGTAAAGATTACGTTAAAAGTGGAATAGTTTTTTGAACGTTCAACGAAGCTTTCAATATAAAACAAAATTATTTTGCTGGCTTTAATTGCTTAAAATTCTGGTAGTGAACAAATTTAATAAGAATATTTAATTTTATTTGATTTAAAAGTTTTTATAGCTAATGACGTTACAAGGACGTAGAGTTATAAATTGTACATTTTTTTAGCCTATTATACAAAATTTGGTAAATTTCGTTTGTCTTATTCAGGTATATGAAGTGTTAAAGGGGAGTGGGTAAATATTCTCTGTTAGCATATCGTCGTTTACCCTTTGCAGGGTATAACTAAGCTAGTCGAGGCACAAATTTAATTATATTAATTTTTAAATTAATTTAGATATTTTAGAGGCACAGAGAGGTGGCGGCCAGGGTATAACTGGGGGTTAACTACACCGGGAGTTTATGTTTTACCTTTCTCTATTAAAACCTTGGAGATTTCAAGTATGCTGGTATGTTAAAAGTTTTCGTTCAACTATAATTAGTATTAGAAACTAGTTTTATATTCTCGCTCCACTTAATCTTGGATTCTAGAAACAATTTGCTGCAAGGGTAGTACATATCGGTAGTTCAAGCGTGTAACTTGGCTTACTACTCGCGCTAAATGCCAATATGCACAATTTTGTACTAAATTTGCTAATTATGTAATTAAATGTTCTACACTAATTTCACTGTTGTACTTATTTCTATAAACATTGAAAAATGAGCAATTTATTCTGCAATCGTGTATACAATTGTCCTGAAAGGGGTTCTGAATTCTAAATAGAAACAGTGTTGCATTTTACATCAATAAATCACGATAAAACCATAGTCCATTAACTGAAAATGTGTATTCGCATTTTTATTTTGTGCGCTACGAAGTGGTGCCGTCATTTCTTCAGTGCTTCTTTGAAGTTATTTGATCAAAAACTGTATTAGCAGACGTTGAAGGATTAGTGTTTACGGATATTTATATTATCATTTTTTGACGATTTGGTGGAATATAGATGTAGGTTTCTTTGTTTAATATATTTTGAATCTCCAAGTACAAAACCCGGTTTAATAAATATTCGTCAATATTTCCTTGCCCAAGTTCCATTCTTCTAAGTTTAAATTCTAGTACTTTACCAATAGCGTCAAATTATTTATTTATTTATTTATTTATTGTATGTTGGAAATATACAGGTCTAAACCTAATTACATATTTCCACTAAAAATAAAGTAAGAAAAAAGAAAAATGTTAAATTAAGACATTTCCTTCCTCACATATTGATGAGAATGCATTACAAATTTTAGATGAACATGTTTGATATAACTAGACAGTAAATTCATTTTATGCTATAATTCTGTGTTGTGTGTGGGTGTATGTGTTGGTGTGTGGATGGATGAGGGTGTGTTGTTTATGCGTAAATATGAGGGTATTACATTTTATATAATAATTTTACACAGGTTTCTTTTAAAGCTCTGTAAGGTATTTCCAAACAATGGTATATTGGCTTGTTTAGAAATGTTATTATAAATCGACAATGTTTTTATAAATGGTGAGTTCTGCCTTAGTTGAGTACGATAGTATGGAATATATAAGAGATCTCTTCTTCCACCAAAGTGGAGAGGTGCATAAAAACCAATTTTACATACTGCAATTCGACAGTCAATATAATTATTAATTATTTTGAACAAAAACGTGAGTGCGATCGCTATCCTACGCCGCTCTAATTTCATAATATTTAACAATAATCTAGCTTCCACATATGATTGGAACCCAATAAACTTCCCATATTTTTTGTAGTAGATATACGAGATAAACTTATTCTGTACAGTCTCTATCATTTGCGAATGCTTACGTGTGCCAGGATCCCAGACTGTAATTGCAAACTCTAATTTTGATCTTACCAGTGTATCATATAATACTCTGATGCATTTTATATCTTGAAATTGACGCGTATTGCGGATTACAAATCCCAACATTCTATATGAAGATGCACACAGCATTTTAATGTGCGTTTCAAAACCCAAGTTACTAGTAAATACAACTCCTAAATCTTTGATGTTATTGACTTCTCTTAAGTTATCATTTAACAATTTGTAATTATACTGAATTTTATTCAACTTCAGTGAATAACTCATCTTAATACATTTATTAATGTTTAGTTGCAATTTATTATCTTTGCACCAGTCTTGTACCTTACTAAGTTCTGACTGCAATGAATGACAATTGTGTATATTCTTTATTTCCATAAATAACTTTAAGTCATCCGCAAACAACAAACACTGGCAATTTTGTAATACATCTGGAAGATCATTGATGAAGATCAAGAACATTAATGGCCCTAAGTTACTCCCTTGAGGAACCCCCGATATCATGCGAAATGCAGTTGATATATAATTTTTATAACACACGTATGATTTTCTATTCTTCAAATAAGACTTCAAAAATTCAAGCATAGGTTTGGAAAAACCAAATGCTGCAAGTTTTTTTAATAGTACGTCATGACTAACCCTATCAAATGCTTTGGCAAAGTCCGTGTATATAACATCAACCTGTCCCCTTTTGTCCAGAACCTCACTCACATAGTCAACAAAAACAGTTAAGTTCGTTTGTATTGATCTTTTAGGAATAAAACCGTGCTGATTAGTATTTAATGCTAAATGAATATTACTGAAGATTTTTGTATACAGAATATGTTCAAAAATTTTTGCTGGTGCAGAGAGAATGGAAATAGGTCTATAATTACTAATATCATTTACTGCCCCGGATTTATATATTGGTGTCAATTTTGCAAGTTTCCACTTAGTAGGAAATACTCCGGACTTCAAGGCCAAGTTGAAAAGAATATTTAGGGGCGTACCAGGAATTCCATACACCCTTTGAAGATGAAGGGAGGAATCCCGTCTGGTCCCGCAGACCTCTTAGCTTTCATTTGTTTTATAGCAGTTTCGATATCTGTATCTGTAATAAAGCTAATGTGAAATACATCTAATAGGTTGTTCTTCATCTCGGAGTCATAATTCAACTCGTAGTTGGATTCTTCACTGTACACAGATGAAAAATAGTCTGAAAACCTATTTGCAATCGACTCTACCGTATCAAGCTGATCACTACCATACACGAAGTTTAGTGTGTCACGATTCTTTTTCCTGCTATTGGATACAAAAGACCAGAATACTGAAGGATCCGACGCAATCCCATTTTCCACACAATTGATGTAATTTTTATAAGCAGCCGCAATATCTCTTTTTGATTTTGCTCTTAGGTACTTAAACCGTTCATTATGAAACGTCGATGTGTTTTTGTATTTATGGTGAAAATTTTTTAATTTTACATCATCGATTATCTGCTTATCAAACCAAATGGGAAAGTTTAAATTTTTCATAGAGTAGTATGGGACACATACTTCTATTATGTTGTACCAAACATCATAGAAAGCAGCTACTGCATCATTTATATCAGTATAAGTATTAAGAAAATCAAAATGTGTATTGTGCAATATGTTATACATCAATAAATAATTTCCTCTTTTAAAATTATGTTGATTACTTGATTTTAATTTTATAAAAGTGTGTTTATTTACTTTTAATCCAATAACCAGCGCTGGATGGTATGGGTCCGATTGGTAGTCTTCTTTGAACAAAATTTTGTAGGCTGCCTCTAATAAAAAAGTTATTATTTTTTCTAATTGCGGCAGTATTAACTGAACATGTAGAAAGTTTTGATTGGATTCTTGATGAAGTTAGAGGAAGAGATAAATTTGGTCCTATTTTGGACATTGAACTCTTAACTTCTCTAACTTGAGTGTAAACATCCTACAAAGAGTATTGTATTAATGTTTAAATAACTGTATATATTTGTTTACCCAAGAAGAGTACAAGATTTACTTCAAATTAGTAAAAATCTCGAACAAAGATAGAATTCCCCTAACTGCAAAGGAGCTATAGATGGTAAACACAATAGAATAGTAAAATCGAAAAATAGTGGATCTTATTGCTACAATTACAAGAAATATTTTAGCGTTATATTGATTGCAATCGTTAATGTTGATTGTGAATTTATTTACGTCAAAGTTGCAACAGTCGAGTATCAGATAGCGGTGTTTTGGAATTTACTAATTTTTAGGGTTGACTACAAGAAAACCAGCTAAATTTACCTAGAAAATAAAATACTAGCGAAAATTAAAATTTTATTTTTGTAGCAGATGATGCTTTGCCTTACAAGAGCATTTATTGAAGTCTTATCCATACGCTGATTTAATTAGTAGCCGGTGCATATTTAATTATCGTTTATGTAGAGCGAGAAAAACCGTGGAAAATGCTTTTGAAATACTAGCTGATCGCTTTCAAACATTTCACACCAAAATATTATATAGGACAACCGAAAAAGAGGAGAGTGTCGTTTTAGTTGCTTGTGCTCTTCACAATTTTTTACCGTGTAATTCGCAAATGAATTATATTACGTCAAATTCAATCGATACTGAAGATTGAAATTCCTGAACTATTATTAATGAAGATTGAAGAACAGGCTTACCAATGCGTGGTTAACAATCAAGTAAATCTAAAAATCCTTCACAAAAAGATATAAACAGTAGAGATACGTACACAAATTTTTTTATGGACAAAGAACGACTGTCGCCGTCTATCTATCCACTTCAATGATGCGTAACTCGCCGCCGTGCGACTTGCTGTCGTGCGTTTCTTTTAAGTTTTAACTTGCGATACCCCTAAAATTAAAAATCCACCCCCAGAAATAACTTATGCACATGAAGTACTACTTCTAAAAATTCAAAAGCCTGTATTTCATTGCTGGAAAGATTTTTAATTTAGGATTGCCCCTTCAACCATAAAATTAAAACAACCCACTCTCAAAAATGACTTATGCAAGTGATGTATGAATTCTCAAAATTCAAAAGCCTAGATTTTATTTCTGGAAGAATTTTTATTTTAGGATCACCCCTTCCCATAAAACTAAAAAAACCCACCCTAAAAATGACATGCACGTAAAGTATCATTTTTCACCAAAACAATAGCATAGATTTTATTTCTAAAAAGAATTTAATTTAGGATTACCTCTTCATTCCTAAAATTGCAAATCACGCCCATAAAAATGATTTGTGCACGTGAAGTACCAATTCCCAAAATCCAAAGACCTTCTCCACTAAAAGAATTTTTAATTTAGGATCACCCCTTTACCCTTAAAATTTAAAGTCCACCCCCAAAAATGACTAGCACCTGATGTATCAATGCTCACAATTCAAAAACCTAGATTTCATTTCTGAAAGAATTTTTAATTTAGGATTACCCATTCATCCGTTAAAATAAGAAATTTCATCCGCAAAGACGATTTATGCACATGTCATATCAATTTTAAAGATCCGAAAGCCTAGATTTAATTTTTTTAACCTATGGCCACCTTTTCATTAGCTAACATTAGAGAATTGGAAGAGCCCACCATTTTGTCCAACCTAAAGGTTTAGATTTTATTTCTTGTTGAAAATTTTGGCCGGCCAACCCTTCAACTCTGAAATCGGTACCCGTATCTCCAAAACTGTTTCAAGCATGTAATCTATCATTTTTCAAAAGTCGATAGGGTAGATTTAATTCTGTTAAATTTTATACTCTGAGATCAATTTTTCACCGACAAAATCAGCATTCCGTCGAACTAGTATTTTAATTGGTGCTGATATTTTTATCACAAGCAGATGATCTGCGTCTGCGTTTTTAACTTCTCTGTCAAGAGTATTTAGTTTAAAATGGACGCAATGTTGGGTTAACTTGTACCGCATATTGGTTTTGGTACAATGATTCGCCATTGAAAAGCCCATTGCTGGAAGAGTACACAATGCCCAATACCAGCTTCTTGTGATAAGAACAATAGCACGAGTAAAAACACTAATTCAACTAAATGCTGATTATGGTGGCGAAGAATTGATCCCAGGGTATAAAATTTAACAGTAATTAAATCTACCCTATCGAATTTTGAAAAATGATAGGTTACATGCTTGAAACAGTTTTCGGGCGGGGGTATCGATTTTGGGGGTGACTAGTTGGCTCTAGTAAAAATTTTTACCAGAAGCAAAATCTATTTCGCCAATCTTGGCATATTTTCATGTTGTTTTTTAAATTTAAATGTAAAGGTTTAATACGGATAAAAATTGCACTAGAAAAACTATTTGCATTTGGCTTTTGAGTAATAATACTCTACGTGCTAGGAATATTTTTGGGGTAGCTAATATGCTGTTTTCTGCACCTCTGCTATAAGAATTGAATAAATTTATTACTTAATTCATTTGAGCAGTCCAGTAAAATCTGCCAGGAAGTTAAATGTAGTACAACGGTGCAGACAAACCAAAAAACAAGCATTGGGATTGATAGTTCATGCATCATGATGCTCAAAGTTAACGAAAATAATTCTCAGCAACGTCAACACGGTGTTTATACAACTATGCATATTTATGACTATTGAATCTAAGCTATTATATTTTTCCTTTACACAGGCTGAAGGTTTGCATCAGATAACTCTCTTTTCATTACATATTAGCCATTTTATCTAAAAAGGGCGTGATCTGCGGCACAATCTCACTCTAGTATCATCTAGTATTAATCAACTACCTTACTTTATATGTAGAAATACCCCTACATTTAATTTTCCAATGCATTAGCCGGAGGTACGATACTGGCTAGGAAGCGAGCTTTTTTTACCTGGAAATTTTAGATTTTGCCGAATTCTTGATATTCTAAGCAAGGTAGAGATCTTTAACGTGCGTGACAACATTCACACACGCAACTTGCATTTTGTCTCTCATGCGAACGAAAGCATAAGTAGTAGGGTAAGGCCGGTCCTAATTCAAAACGTGTTCAGACGTATTTGCCATATGTAAAATACACGTGCACCGTTTTGAATTAGGATCGGTCTTATATACTTTCAATGTAAAATAGTTGTGAAAACATTTCAATGTAAAATAGTTGTGAAAACATGAATTCTTATATACTTTCAAATGTAAAATACTTGTGGGCACGTTTTGAATTAGGATCGGCTTTATATTACTTCGTATGTTGAAAAATGTAAGTGCAGAGAAAAATGTGTGTAGCTGTTTTGAATTCGGTTTTCTAGCGAGAAGTTACACGTGCACCGTTTTGAATTAGGATCGGCCTTATATACTTTTAATATAAAATACTTGTGAGCATGTTTTGAAGTCAGACCGGCTTTATATTACTTTCAATGGAACATACATACTTCAAAACACACGTATGTTGAAAAATGTAAGTGCAGAGAAAATGTGTGTAGATGTTTTGAATTTGGTTTTCTAGCGAGAAGTTATAAAGTATGCCAGATGCAAAATATCGCATTCAAGTCAATTGTGTTTAATTAAAGTGGATTCTGATTTATGTTTTTTATTTATGTTTAGAGGCTGCAAATACAGATGGGCCGGTTTCAATTCAAAATGTGTTCACTCTTGTGATAGGTTAAAAAGTGGGTTGGCAAAGTACGCAGATGGTGGTAATCTGCTATATAAGAAGATTGCTCTTAATATTAATTTAATTAGTCAAAGTTTACTGCATATATTTACATACAAACATGTATATAATTGATATTCAGGGATTTAAATACAAGAAAAACGAGTTTGTGTGCAAAGAAATTGCGGTTTTGGACTTGTTGGAAGGTGTTGTTTGGCATCAAATTTTTAAACTGCCAATGCAGTCTAGTTGTTTGAGCCAAGATCATATAAAACATAACGACTGGGTGACAAGAAATATTCATGGTCTTTCTTGGGATGAATCTTCAACGGCTGGAATGGTGTCATCATATATAGCGCTTTATTTGAAGCAAATTATCCGACCCAGTGAAGAAGTATTTGTGAAGGGTCTAGAAAAGAAGAAATTGATTGAAACCTATCTAATGCAAAACGTTGTAACTCATATGCTTGCACTAGGTTGTCCTAAGCTATCGGAGTTAAAAATCAACAACCGTTTAAAATATAACATCCATTGTTGTAGACACAGCAATAATAATCTGCAATGTGCAAAACAAAATACTTTGTTATTAAAAGAATGGCTTGATAATAATAAAAAACAATAGAAAGATTCTATCTGTATTATTTATTTTAATATAATTTTACAATACGTGATTTATAGTATTGTTTAGATTTGATAGCAATCAAAAAAACTCGTTTGGATTGCTGACAATATGTGTTTTAGGTTGATTTCCTCTTTGGCCTAGTTTTCCCCAAAACGAATTCAGTATAAGTTTAGTTAGTGATCGCAAACCAAGGTTGTTTAAAATTTCAGCATACTCTATCCGAATACCTTCGTTGTTTAAAAAATCGCTAACATATTTATCCCTCTCTGGCTGTAAAGAAAAACTTGCTGACCAACCCGAAACCTGCTGCTTTATTTTTAGAAATTTGTTTATCATTTCTCGAAAAACCGCCAACTTTTTTAGCTCTTTCAAATTGAACTACCTAATAAGACCAAACCTCGTAAATCTTTATTATCTTGTAACCCTTTTCGATTCCTTTTAACACCTCGTCGATTACCCACATGCCGGTTAGTGCACGCTCTTGTTCGCTGTGATTCGGTTATTATGTAATTTAGACAGAACTGATGATGAAATGCCTGCCTGTCCATTATGAGCTATTACCACATCTGGTTTGAATTTTTGTTTTGCTGCTAAAATGTACTTTATGAAGTTAATTATAACATTTTCCATGTAAATCACTTGTCTGTATCCACAATTCTGGCAAAAGTATAAAATGTTTTCATCTACACATACGTAACACCTACTTACTAATACACATAAGTTGGGTTTGAGTAAGTAATCACCGTTATCTAGAATCTTTTCTTACATCCTTTCCAAGTCATAGAAAATAAAGTTGACATTCGTTGTTTTTAACTTTCCAGTATCGGGTTGCATGTAACAGAGATGATATTGAGAAACGTGAATACCGCATATTTTACAATATACTTTATATAAATAAATATACCGATTCATTTGTAATTATAAAAAATTTAACTGTTATTGTTATTGGGTAAATAGTTATTTCTATATATGGAAATACGTTTTCCAAAAATTGTGTATTACTCAGTTCGAGACAATGCCATATTTAATAGTAATGTGATAGCTAAAGTATCTGTGGTGGTGTTATAATCATTCATTCATGCATCTTTATCAGATATTTACAAAATACTGATTTACAATTACTTCGTATAGGAGAATATAACAAGTGTGTTTTAGATTAATTTAATGCCATCATTTTATCAACTATTGGAGAAATATTATTTTGTACTCAAGGTTACTGGTAATCAATGCGTCATACTTAATATGAATATAATTATCTTTACCAAATTTAAATATTTCCACCTGTTTTCAAGATACGGGATGAAGTCCAAAGGGGCACTAGATATCAAAATGGAGATTTCACTAATGGATTACTGTGAAAATAATAAGAAAATTGTCTTTGCTAAATTTAAATATTTACAACCGTTTTCAAGATATAGCATGAATTCTAAAAGAGCACTAGATATCAAAAAGATGATTTCACTACTTGATGCGCCAAGAAAAATAATAAGAAAACTGTCTTTGTTAAATTTAAATATCTCTATCCGTTTTCAAGATATAGAGCAAAATCCAAAAGGGCACTAGATATCAAAATAAAAATTTCACTAGTTGATGCGCCCAGCAAAATAATAAGAAAATTGTTTTACTAAATTTAAATATCTCTAACCGTTTTCAAAATATGGAATGAAGTCCAAAAGGGCAGTAGATGGAAAAATCATGATTTTATTAATTGATGTGCCAGGCGAAATAATGAGAATGTTGTTTAACTAAATTTAAATATCTCTAACCGTTTTCAAGATATAGAGCGAAATTCAAAAGGGCACTAGATATCAAAATAAAAATTTTACTAATTGATGCGCCCAGTAAAATAATAAGAAAATTGTTTTACTAAATTTAAATATCTCTAACCGTTTTCAAGATATAGAGCGAAATCCAAAAGGGCACTAAATATCAAAATAAAAAATTTCACTAATTGATGCGCCAACCAAAATAATAAGATAAAAAATTCCTAGAGATTCGGGTAGTTGAGAAAAATCTAATATTAATTGATACCAAACAAGGTACATTTATCCCGTGGGTGGAAATGTGGAGAAAAATTTATCCCGCAGAAGGTATGTATGTAAAACGGTAAGGGATAGACGTATTTTAAATCTGTTTGTAGATTCGAATTTTGCATAAAATTCTAGACTAGTTTGATGTATCGCATGGCTAAAAAATTTATAAGAACGGTTAGAAATCGCTATCGGTAAAAAATCTTAAAATGAGGGTAGCTCCCTGGGGGATGATGCTATCTGAAAAATTCCTAGAGATTCGGGTAGTTGAGAAAAATCTAATATTAATTGATACCAAACATAATAGGTTTATCTCGAAAGATGCAATGGTTAGTCGAATAAAACTATTTGGTGGTGGTGGTGGTGGAGGATACAGACCGACTTCCTCTATCTACTATAACCCTCTCGTTAAATGACGTTACAATATCATAGGTGAAGGTCTGCACGTGTCAGGGCCCCCCTCAACAACCGCCAAATAGTAGGTAGGGTAGGGGTTCGATCGAGGTAGGGTGGAGGGTTCAATCAGAAATAGTAGGTAGGGTGGGGGGTTTAATCGAGGTAGGGTGGGGGGTTCGAGTAGGTAGGGTTGGGGATCTGATCGAGGTAGGGTGGGGGTTCGATCAGAAATAGTAGGTAGAGTGGGGGTTTGAGTAGGTGGGTAGGGGGTTCGAGTAGGTAGGGTGGGGTTAGATCGAGGTAGGGTTGGGGTTCGAATAGAAATAGTAGGTAGGGTGGGAGGTTCGAGTAGTCTGTAGCCCCTGGTTGATGACTCCGCCCATTTACCCTCCCCTCATATATATATATATATATATATATATATATATTACTCATATTTAGACCAGGGTAGAAAATTAAATAATCACATCAAATAATTTTAATCACCGTGTATAAGGAATTTTATTAGATAATACGCTTTATTATAAAACCGTGAAGCATAAAAATTCATTCGTTTCATTAAAAATAAGGGAGTTAAATCGTCTACAAGACGCTTGCTATAAAAAAAAAGGAAGCAGTATTAAAAAGCTCTACATGTAATTTAATTATTCCTAGTAAAGAAACAAAGAGAACTTATGTGCAAAATTTATATTAATTAACTCTATTTTAAGTAACCGGTATTAAACAAAAATGTACTGATAATAATTGAATATTTAATTAGGATTCACTAAAAACTAAAGGGTATTATTTTAATTGGAGTTAATTGAACCGTTAGTAACAGACAATATCTATAAAAACTTGTAAAAACCCTATAAAATACCATGAAATAAAGATCTGAGAAGTAATATTATGTTTGAACACCTGCGTATTTTTAAAAGGCTCATTCTGCGTAAATGTTGCACATAATTAATGGTTACAAAGAATCTTGGAGAAACCGTGGCTTAATATTCACGGGAAGGCGCGATACGGGGTTATTTAACCCAGATAGTCCACATGGACTGAAATAATCGATAATAAGGAATATCAATTGGCACTAATAAGAACAGGGTAGATAGAGACAGATAATATGCGCAAGACCGAGGCACATATAGTAAAAGGCGTGAGTAGAGCAACGTCATAGGGTTGCGATTGGTTGAAAGTAAAGGCAAAATTTGAGAGGTAAAATAACATTTCTGTATAAAATTCAATTAGTTATTTCCAGACGTTGCGTGCCGTGTTGAAATTTCTGAGATTTAACTGGGGCGAGTGCAAAATTCGTAAAAATCGCATGCCGGACTGCGGAATGGGAACATAGCAGGCGAAATTCTTTAGAATTGTCCGTTTTGGAGACTCGACCGACAGACAGGCTAACCTCTATATATACCCAGGGGAATATGAACAAGCTCTCTTAGATCTTCGACTTGATTCAACGCGTTAAACAGTGCTTTTTAGTTTTCCGGTTTTGATTAAATAATTTTAAACAGTTTGCTCGAATATTTTTGTGATGTAAAACAGCTTGTTCTTTACGTGCTACAATAAATGTACTTTAGTGCACTTAGAAAAGAAGATACAAGGTAATGAAGTTAGTATCACTGTACCAATTAGTAAAATTTACAACGACAAATGAATACACAAAAGTAGGCAGTTTTGGCGTATATTGGTGAAAGAAGTATGAATTTCTTTGTTATTTTTCGGGGGTATTAATAATTAAATGGTGCATAAACGTGTCTGGATCCACAAAACAAGGTTCAGATATACACAGATGAGTTCCGGAAAAGCCCTGAAACAACTTTAAATAAATGGTGATGGAGAAAATTTTAAAAGCGTTGAGAATCAGAAGCCGTAAATATAACCCAGTTGGAATGGTGTAATTAACAAAGGGACGATGTACATTGAAGCTACGAGTGCAGTAACCTTCAGGTAAATTATACTATTTTGTTCGAACTTTGATATTTTGGTGTGTGTTGAATAACTTTATAATTTGTTTATTTAAAATGGACAGTAGTGAAATTGTACTAACAATAATATTTTAATTTTAAGGTGAAATTTGCTTGTTTAAGTAGAAAGGGGTATTTAGTATTGATGTTCTGGATTATGATGAAAATATGGGTATGTCTTTGAGCTCAATTAGACGAACCTGGTTAATTAACGTAAAGGGTGGTAGATGCTCCTTTGTACTCAGACTCAGGTCTGCATATATTGTTACATTAATTAGTAGGCATCCTACAAGAACTTTAATTTTGGATGCACATTAAAATGATAACAAATTTAAATCTTGAAATTTTCTGATACTGAAATTTATGCTGAATTTTTAATTTTGAAATTTTAATGTATTGTGAATATTGATGTAAATAGAGTTAACGTTGATGTTTGTGGTAGGAATGTGTTTGTTTTTATGAATGAGGATGAAGGTTTATCTGAGCAGCCGAGGCGATGAACAAAGAAAGTCAATGGACCAACACAGTTAAGGTAATGAATAGCTTGTAGGATTCACAGCAATATATATATATATATATATATATATATATATATTGCTGTGAATCCTCTAAAATCCGGGTACTCCGCTTTTCGAATCGTGCCCCTACGAATTGGATGCCAAAGAATGCTGTGAATCCTACAAAAAGCTATTCATTACCTTAACTGTGTTGGTCCATTGATTTTCTTCTGTTAATCGCCTCGGCTGCTCCTCTAGATAACTTACATCCTCAATCATAAAAACAAATACATTCCTACCACAAACATCAACGTTAACTCTATTTACATCAATATTCACAATACATTAAAATTTCAAAATTAAAATTCAGCATAAATTTTAGTATCAAAATTTTCAAGATTCAATATATTACCATTTTAATGAGCATCCAGAATTAAAGTCCTTGTAGGATGCCTATTAATTAATATAACAATATATGCAGACCTGAGTCTGAGTACAAAGGAGCATCTACCACCCTTTACGTTAATTAACCAGGTTCGTCTAATTGAGCTCAAAGACATACCCAAATTTTCATCATAATCCAGAACATCAATACTAAATACCCTTTCTACTTAAACAAGCGAATTTCCGTTAAAATTAAAATTTTATGGTTAGTACAATTTACTAATGTCCATTTAAAGTAAATCAATTATAAAGTTATTCAACACACAAAATATCAAAGTTCAAACAAATAGTATAAATTACCTGAAGGTTACTGCACTCGTAGCTTCAATGTACATCGTCCCTTTGTTAATCACACCATTCCAACTGGGTTATATTTACAGCTTCTGATTCTCAACGCTTTTCAAATTTTCTCCATCACCATTTATTTAAAGTTGTTTCTGGCTTTCCAGAACTCATCTGTGTATATCTGACCCTTGTTTTGTGGATCCAGACATTTATGAACCATTTAATCATTAACACCCCGAAAATAGCATAGAAATTCATACTTCTTTCACCGATATACGCCAAAACTGCCTACTTTTGGTGTATTCATTTGTCGTTGTAAATTTTACTAATTGGTACAGTGATACTAAATTTTATTACCTTGTATCTAAGTGCACTCAAGTACATTCATGTTAGCACGTAAATAACAAACTGTTTTAAATCACCAAAATATACGAGCAAACTTTAAATTATTCTATCAAACTAAAATGCACTGTTTAACGTATTGAAACAAGTCGCGGATGTAAGAGAGCTTGTTCATATTCACCTGGGTATATATAGAAGTTAGCCCGTCTGTCGGTCGAGTCCCCAAAACAGACAATTCTAAAGAATTTCGCCTGCTCTGTTTCCATTCCGCAGCTCGCGCGTCGGTTTTTACGAATTTTGTACTCGCCCCAGTTAAATCTCAGAAATTTCAACACGGCACGCAATGTCTGAAAATAACTAATTGACTTTATACAGAAATCGTTGTTTCTACCTCTGATATTTGCATCCTATTTTCAACCAATTGTGACCCTCGTGACGTTGCTTAAATCACGCCTTTTACTATATGTGTCTCGGTCTTGTGCATATTATCTGTCTCTATCTAACCTGTTCTTATTGATGCAAATTGATATTCTTTATTATCGATTATTTTAGTCCATGTGGAGTGTGAAATATCCCACCTTTAGCATTTCTCGTAACTATTATGCGATGGTTTCTCCAAGATTCTTTGAACCATTAATTATCTGCAAAATTTACGCCGAATGAGCTTTTTAAACTACGCAGGTGTTCAAACATACTATTAATTCTCAGAGCCTTATTCCGTGGTATTTTAATCTTGGATTTTCACAGGCTTTTATGCTTATTATTAATAATGGTTTAATTAACTCCAATTAAAATTGACTTCTATCCTTTCATTTTTAGCGAATACAAGTTAAATATTAATTATTATGTGTACACTTTGTTTAATACCGGTTACTTAAAATAGGGTTAATTAATATAAATTTTGCACGTAATTTCCATTTGTTTCTTTCCTCGAAATAAATACATTACACGTAGAGCTTGTTAATACTGTTTCTTTTGATATAAAGCGTCTTGTACATGATTTAAATCTCTTATTTTTACTGAAACGAATGAATTTTTATTCTCCACGGTGTTTTAATAAAGCGTATTATCTAATAAAATTCCTTATACACGGTGATTAAAATTATTTTATGTAATTCATTAATTTTCTACCCTGGTCTAAATATGAGTAATATATATATATATATATATATATATATATATATATATATATATGTTGCTGTGTTGGTTAGCACGATGTGCGCTAGAACATACCTATTATATCTACTAGTAGAGGTTCGATGGTAGAACCATTTGATTGTTTACCTACCGTAAATGGGATCCGTAGCAGAATTGGGGGAATTTGGATGTATCTGGTAGTCGAGAGGATAGAGTAGCAGCTAGCAGTTACGGCTGGTGCAATACTGATTGGGGGATGTTTCAGAAGGCGTAGCTACTGATAAAGGCCGCAGACATCGATGGTATGAGAGCAGATCTATGGGCAGTAGAAATCCAGGTAACTAATGTTTATTAAAATTTGCTTTTTGTGTTTAACTGATGTGTAATAACTTTTGTACTTTATGGGTATGTGCCGTTGAATTAAACGTAACAGAATCGAAAACAGTTAATGATTGAACTTTTTTAATAGTATTTTACTATATTTTTCTTATGTGGGACTGTAGGTTATTATAATGATTGATGTACTATTTTATTATGTGCAAAGTAATAGGGACTTTTGATAATTTGTTGTGCTGAAATTAGCACGAGTGGTTAAAGGTTTTACTATCAGCTCGTATTAAGCCATGGGTAACGTAAGGTTGGTGGTAAAGCCCTGTTACTTTTAATGATTATTAATCTGGGTAATATGTGATATAAATTTATTATTTGAAAAAGGGGAAGCATGTAATATAATTGATCTGTGAACTAGATGTTGATGATGATTTTTGGTGTATAATTTTTCTCTGAATAAATCTAGGAGAGTTACTGTTGCAGCGTTTTTCTTTTTGTGGAGTAGTTAGTTGCAATTTTCACACAGCAGCAAAGCAGCCGCTGCAAACTAGACTGTTGGAGATGAAAATTTATTTTCCTAATTTTGTGCTTTAGTAGGAAAAGAGCTTGAAAACTTAATCAAACGCTCAAAGCTGAAGTAGCAGAGTAACCTCGCAAGAATTTATGTCGAACCAAATTGTGGGGCTGCAATCAAGGGTAAACTCGCTGTAAAATATATATATATATATATATATATATATATATACATTAATAATTAATGGACTGACTGGTCAGTCTTATAGTATAATATACATGTACATATTATCATGGGAAGTAGTCCAAATCAAACAACAGAAACTGATTGAAAATTTAATCAACACCTAACGTTTCGGTACATTTCTTTTGTACCTTTTTCAAAGGCTAAAATGGAAACAGAAAATTCGAAATTAGCAAAAAAATACATAACCTGTCGCTAACTACTTACATTGACAAAATTATATTCAGGAGATTGAAAACAAATTACTGCACGATTCACATTATAACTGTGGGTCAAAAATATTAAAAATTTAAAATTGCCTGAAGGGCAGCGTCATGCCACGATGGGTGTTAAAAAGTAAAGACAAAGTTGATAATGACAAATTCTATAAGAGTGACAGGACACGTTCCGAAAATGGCAATGATTACATAACCTGAAGGAAGATACCTAACGTTGTTTAAAAATGTCCTTACTATATAGAGCAGAGTAAACGTTATGCACCCTATCAATATCAATCTTATTATTGATAGGATTAATTTCACTATTAATATAAAAAGAGTCGATGAAAAGCCTTGTCTTGTAATTGGTTTCGTTCTCCAAAATGGCGGTGTCATCGAAAAGTGGTGTATGACTGGTTGCAGCAACATGAGCAGACAATGCACATTTAGTGGAGTTAATCCTACAATCACTCCTGTGCTGGGTTAAACGACTCTTCAGCCACTGGCTAGTCTGACCAATATAACTATTGTTGCAACTACACGTGATCTTGTAGACAACGTTGCTGTTTAACAATTTCGGAGTACGATCCTTTAATTTGGTAAACAACTTCTGGATAGAAAAATTGTATTCATAAACAATGGCGGTCTTAGGTTGTCTAAGTAATCGTACTAAAAGTGGAGATAACTTCTGTATAAACGGAAGCTTCTTGTACGTAATATTAGTTTCTGAAGGGTTTACTTTTAAGAAGTTGCCATATATCAATCTATGCAACATTCTCTTTAGATAACCGTTGTTAACTAAAGTGTTAATCAATAATTTCTTATTTTTATCCATGAACTGTGGGTCTGAAATATGTTCTATTCGATATCGTAGGGCCTTCACGTGTTTACCTTATGTTGAAAAGAATGGTTCGAGTGGAAATTTAGATATCTGCCCGAGTTAGTTGGTTTAGTGTACCAATCAAATAATAAATGATTAGAACTATCTCTGATGACCAACACATCCAAAAAAGGTAATTTACCCTCCACTTCAATTTCAAAAGTGAACTGAAGGTGATCATTAAAATCATTAAATACTGTTAACGTCTGGTCAACAAATTGGGCTGGCAACGAACAAATGATATCATCCACATACTTTACCAAGAAAAACATCTCATATGGTAATCTAGGTAGAACACTCGACAGTAAATTATCCATAATCATTTGAGCGATTATGGGTGATAGAGGTGACCCCATTGGAGTTCCAAATAATTGTAAGTAGAACTTCTCTTGGAAAACAAAGTACGTATTGTTAAAAATCAAATTAACAGTTGTCAAGAACATATCTTCAGACATATTACAGAAGGGCTTGATCTTATTCCAATTTTCTTTAATGATGTTAATAACCATAGATAAAGGAATATTAGTAAAAAGAGAAGCTACATCCAGTGAAATGAGAATATGATAATATGACGCTGCCCTTCAGGCAATTTTTAATTTTTAATATTTTTGACCCACAGTTATAATGTGAATCGTGCAGTAATTTGTTTTCAATCTCCTTAATATAATTTTGTCAATGTAAGTATTTAGCGACAGGTTATGTATTTTTTGCTAATTTCGAATTTTCTGTCTCCATTTTAGCCTTTGAAAAAGGTACAAAAGGAATGTACCGAAACGTTAGGTGTTGATTAAATTTTCAATCAGTTTCTGTTGTTTGATTTGGACTACTTCCCATGATAATATGTACATGTATATTATACTATATATATATATATATATATATATATATATATATATATATATATATATATTGGTCGAATATTTATATAACGAACGTATATAACGAACGTGTGTAATCACCAGGTGTATTTATCAAGTCTGTTATAAAACAAACCTACTTTGCGATTGGATTTTCTTTAATTGCCACACGTTAGTTCTTAGTCTGTGTTCGTCCGTATTGTACGCTGATTTTAATCTTAATTTTATTTTTACCTTAAATGTTATCACTATTTATTTGGGACCTTCCTTCATGTTAAAGCAGTCCATATCAAATTGTGTGTAAGTCTCTTTATTTTATTTAGGTTAATGACTGTGTTTTCATTCTTAATTTTTAGTCGAGACGTAGATGTCATAATAAATGATTATATCATGATAGTTTAATCCACACAGAGTGCACGACGATACGATAAAAAAAAAATTTTAATCCCCCTTTTACTCTAGCTCCTTTCTATTTGAATGATGTAAACGAAACAAACCAAAATTTGTTATTATGACCAAAAATATATACACTTTACAGTTTAATAAGTGTGATAATTTGATTTGCTATTCATAAATTAACCCTTGAATCAAAATAATAATATCAATCTGATTATGCCCTAATTATAACTCCCTTAAAGGCAGCAAAAATAACACTGTATACAACTAGAAGCACTTTTGAACGTTCAAACGACCTTTTTTTCCTCTACATAAATTTTTAAAAAATTTTGATGACTCTTTACAAATTAAATACTTTAATATAGAAAAAATGTAAGTGTTAAAAATTGAAATAAAGCCTTATGCTAATCAAAAATATTCTTACTTCTGACCTGTGTTTTCCTTGCTTGTTTCCAATTCTTAGCACTGACTCTGCATGTGATTGACCAGCACCCCTGGATTGTTTCCACTTAAGCTTTCGTGTTTATTGTGTAGTACAGCTCGCCCAGTCTAACCCTTAGTTGATTAATTTTTCCCTTCGATGCTCAGATACCAATGTTTAGACGAATGTTTATAAGTAGTTACTTAAATTTATTTCTTAGCGTAGTTAGTTAAAGTAGTTCATTAGATGTACTTAGATTTACATAGACTCGTTTGCCAGAATGGTTAGTTAGATTTACTTAGAGCCCTAAATTATTAAATACTAAATTAAGTTTAATTAATAATTCTAGCTTACGTTTTTCAAAGTTAACGACGACTTCTATCGTATATAATGGCACTTAATTATCACGACTTTTAAAATTTTTCTAACACTAAATAATTATTAAATTTTACTACTTTCGCTCCGCGTGATATTCTACTTTGAACTGTTATAGCTTGTGCTTTGGTGGAAGAAAGACTGACTGTTTACCAAGTCCGTATTCTATATAATGGCTCCGCCTTTCACCTGTACCATTGATTTTCCTAACGTACTTTGTTAATTGAGGCGTTGCACTTTTGACTTATTATTGTATTTTTCAGATTTTCTACTAAGTTACCATCAAAATCCGTGTAGAAGTGATGCATATTCTCAAGTAGGCATCCAATATGTATAGTGTATTCCTTTGAATATTCAACTTTGAACTTTCTTCAAGTCACGTCCGCTTGTTTATAATTGCTTTTATTCAAATTTTCCCGTTTAATTAATCATGTAACCAAATGTTTGTTTTGTTGTTTAGCGTACAACCTTTATGACTCAATATACCTCTAAATTACCCTATTATCATAGCAATATATATATATATATATATATATATATATACTTATGAATATCATCATCATCATTAGGTCTTCAGTCCTGGAGCTGGTTAGACGCGTACCATCATTGTTTCCTATTCTGAACTAACCTACAGATTTCCCTGAAATTTGCACAGTCTGCATTTATCACTATCTTATCTAGGTCTACATCTACCTCTTTTTTCCTATCTCTGCTTGTAATATATCCCATACTATTCCCCAAAAATTCCTTAGAACGTATTCTGCCTTTCTATTTCTCTTATTTTTTTCCCCAGATATCCTTGTTTCCCTACTATTTCTATAACCTACTTATTATTATCTTTGTCTGTTCATGCTATCGTCCTCATACATCTAAAGCACAGCATTTCAAAAGGTTGCTAGCGTTTTTCTGTCTGCGTTTGAAACTCCCGTATTTCATAGTCATACTGTGCTGTGCTCCACACATATGCTTTCAACAATTTTCTTCTTGTTCTATGTTTGTTGTCTTTCCTCATAGGCGCTGTTCTTTCTTGTTAGATGCAGTTCGATCACTTTCTATTATTTTACAATTATATACCCTATTTCTCCGACTCTCAGTGGTTGTGAAGGGAGATAAGCAATCTGTGACTGCCAAGTTCCTCCAACACTTAACCATTTACCGATTTAATATATTTTCCAATATATCTTTTCGCACAGTCAATATTAGTTGCAGATATTTCGCAACCAACAACTAGTTGTTTATACTAATTATCAGATTTATCTGCGCTTATTTTTTGTCATTAGGTCTCTGCCAATCTAAGTACCGAAAGAGCCGCTGCCCTCTTTCGGGGACCTGTCTTAGTCTGGTTCCTCACTAACGACCCTACTACTTTGGTTGGACCTGTAGTTTGGCTCTTTAGCTCATTAGAACACGCAAGCCATTTCACTTGTTCTAGTGATTTAGAACTTTAACAAGGTGCAGGTCCATTCGAAATGGACTTATAAATATATATATATATATATATATATATATATATATGTATATAATTACATAAGTCAAACAATTATTTATTTGTAGGTACTCCGTGCATAAAAATCAATTTCTAATTTAAAACGTTTTTCAATACGATAGAATAGGGATGGTACTATGTAAAATAATGTAGGTTTAATTTTTGTTCTTCATTTCAGAATTAGGATAATGATTAATTACTAATACGAACGATGGCAAGGTAAACAAGTATATTGAAGCTTAGAAATAGTGTACAAATATGTTAGTATAAAAGCTTTTCATGTCAGGCCTAGTGTAAAAATCGATAATTTACGCAAGGAAGGTGAATACCTTGAGGGTATAAAATATTGTAGGGTAATATAGGCTTAAACATTTATGTAAGTTTCCAGGGTTTAATAATTTAAAATAAGTTATAACAGTTATAAATTTTAAAGAAGGGACGTGCAGAAAATAAAACGGTTCCAGCAAAGCTTTTAAATGTTAAGAATATATTAATTAAAGACTTCTACATAAGAATCGTTAACATGAACAACAGATCTATAGTAGGGAACGGACGGTTACATGTAGAAACAGATCGATAAAATCAAGCGAAAAACTATATTTGGCATACGTTAGAAACAGAGAGAAAATATCATATGGCCAGTTGCAGTGACTTTCAAACGTCTTTAAGACGAGGACATTTTTAAAGGTAATAAGCGAGACATGGATGCAGCGTGTTTGCAGAAGATATCGATTTTCAAGGTGTAAGGAAGAGTAGGATAAAAAGACTATGAACAAGATGGTTATAGAAGGAGAAGGCAAAGAGATAAACAATATGGTTTAGACAAGGATACGAGAAAAGTATAACTGACATAGGAAAGTTAGGTAGGGTGAGAAATGATGGATAGAACATATTGTGATACGAGCGGAAACGAGATAATGGTATATACGCGCATTTGAAAGGCGTGTTTTGGTTGTTTGGGTGTGATTCCAGTGGACAGTGGCTTCAGAGAAGAGTAGAACGGTTAGAAAATATAATGAACTTTTTAGCGTAAAATACTTGTTTGTATAACAAAATTTTGAGTTTAGAAGACGGTTGGCAAGGGGAGGTCAAATTTACAAGGAATCGTCGAAGGTTAACGACGAGATTAACAGAATCGAACGACGGTTGGGTTATTGTGTACGGTGATTTTGAGAATTGTGTGAGCCGTTGAATAGGTTCTACGGAGAAAAGCTTGTTTGTTGAGAGTAGTGTGAAAATTTTCGAGGAAGGTTTGTTAGGGGATACGCGCAAGTTGGTAGGAAGTATGGTTATATAAACGACCTGGAGGCAGAATATTTTTTCTTTTTTCTCTCTGATCATCTTCATGCTGGCTTCAAACTACTACAGTACGCGACTAGTGAGTCCGAGGTTTTAAATTACAAGTTATTAAAAGCACAAGTTGGTGCAATATTAAAATTGATTTGATTTTGTAACATGAAGCAGGATGAACAGTAAGTAGCGACTTCTATATAGTTTGGTTGATGGTGTTCGTTGGACACTGGCCGGAGGAAGTGGATGTTCATGGACCAGTAGCGGCAGTACAGAGAGCGATTTGAAGAAGTAATTGCTGTACCTGATGGCATGCAGCAATCTGGAGTGATTCTGGTACAAGCAGTCGGTAAAGGACAGCATTTCCAGAGGTGGCTTTATGGTAGAGATGTGAGTGAGAAACATTCTAGGTAAATGATTTTTTTTTAAAAAAACTGTCGTATGTGGTGTTTATTCGATGTTTAAACTATTAGTGTTATTTTGGGTGTATTTTGATGAATTTATGGGCATAAAATTAAACTATTTAACTTTGAGAAAGAAGTTTTTAAAATTAGGTTATGTAAATAGGTGTATATAAAATAATTGTGTACATTTTTGCATATGTACAAGGTAAACGGGTTTTCTTTTTGGAAATTTTCAGTGCTGAAATTTTGCACTCATATACAGAAAGGTTACTATGAGCTCATATTAGACCGGGAAATGTAAAGTAAGGTTTAGGGATAGGCCCATCTACTTTAAAATAAGCATAGATAAATTTAGATAAATCAGGAAATCATTGTAGTTTTAAGATGACGATATTTAATATTGAGGAGGATCATTAAATCTTTGATGTATAGATTAAGTCTGTAAAGACAAAGATTTTTGTAGTTTTAATTTAATTTGACACAATAAAATAGGATGTACTTGTGTTAGTCGGATTGTCGTTCATTGAATAGAAGGGTAGTAATGTATTTCAGAGCAGATGAGCAGCCGTGGTGAGTATCTCTGAAGAAATCGTGCAAAGAGCTGGCAGTGTGGCGTCATTTGTAGAGAGCATCTTCAGAGGGTATAAAACTAGAACATATCGTGACAAATTCGAACTCAAATTTATTTTAGGTAATGATTATCAAATTTTTACAGGGGTATAAGCAGTGGTTAATTTACAGAAATAATGGCAAACGTGTGGGGCTCCAACAGGACTTCGCAGCAATATATATATATATATATATATATATATTGCTACGCCAGATGTACAACAATCAATTGCCTACTGTGTTCGCCACCTCTTTGTACCTTTAAAGTAATTTAAAATTAAACAATTATGTTTATGCCTTGACTAGCTCAGTGATACCACACAGAGTGCACGAAGATATTATAACAAAGAATTTTTACTCACTCTTTTCCAACACTCAATGTCTCCGCATAAGACAAACTAAATTTACCAAAATTTGTATAACAAAATTAATAAGATTACAATTTACAAATCTGCGCTCTTTTTAATATCTTTTGCTTTTTATAGAATTTTTTTTAATCAAATTTAAATAAATATTTCTATCAAATTAGCTCTTTATTAAGACTATAGCTTTTTTACCTTTTTATAGCAATTAAGGCCAGCAAAAAAATTGTATTTTACCACGAATAGTTTCGTTGAGCGTTCAAAGACATATCCTCTTTCTTAATCATACTTTTACGTACCAATCAAATTTTTGTTGACCTTTTACACAAATTTACACGAATTCTTAGGATTCAGACACATTTCAAGCTACCCTGAGCTCTTCGACTCTTTCAAGAAAGTCACGTACAGTAAGCACAGTAGGATCTTCACTAAATTTCAAATTCCACCTTACGCCAGGTTACGAACAGAATTTGCTAAGTGGACTAGGTATCCTAAAGTTAGAACTTTCCGAGTAAGGGGTGATTGACGTATCGAGAGGATTGATTACGGGATTTACAGCTTCAACATTCAACGTTGTGACCATGACATCCCGATTACTGGATTAGAAAGGTGATTGCTTTAAGCGATCCAGTAAAGTAAGAATTTTTGTAAGTAATTCATTACGTAAATCCAGTTGTTCAGGCGGTAGACTTACAGAGGAAAGTAAACTGATGCGTTTTAATACATGCATGATTCGTAAGCAAATGGTTGCAACGGGTAAATCATATTTTACAACGTTAATATCTAATTCTTCCAACTTGATATCAATAACTTTAATTTTGTCTCCCGGTTTAACTCATAAAATGATCAAGTCAAGGTTTTATCAAATAATTCCACTTTGACCAAAGGACGAAAACACTATTTTGGTAATTTGGTGTAATGCAAAACCTACAGGAACAATAAACGGCCGCAACGGAAATTTTTCTTGGGACGAAAAGTCTGTACTAAAAAAAATCGGGATCATACGTTAAGTAACAAAGAAAGATTTTAAAAATCGGGGCCCCGCGTTGAGTATGTCAAAATATGTTACGGTATTTCGAGCGAACAAGAAAAACCAACGTACGCTACGAGAATAGTCCGCACCGAGTACCGTAACAAAAAAAAGGAATCGAAAGAATGCCGTGCTAGCAAAAAAAATTGCATTGTGGTGTGAGTTACAAAAAAGATAAAGAAACCTTAAGTGGGAAAGTTTATTTGCAAAGCTTTTAGAAAAACATGTTACATAAAGGAAAACCAACCCGTGGAGGGAATAGTATTTATTCAATACATCCTGGAGAATTTACACAGTACAAAAAACTTCCCAAAAATAATTAATACACTTTTTAGTCACTTTAACATAATTTTTAACTTCAATTCTAGTATTCACATAAAACAAAAACTAAAAAAATAACTTATGGATTGTTCTCAGTCACTTGTTTAAATCAATTTCTTAAATACTTTATATCCGCATAAAACAAAAATTAACCAAAAAAATAAATACACTTAGTGTCTACAAACACTTTTTAAAAGCAACTCTTGATAAGTAAAGACCAAGAAAATAATGGAATATTAGACAACATCAATAAAGGAAAAAACCATCTACAACACAAAACGCATTTCGCAACAGCGATAAAAAGCTATGCAATAGCGTCACACATAAGCAATAATGTGACTATAAATTTTTATGCCAAAGATCTTATGGACAGTCAATGCTAATTTTATTTTATAATTAATATCCAAATAATTAAACTGCCGTCATTAGCATATTCATTAAACCAAAGCAATTAAGGTTTACCAGATTATTACTACACGAATTTTATTTATCACAGTGTGGCTTGAAAACAATTACGTAACCACATTTTATGTACCTAAACTATATTTTACAATTAGAACCCGATTATGCAAGATTTCTCACACAATAAAACGAAATGTAAACAACGTATTTTTACCTAATTTAAAACCATCAAAAAATTTATTCCAATCTGGAGATTCTAGCTGCGCATGACATCACTTAACTTAAGTAGATGTTTTAGGACAAGGGAAGTTGTCTATTGCCAAAACCTTATCTTGATTGATGCGCTAGACTTTAAACCTACTAAGGAACCAAGAAATTTCGGTTTCTTTTTTAAACTAACATTTTTCTGTGTTTCTTGTCAAATAAGCCTTTTTGAGACATTGTTCAATGTCGTTGAAATGAGTTGAATTTTTCTTGAACGTTGATAGAGATCGGAGTACTTCGTCAAAATAGCATTATCGTGAGATTCAAATTAAGACCCAAAATAGAATCGATCAACACTCTCAAGCCTGTGCATCACTATGAAGCCCACACGGGGTCGTAGCAATGCTGCGAAAGCCGAAGATATATATATATATATATATATATATATATATATTATGCTGTGATAAGGGGTTGTTTAAGGGTGCACGACATAGTGGAGGTCATTAGAGAATGAGTAATTAAAATAGGCAGCAGAAAATTGTAGTTATTTCAGGAAATAAGTAAGAAATAGAAGTAGATAGTAAGTAGGAAACACCCTGTGTACAAAGTAGAAATAGTTTTGGGCGACGCAGGAAAGACATAGGAAGACGCATAGTTGGCGTAGGAATGAGAAATACGAGTATTAAACGGATGGTAAAGATTAAATACCCTGTAGATAGTGTTCAGTTGACATAAGTAAAGCGAATAAGAATATTTTTCAGTGGAAGCACGCGTATAAATGATAAAGTATAATTAGACACGCATTAAGAAAAGAGTCTCAGACGATTAAGTAATACGGAGGTGAAAATAGAGTTTCATGTAGCTAATATAATGCGTATAAAGATCTAACCATTTTGATAAGAGAAATGATTAAAAATTGCGTGAATCGCATGTAAACAATGAAAGTTTAAAGTAAAATTGCATCAGTTGTTTATGGAAAGGCGACTATTCTATCAAAATACAGCATGTTGATAGTGAAGACACCTGCAGGCAGGTGGGCATTATGAACGAACGCAGAGCATTACATCAGAAAATATTCGAAATGAAATTATTTGATTGGTCCGAAGCAAACGACAGGTTCTAGACCACACCACGGATGCAGTGGGGATTCGAAATTATATTAGCAAGCACCGCGATAAGAAAGTCAGTTTTGAACTCAATGAAGGCCCAAGTGCATTGCCAGTAATACTGAATAATACGTAACAAGTGGTACAAAGTGAAATAAATGAGTGTGTATATGAAAATTACCGTTTAAAACGTAAGTAGGATTATTTTATGAATTAATCGTAAACTAAGACATAAAAATAATAGGGCTTCGAGGTCTGAGGGAAAATAGGCCAGAATGTTTGATGTTAAGAAAGATTACAATAAAACAATTTAAATGTCGAGGCGAAAGGAAGAACATAATCTTGAAGTATAGGGGTGAACGAATTACAAATTTGAAGTCTATGGCAAGAATGATTAAAGTATAAAATTATAATTTAATGGTGTTGGTCCATAATGGTGATAAGTTGAATGGAATCAAAAATTGGGAAGATTAATTTCAATGGAAGCGTCGTCGTAAAAAGATAAAACCAGGTCAGATTGTTAGTTATAAGGCATCTGTTTTCTACAAGAATTTTATTTTATTTTTAATATCAAATTGGCTAAATATTATATGCTTGTAAACAAGTCAACAAAGGGTTGAATACGTATTGAAATAATAATAAGAAAACGGATTTAGAATATTCTACATTTGTTGGTAAAGGTAATGAGTTTTCTTTGGTGACTTTGGGTTTTAGTACAAATTAAATGGTTGTTGATAAATGAAATTTATAAAGGTGAATTAATTTGAAAATGTATTGTAAATAACGTCAAAGCTGTACATAAAGCATTAGTTTCATTAAATGGGATCCAAACTTACTGAATTTTTATAATTACAAATATATGCTAGCCGAGGTCATAAGATTGAAATAGTACAGAGGAGGAGCCACAAATTAAGTAGGGCAGAGATAACCCGCAAAGGCGGTAACTTGTTGAATTTTGTCATTGGTCGATAAAGTTGTTTATGATAAACTCCAGTTGATAGCAACGTTAAGAAACAGCTGGAGGAGGAAATAATCACAAGCTGTAGGAAAGATTAAAATGGTGGTTCAATAATTTAATTTAGTATTATAGCAATTAAAATAAATAGGTCGCTCAACGTAAGGACACGTGATATTACAGAAATAATAGGTCGACCCAATTAGGGGAGTATTACAGCAATATATATATATATATATATAGTATTGGTATTTATTTGTACAGTTTGTTTTAGCATGTAAAACAACAGAGTACGCTAACAAATCGCTTTTTATGTAGGTAGTGTAGAAGTCAGTATAATTCGACTGGAATACTTAGGAAGCTAAAAGTTCATTTTCATAAACTCGCAGTTGTAAATATTCGTAAAGATGGTGTATATAAGATAACGTTTCGAATTTGTGTATAGGAATATGCAGAGGGAGAAACGAACATCTAAGTTGCCAAGGCGTTCGATCGAATTCTCCACAAAATTATTATACAAAAACTTGAGAGCTTCGCTTTTTCTACGAAGTTAATTCAATTTTTTACCTCTTACTTGCATAACCGAATGCAAAACGTTTTTTATAACGGATATAAGTAGAGTGTTTTAGACAGTTCTGGAACCTCATTTCCTCCAGAATTCCTCATTTCCTCACTCATCTGGACCAAATAGTTTTCTTCGACTAACCATTTTTCATCTTTCGAGATAAGCCTATCTTGTTTGGTATCAATTAATATTAGATTTTTCTCAGCTACCCGAATCTTTAGGAATTTTTCAGATAGCACCATACACAAGGGAGCTACCCCAATTTTAAGATTTCTTACCTGTAGCGACTTTTGAGCGTTCTTATAAGTTTTTTTATACATGCGATACATTAAATTAGCTTAGAATTTTACGCAGAATCCGAATCTGCAAACAGATTTGAAATCGGACCACGCCTTGCGAAGTTACATTTTAAAGCTCTCAAACCTCTAAATTTTGCTCTTTGCTCTATAAGCAAAACTAACAAATAGTTTTCTTCGTCTAACCAATGCATCTTTCGAGATAAACCTATCTTGTTTGGTATCAATTAATATTAGAATTTTCTCAGCTACCCGAATTTCTAAGAATCTTTAGATAGCATCACCCCCAGGGAGCTACCCTAATTTTAAGATTTCTTACCTGTAGCGACTTTTGAGCGTTCTTATAATTTTTTTAGTCATGCAATACATTAAATTAGCTTAGAATTTTACGCAGAATTTGAATCTGTAAACAGATTTGAAATCGGACCACGCCCTGCAAAGTTACACATATACCCTCTGCGAGATAAATCTTTCTCCACATTTCCACCCACGAGATAAACCTATCTTGTTTGGTATCAATTAATATTAGAATATTCTCAGCTACCCAAATCTCTTTAAATTTTTTACATACCTCCATCCCCCAGAGAGCTACTCCCATTTTAAGATTTTTTTTTTGCTGGTAGCGATTTCTGACGGTCCTTATAAATTTTTTATACATGCAATACATCTTGTTAGTCTAGAATTTTATGTAGAATCCGAATCTGTAAACAGATTTAAAATAGGGCCGCCCCTTACCATTTTACACACACCCTCTAAATTATAAATTTCCTGCGGCTCATACCTAAAAGAAAATCTAAAAACTATTCTTAAAACTTTTATTACAGACAATTTTACTAATACAGTTTAAATTTTGTAAACCACATTTCTAAATACATATTTACAATTTTTTATTCTTAACCTAGAGCTCATATCGACTTGTACTTATTAATATTTATTTCTAAATAGAGCACCTTTTCCAAAGACCAACCGGACCCGCATGTTTCAAATTCCTATGATTTTGTTCTTATGGTTTCGCTTAAGACCTCGTACATATTTTCCAGATTACTAGAAGACGTTATAACCACATTTTTTGTGTTAAAGGATTTCACATCGGTAGTCTCTTCCCCCATTTTGGTGTAAACGCCGTAGAGTTTGCAATAGACTTTTATCGCTGTATGTTGTATTCTTTTTTCATTTATTAATCGAATAAATCGCTTTTTCTGCTTCCAAAGAAACTCGGACACTCCATCGTCGACACTGGCGTTCTTTATGCGATAGCTAGCCATACGGTTGTTAAACGCTGTACTAACCATTTCTACACCATCGTCGTTAGTAGCGGTAACTGATGCATTTTATGTCTGTTGCTTCTCAAGTGTGCGGCATAGGTAGTCTTTTCCATTTCGAAATCGCATACTTTACACATAATTCGTGGTTGTTTCGTACAAGGCCCTTTAATAGCTGGCGGAGCTGAACGTTTGCGGCTTAATGACATACCGTGCTGTTTTCCTTGTGTCGCTGTAAGTTGCCCATTCTCGTAAAAGCGATACCGCAAGACCCACAGTTTAAATACTTTGCTGCGGACGGATGTATAAGCTTAACCGTAGACGATGTTACACCACGACATTTGTTCTGGTGCCATTTGAGAGCATTATTCTAAGTATAGGAAGCACCGCAAGATTTGCACTTAAAAACGTTTGCAGATACCATTTTAGTACAAAACAAAATCCGCACTATAGCACTTTGGTTAAACTTGTAAGCGAACTAACTTATAACTAAAGAGTTTACTCTTGCGCACCTGCTTTATGTACCCTATAGAATGCAAACCGAAGGTTTCCGAAGACACCCGAACGAAGTTGAGGATTCAGCGGGGGACTAAATGACGTCATAATCCTTGCTGCTCGTCCAATACATTTAGCGCCAATGCATGCACCTGGTTCGCATCGTCGATGGTGCGAATGCCGTTAGTAGAAACATCGGAAACGTCTTCCATGTTATACGGATCGCGTGCATATTAAAAATCCAAAAGGGTGATAGCACACGCACACAAATTGTGTGCAAGTCGTGCTGTAGAAGATACAGTGCTACTATAACCAAAAACTTAATAAAAACACTTTAAACCATTACTAAGGAAATACCAACTTGTTGTCTACAGGATACTTACTAATAAAGCAATTTAATTTTAAATAACTTCTACGTCATATTTTAGGAAATGGTGGGCTTGAATATTTTCTAAATGAATCACCGAGCGAAAGTATATGCTTAGCAGTATTAAAATTAACCATTAATTTCCCATTTTTACGACCATGGTTAATTATAGATTAAAATTTAATTTGTGCACGTTCGAGCTTCTCGTAAACTAACATATTTTATAGCAACAATGCGCTGTATAATACATGCATACCCTTCGCCGCGCTATTTCACCCTAACTTAACATCCTACATATATCCGAATATATGTCGATGCGCATCCCTGTCGGCTTAGGTCGGATAACAACATATTCGACTATTTTCGGCAATATACCTCCCCTCTCTGTAGAATACATAAGAGAACAATTTTTTCGTATTCAATTTAGTATTCGATAGTAGCTAGAACGGTAAACATGAGCGTCTCCAGGGTGATTAACGTTTCTCAACTTCTTGGGAATAAAGTGAAACCGACAAATGAGCGATTTGGATTATGGCTGTTGACAGAAAATATGTGCAACAATAATCTGGTAACAGTTATTGGTAATATTTGTTATGTCGAAGGCGAACAGATGCTGACTGGTGGACTACACACACCAATTACAGAACCATTTTGTGACAATATAATGTTGGTTAAAATTTGCGCCTTTTCTGACGCCGAGCAAACATCTGCAAGCAAAAGGATGTTTATCCTAAAAAAAGAAATTTGTGGTGCATTTAACAGCTATCTACGAAGAAAGTTTGACCGATTTGTTTCCGCTAAAGCATGGTGTTAAAGCTAAGTTCCCGTTTTCTCTGGAAAGCACTAACAAGATGGGGCAGAGAGTAAAAGAAATTATCGGAAAAGAAGACCTCGAATGCATTAATAAAAAATTCCAAAATCCTATATGTGTTCCATACAAAGTGGAACTAGCAGATGTTAAGTTGGAAACTTTATTGGAGAAACTACCAGATATATTAGACGAACTCGAAAAAGATTATTTCTATCTTTTTGACATGGATGTAACCCAAGATTTTGCGGGTATATTTAGCAAGATGGAGATGTGTAATTATTTAACTACAAACCATAACTTTTGCTATAAGGGCGAATACGAAGAAAAGTGTAATATTATAGTTAACAACGATAAAACTGTAGGAATTGATTGTTTAACATGGCTAACAACCAATGCAAGAATTAAGATATACAACAAATTTGTGTGTCAGATAACAAGTCCTGGTGTTAATAAACAACTTGGCAATCATATAGTAGATTTTTACGTTGTCCAGATGTACGTTTAAGGGTAAACATTTGCATCTACTTTGGCTAAAGAACATGGTATTACGCGATTGGAAGCGACAATATACAATTGTGCAATTGGAAGCTATGTCAGTGCGGAACGGGTGTATAATCCCTTAAAAGACTGTTTAACGTTATTGGAAGATAGTAAGTTATACTTCCTAAAGGCGCCAATGTACTCGGTACCACTTGCCAAAATGTGGAGTAAGCTATCGGACAAGCTACAAAATAGCTGCTGTTTAGTGTATAATAACCTGCTACAGTACGTGTATTGGGGTAATGGTAATACAAAGAAATTGACGGGCTTGCAAATTAAGTTGTCCGAAAACCAAAAGAAAGGAAACATTGATAAAGTATGTGCTTTTGGCTTTTAGTTTTAACTATTTACCCGTAAATTATTTGGAGATAGTAGAGGAGGAAGACAGCCAAGATAAAATAAAAATCTTACACAAGTGCTACATTAAAGCAGGTAGTACATATTTTACACAATCTGTAACACCATATTCTACAATTCCAAAAGAAATAGTTATTTCGGAATTGGGATTGATAAATACACCTAACATTCGCCCAGAGGTTGTACGACAACGCACAAATATTGGTAGTAAACTCTATCCGTTTACGCTAAAGGAAATTGTCCCATTATGCATGCCATACGCTGTAAGTGGAAGGAAAAGACTACTGGAATTAGAGGAAATGGATGCAAAAAGGCGAAAATTGGACTACATGGAAAACACTGCGACAATACGCGAACAATACAAAGATGTGTTAGACAAAGAACATCTTATTAGAGAAAATGAGGAAGAATTAAAAGATTATTTTATGTGTCGATAGACTGACTTAAATACATCCGGGTTGTACAAGCTGTATGCATTTGCGGTTAGTAAGAAAGACTCTTTTAGTTATGTAGGTGTTCTTGCAGAAAAGGATGGTACTAAATCCGTATACTTTTTAAAAGGTTATTCTAAAAACGTATTTATCAAAATGGCAGATAACAAAGACGAACTAAGGAATGCGGGTTTCGTAACCTTGGCGTACACCACACGCAAAGGGGTTCCGCTAAACATTGTATATTTGCCTAGTAAAGAACCTTTCGGATCATTTAAAACCGAGGGTCTTACAACCTATAACAACCATATATTCCTAAAAGTGGTGGATATGCAACTACACAACGGTGTGTGGGAGAAAAAGGATTTCCTCCAATACCGACAAGAAGAAGTCGATCAAGCTAACAAGATACGTATGCAGGATATAGTGGGAAAGCTGCGATTAAAAGATTGTCACAAGCTGCAAGAATTACACGAAGGAATGGATCTGGTTGTCGGCGGAATCAAAGACTTTAAATATAGAGGCAAACTTCGGTACATTTTACAATTCGAAAACCTAGACGGTCTTTATGTATCAAACTATTGGTTAGAAAAGGAGATAGAAGACTTGGGTGTCGATTTAAATTTTAAGCTGCGAATAAAATTAGATAAAACTAAAACCACTGCAAACAAACATAAAGAAAGGACTGTCTTCTGTGTATAACTTTGTATTAAAATTAAGTTAAATGACTTCATGCTTGTCATTAAATATTTTTAAATTTGTTATGTATAATGTCAGAATAAACATTTTATAATAGTATATAACATTGTTCTTTATTTATAAAAGGCTGTGACGTTACCCCGAAATAGCACTCGCACAGAGAGGGGTGCGCATGGGCAGCGAGCATGGGCAGGGGTGCGTACGCGCAGGGGTGCGCATGGGCAGGGGTGTGCATGCGCAGGGGTGCTCATGGGCTGGGATGTGTCTGGGCGTACACGAGGGAAGCGGATGTTAACAGTCACCAAGCATCCAATTCTTTATTTGGATGGTATCGAGTACTTGCCTGCGTATGTACCCAGAGTAAAGAATACGATTTGCATACGCAGTTTATTAATAAAATTAGTTTATCGAGGAAGATGACAAAAGGTACATCATTTCTAATAGTACAACAATCTACGCATGGGGGTGTAAAGATATAAGATAGTTGTTTTTTATTTGTATGGATTTTGTAAATCTATTGTATATATTAGTTTTAAGATGCCATAATTTTTAAGTTCTTCTACCACCTTCCAAATCCTTCCGGCTTCCTGGTTGACAGAGTATACGTGTTATCTCCATGTGGTATTCGCGGGACACGGCGGTTTTAGATTTCTCGGGAGATGGTTGGCTAAGGCATATGTCTTGGGTAGCGAAAAAGGTTTTAAAAATGGTGTTAAATAAAGATGAGCAAAAATTAGTGATTTGGGTCTTTAAAACGCATAACTTTGTATGGGGTGGTCCTATTTAAAATCTATTTACAGATTTGGGGTCCCTAGAAAAATTTAATATTAGTCGATACCTAGCAAAATATATTTATCTTAAAAAAGTGACTACCCTGCGTATAATAAATACAATATAACACTTGTCAACAAAAAAAGTTGTAGGGAAAATTAAAGACGTATTTTATGGAGGTCCAGTATTAGAATTTGTTTGTAGTAATGTTAAGTCCTACTGTATTGTAGGCGAGAAAGATACGATTAAAAAGATTAAAGGGGTCTCACGAATTGTAGTTAAGTAAAACCGAGGGTCTTACAACCTATAACGAGCATATACCTCCAAAAGGGGTAGGCATGCAACTACGCAGCAGTGCGCGGGAGAATAAAAATTCTCTCCAATAAGAAATTAAAGTTTCCATGTACGTAGCACCAGTCATTGGGTAACGGTAGAAATGTGGAACCTATAAAGACGATTATTAATTATGGTTTAGAAAAATAGTAGTTTTCGTGGACTAAATAAAATAGCTTAGACTGGTTAATGTATATAGCTACATATTCTCGTACATATCCACAAACATCTGCTTACGTTCGTATACGAACATGGCGATGCCGGTAGTTTTTGTTTAACAAATAGTAGGAAAGATACGTCAGGTGTTAGTGCGTGGAAGCCCATAGGATCGTTGGATTCAAAAAGAACGGTGCGGCGGGATGTATGGTGGTCTCCGTTAGAATAATCGAAAGTGGTTAATCAATTGTATTAGATGTTTAAATAAGCGAAAGTGTAAAGGCCTACATAAACAAAAATTTAATTATCCGACAAAAGTGCGCGATGTGCTACACTTATAAAGAAAGTATGGAATGGTGCTTTTAGCGGCCCTACCCGTAAAAGGGCGACTGACTTTTCAAGCAACTACAAGAATAGCAGTAGCGCAGAGAAGGGGTATGCATGTATTATACAGTGCACAGTTGCTGCAAAATATGTTAGTTTACGCATAGCTCGGATGTGTAATTGATCACGACTTAAAGATCCCTCGGAGGTTTAAAAATTCTCGGCCCATTGTCGTTTGAAAAATGTTTGTAAATTATCAGAACAGGAGCGGGTCGAAGTTTAAGTTAGATGGATGATTGACTGAGTTTTTTCTACCTTTTACGAGAGAATTGGAAGTTGACAGACATCGAGCATCTAATTCTCTATTTGGACGATATCAAGTACTTACTGGTTCTAGAAATCATTACGTGCGGCCGACCGCTATGCGAAAGTGTAAAAGCCTACAGAAGCAAAATTTAATCATCAGACGAAAAAGTGCGCGATGTGCTATAGAAAGTATAAAAAAAATGGTGCTTTGCATCGGTCCTAACAGTAAAAAGGAGAGTGACTTTTTCAAGCAATTACAAGAATAGCAGTAGCGCGGCGAAGGGGTATGCATGTATTATACAGCGCATTGTTGCTATAAAATATGTTAGTTTACGAGAAGCTCGAACGTGCACAAATTAAATTTTAATCTATAATTAACCACGGTCGTAAAAATGGGAAATTAATGGTTAATTTTAATACTGCTAAGCATATACTTTCGCTCGGTGATTCATTTAGAAAATATTCAAGCCCACCATTTCCTAAAATATGACGTAGAAGTTATTTAAAATTAAATTGCTTTATTAGTAAGTATCCTGTAGACAACAAGTTGGTATTTCCTTAGTAATGGTTTAAAGTGTTTTTATTAAGTTTTGGTTATAGTAGCACTGCATCTTCTACAGCACGACTTGTACACAATTTGTGTGCGTGTGCTATCACCCTTTGGATTTTTAATATGCACGCGATCCGTATAACATGGAAGACGTTTCCGATGTTTCTACTAACGGCATTCGCACCATCGACGATGCGAACCAGGTGCATGCATTGGCGCTAAATGTATTGGACGAGCAGCAAGGATTATGACGTCATTTAGTCCCCGCTGAATCCTCAACTTCGTTCGGTGTCTTCGAAACCTTCGGTTTGCATTCTATAGGGTACATAAAGCAGGTGCGCAAGAGTAAACTCTTTAGTTATAAGTTAGTTCGCTTACAAGTTTAACCAAAGTGCTATAGTGCGGATTTTGTTTTGTACTAAAATGGTATCTGCAAACGTTTTTAAGTGCAAATCTTGCGGTGCTTCCTATACTTAGAATAATGCTCTCAAACGGCACCAGAACAAATGTCGTGGTGTAACATCGTCTACGGTTAAGCTTATACATCCGTCCGCAGCAAAGTACTTAAACTGTGGGTCTTGCGGTATCGCTTTTACGAGAATGGGCAACTTACAGCGACACAAGGAAAAACAGCACGGTATGTCATTAAGCCGCAAACGTTCAGCTCCGCCAGCTATTAAAGGGCCTTGTACGAAACAACCACGAATTATGTGTAAAGTATGCGATTTCGAAATGGAAAAGACTACCTATGCCGCACACTTGAGAAGCAACAGACATAAAAATGCATCAGTTACCGCTACTAACGACGATGGTGTAGAAATGGTTAGTACAGCGTTTAACAACCGTATGGCTAGCTATCGCATAAAGAACGCCAGTGTCGACGATGGAGTGTCCGAGTTTCTTTGGAAGCAGAAAGAGCGATTTATTCGATTAATAAATGAAAAAAGAATACAACATACAGCGATAAAAGTCTATTGCGAACTCTACGGCGTTTACACTAAAATGGGGGAAGAGACTACTGATGTGAAATCCTTTAACACAAAAAATGTGGTTATAACGTCTTCTAGTAATCTGGAAAATATGTACGAGGTCTTAAGCGAAACCATAAGAACAAAATCATAGGAATTTGAAACATGCGGGTCCGGTTGGTCTTTGGAAAAAGTGCTCTATTTAGAAATAAATATTAATAAGTACAAGTCGATATGAGCTCTAGGTTAAGAATAAAAAATTGTAAATATGTATTTAGAAATGTGGTTTACAAAATTTAAACTGTATTAGTAAAAATTGTCTGTAATAAAAAGTTTTAAGAATAGTTTTTAGATTTTCTTTTAGGTATGAGCCGCAGGAAATTTATAATTTAGAGGTGTGTGTAAAATGGTAAGGGTGGCCTATTTTAAATCTGTTTACAGATTCGGATTCTACATAAAATTCTAGACTAACAAGATGTATTGCATGAATAAAAAATTTATAAGGACCGTCAGAAATCGCTACCAGCAAAAAAAAAATCTTAAAATGGGGGTAGCTCTCTGGGGGATGGAGGTATGTAAAAAATTTAAAGAGATTTGGGTAGCTGAGAATATTCTAATATTAATTGATACCAAACAAGGTAGGTTTATCTCGTGGGTGGAAATGTGGAGAAAGATTTATCTCGCAGAGGGTATATGTGTAACTTTGCAGGGCGTGGTCCGATTTCAAATCTGTTTACAAATTTGAATTCTGCGTAAAATTCTAAGCTAATTTAATGTATTGCATGACTAAAAAAATTATAAGAACGCTCAAAAGTCGCTACAGGTAAGAAATCTTAAAATTAGGGTAGCTCCCTGGGGGGGTGATGCTATCTAAAAATTCTTAGAAATTCGGGTAGCTGAGAAAATTCTAATATTAATTGATACCAAACAAGATAGGTTTATCTCGAGAGATGCATTGGTTAGACGAAGAAAACTATTTGTTAGTTTTGCTTATAGAGCAAAGAGCAAAATTTAGAGGTTTGAGAGCTTTAAAATGTAACTTCGCAAGGCGTGGTCCGATTTCAAATCTGTTTGCAGATTCGGATTCTGCGTAAAATTCTAAGCTAATTTAATGTATCGCATGTATAAAAAAATTTATAAGAACGCTCAAAAGTCGCTACAGGTAAGAAATCTTAAAATTGGGGTAGCCCCTTGGGGATGGTGCTATCTGAAAAATTCCTAAAGATTCGGGTAGCTGAGAAAAATCTAATATTAATTGATACCAAACAAGATAGGTTTATATTGAAAGATGAAAAATGGTTAGTCGAAGAAAACTATTTGGTCCAGATGAGTGAGGAAATGAGGATGCTCATTTATCTCGAAAGATGAAAAATTTAAGATATATTTATCTCGAAAGATGAAAAATGGTTAGTCGAAGAAAACTATTTGGTCCAGATGAGTGAGGAAATGAGGGATTCTGGAGGAAATGAGGTTCCAGAACTGTCCAAAACACTCTACTGATATAACTCGGATTACTTGGTTGCCGATTCAGGTGTACCGCAAGGATCTAATTTGGGCTCGCTTTTATTCCTACTCTTCATCAATGACTTCGTTGATCATTTAGATTGCCATTTATTACTATTTGCTGACGATCATAAACTGTACGCTAATATTTTGCATGATGATGATTGCTATAAGCTTCAATTACAGCTCAATAAACTTCAGAACTGGTGCAACACTAACTACTTGCAACTTAACACAAGTAAATGTAAAATTATTTTCTTCACGCGTAAACATCAACCAATTATATTTAACTATACTCTTAACAGTGTTATTTTGACACGTGTTACGAGTGTTAAGGATCTTGGAGTGCTATTTGATTCGAAACTATCATTTTCGGAACACATCATATCGTCCGCATCTGATGCATTCAAACTTTGTGGCTTTATAATTCGTAACTGTAAGATGTTCACCAACATTCGCGTACTGAAAACGTTGTATTTAACTTTAGTGCGGTCAAAATTAGAATACTGCGCTCTTATTTGGAACCCTCACTGTAAAGTTTATATAGCTTTATTAGAAAAAGTGCAACGTAAATATTTTAAATTTGTTGCGTTTGTGGAGACCCATACGTACCCATGCCAAGGTATAAGTCAGACTTTGTTACTATCCAAATATAACGTTCTACAGCTCGATGTGCGGCGCCGAATTAATGGTCAGTTGTTTCTGTATAAAATTATTCAAGGATTTATTGATGCACCATACATTTTAGCAAAGTTAAATTTTAATGTTCCGTCTGTTAATACACGTACAAGTATAACATTCTATAATAAAATATCAAATACATTCTATTATCCAATTCTCCAATATATGTTATATCACAAACATTTAACAAGTTATTTAATAATTGCGACATTTTTGCTATGTCGTTCTCAGAATTTTTGGCTTATACTTATACGCACTTTTCACTTGACGGACTGCCTTAGTTTTGATCATTACTTTTACTAACGTACTCTATTATAAAAGTTGTCTATGAATATGTAAATTTGTATTTTCTTATTTTCTTTCTATGTTAATTTTATCCTATAATTGGATTTATTCTGTTGGATAATAAAGCAATAATAATAATAACAATAATAATAATAACAATTTAAGTTTTGTATTTAATTATAACGAAGGGGATGTGTAATTTCAAAAGCGTTATTAGTTGAAACCGTTTTAGTATAGTTATAGGTGTGGAAAGTTTTAAGCTGTTGTCGAAGCTTTTATAATAACATGTAAATAAGAAACGAATTTAACCGTCTTCATTTGTCCCGGTATATTTTAAGATAACGTTGAACAAACAACCACAAATTCCAAGTAGGGTAGGTTATAGCTGTCAATTATATTAGATTTATACCTTAGGTGCAGATAATCTATAGGAACACTGTGGCACGATTTAAATAAAATTAAATAAAAACCCTTAACCACAAAAAATATTTAAATTACTAGATATGTATTTCGACCACTATGTGGTCATCATCAGTAGGAAAAAAAATTAGCTGTATAATTTACTATATTGTTGCTTTAAACACTATCGAGGATATTCTCCTCACCCGCAGGCTGGTGTTCTCAACAACAAACAAGTGAATTGTGACATTATAACTTAAATCTACCTTATTTATACTAATTCTAAATCTACTGAAGCGGAACCAGTTTAATCTTGCTTTCTCATTGGTTGTTGACCAATAGGAAAGCAAAGCAGATGACTCTATTGGCCCTTTATCGGTGTTTAAGAGGGTCCTTTATGTTTAACAATTTTAATTGATTCATAGGCATTTAAGGAGGAAAACGTTAGTACCGCTTTTAACAATTTAACATTTTCTAGTTTAACGGGGTGGCTGGTTTCAAATATATGTTTGGCGACCTGAGACCTTTCATATTTACCATATTTGAAGTGAGCAATGTGTTCTTTAAATCTTGTTGTTATATTCCTCTTGGTCTGACCAATATATTTTTGAAAACACCCTGGCCCTGCACAACTAATTTCATAAATCCCCGACTTTTGCAATTTTTCCCCCTTGTCTTTTGGATTACCTAGCAAATCTTTAATTTTATTAGTATTAGTGAAAGCAATTTTGAAATTACACTGTTTGAATATTTTATCAAGACCCTTTGTGGTTTTGTGAAACGGAAGTTTAACATATTTAACATTATTGTTAGAGGTGGTTGATTGCAAAGTCGTTGATTTACGGATGTTGATCCTATTTTACACTTTCTAAAAATATTATCTATAATATCAGAAGAGAAACCATTGTAATTCGCTATTTGTTAATAAGAGCAAATTCCTTATTAAATCTGTTTTTATTTAAAGGAAATTCAATAATCTATTAATTAAAAGTTAAATGAAGCCAACTTATGTTGTATGCTATGATTAGAGGAAGACAAAATAAAGCGATTTACATTGGTTTCTTTTCTATAAATGTCAAATTCTAATTTATTACCATTTCTAATTACTAATGTATCTAAAAGGGTAATTGTCCATTATTCTCTAGTTCATACGTAAATTTTATGCTTTGAAATTTTGAATTCATTTCTTTAAGAAAATCATCAACATTTGATTTAGAAGTGTCAAAACTGCAAAAATATCATCCACGTACCTTAACCATATTCTTGGGAAGTATTTGGAGTTTTCTTTTAACTCGGTTTCAAAACGAGACATAAATAAATTTGCTATGAAAGGTGATAAGCTATTTCCCATTGCTGTGCCTTCATGTTGTTCGTACAACTTGTTGAATTGAAAACAGTTCTGGGACATGCAATGCGAAACAAGCTTGATATAGTCCTCAACTTTATCATCATCAATATCACTATCTATAAGAACATCCTTTAAATATGTTAAAGTACGTGGTATTGGAACACTAGGAATAATGAACTGACATCAAATGAAATTAAGATTTCGTTCTCTTCTAATGTGATATTTTTAATTTTGTTAATGAACTCTAAAAAGTTTTGTACAGACAAACTATTAAACTTTAAATTCTTAAATTCATTTGACAGCCATCGTGATAAATAGTAAGTCGGTGAGTTGATACCTGAAACTATTGGTCTCATCGATTTATTATTTTGTGAATCTTTGGTAAACAGTAAAGCTTTGGCATTTCAGGATTCGAAATTTTTAATTTTAATTTTAGTGTGGGCGAAATTAGGTTTGGACATTCTTTCAAAACAGACTCTGTTGATTTAATCATTTTATTTAAAGGAACTTCATTTTACGTTTTTGACTATTGGTCTGTAAGGACCCTCAGACAGCAAAGTCTCTACTCTATCAACATAGTCTTGTTTATCCAGAATAACCAACCTATTCCCTTATCAGCCTTTAAATAATAACAATTCTTTTGTCGTAAATCTTTAATAATCAGATGATCTTTCCTTGTTTGTTCTGAGGCATTCCTTGCGCAAGTGCGTAAGTTGTTCGAAAGTTGAACTTTGCACGCGTTTCTAATAAAGTTTTTTGAATTGTCATCTAATTTTGAAATGGATTTTTCAATGCCAGCAATAATGTTTTCCAAAGGAGTTTTCAAATGATCTACTCCAAATTTTAGGCCTCGATCAAGGAAAGTCAACTCTTCATTATTAAAGATTTTCGACGATTCGTTAACAACTATTGACTCTAATTGAGGTGAAGTAATTTCCAGTTTTTTAGGAGGTACATTGACATTGTGTTTCTTTAAAAGAAACTTCAACTTAGTGTTTTGCCTATTAATTTTGTCTAACAATTTATGATTGTTGACTTCAAAAACAAATCTCTGGAAATTATTCCATTCCTGAAAACCGGACTCGGATAAATTGCACGTTAGTGCTAGGTGCAATTTATACGTTTCCAGTTCCAATCTACTAAGCTTACTATACAGATATTTTATTTCCAAATTAAGCCATTTATCTTTTGCAAAATTGATTATTGCGTTACTACGTTTACAATTACTGCTGATTTTTACGTTAATGAAATTTGGAAAAACTTTGTGGGCTTTACAACTTTTTAGAAATCGAATATCTGCTTTTACAAAACTAATTTTAAGAGCTAAGCTCCGATACCTATTAAGTTCCGAAGTGTAAAAGTGTAAAAAAGTGTAAAAATAGGATCAACATCCGTAAATCAACGACTTTGCAATCAACCACCTCTAACAATAATGTTAAATATGTTAAACTTCCGTTTCACAAAACCACAAAGGGTCTTGATAAAATATTCAAACAGTGTAATTTCAAAATTGCTTTCACTAATACTAATAAAATTAAAGATTTGCTAGGTAATCCAAAAGACAAGGTGGAAAAATTGCAAAAGTCGGGGATTTATGAAATTAGTTGTGCAGGGCCAGGGTGTTTTCAAAAATATATTGGTCAGACCAAGAGGAATATAACAACAAGATTTAAAGAACACATTGCTCACTTCAAATATGGTAAATATGAAAGGTCTCAGGTCGCCAAACATATATTTGAAACCAGCCACCCGTTAAACTAGAAAATGTTAAATTGTTAAAAGCGGTACCAACGTTTTCCTCCTTAAATGCCTATGAATCAATTAAAATTGTTAAACATAAAGGACCCTCTTAAACACCGATAAAGGGCCAATAGAGTCATCTGCTTTGCTTTCCCTATTGGTCAACAACCAATGAGAAAGCAAGATTAAACTGGTTGCGCTTCAGTAGATTTAGAATTAGTATAAATTAGGTAGATTTAAGTTATAATGTCACAATTCACTTGTTTGTTGTTGAGAACACCAGCCTGCGGGTGAGGAGAATATCCTCGATAGTGTTTAAAGTAACAATATAGTAAATTATACAGCTATTTTTTTTTTCCTACTGATGATGACCACATAGTGGTCGAAATACGTATCTAGTAATTTAAATATTTTTGTGGTTAAGGGTTTTTATTTAATTTTATTTAAATCGTGCCACAGTGTTCCTATAGATTATTAACTATGACTTCCCGGTCTTCGGAACTTAATAGGTATCGGAGCTTAGCTCTTAAAATTAGTTTTGTAAAAGTAGATATTCGATTTCTAAAAAGTTGTAAAGCCCACAAAGTTTTTCCAAATTTCATTAACGTAAAAATCAGCAGTAATTGTAAACGTAGTAACGCAATAATCAATTTTGCAAAAGATAAATGGCTTAATTTGGAAATCAAATATCTGTACAGTAAACTTAGTAGATTGGAACTGGAAACGTATAAATCGCACCTAGCACTAACGTGCAATTTATCCGAGTCCGGTTTTCAGGAATGGAATAATTTCAGAGATTTGTTTTTGAAGTCAACAATCATAAATTGTTAGACAAAATTAATAGGCAAAACACTAAGTTGAAGTTTCTTTAAAGAAACACAATGTCAATGTACCTCCTAAAAACTGGAAATTACTTCACCTCAATTAGAGTCAATAGTTGTTAACGAATCGTCGAAAATCTTTAATAATGAAGAGTTGACTTTCCTTGATCGAGGCCTAAAATTTGGAGTAGATCATTTGAAAACTCCTTTGGAAGACATTATTGCTGGCATTGAAAAATCCATTTCAAAATTAGATGACAATTCAAAAAACTTTATTAGAATCGCGTGCAAAATTCAACTTTCGAACAACTTACGCACTTGCGCAAGGAATGCCTCAGAACAAACAAGGAAAGATCATCTGATTATTAAAGATTTACGACAAAAGAATTGTTATTATTTAAAGGCTGATAAGGGGAATAGGTTGGTTATTCTGGATAAACAAGACTATGTTGATAGAGTAGAGACTTTGCTGTCTGAGGGTCCTTACAGACCAATAGTCAAAAACGTAAAATGAAGTTCCTTTAAATAAAATGATTAAATCAACAGAGTCTGTTTTGAAAGAATGTCCAAACCTAATTTCGCCCACACTAAAATTAAAATTAAAAATTTCGAATCCTGAAATGCCAAAGCTTTACTGTTTACCAAAGATTCACAAAAATAATAAATCGATGAGACCAATAGTTTCAGGTATCAACTCACCGACTTACTATTTATCACGGTGGCTGTCAAATAAATTTAAGATTTTAAAGTTTAATAGTTTATCTGTACAAAACTCTTTAGAGTTCATTAATAAAATTAAAATATCACATTAGAAGAGAACGAAATCTTAATTTCATTTTATGTCAGTTCATTATTCCCTAGTGTTCCAATACCACGTACTTTAACATATTTAAAGGATGTTCTTATAGATAGTGATATTGATGATGATAAAGTTGAGGACTATATCAAGCTTGTTTCGCATTGCATGTCCCAGAACTGTTTTCAATTCAACAAGTTGTACGAACAACATGAAGGCACAGCAATGGGAAATAGCTTATCACCTTTCATAGCAAATTTATTTATGTCTCGTTTTGAAACCGAGTTAAAAGAAAACTCCAAATACTTCCCAAGAATATGGTTAAGGTACGTGGATGATATTTTTGCAGTTTTTGACACTTCTAAATCAAATGTTGATGATTTTCTTAAAGAAATGAATTCAAAATTTCAAAGCATAAAATTTACGTATGAACTAGAGAATAATGGACAATTACCCTTTTTAGATACATTAGTAATTAGAAATGGTAATAAATTAGAATTTGACATTTATAGAAAAGAAACCAATGTAAATCGCTTTATTTTGTCTTCCTCTAATCATAGCATACAACATAAGTTGGCTTCATTTAACTTTTTAATTAATAGATTATTGAATTTCCCTTTAAATAAAAACAGATTTAATAAGGAATTTGCTCTTATTAACAAATAGCGAATTACAATGGTTTCTCTTCTGATATTATAGATAATATTTTTAGAAAGTGTAAAAATAGGATCAACATCCGTAAATCAACGACTTTGCAATCAACCACCTCTAACAATAATGTTAAATATGTTAAACTTCCGTTTCACAAAACCACAAAGGGTCTTGATAAAATATTCAAACAGTGTAATTTCAAAATTGCTTTCACTAATACTAATAAAATTAAAGATTTGCTAGGTAATCCAAAAGACAAGGTGGAAAAATTGCAAAAGTCGGGGATTTATGAAATTAGTTGTGCAGGGCCAGGGTGTTTTCAAAAATATATTGGTCAGACCAAGAGGAATATAACAACAAGATTTAAAGAACACATTGCTCACTTCAAATATGGTAAATATGAAAGGTCTCAGGTCGCCAAACATATATTTGAAACCAGCCACCCCGTTAAACTAGAAAATGTTAAATTGTTAAAAGCGGTACCAACGTTTTCCTCCTTAAATGCCTATGAATCAATTAAAATTGTTAAACATAAAGGAACCCTCTTAAACACCGATAAAGGGCCAATAGAGTCATCTGCTTTGCTTTCCTTATTGGTCAACAACCAATGAGAAAGCAAGATTAAACTGGTTGCGCTTCAGTAGATTTAGAATTAGTATAAATTAGGTAGATTTAAGTTATAATGTCACAATTCACTTGTTTGTTGTTGAGAACACCAGCCTGCGGGTGAGGAGAATATCCTCGATAGTGTTTAAAGTAACAATATAGTAAATTATACAGCTAATTTTTTTTTTTCCCTACTGATGATGACCACATAGTGGTCGAAATACGTATCTAGTAATTTAAATATTTTTTGTGGTTAAGGGTTTTTATTTAATTTTATTTTACTTAGGTGCAGAGATAACTGCGGTCCGTTACAAGTTCAACTCGACAACAAGTAACAAAGACGGGAGTAGCGGATAAAATATGTACAAATGAGATGAGAATAACACGTGTTAGGGTAATGGAGTTATAACAAAGAGGTGGCAATACAAACTTGGAGTGAGTGCAAAGCAAAAGAGAGATGATGTTGGAGGCGTGTATTGGAGAAAGATAGGTGTTGCCCTTGTTGGATTAGAGACGTTAACTTTGTCAAGTTGGGTGGTTTAAGATACGCAACGAGATTGGTAACAGATGTTTTAAATACGGGGATCAAAATCAAGTAAGGGTAGGTTGTGAACGTTAGTTAGGGTTTCAAAGAATTATTTTCGAAAAATCGTTGCGGTTGGAAGATTTTATCATAATTTTGAGCGCACGTTACAAAATTACGGGAAAATATTGGCCGTCGGTGTTTGTTTGTGTTGTAAAATTGCGAGAAGTAAAGACCGTTGAGAATTTTACGTGGAAGGATATGTTTGTACTGAAAGGCTTTTGTGGGGTGAGTAACGTTATATAAACTCCAACAGGTTATTGTGGGGTGTCTTAAAATTTCGTTCTCTTAAAATTTCGCTTTCTTAAGTTCTCTTAGTTCTTCGATCAGAGTTTGTAGATAGTCTGTAAGTGTTAATAGCATAAAGCTTAGCAACCAGCTGATGACTACAAAATTAATATATTTGAACTAAGTTGATTAAGTAAAATTTGTTTTAAATTTGAATTTGTAATAAGTACGCAAAAGAGAGTATATATGGAGCTGAAATAGATATCGGTGATTATTAAAATTGTGTGTGCATCAACATTTTATGGTAGCTGTCGAGAAGCTTGGGGAAATTGGATGAATTTAATATAGTAGATGAGTGCTGTTATTGTTAAATGGTTACTGCTGGAAAATATGGTTATGGCATGGCAAGAGAGTATTCCAGTATGCCGCAGTCGAAGTGGGAATGATAGCAGCCGTAAGCTGAACTAGTATGCAGGTAACTGTTGTTTTAAGTGTTGGTTTTGGTTTTTCTTATTTTCTACGTATATGAACGGTGACTGATAAAATTTTTATATTTCATTATTGTATTGTATTTTTATTTGGACTTTTTTATTTTGAATGATTCATATTAACAGATGTTGGTATGTACAAGGTAAAAGGGTACTTTTGGGGATTGATGTGCTATCTTTGCACGAAGGTTTAAGGATTATTATGAGCTGGTACTAAACCTGAGACAAAGTTAATACGGGAGGAAAGGCATGTTACTTTATAAAGTAATATCAGTTGTAAATATTGATTGGAGTAATTATTGGTGCAAATAAATTATGACATGTATAATTTCATAAAGGCGTTGTATATAATGGATTGATACTGTATTTACGTGGATTTTTTTATTGTGATTTGGTATGCATAAATTTTATTATGAGTATGTAATAAATGTATGTGATTTTCGTAGAAGATTTTTTTGGTGTTAGATAAATGGTAGAAAGAAGCTGAGCAGCCGTGGCATGTATTTTTTGTTAGCGTTTCAGGCACTACTTATCAACATTTTATCAGCTCCAGAGTTTGCCGCAATTAGTGGCACTCAGTAAGTAAGGTTTATTTAAGGGTTTCGTTTAAGCTATTTTCCACAGAGAGCGTTAGTTCGCAGAATTTATGTTGACCCAAACAAGAAGCACGAGTCACAGGTCCAACGTCGTGGAGATCGCAGAAATATATATACTATTGTGATATTTAGTACACTAAAAAAGTGTTTGCAATTTGAATGTTATTTTTGGATTCAGCATATTAAAATACATCAAAACAACTTTAAAAATTTGTAAAAGTAATTGTTAAAAATTTAATTTTTCTTCAGGAATTTCCAGTTTATTTTCATAATATTTCAGGTATAATGAAATATGACTCATCGCATATAAGAAACATTCCGTGAATAATAATGTATTTCAAATTTAATATTTTAACGCACAAAATTGTAACCCTTATATTTAATAATAGTCAAGTTGGTAGTAATATTTTCTAAAAGCTTTTCAAACGATTCTTAAACAGTTTATTTTTTCTTGTATGAAAGTAAAGGGGCACTAAAAACTAAACAAACAACAACGATTTTAGGTAGTTTTGGTTCTCGACGTCAATTAGTGGGGTAAAAGATGGATTTACCACCTCAGGAACGAATGTAAATTTGATAAGAGCACATGTGTATGAATGAGATAGGGATACCCGTGTTAAAAAGAGGCCTATTCTACACGTTAGTTTTCTTTGACTTGGGATTTATATTAATGTTATCGAAGCATTGATTCTTCGAATACTAGGAAGAACGTAGCGCACGTGTTCATTTTGTTGACTTTGAAGAAGATTTTATGAAGAAAAATTTTTAAAAATATAACAACACGATTTGAAGTTAATTTTACTAATCAGTTTGTTTTGAGGGCTAGAATACGAAGAATTTGACTACGTGTGGATTTGTTTATGTGAGGAGTTTAGAACGAAAAAGCTTGGTCTTGTTGATGTCTATTAATGAGAATTGAAAATAATATGTTAAGAAGGTCTTCAGAGAATTTGATCATGTTTTAGGGATGGGGAATAATTATAAAATGAGCGTCACACGGATTGGAGGCTCTCTTAGCTCTTCGTCTTACGCGTCCTATTACACTTACTCTCTGCTGATCTCCAATAATATCTTACGAGTTATTATGATTTCTTACGATCTCAATTAGTAAGGCAGTCTGTTTTTTTTACACATGCTGTGTAAAATAAGTAATTAGTTTTTAAAATTATTGAAAGTCAGTTTCTAACCAGTTTAGGAAATACGGCTACAAATTATAGTCCACGGGAGAAATTTTGGTGCATGACCATAATTTCAGGAAGAATTTTGATGCATAGCTAAAGTTTGGGTGTACTCCCGAACGTTGGAAAATTAGGAACCGATTGGTAATTTATGGCTACAGCGTGAATTTGGGAAGAGAAATCCTGATTTGGGGTTTGTTTTTTCATGCAGTAGTCCCAAGAAGAATCTAAGCTATTTACGCGTGTACATTATAGTTTTAAGATGTGTAAATGTTATTGATAATTTGGTGTGGGGGATTGATGTTATTTTCTTTTATTTATTTTTATTCTTGTATGTGTTACAAGATTTCTTGTGCATTTATTTATAGGTTTAAGAGTATTTATGGTCTGTAAGTTACTTGATATTATGTACTTGGTAAGAGAGTCAGTTTGAAATACTTGTGTGCAGAAATTTGCACTAAAAGTATAGGTTTTACTATGAGCTCGTATTGAAACAAAAGCGTTGAGTAAGAAATATGTGTTGAAGCCCTATTACTTTCTTTTAATTAATTGGATATATTATCACGTGTAAATATTAATCTTGGAAATGTTACTGTTAAGGGAGTATTTTAAAGGGGATGTATATGGCTTGTTAAAGAGATGTGAAAGAGAAGTATAATTTTGATTGTAGCTTGTTAAATTAAATCCTGTTGGTTTATAATGAATGTTGTCTGTTTACCCTAGCAAGAGTTTTCGTGGTGAAATTTTATTTTCAGAAAAGTGTGATGAGCAGCCGTGGCATATTAAGCATTTATGAAACTACCTAGTAAGGGAAGTGGCAATATAAAAAAGGCGCACACACAGGTCGTAGCAATATATATATATATATATATATATATATATATATGCTATGATAGTAGGGTAGTTTAGGGGTAGGTTAAGTCATGGGGATCGTAGAATAAATGTAAACAACTTCCACTTTAAGAAAAGCACATAATTTCAGAAATCCTAAGAGTAAAACGGTCACTCTACATATTGTTAATTGAGAGGACAACACTGTATATAAAATACACGGGATTAAATACATGAAAACATAAAAATGTCTAAGTGTAGTTTACCAACTCCGACAAATTGCTTCAACCAGCTTTCCGAATTTGATCTTCCTCGGCTAGCTCTGTGCACTACCTCCTATGATATACATACCCCAACTACACTTTCAACACCTTTATATTACACACAACAAAATACAAAAATAAAATAAAATCCTTGGACAAACATACACCCTTTTATTCGTATGACATAAATAATTATTCAGACAAACTCTATATTTACACTTTGATATTTACAATAAAACATTTGACCCTTTTCTTCAATCTAAATTGTTTGTGAGTTATTACACTTCAACATTTTTATTTCAAAATAGATGGGCCTATCGTGGAACCCTAAATTTACCTTTTCCTGGTCTATGGTAGCGTATAAATCTATTTCTCTGATATACATAAAATATTGCATGGTCAAATTACTCTAAAGACCCTTTTACTCTTTACATCAAAATTATTATACCTGTTTTTACCCACTCAAGTAATAATAGAAAATTGTCTTTTAGATACGGTAATCAAATTAATTTTTAGTTCATAAAAATTGTCACCACATAATTCAAATCACACATAGTTTTATAACACAATACCAACACCACAGTTCAAGAATAAAACGAAATTCGTTACCTGGTGTGTTCTTCGGATGCACCACCTTCTTAGATGATCTCCACCATACTCACGTACTTGGATTTCCCCCAATTTCTCACTCCTAAATGGACAGCAACTCCATATCAACTCGTTCATTCAGTTTCCCTAGTTATTAGTGGATGCTTTCCATACCACCATCCGTCCAAATCCAAATGTTGCCTTCGTCTCAATGTAACGTGCTACCAGCATTCTCGTTCAAGAAATACTTGTTCGCTTACCTCAGTAGCATCCTGTTTTACTCGTACAATTATTTATAATAATTTATTTTAGTCCGTTTAACTTGTTAGCACCAACTCGTGCATTTATAACACTTGTAAAATTATACGGCGGGCTGCACTATGTCGCGGCTTTAAATTTTCAATTAAGATGTCTTCTCGATGCTACTTAGTGTACTCGAAACGAATTGGAAAATTAAGAGAGCCCTTTCACCCCTGGCAAGAGCTTTTATAATCTTCAGACCCCTTCTCTAGTCACGTATTTCTACAGTCTTCGCTGAACTATCGCACTGCAGTCATGCGTTCATAACCACTATTTTCTGTCTCCCTCGTGTTTCTCTTACTTTCATCGAGCTCCCACTAACGCCGTGCTGACTACGGTTACCGTTGCCTCGCTAAATGTGCGCCTTAAAAATCGATATCGTCAACAAGCACCTTGCATTTTTGTTTCACCCATTTTTCTTTTAAAAAATACTCGTCTGTCACGCGCTTGAAAACTGCTTGTCCTTTTACCAGCTAATGTATTTTCTATCTCGCTTAGTTGCCTTCTAACGATTTTCTGTCCCTTAAAATTATTGATTTTTGCTTCAAAAATAATATACTGTTCGTTAACCTTGCCTTTCCGTTGTACAATACTTCGAAATGTTATCGTTACGATTTCTAACTTTCATAGAAATATTTATTAGTTGAAGCTTTTATTCCCTGAACTCCTCGACCGTTTTGTTATGTTATTTATTATTTATTATTTATTACGAATCTAAACAAATATCCGTTGCATCAATTATTGATGTTTATATACCACGAAACTTTAATATTACACATTTTTACCTGCAATAGTCAACCTTGTCTTACGTTAATGTATACAAATTAGTGATTTTTACCTACCGCGAAGCTTTAATATTATACATGGTTATATGTAATAGTCAACCTTGTCATCGATTCTACTTGTCTTTGCATTAAATTAATGTATACAAATTATTACTTTGAAGCTACATAAAAATATGTCATTTAACACTAAAAATTTCTGTATGTAATCGTCTGCCTTGTTTTATGTTAAAGTATGCAAACTCTTGATTTGAAGCGTAATAAATAAATTATTATTTTTCTATCTACAGGGTCGTTATAAAAATACCTTCCTGGTCTATTTACTCACGTTGACCTTTAACCTACACAGTAATATATATATATATATATATATATATATATATATATATATATAGAATGTGTTCATTTGAAAAGTTTCCAACTTAAAATGTTCACTGTTATTTGTCAGACAATGGAAGCCTTTAATTTCCTTTCTAACGTTTTGAAAAGTTTTTCGGCAAATAGCCCTACACGTCCTTATTCTATTACGTAAATTTGTAATCAACAAGTAAGCTGTTTGCTTTATATTTATAGGCAACACAGTATTCCGAAAAGTACGTGAAAACCGTTTACCAGAATCAAATAGATACTGAAAAGGGAAAGTATGGCATACCAGCAATACAAAAATAGCATTAGCTTAGAAACTTTTAAACATTTACTGCATTATTAATTTCTTATTACTCCAAACTTTATTATTGCGTAATTCAACTGAGACGCTAAAAGTAGAATAAACCACGTGTTTATATGGCAATTAAAAAATTTAGAACTGGTGATTCATCATAATTTTAAATAGTAAAGTTTACATAGTGATCAAAATGACATAAATCACTATAGATGGCACTTACCAAACAGAGCACTCGAAATGCTACCAACACAGGCAATAACGTACATCATTGCAAATTGATAAAACCCTCCTGGCAGTTGTATTCTTACGTAGATTATGGATAGAAAACATAAAGTGAATATAACACACCGTGGCACCTAAAAATTATTAAATTAGTAATTATTTATAAATAAGAAAGTCTTTGATTAATATGCTAATCCTATTTGTCCAAAATAGTAGTCAACATTCACCAGGTTTAATTTTTTAATTTAAATACTTAGAATTTTATAGAATACTCTCAAGAGTGAGAACTTATAAAAAAAACTAATTGCGCTATCAGCTACTAAATTATGTATACACGTATTATGAGCAATATATTGATGTGATTCCGTTCCGAATGGACCTGCACCTTGACGAAGTTCTAGATTACTAGAACAGCTGGAACGGCTTGAGGGTTCCGATGAGCTAAAGAGCCGAATCAAAGGTTTTACCAAATTAGTGGATTCTTTGGAACCAGACTAAGACAGGTCCCCGAAAGAGGACAGCAACTCCTTTGGCAGAGAGCATAGGGGTCGGTATGGCATTCTAAAGCACACTACTGCGATGTGAAAGGCAACAGGGAATCACCACATTACCTTCCAAGTACAAAGCGTACTTAAATTGTAATAAACATGATGACATTCTCTGGAGTAAAAGATTTCAGAGTCATAATAGTCCCCCATTCAGATCTCCGGGCGGGGACTACTCCGGAGGATGCGATCGGAAAGTTCAGAATAAAAGTCGAGAACGTTTTGCAAGTCGGAGCGTGGAAGGTTAGAAGTATGGAGCAAGTGGTAAACTAGAGAACTTAGTAGGGATCAGCGAAGTTCGGTGGCAAGCGGCGGGAGATTTTGGAGTGGAATGAGAAAAAAGATAGGACACTGTGTAGAAAATTACTTACATACATAAGAATGAAAGAGTGCTAATGGTTAGAGATTAGAATCAAACCGGTAAATACAGTAATAATACAAGTATACATGCCCACCTCCAGCTAAAGTGACGAAGAGGTAGAAGCAATCTACAAAGATCTCGAAGACTTACTAAAATACGCAAAAAGACATAAAAATTTAATAATTAGAGGGAATTTTAATACAGTAGTAGGTGAGGATAGGGAAGAAGCGATAGTAAGTTTATATGGTTTAGGCACGAGAAACGACAGAGGCAATAGGCTGTTAGAATTTTGCGACAAGAACAATTTAATCATCACAATCACATTATTTCAACATCATGCTAGAAGATGGTACACGTGGAACATGCCAGGAGATATAGAAAATTATCAAATAGATTACGTTCTTGTTAGACAACGGTTTAGAAATTAAGTAAAAGACTGCAGAAGCTACCCAGAAGCTAATATTAAACACTGACCACAACATCGTAAGAAAAAGGTGAAAAAAGTCAAATAAGTTACTGAAAGATATCGAGAAAATTACTGATATTAAGAAGTAGAAACAGAATGCAATAACATTAAATCCAGCTTAGACATGGCGGCCAGAGATATTCTGGGGTATACACAAAAAGAAAATAAGAAACCATGGATAACAAAGTATATCCTGAATTTAATAGAAGAAAGATTAAAATATAAAAAAAGATCAGACGAACCAGGAAAACAGATACAAAGCCATAGAATGGGAAATTATTCGCAAATGCAGAAAAGCTAAAGAACAATAGATTGATGATAAGTGCAAAAAGGTACATACTAAGATGGAAATAGGAAGAACAGACGAAGCATACAAACTAATTAGAATAAATTTTAGGAAAATAAAACCAAATAGCAAAAATATAAGGGACGCTGGAGGAAACGTTATTATAGAAAATGTAGAGAAAGTGGTTAGATAGCAAGAATATATAGAGAATTTATATGCAGGAAAGGAAAAACAAGAACAGGAATCAGACATTGAAAATGATGACTTGGGATATCCTATACTTAGAGGTGAGTCTGAATTAGCATTAAAGGTATGAAAAATAGTTAAGCGCCGGGTACAGCTAAAGTGCAAGCAGAAACTCTAAAAACCGCTGGACAAGCAGTAACAGAACATCTTTTCCAACTTGTAAGCTATATATATGAGACAGGCGAGATACCCAAAGGTTTCAAACGTAACATCATAGTACCTATACCAAAAAAGAAGGGCGCGGATAGATGTGAAAACTTTCGAACAATAAGTTGACATCACTCGTGTAAAAAATATTAACTAGAATTGTACAAAGACGAATGCAAAAACGAGCTGAAGAAATACAAGGAGAAGATCAATTTGGGCTTAGGCTAAACAGTGAAACACATGGGGCTATTCTAGCTCTAATGGTGATAATGGAGAAAACAATAGAAGAAGGGGAAGCGTGTATATAAGGTTTTGTATATCTGGAAAAAGCATTCGACAATGTAAAATGAAAAACTATGTTCGGAATACTCAAAAAGATTGGAATGAGTTTTAGAGATAGACGGATAGTACATAGCTTATACAAAGAGCAAACAGCAATAATAGAATTAGATCAGAAACGTAGAGAACCAAATATTGAGAAAGGGGTGAGACAGTGATATGCACTATCCCCATGAATTTTTAACTTTTACTTTGAAGAGGCAGTGAATACTGCCAAACGCAGGAAGACATTTGGAATTACTATGCAGGGACAAAAAAATGATATGCTTAGATTTGCAGATGATATAGCGGTATTAGCATCTAGCAAAGAAGAGTTAGAAGCTGCTTTTAATGAAATGGAAACCGTTCTAACAGAGAGATACGAAATGAAAATTAACAAAAATAAAACTAAAGTACTAGTATGCAAGGGAGAGGGGGCCAAAAACAAGTATACAAATAGGTAACAAAAACTTACAAGAGGTTAAGGATTTCTGCTACCTAGGAAGCCAAATAACGCAAGATGGAAAAAGCTATAAAACAAAGATTAGCACAAGGTCGTGCTACATTTAACAAGAAAAAGCAACTACTGTGTTTAAAAACAACAAACATATAAATAAGGAAAAAACTGCTTAAAACATATGTGTGGAGCAGAGCACTGTACGGCCTTGAAGCCTGGACAGTAGGAGAAACGGACAAGAAAAAGGTAGAAGTCTTTGAAATCTGGTGCTACAGACGTATGATAAAGATATTATGGACAGACAAAGTTAAGAACAAAAAGGTACCAGAAATGGTAGGGGAAGAAAGAAATATGAGAAAAACAGTATAAAATAGGAGAGATAAGATAATAGGTAATATACTAAGACATGAGGGAATATTACGAAATATATTAGAAGCAGAATTAGAAAAAAAGAGAAGTGTAGGTAGACCTAAATTAGACTATTGCACACAGATAGTAAAAGATGTAGGCTGTAGGAATTTCAGGGAAATGAGTAGGCTAGCTTAGAATAGAAATCAATGGAAGTACGCGTCCACTAGCTCCAAGATAGAAAACCTAATGACAAAAAAAATAATTGTACTTGAACCTGATGATTATTATAAAGAACTACAGGTGTTAGTTTGGCAATATTATCAACTAATGTTGATTATGCAAAAAAATTCATTATCATCATTAGGCCTTCAGTCCTGAAACTGGTTAGACGCATTTTCTCATTGTTTCATATTTCTACAGATTTTCCTGAAATTTGCAGTCTTCATCTATCACTATCTGCGTGCAAAAGTCTGATCTCGGTCTACCACAACTTTTTTTCCTATCTCTGCTTGTAATATATGCCGTACTATTCTCCAAAGAGTTTGTTTTCCACAGGTATCTTTCTTCCTCTATTATTTCTATAACCTATTTGTTATTAACTTTGTCTGTCCATATATACATCTGAAGCACTACATTCCAGATAGCCTCTATTTCTTTCTGTCTGCTTTTCGTACTGCCCCTATTTCATAGTCATACTGTGCTGTTCTCCACACATATGCTTTGAACAATTTTCTTCTTGCCTCTATGTTTGTTTTTTTTTTTAGCATATCCGCTGTTCTTTCTTGTTAGATGTAGTTCGGTCACCTTCTATTGTTTTATACTGATATACCCTATTTCTCCGATATTCGGTGGTATGTGAAAGTGTGTAAGCAGCCCGTGGCTGCTAAGTTCCCCGAGCACTTGAACATTTGTCGACTTAATGGTTTTTTCAATATACCATTTCACACAATCAACATTAGTTGAAAATATTTCCCAACCCACACCTGTAGTTGTTTATAGTAATCATCAGATTTAAGTGAACTTATTTTTTCGTCATTAGATTGTCCATCTTGAAACTAGTTGGACACATACCTCCACTTATTTATGTTCTGAGCTAGCCTACACAGTTCCCTAAAATTCCCACACAAGCCTATATACAGCTCGGTTCCCCTTCTATTGTTTTATAATTATAGCTCTATTTCACCGAGATTCAGTGGTATGTGAAAGGGGTTAAGCAGCCTGTGGCTACCAAGGATTCCCCACCACTTAAAGATTTGTCGAATTATTAGTTTTCCAGTGAATACTTTCGTACAGTTAACATTATTTGAGAATATTGCAAGACCCATACTTGTAGTTGTTTATAATAGTCATCATATTTAAGTAGATTTATTTTTTCGCCTTTGGTTTTCCAGCTTGGGACTGGTTGGATGCGTACCTTCATCGATTTCTATTCTGAGCTAGACTACACATTTCCCTGAAATTCCCACATGCTACATCTTTCACCATCTGTGTGCAATAGTCTAATCTAGGTCTACCTCCACTCCTTTTTTTTGATAACTCTGCTTCTAATATATTTCGCACTATTTCCTTTTGTCTTAGTATATTACCTATTATCCTGTCTCTCTTATTTTTTACTGTTTTTCTCATATTTCTTTCTTCCCCTACTATTTCTAGTACCTCTTTGTTCTTAACTTTGTCTGTCCATGATATCTTCATCATACGTCTGTAGCACCACATTTCAAAGACTTCTACCTTTTTCTTGTCCGCTTCTCCTACTGTCCAGGCGTCAAGGCCGTACAGTGTTGTGCTCCACACATATGTTTTAAGCAATTTTTTCCTAGTTTCTATGTTTGTTGTCTTTGAACACAGTAGTTGCTTTTTCTTGTTAAATATAGCACGACCTTGTGCTAATCTTTGTTTTATATCATTTGTGCTTTTCCCATCTTGCGTTATTTGGCTTCCTAGGTAGCAGATATCCTTAACCCTTTTATGTTTTCGTTACTTATTTGTATCCTTGTTTTTGGTTTATTTTCTCCTCCTTTGCGTACTAGAACTTTAGCTTTATTTTTATTAATTTCCATACCGTATCTCTCTGTTATAAACTGTTTCCATTTTATTAAGAGCTGCTTCTAACTTTTCTTTGCTAGATGCTAATATCGCCATATCATCTGCAAATCTAAGCAAAACAATCTTCTGTCCTTGCATAGTTATTCCAAATATCGTTCTGCATTTGACAGTATTCATTGCCTCTTCTATGTACAAGTTAAAAATTAATGGAGATAAGGCACATCCCTGTCTCACCCCTTTCCTAATATTTACTTCTCTACGTTCCTGCTCTAATTCTATTGCCGCTGTTTGCTCTTTGTATAAGCTATGTAATATCCGTCTATCCCTAAAACTCATTCCAATCTTTTTGAGTATTTCGAACAATTTTTTTTACATTGTCGAACGCTTTTTCCAGATTTACAAACTTTATATACACGGTTTCCGGCTTTTCTATTGCATTCTCCGTTATCACCCTCAGAGTTAAAATAGCCTCCCGTGTTCTCCTGTTTCGTTTAAACCCAAATTGAAATTCTAATATTTCTTCAGCTCGTTTATCCATTTGTCCTTACACAAATTTGATTAATATTTTTGACAAGTGTGCAGACAGACTTATTGTTCGAAAAATTTCACATCTATCCACGCCTCTCTTTTTTGGTATAGTTACTATGATGTTACGTTTGAAATCTTTGGGTATTTCGCCTGTTTCATACATATAGCTTACAAGTTGGAAGAGACGTTCTTTTACTACTTGTCCAGTGACTTTTAGAGTTTCTGATTGCACCTTATCTGTACCCGGCACCATACCATCTATCAGACCTTTTAATGCTAATTCAAACTCATCTCGCAACATAGGATATTCCAAGTTATCATTATCAATGTCTGATTCCTGTTCTTGTTTTTCCTTTCCTGCATATAAATTCCCTATATATTCTTGCTATCTAACCACTTTCTCTACATTTTCTATAATGGCGTTTTCTCTTGCGTCTCTATATATACGGTTTTATATTCCTAAAATTCATTCTAATTAGTTTGTATGCTTTGTGTGTCTTTCCTATTTCCATCTTAGTTTGTACCTCTTTGCACTTATCATCAATTCATTGTATTTTCCCATTTTATAACTTTGTATCCGTGTTTCCTCGGTTCTTTTAATTTGTTTTTGTATTTTCATCTTTCTTCTATTAAATTCAGGATATCTTTTGTTATTCATTGTTTCTTATTTTCTTTTTTGTGTATACCCTAGAATATATCTGGCCATCATGTCTAATCTGGATTTAATGTTATTCCATTCTCTTTATACTTCCTTGAAATCAGAAATTTTTCCGATGTCTTTCAGCAATTCATTTGACTTTTTCCAAATCATTCGTGGGTATTTTTATCTTTTAGTTTCTCAAAGTCAAAGTGCCTTTTTCCATTCCTTTATTTCAAGTTTTTAAATTTAAGAGTGGCCTTCATAATTACGATGTTGTGGTTAGTGTCTATATCTGCTTCTGCATAGCTTCTGCAGTCTTTGACTTGATTTCTAAACCGTTGTCTAACAAGAATGTAATCTATTTGATATCTTTCTACATCCCCTGGCATCTTCCATGTGTATCGTCTTCTAGCATGATGTTGAAATAATGTGTTTGTGATGGTTAAATTGTTTTTGTCGCAAAATTTTACCGGTCTATTGCGCTTGTTGTTTCTCGTGCCTAAACCAAATAAACCTACTATCGTTGCTTGCTTACCCTCACCTACCACTGCATTAAAATCCCCCGTAATTATTAAATTTTCACGTCCTTTTACGTATCTTAGTACATCTTCGATATCTTTGTAGATCGCTTTTACCTCTTCGTCACTGTGGCTAGGGGTGGGCATGTATACTTGTATTATTACTGTATTTACCGGTTTAGATTCTAGTCTAACCATGGGTTGTCTATCGATCTTTTGTAAGTAGTTTTCTACACAGTGCCCTATTTTTTTTCGCATAAGTATTCCCACACCAGAATTTTCTTTCTCTGATCTTGTATGAATTACTCTAAAGAGTCCACTTCAAAAATTCCCCGTTTCTGGCCACAAAACTTCGCTGATCCCTACTATGTTTAGTGCTAACCTGTCCATTTCAATTTTTAAGTTCTCTAGCTTACCTACTTGCTTTATACTTCTGACATTCCACTCTCCGACTCGTAGAATGTTCCCAATTCTTTTTCTAGATTTTCCAATCACATCTCCGAAGTAGTCCTCTCCCGGAGATCCGAAGTGAGGACTATTTTACTTTCGGCACCTTTTACCTCAAAGGATGCCATTATTTTAAATACAATTTAAGTACGCTTTGTACTTGGGAGGTAATGTGGTGGTTTCTCGTTGCCTTCCACATCGCGGTAGTGTGTCTTAAAATACTTTACCGACCCCTATGGTCTCTGCCAATCCAAGTACCGAAAGAGCCGCTGGTCTCTTTCGGGGACCTGTCTTAGTCTGCTTCCTCGCTAATGACCCTTCTGATTTGGTTAAACCTGTAGTTTGACTCCTTAGATCACTGGAACGCGGAAGACATTCCAACTGTTCTAGTAATCTAGAACTTCGTCAAGATGCAAGTTCATTCGGAATGGGCGAAAAGATTCATTGAAAAACTATTAATTTGGCGAACGGTTAAGTGATGGGGGATTTTGCTAGCCGCAGGTTGCTTAACCCCCTTCACATGCCTCTGAATATCGGTAAACTGGGGTAAATATTTAGAAAACAATAAAAGTTTTACCAAGCTGTATCTAACAAGAAAGAGCAGCGGTCATGTTCGACGACAACAAACATAGAAACAAGGAAAGAATTGTTGAAAGCATATGTGTGGAGGACAATACAGTGTGGCTGTGAAATAAATGGGGAGTAGTAGAAGCAGAAGGGAAAAAGTTAAAAGCCTTTTGAAATGTGGTGCTTCAGATGTATGATGATGATGATAGCATGGACGGACAAGGTTAATAACAGAAGTTTTAGAAATAGTAGGGAAAGAAAGATATCTGTGGAAAACAAAAAATAGAAGAGAAGGACAGGATACGTTCTAAGTCAATTGGGTAATAGTGCGGGATATATTACAAGCAGAGATATGTAAAAAGGGAGGTAAAGGTAGACCTAGATCAGACTATTGCACACAGAAAGTGACAGATGTGGGCTGTGGGAATTTTAGGGAAACGTGTAGGTTGGCTTAGCATATGAAACAACAGAAGTACGCGTCAAACCAATTCTAGGATTGAAGATCTAATCATGACTAATAAAGAAAGTAATCCAAGCCAGGATCAGTAAATTGCATTAAATGTGAAATACGCATCCACATACGGGTATGACCACATACAGCTCTTTGACTTTCATTAATTTCAAATTGAAAAATGTATTGAACTTTTGTTGTGCAAACCACATAGCTTATTACCGTGTTATCTACACTTAATTAAAAATAATGGATTCTGTGACTGTGATTTTGAAATCACTTATAAGTGCCCACGGTTATTCCCTATTTTTAATTCAGTTTTGTGATTATGCCAAATGTAGATTGTTAATGAGATATGACAATTTTAGCCCTGGAGGGTGCTCCAAAGATTACATCAAGGGATATACTTAAAATACTTCGTTGCAAGTACTGTCCATTGTAGTTGAACCTGATGATTATAAGTTACTACAGGTGTTGGCTTTGCAATATTCTCCAGTCATGTTGACTGTGCGAAAAGATTTATTTGAAAACAGTTAATTCGGCAAATGTCTAAGTGCTGGGATCTTAGTAGCAGCAGGTTACCGAACCCCCTTCACATACCACTTCACTAATCAAACGGTTAGCTCGGAGAGACAAGGAAATAAACAAGTTAGACGAGGCTTGTAAGGAGCACGATATTGCATACTCCAAAGAAAAGGATTTATCTAAACGTCATCAAGCAGATTCAAAGTTAGCTCAGTTAGCTACAGAAAGACTAAATTCTGATGACTCGTCTTTAGGTGAAAAAGCAGCAGCATTTGGAGTAGCTACCGCAATGAAAGCTAAAGTAAAACTTGGTATGGGTGCCTGTGCATCACTGAGAACAAAAAATATCAATAAAATAAGAAAACTGATAAAGAAACGTAAAATAAGAAGTACGCTAGGTATTAAAAGTATTATCAAACAAGCACGTACAGCTTTAAAAAAAGGCTAAAGGATCTAATATTATGGATGCAATCAACATAACAATTAAGGCCGCCAATACAGCAAAACAAAAGAAGCATATTAAATCAGCTCGTATTATATCAATTCCTAAAACAGGGGTTTTCTACCACTAATACTAATTTTTGCAGGCCTAAGCGCCATTGCTACTCTTACTGGAGGTGTAGCTGCTGTTGCAAAAGCAGTTTCAGATACTAAAATAGCTAAGGAACAACTAGCGGAAAAACAACATCATAACAAGGCAATGGAGGACATTGCAGTCGGAAACGGCATGTACATCAAACCTTATAAAAAAGGTTTTGGTCTTTTTTTAGCCCCTGCAAAATCTCAAAGGAACGCAACTTCATTTTACCTAATCGAGCACTAAGCAATGTAGAATTAATAGAGTTTGTTAAGCAATTAGAAGTACCAAATTTCCGTGGAGTGTTTATGAGAAACAATCTTCCCAAGAAAGTTAATTTAAAAGAATGTGGTGTAATTAATTTAGATGGAATAAAAGGCTTAGGCACGCATTGGATCTCTTATAAAAAGTACGGTAGTAGCGCTATTTACTATGACAGCTACGGAAACCTGCGACCGCCAACAGAGTTGATAAGTTATTTGAATAGCGGGGGTAAATGTAAAATTCTTTATAACTTTAACCAAGAACAATCGTACGGTACTGTGTTTTGCCGACATTTATGCTTACAATTTCTAACCAGTACATAGAACTGCGTATGAAGTTGTCATGTCGTACACTCTTACTCTAACGGGAAACACTTCAGTTTTAACAATCAACTTTAATCCGCCTATAAACTTGGATAATGATTCGGAGTACGTATTAGGATTAACAAATTTTGAGTCTTATAACACAATTCCAAACATTGAAAAAGAAATAAATAATAAATTTTATTATGGATTTAACGGAAAATTCATAGAAATACCTGAAGGTGATTATGAGATTAGAGAAATTAATAAATATCTTCAAAAAGCTTTAGTTGATAAAAGTTGGCGTGGTCGTATGGAACAATCACAAAGCGCTAGAAACACGCCAGGGTATATAGAAATTACAGCTGACAATAATACACTTAAATGTAGTATTAAATGTAGTGAAGATGTGGATTTTACCAAAAAGGATTCAACTGGTTCTCTACTCGGTTTCAATCCACGAAAATTGCTAGCATATGCCACGCATCAAGCAGACTACTCGATCAATATTTGTAAAGTGGATGCAGTTTTAATCAATTGTAATATTGCAAGTGGATCCTATTTAAATAGTAAACCAGCCCATGTAATACATGAATTTTTTCCTCAAATACCTGCAGGTTTTAAAATTGTCGAGTGCCCACCTACGATTGTATATCTATCAATCAGGTCACGTATAATAAATGAAATAATAGTTAAAATGTTAGATCAAAATAAAAATTTAGTTAATTTCAGAGGAGAACTGCTAACTGTAAGGTTGCATTTAAAAAAAATCTGCAAGAGCCATGGGTATTAAATATAATGCACGCAACATGTCAAGAATTGCTATAAATGCTGGAAATTTCAAAGCAATAGACACTCGATTGATTGTTTCAAGACCGCTAACAACACAAAACCGGTGGTTTCTACAATCGTTAGGACTGCATTTATTTAATTAAAAAGTAGAATGAATAGTGAAATACTGAACGTGCGTGAAAAAGTTTACTTCGACAATGCAATTGTTAATATTGAAAAACATACTCATCAGCCTTATGCTAACACATCTTTAAACAATAATGATGAAATTCGAATCCCTATACAACAACAAGATGTATACACCTTACCACCGAAGAGTATGCTGTACATAGAAGGCAAATTAATTAAAACAGATGGAACGCCGTCTCAGACAGCAAAGTTTGTAAATAATGGGGTTTTGCTGCTTTTTGATGAAATTAGATATGAGATTGGTGGTGTCATTGTAGATCGTGTTCGGAATCCTGGATTAACGTCTATAATGAAGGGATATGTTTCATATAATATCAATCAAAGTAAACATTTACAAAACGCTGGGTGGTTTCCTATGGATGATTCGCAAGTAGTTGATGCCAATGGGAATTTTAACGTTGCAATAAACCTTTCAATGGTTCTTGGATTATGCGAAGATTTTAAATAATTATTTTAAACTTCCGGCAAGAGTTAGTTTTACTACGTTCTAGTTTTGATACTAATGCTATACTTAATCCTACACCCGATGAGGAAATACAAGTTGTTTTAAACAAAGTTTTATGAAAAATGCCGCATGTAGCCGTTGATGATACTCAAGAAATTAATTTAATAGAATGCGTTGCACAAAATCAGGATTTGCATATTCCGTTTAGAGGATGGGAGTTGCATGAATATCAACTTCTACAAGAAACGAAACGTCATACATGGAACACTAAAACAACAACACAATTAGAAAAACAAAGATTTGTGATTGTTGGTTTCCAAACCAACCGAAAAAATAGATACATGAGCAACTACAGTCGTTTTGATCATTGCTATTTAACCAACATGAAACTCTATTTAAATTCAGAAATTTTCCCGTACGATAACTTAAATTTGAAGTTCGAGAATAAACAGACTGCATTGTTATATGAAATGTATGCCCAGTTTTAGCAGTCATACTACGAAAAGGAAAATGAGTCACTTTTTAATCCTGAAGATTTACGAAGTATTGCACTATTAGTAGTCATAGATTGTTCTAGACAAAACAAAGCGTTAAAATCTGGTACTGCCGATATTAGATTAGAATTTGAAACTAGCAGAAACGTTTTGCCAAATACATCTTGTCAATGCCTTATACTTCATGATAAGATAGTCAAATAAAATTCACTCTCAAACAGCATAAGAATATTATAATTACTTTATTATTACTGTACCTTTACAAATTATGAAAAAAGAAAAAAACATTAAATTATTTAGCAATTACAGTCTATTTATTATTATTTTACATGTTTTTTTTACAATATCAAATGTTTGATTGTTAATGGGTTATAATAATAATTTTTGGTTAAATATTTTTTACATGTTGGAATTATTAAGTGATTTAGTAAACAGTCATAAACATTGCCAAATTTAAATAAAAGTTTTGTTATACATTTCTCAAATAAACTAACTGGTATGTTATTAACAAACTGGATTTTTTTAACAGAACGGTTACTACTACTATTTTTTCTCTACAACACATTTATACTAATATAGTTTAACTCTGACAGATTGAAAGGTATCCTATTTTTATACACATTCAAAAAAGAAAAACGGTGTACTTGTGCAGGTATAAAAATAACACTGAAGTTTTTATAACTAAAAAAATATTATATGTTAATCGGGATAAAATAAATTGCATTCTTTATTTGAGCCAGTGGTTGAAGCTTTACAAGTCATTTCTGACTGTATAGTTATACCCCCAAGGTTTAGTATCAGTGGTTGAGGTACTAAGAATTCTTTTATCATCACTTGTATTAAGAACAATTTTGTTTTGTTTAATAGTAAACACATCATGTTTGACTGATCTAATTAAACATTGCTGTTTCTGTACAGTCTGTTTATAAAACAAAGCATTCTTATAATCATCAAAAGAAATTTGCTTAATACTTGCTAAGGAAGATCCCTTTGACTTTTTTATTACCCTATCCTGAACTCTGTAAGTGTACATTTTAGATCTAAGCCCTACAAACTCTAGCATTATATCACCATCGTTTTCATCTTTCATAAGACCAGGAATCTTTTTATTTGATAATGGGATATGATATTTGTTATGGGGGTCGTAATTGGAAGTGTCAAATCTATGAATATCTTGTTTGATATAAGAGTAAATATCTTCAACGCTAAACTCGTATATCAAACTATCCGTATCTGTGTACAGCAGCTTTGCTTTGTTAGCAAATTGCGATTTTTATATAACTATAGTGAAATTCATATAAATAGGTTTTTGAAATATCTAGAATAGAGAAACCTACATAAATGGGTTTGTTTAAATAAACCTCTAATTTATTCATTTCTATTAAGACAAGATCTTTGTCTAACACAGTGCAACTGTGAAAATTAGGTTTCGCTATGTAACTACGAGCTCCAAACCGTCCTTCCCATTCGGTCACTAATTTCACATCTTTCCTTTTCCGTACGTTTTCCATCATTTTTCCATAAACCGAATTTATCATATTTTTATAAAAGCATATATCAAATCAATGTATTCTTTTAACCAAGGAGCTTGTTTAAACCGAAGAACCTTATGAATCTTTTTCAGTTCTAAACCGTAGCTTAAATACGTTTTTAAATTCTTGTAGTGAATAATATAGTTAAGTTTTGGATATAAAGTTGTAAGTAATATCTTTAGGTTTGATTTATTAGAAGGTACTGGTGGCATCATATGTTCAGGCGCCAACGGTAAGTCACTGTGAATTTCATTTAAAGATACTGGGTAGTGTAAATCGCATTCAAAAATATATCCTACACCAGAATCATCGGGAATATTAAGTATGTCTAAACGTACTATATCTGGATTGGTGTCATCTAAAAATTCAAATTCTCCATATGGAAGATATTCAGACATTGCAGCCCCATATAAATTATTAACATAAAAATACATTAAATATTTAGAATCAAAATTCGGATCATAATCTGCATTCATATATTTGTTATTTGCTTTGGCATATCTATTCGAACATTGAGAAACGCCACCACGAATTCCCCGTTCTAAAAACATTATTTTTTCAATATCAGTAAGCAACTCGAGTATAACGCTCGTCGTTTTTAACATTGCATCTAGAGCTAAACCAGGAGCAGTAAAATAGTGAAGTGGATCTAACTTATACGTGAACATGCAAGTTTTTTTAAAGTTTTCAAATATATCAGTCAAGAGCAGTACATCTGTTTTTAAATATAGGTCTGAATAGTCCCCTAGTGTTTTTATATTAAATGTTTGCCAAACGTGTTTAGCATGATTGTAGTCTTCATCTGAGACTTCTTCATAGCACAAACGATTAAAAAATGCTGTTTTACAGGGTAAATTGGTTTCATTTAGCCTATCCCAAAAGTTAATGTAATCATAGGGAAATATGCCTTTACGCGTAAGTAACCAAAACTCATTATCAGTGTTACAATTTTCCCTGGTGATGGATTTTTTATTATCATCTAAGTAGGAAGTTAATTTTTTGATGCTAGATGCCATAAACCTGAATGAATCAATAAATCTAAAACTAACTTTCATACTTTTTACATATTTTGTAAAAGATATGTATTTTTCCTTATTTATTGGTAGAATGCTTAACGAACGTGAAAACTCTAACGAGATTTTTTTAATAATGAAATGCGAATCGTAGCCTGATAAGTTATGAAAAACTACTGGTATCATATAAGAATTATGATAATTGATTTGCAATCTTGATGAGCCGCTCCTCGAAATTCACCTGTAAAGTGACAGTGATCGTGAACTCTAATATCATCTATACTAAAAGGTTTATTGCAAATGTGACAGTGAAGGGTAAATTTAAATGCTGACTTATGTTCTTCTGTTAAAGGATTCATAGGTTTTGGGTTACAGAAAATTTTATTAGTCGTTTCTGAAATCAGTTTCAATTGAGCAACAAACCATTCTATACAATCCTTCCGCGATACAATTGAAATTTGGAATATTTATTATCATACGAGCATTTCAAGTATTTCGCTACACTAAAGGGTATATGTCTTTGGTAACGGACTGTGTTTAATATTACCTCTGGCTCATTGCATGGTTCTAATATACTTTTGAGATCTGCATAAACTACAAATGATACCTTTTTTTGGTAGTGGAAATGTTTAAATTTTAGATACTTTTCAGATTCTTCGGGTAATCTTATTGAGCAAGTATTCTGTTTTTCGCAATAATTCGAATGATGCTTAAGTAATGCTGCTGTACTAAAATTATTAGACATCTATAACAAAAAAATTTTCTATGGTGATGTGAAGACAACTGTTTTGCAAATAATTTTGACATATCATTAATCCAAGTAAAATGAAAGTGATTCTCATTAGCATTTGTCGCACGAGAATATTGTAAGGAATCATTATTTAAAACTAACAGATTAATAGGTTCTATTTTTTTAAAATTTTCACTTAAACAAAATGGCAGTATTTTAGTATTTTCTATACAATATAGGTTAATTGCGAAATTGTTAAGCTTCTCAATTTTCTTTATGTCTTTTAATGCGATTGGAAACTGAATTGAATTGTAACGTAATATTGTATCAAAATGTGGATAACTAGATATTCTCTGACTATTTTGTTTAGCAGGTTATGAAGCGGAAACCAAGGCCCAAAGAATGCAATGTGGGTCGTTATTTATTACATTTACCACAGCTCGTTTTTTTGCTATAAAGTCCGGAACCGGAACAAACGTTGAACACCTTCCTTTAAGCGGATCATGATTGTTTATATTTACCTTCAAGTGTAAAACTTCTTGGATTGCCTAACCTAAATCCTTTTTGCTAAATTCCTCTAATCGCTTCAAAATCTTGTCCAATACGTTCTCCTTATACCACCGCTTGAGATTGGTGTTTATATTGATGTGACGATTTGCAGTAGGAAACGTCTTCAAATCTATTTCGCCAGTTGTAGGCTTAACAAAGTTAGCGGACAATATTACATTAACTTTTAACATTGACTTTTTTAAGCAAGCAACAATCTTGCGTTTAAAACTAGCGAACGCCTTGTCTAAGAACACTAGAGGATCTTTATAACTTAAATTGGTAATAAGTCGCGTAATTATTCGACTTCCAAAACATGATTGTACATTATGCCAAATCAAATGTGGAATATGACCTCTTGAAAGCGTTACATCAATACCTTTACCTTGATATTTTAAAGAGCGTTTCAAGTGCCTCAATCGTACAAGGAAACTTTTAATATGTGCCACATTAGATTCCAGCCTACTAGGATTTTCCTGGCGATTGTCTTCGTATACCTTATTTTTAATCGCAAGCTTTAATAAACTTATATTTGTTTTTATAATTATCATGTGTTTCATAATGCATCAGCTGATCTGATGAGATTCATACATTTAACTGTTAACTTTAAAATAGCACTACTAATCTCGGCTACCGTTTCAGAATTCATGATTCTATACACTCGCTACACTACTTAATATATGTAGAGCTTTATTGACTATTTAAACAAAAATATCATCTGACGTAAGCAAAACAACTGTAAAAAAATTAGCATACACAAATGTTATAATGCAATATTTATTTTTATGCAATCAAAATAATTGCATTGCGATTTGCTTTGGATGCAATTGTTAAAATCGCCTTTATTTACGTTTTATTCAAGACGATTTTCAAGCTTGAATGGTTTAATTCTTAAAGAATATTCAGCACAAAAATTAACATTGATTTTTAATTTCGAACAAATCCATTTTTAATAAGCAAAGTATCTGATTTCGCGTTTTATTAACACTTGCATCGACACGACAACCTTACATCATTTCATTCAGCTGTTTACTGAAAATACGCTTGCTCGCAGAATAATATTTTTATACGACTTTTGATTTATGCTGTGTGTACGTAAAAAAATGCTAGCATTACAGTGCTATTTTTATGGTTATATATAAAAAAATTTCAGAAAAAATAAAGCAAATTTGAAATATCTCAGATTAAACTGTCAATGTTGTTTAATAATTTACACTCACTCATGGCTATGTGCGAATGAAAAAATATGCGAATGAAAAAGGTTAACAAAAGCAATCCTGTACCAATCATAAATAGAAATGCCGTTTTTTGGTTGTGATAAGTACACAATTTTTTTAAAAAAAAAACAGTATTAAAAAACATTCCGCAGTTTTATCATAATACAATTACGTCGTGCAATTTAATTTATTGGAAGCTATATAGCAGTACCTTGAAAATTAAAAAATTTTATGATGCAGCATAAATCGTGTAAACACAATTACAACATACCTATATATATAAATGTCAATTTTTGTTAAGTTTTACTAAAAAATAAATTATGCCATCAGTAATCTAAAACTTATTCTATATATATTACTGTATTAGTTAAGGGCCATTTGCATTGCATTATTTTAAACAAAATTAAACTAATTTTGTTTTTTATTTTACTATGTGTCTTTGTTGCAATTTTTTTTCAAACAATGAATCCAATTCGTTATTTCTGCTGAGGCATAATTATATATATTCAGGGATTTAAATACAAGAAAAAAACGAGTTTGTGTGCAAAGAAAATGCGGTTTTTGCACTTGTTGTTACTTATTCTATATTACTGTATTAGTTAAGGGGCATTTGTGTTGCATTATTTTAAACGAAATTAAACTAATTTAAGTTTTTTTTACTATATGCCTTCGTTGCAAATTTTTTCAGACAATGAATCCAATTCGTTATTTCTGCTGAGGCATAATTATATTTGCTTACATACTGTTTTTTATTCATTAGAATAGATTACATAGCTGAATATATATATATATATATATATATATATATATATAACATTTGCAATTTTTTCAGAAAAAGATGCAAATTTTTAATTTTTTTAACAGACCAGTTTCTTATTTAATATAAATACTTTACCTAGATTTTACCAACAGTATTCAATTAGATCTCTTGTATAATTATTAGTTACTATTACTAGTAACTTTAAAAAATGAGTAACTTATCATCGATCAAAAATGGTAGCAGTACCAACGTAAAAGTTCTAGAACAATTTATATTACATTCTAATGAAGACTTAATTAAAGAAGTTTTTGGTTTTTCACCTCAACTTGACACTGCTGCTATTTTTGATAGTGACGTAATAGATATATCACGGTAAGTGCTTTTTCATATTTATACAGGTGTTTTTAAAATTGATATATTTGCGCGTTTTAGGAGCAATAAAATGTCCGAGTCTGCCGCTCCTGTTGTTGTTGTTCCACCGCAGCCAGTTCATCTACTCGAAATTAGATGTACCAATGATCAACGTCATATTAAAGTAGAACCATACATGTACGTTAGAATATATTTATGTTTATGCAAACACTACTAATTTATAAGTTACATTAGATTGGGATCAAAAAACCACTTTGGAAATTCTGAGGCTATCGTTGGATCGTTGGCACATTCTTATCCTCTCAGAAACATCAGGTAATATACAAAAGAAAATGTGAACCTACAATAATCTGTTATGTTATGCTCACAGATCCGGCAAAAACATGTTCGCTATGAAAAAATTATGTGCAGTAGGGATGGATTCGGGCCGAGCCGGGCCGGGCTTTTAGATGCGGCCCGGCCCGGCCCGAAATAATTTGCTCCGGCCCGGCCCGACGGCCCGGCCCGAACCAAAACGCATCGGCCCGGCTTGAAGCCCGGCTTGAGTTTCGGGCCGGGCTTCGGGCCGGGCCGGGCCGATTCGGGCCGGAATGTAACTAAAACCTTAAGTGATGTATAGATTTTTCAACATCCAAATGGAACGTATCATTTGTTAATATATGTATTTTCAGTTGTATAAAAATACTTCTTTACTATTATTATGTTTTTTTTACAAAAGTTGAATATATCAACCTTAATAAATTATAGTTTATAGTATCATTTTAACCTCGAAGAATCTCAAAGGTATTTGGAGATTATGCACACTTGCACAGGCAATCCAAAATAGAAGGTGGTTTGCGTCAAACTTCAACCTTAAGTAACAAAATGCATTTTAGAATTCATGTACTACTACTAGTATATAGTAAAATATTTCAAGGAAGGTATTCAAAATTTGATTGAATATTGTTTCCTCATATTCTAAACAAAGACGTTGCCAATTTCCATTTTACAGATTGCTGGTGTATAGGTCTACATTTCGAGAATGTGCTAGCATCCGTTCAGAGAACTGATTATTCAAGTCTTTCGTATCAGGTAGACATTACTTTGTTGTCTATGAATATTTTTTTGTCGCATGCTTTACTGGAAATTTTAATTATTATGAAAAAAAAATGCCGCAACATAGAATATTATTTAGTATTTACATTTTAATTTTCTATATCCATTTGTTATTTAAAGCTATAAAAAGCTAATCGCATTGTATTCGGTATGGTTTTCAACAAAAGATTCATTCAAATAATTAAATCTAATTAAGCTGGTTTTTTGTAATCGGGCAGTTTTAAATATTTTTACATATACAGAATGGTTTCGATTTATTCATAAATAATCTTTAGTGCGAGGCCACAATAATAAGTTAATTAATAAGTATAATACAATAAACCAGCTCAATTAACATACGTTGCAATACTCCTTCAAATTAATTAAATATAACACAAACAATTTCTATTTCAAAGTTCTTGAAAAGTGGAAAGAAGTGAATATTACTTATCGAAAAAAAAATCGAAATTCACAAATCGGTTTAAATCAAATCATTTTCGTTTTCGATTTATTTCCATTACGACACACTTACCAATATGTGTGTAACTGTACCTGGGTGATATTTTAAGAAAAGCGTTAATTATAATTTTGTTTAAGAGGCACCTAAAGAAATCATAAAAATGAAATTTTTTACTAAATCAATAAATTGTATATTTCGTTATATAAACTTCGGGCCGGCCCGAATAGCCCGAAAAGCTTAAGCAGTCTGGCCGGCCCGGCGCCCGACACGTGCTTGGCCCGGCTTGGGCCCGAAAAAATTTGACCGGTCCGGCCCGAAGCCCGGCTTGATATTCGGGCCGGGCTTGGGCCGGGCCGGGCCAAAGCCCGGGCCCGTGGCCATCCTTATGTGCAGGACCTAATATGGCTGTTTGCTGTGAAGATGACAAATCCTACGAAGATGACACAGTAGAGTTGCTTAATGCATTTAAAAGCGTGTATAGATGCTACTGCGTCGTCTAGATTTGGAACTAGAAATAATAAAGCAAAAAGAGCGGAACTGGCTGCAAGGGAGCAGCAGATTCAAGAACGGGAGTTAATAAATACTTTTCCATTTATAAATAGTTAGATTTTAACTGTAAATAGTTAGATCAAAATAGTCAACAATTTGTAAATAAATAAAAGTATTTCATAAAAGTTTCTCTTTTGAAACGAGACTTTCTCTAAACAAGGTAGTAACCTCAAAGTAAAACACACATAAATCAGAACCCACTTTAATTAAATACATCATTTTTTATACAATCGTCTTAGATGTGTTATAATAAAATAAACAATAAAGATAAGATGTATACGATTATTCAAATAAACTAATTTCTTAGATTAGTGACATATTATTCTAAAAATTCTATGTTGACAGTTAGACCGATCGATCCCTTACTAGTTATGTATACGTGTTTGTTCGAGCCAATACTTTCATTTAATTGTTTCACTCCATGCGCTTGAAGGTATTCAAAATATCTCATATAAAAATAATACTATAGTTATTTACTTGCAAGTAATGCAACATATGAAATATCATAACGAGCGTATTTGAAGGTCGAGCGACAAAGAAGTGAGAATTTTGAAAAGTAAGTTATGCTATTCTTGTGACATACAAGATTTTTGTAATGCTATTTGTCAAAATTCAATAACATAGTTAATTAAATTAATTTTTGAAAATCACACTAGGAAATTTTATCATACTAATTAAGTTGGTACAATTGGATATACCAAGAATCGAAACAACATCCACAATAAAATAAACTTTACTGAATATCGTAATAATATTGTTATATTAACAATAATTATTACGACATATTCTACAATTTTAGAATACATGTGTAAATGCCATTTGAAATTGTTATTATTTGAAATATTACATTATTTGAAACTATAAAAAATGCACAAAACTTACCCACAACTATTTTGCTAATATATTAGATATTATTAAAATATAATACTTCCAATTTTTGATATTTTTGTATTATAATGTTTTATAAAAGTGTTGGTTCTCTGTTTACTTTTTGCAGCTCTAGTTATGATATGACTTTTTGCAATACGTACCGGAAGTGATGCTATAGCATCATTATATACAAAAGCAGTTCAAAAACAATAATTATAATCTCAAAAAAATGAAATGTATGACAAATAAAGTAAGTATGTTTCATAAAAATGATTTAAAAATATTTTTTTCTTGCCTTTAAATCTGCAAACTTTGATATGTTGTTGGTCATTTTTATATTTTTTTTCATTTGTCATCGTTGATCTTAAATATGTTTTAATAAGTTTCAATTTATTGGATCTATACGTTCATGAGCTTTAGAGGAATTGTTAGCAATATCCTTAAAGTTGTTCACAAATTTGGCATAATTGTATATAGGTCATTAATTTTTATAAAATTGAGAATTTCTAAAGGACTGTTAACATTTTCAGGAATTAGGTTTTTGAAAGATATAATGTCATTCATTAATTCAGTACCATCAATCTCAGATTTTTGTTGGTCTTTTAAAAGCAAATGTAAATTCATGCAACATTTGTGTAATTCATCATTATTTAGGTTCTTCTTTAAATTACACAAAAATTCCCAATTATTCAAAAAATCATTGGTTTGTTCAAAACGTTCTACCAAAGACTTAATTTGATTTACTAATATGTTGATACATTTATTTTGAAATGTTTCTTCGCATCAACAACAACATCATCAATAGCTTCATAACCATGCTGTCTCTTTATACGGCGGATGCGTTTTTGTATAAAGATCGATTCAGTACCTACTACTTCAGCTAGTTCTCTCGCGTCTACTAAGCATTTTTCAAAACCATTGGAACGATAATTTTCAAGATATTAGAAAAAGATTGTAATAAATTAACAGCATTATTTAAATCAATTGAATTGGCCTGTAAGGCTTTATTAACAATATTTATGTGGGACAACAGATCATACCAAATAACTATTAATACTAGAAATGAATATTCGCATATTTGTTCTTACAACGTAAATGCTTCATGTCGTGCACCAGCACCTTTAGAGTTTTCCTGTACTTGTAAAAGTGCATCGTGTGTTTCAGTTATTTGGAATCTCAAAGGTTTGATACAATCAATTCGACTTTCCCAGTGAGTTTCGCATAAAGATATTAAAGATAAAGGCACATTGTCGGTTAAAATTTTCCATCGCCCTCATCGGCGGCTGGTCGTATGAGGCAAGTGAACCGCCGCCTCACCTTTAATTTTATATACCTTCTTTTCAATTATAAAGAAAAATTCTATTACAACTAGTACAAACGTCTTTTAAACAATTTTTGGTCAAATATATCATAATTCGATTAATAATCAATATTATATAATAAACGTTTGTAATACAAAATTTATTTCTTAATTCGTGCACGATTTCTGTTAATACAAATTCATCTGAGGCGTTATAAAGCGCGCCACACTTATTTGACCATGTCCATGCATCCAAAGCTACATTATACTCGAGCGCGATGCGTCTAGCGGTTATCTGTATACATCAACCAACACTTTATACTCGGGTACTGAGGCTCTCTCATCGTTGCCTCTCGGGTCTTTGTAAACATAATAACGACAGCAGCAGCTGCGGGATGGCTGGATACTTATACATACATACTTAAAGGAAGTCAGTCAATGGTCGGTAGGGATGATGAGTGTCAGACTTTGTAATACTTGTTAAACTGCACAAAAAGTCGAAAATTAAACATATGTGAATGTTAAATATATAATTTTCTATTATTATAAGAGCTTAAACTTAGGTACTAGTGCAACCTTTGCCCCGTAGATTAACATACGTTGCAATACTCCTTCAAATTAATTAAATATAACACAAACAATTTCTATTTCAAAGTTCTTGAAAAGTGGAAAGAAGTGAATATTACTTATCGAAAAAAAAATCGAAATTCACAAATCGGTTTAAATCAAATCATTTTCGTTTTCGATTTATTTCCATTACGACACACTTACCAATATGTGTGTAACTGTACCTGGGTGATATTTTAAGAAAAGCGTTAATTATAATTTTGTTTAAGAGGCACCTAAAGAAATCATAAAAATGAAATTTTTTACTAAATCAATAAATTGTATATTTCGTTATATAAACTTCGGGCCGGCCCGAATAGCCCGAAAAGCTTAAGCAGTCTGGCCGGCCCGGCCCGGGCCCGACACGTGCTTGGCCCGGCTTGGGCCCGAAAAAAATTTGACCGGTCCGGCCCGAAGCCCGGCTTGATATTCGGGCCGGGCTTCGGGCCGGGCCGGGCCAAAGCCCGGGCCCGTGGCCATCCTTATGTGCAGGACCTAATATGGCTGTTTGCTGTGAAGATGACAAATCCTACGAAGATGACACAGTAGAGTTGCTTAATGCATTTAAAAAGCGTGTATAGAAGCTACTGCGTCGTCTAGATTTGGAACTAGAAATAATAAAGCAAAAAAGAGCGGAACTGGCTGCAAGGGAGCAGCAGATTCAAGAACGGGAGTTAATAAATACTTTTCCATTTATAAATAGTTAGATTTTAACTGTAAATAGTTAGATCAAAATAGTCAACAATTTGTAAATAAATAAAAGTATTTCATAAAAGTTTCTCTTTTGAAACGAGACTTTCTCTAAACAAGGTAGTAACCTCAAAGTAAAACACACATAAATCAGAACCCACTTTAATTAAATACATCATTTTTTATACAATCGTCTTAGATGTGTTATAATAAAATAAACAATAAAGATAAGATGTATACGATTATTCAAATAAACTAATTTCTTAGATTAGTGACATATTATTCTAAAAATTCTATGTTGACAGTTAGACCGATCGATCCCTTACTAGTTATGTATACGTGTTTGTTCGAGCCAATACTTTCATTTAATTGTTTCACTCCATGCGCTTGAAGGTATTCAAAATATCTCAATGGCAATATACCTTTGAATTCTTCTGTTTCCACTAATACTCTTTCTCCATATTTTGTCTTGACAGTTTCCACTTTCAAAACTTCAAACCTCTTATTCACTACAAGACCTTTTGAATTTACATAAGGTTTGCGATATGTGGTTTTATTAAGGGTATTAAAATCTATATTGCATTTAATTACTTGCTTCTATCTTACACACAACACTCCGTTAACTAATTTATGTTGTTATGATTGCCAGTCGAAGATTTTTTACTTATATTAGATAGGATTGACCTTGATTACCACCGCTGCTTTTCCTACTGTTGACCACACTTTGAAGTCAAACCAGCCTATGTGTAATTGCAGCCTCTAAACATAAAAAACATAAATCAGAATCCACTTTAATTAAACACAATTGACTTGAATGCGATATTTTGCATCTGACCTACTTTATAACTTCTCGCTAGAAAACCGAATTTAAAACAGCTCCACATTTTCTCTGCACTTACATTTTTCAACGTAGCATACGTGTGTTTTGAATTCACACACGTATGTTCCATTGAAAGTAATATAAAGCCGGTCTAACTTCAAAACGTGCCCACACGTATTTTACATTAAAAGTTTATAAGGTCGGTCTAAATTCAAAACGGTGCACGTGTATGTTACATGGAAAAAACATACGCGTACAGCGTTTTGAATTCAGACCGGCCTTACATCACTACTGCTGCGACTCGTCAAACATTGTCTTTGACGGGGATAATACGCAAGATGCAACCTAACTGCCACTCTAGGTGATGGTTTTTGATTAACACCATGTCACCGATTTTCAGCTTATCATTATTTTCCCCCCCTTTTAGTACGTCTACAATTCACTCACATATTTATTGGCCATCGCTTTCACTTAGATCAAATGACGGATGTATAGGACCAGCTGAACGATTTCCATTTCCGAAGTCACTTTTAATATTTAAAAAGGCGGAAATAAGTTTGAATAGATTTTGTACATGTGCAATTGGTGAGGCGATTGGAATTAAATTTGCCGGTTTTCTTTATCTATTTATACATTGAAAAGATTCTAGAAGTATTTTTTTGACATGTGGAATCCTAATATATTAATCGATTATTATATAGTTCCCTAGACTGGGTTCACTTTGATCCTGCTTTTCGCCTTAGCATATACTTTCTACGTGGCTGATCCTATTACTTCAAGGGGGAAACAGCTAAACATCTTGATTCTTGCACCCTAACGAAGCGTCACAGTGGTAGCCATATCATTACTACTTCGACCATACTGCAGCAGCAGGCCTACGCAAAAAAGCTAAAAAGAGATTTTTTCTAGTACGAATAACCACGTAAGAAACTTACCGATGCAGAGAGGATATAAGCTTCTCGTACAAGACGTGCATCACTCTTGAAGTAATAAAATCAGCTACGCAGGAAGTAAATGCTATAACGAAAAGCAAGTTCAAAGTGAATCCAGTTTAGGAAACGATAGGACAATAGATTGAAATATTAGGGATATACATATCAAAAACACACTTCTAAGTTTTTTCAATGCATAAATAGATAAAGGAAACCGAAAAATTCGAATTCAATCGCCTCGTCAATCACATATGTAAATAATCTATTTTATTCAAAATTATATAACTACTTCTAGATAAAGCAAACATATCCTTTCAGAAAGCAAAGTTAGTTCATAACAGAATACATTTGCTGTGTTATATCTATCAATAAAGATAGATTGAAGTACTCTGACTCAAGGCCGGTTCTAGAGTTTTGAGCGCTTTGGGTAAAAACAAAAATTTGGCGCCCTTTTATACAAGAGTAAACAAATTTACTGCAAATTAAAAAAATAGTGAAAGAGGCAAAAATTAAAATTACACAATAAAGAACTGAGTAAAAAATTTATTTCATATAAAAAATAATACTATAGTTATTTACTTGCAAGTAATGCAACATATGAAATATCATAACGAGCGTATTTGAAGGTCGAGCGACAAAGAAGTGAGAATTTTGAAAAGTAAGTTATGCTATTCTTGTGACATACAAGATTTTTGTAATGCTATTTGTCAAAAATTCAATAACATAGTTAATTAAATTAATTTTTTTGAAAATCACACTAGGGAAATTTTATCATACTAATTAAGTTGGTACAATTGGATATACCAAGAATCGAAACAACATCCACAATAAAATAAACTTTACTGAATATCGTAATAATATTGTTATATTAACAATAATTATTACGACATATTCTACAATTTTAGAATACATGTGTAAATGCCATTTGAAATTGTTATTATTTGAAATATTACATTATTTGAAACTATAAAAAATGCACAAAACTTACCCACAACTATTTTGCTAATATATTAGATATTATTAAAATATAATACTTCCAATTTTTGATATTTTTGTATTATAATGTTTTATAAAAGTGTTGGTTCTCTGTTTACTTTTTGCAGCTCTAGTTATGATATGACTTTTTGCAATACGTACCGGAAGTGATGCTATAGCATCATTATATACAAAAGCAGTTCAAAAACAATAATTATAATCTCAAAAAAATGAAATGTATGACAAATAAAGTAAGTATGTTTCATAAAATGATTTAAAATATTTTTTCTTGCCTTTAAATCTGCAAACTTTGATATGTTGTTGGTCATTTTATATTTTTTCATTTGTCATGTATCCCTTACATAATATTCTATTATCTTTATTTGAAACGCCTTTTCAGTGCGCGGTGAGTAAAAACGGCAAATTTTATTTATCGCCCGACTCCTCCACTAAATATATTTAGTACTGATAATCGACAAGGTCGAAGTTTTAATAGAACTTTTCAGTTATCGTGGTATGAAACCTACAAATGGATTTGCGGAAGTACATATAAACAGAGTCTATATTGTTGGCTGTCCGTTTTGTTATCAAATGTCAATAACAGCTGGACTTGCGGTAAAGGTTTTGCGATTTAAAAATATTTCGCGTAGTGCAAAATGCATGAATGTTCTAAAGATCATATAAAAATTTTGTTGGTTTCAAACGACTTCAACAAAATCGAACAACTATACTAGATGCACTTCAAGAACATGCTGGTTTAAATAAAATTATATATAACGAAAATGTCCGAAAAATAGGTTGTTGCTAACTTATTTAATTGATACTACCATACTTTTGGGTAAACAAGAATTGACTTTTCGAGGTCATGATGAATCTTCACAATCGCTAAATCGTGGAAATTTTAAAGAAGTTTTGAATGTTTGATTAAGCGAAACGCAGAAGTATCAGAGCACCTATCAAAAATGAGCCAAATCTTTACCGGCCAGTCAAAAACAATTCAAAATAAATTAATATCATGCATTGAAGATTTTCTAAAGAGAACATTTCTCAAGAAATAGCAGCTAGTCCTTTCTTTGCTTTAGTATCTGATGATACTACTGACATTGAGACAAATCTCAGTGCGCGCTAACTCTTCGATTTGTTATTCCAAATTGTAAATTAAAAGAAAGGTTTATGGGATTTTTTGATGTAAATAGTGATCAAACCGCCAGTGCTCTCTTCGAAGTAGTTCAGGGTGTTTTAAATCCATTTAGTTATAAAGAAAAGTTAGTTACCCAATCATACGACGCTGCCAGTGTTATGGCTGGCGAGCTAATTGGACTCAGGCAAAGTTAAGTCAATTGCACCCTATGCTCTTTTTACCCATTGCTGTGCTCACCGGTTAAACCGCGTTTTACAACAAGGAACACAAAATATTCCGCAAAGTAGAATCTTTTTCTCTACTTTATCAGGTATACCAAGTTTTTCCATCATTCACCTAAAAGATCAGTAATATTAGATCATATTGTTGGTAAACGTGTGCCACGAGCAGCGGAAACCAGGTGGTATTCGAGATCAAAATTTTGAACATTGTCGCAAGCGAATGGGACAACTTTGTAAAGTTTTCGAAGCAATAGTAAATGATCCGACCTCGGGAGCCGAATCCATTCGCGCAGCTAAGGGATTCCTAAGCACTTTTAGTGAATTTGTATTTACTATTTTAACTTTTATTTACCGCGAAATTTTTAATATTACTGATCTCCTTTTAACATTTTACAGACTAAAGTTTTAAATGTAATATATTGTTCGCAACAAATACATACAGCTTGCGTCCGAATTAACGAATTAAGGAACGAAGGCAAATTTTGGAATGTTTTCGGCGTGCCAGAAATTTAACAGAGTTACCTAATCGGCGCGGAACAACATCTGAGCAAGAGATATTTCAAAATACAACATTCTGTATTACGAAATTTTAGACCGCATTAGTCCGCAACTTAATAAACGGTTTTCGGATCTCAATAGCTTAGAATTTCTCGCTTTATTTGATCAATCTAAGTATGAATTCTATACTACCAAATTTCCTAAAAATCCCTGCAATCTCTATTTGAGACTTATCCAAATATTTTTGATAGGGATAGACTTATTAATGAACTTTGTGCTTTTTATAGAGACGAGCAGTTTAAAATTCAGATTTTTATACAACCCTTAAAATACTTTCTTGTGACTTTGCTGATATATTTTGCCAAATTCAAAAGTTCTACAATTAATTTTAACGATTTCTGCTACAAGTGTATCAGTTGAAAGAAATTTCTCGTGTTTAAAACGTATAAAGTCATACTTAAGAAATACGATGAGTCAAGAGCGGCTTAGTGGATTAAGTTTAATGTCTATAGAAAAGGAACTATTAAGCGAATTAAGTAAAAATCCAGATTTTTATGAAAATGTAATAGATAAATTTGCAAAACTGAAAGACCGTAGAATACATTTGACTTATCAAACTTAATTTGCTTATAGTTAATAGTATAGCTATGTAAACTAAGGTTATTAGAATCACTTTTGTAAGCTTTTCGTTTCAATAATTGCTCTTGATTCCCAATGAATTCAAGGAATAATAAGAAATAGCACCTCTTAGATAACCTAGAGATTCATTTATGATAAATGTAGAGTTCCTAAATAGACTCATTTTGAGCCTCACCTCTTGTTCAGGTCACGAGCCGCCACTGATCGCCCTACGGAAGCAAGAAAAATGTGTATAGACGTTGTACAATACCAAAAAAGATGTCGATTGTGTGCAAGATATAGCTGCATTTCCAATGACTAAATTGAGAGAGTAGCATCCACATGGCATAAACAAGCACGAGGATATTCTTTACAAATACGACCTTGAACACTTTTATATTTTCCCTTTATGTTAGAGCCGTTGTCGTATCCTTGGCCTCTACAATCATCTAAGTTCAATTGAAAATCATTCATTAATTGTTTTATTATCTCATATAATGGGTGACCTGTTGATTCTTTAATTTCTTGGTAGCTAATAAAATGCTCTTGAATTTTTAAGTCGCTGTCACTAATACCTACAAACCGTAACGTAAATGAAAGTTGTTCCTTATGATTAGTATCAGGAGTACAATCTAAAATAGTACTAAAATATTTCGCTTTATGGGTACGTTCCAAAATATCATCACGAACAGAAGATGCCAATAATGTAATTATCTCATTTTGTATTGTTTTACTGCAATAAGTAATTGAAGTTTCATTTGATATTATTCAATAAACATGTTCATGTAAAGTAACGTCATATTTACTAACAAGTTCAACCAACTCCAAGAAATTTGTATTATTTTTAGTGAAAAATTGATGGGATGAACCACGAAAAGCCAAATTGTGTTCTGCTAAATATAATACATTATTCATTAGTCTTTCTAATACGTTGATCCAGTGTTCCCGTTCTTTAGCAATAGCTGATTGAATATTTTTATCAATTACTGTACAAGTTCGAAACCTTTTCCGTGCCTCAGGCCATTTAATAAAATTATTTAAACGTTCAGTAAAATTTCCATGCTGTTTTAAATACTCACTTAAATGTTTCCAGTTAAAATGACTTATTGTCACTAAGGCCGACTTGACTTTATCTGTGCAAAATAATTTACAACAAATTCAGAATACCCTATTTTCACTTCTTGAATTAGATAACCATGAACGTAGACAACGTTCTCCATTTGAGGTTATCCCATAATACAGTGTTTTATTAAAATTACGATTATACTAATCTCGTGGATACGTGAAATTAGAATCAATTTCTTTTGTTATCGAAAAATCTAATGCAAGAATATGGTCCCTATATGTAGAATTTAGTTCAAGTGGATCACTATATTTAAAATTTTCGTTACAATTTTGTTCGCCAACGGTAGTCAGTTCCAGATTTGTTTTTGGTGTTGATTGTTTAGATTTGAGGGTATTTCTTTGAGACTAGATGCAGAAGTCTCGCCGGAATCCAGTCTCAATTGTAATTGAGAATTGTATTCAGTTAATTGGGTCTGGGTTTCTTCTGGTTTAAAGAACCCGGTAATTTTTTTGCTTTTTTTGGCTCTTCCTCTCGTTGCTGTTTTCTTTTACGATTTTAATACACTGATAATTTTTTTGAAGGCATCATAATAACCCTTTTAGTCTGAAATTATATTAACATTATGATTTCTTACCATCATCATCATTAGGTCTTTAGTCCTGAAACTGGTTAGACGCGTACAATCATTGTTTCCTATTCTGAAATAACCTACAGATTTCCCTGAAATTTGCACAGTCTGCATCTATCACTATCTAATCTAGGTCTACATCCACCTCTTTTTCCTATCTCTGCTTGTCATATATCCCATACTATTCCCCAAAAATGCCTTAGAAAGTATTCTACCCTTCTATTTCTTCTATATTTTTTTCCAAAGATATCCTTGTTCCCCTACATTTCTATAACATATTTGTTATTATCTTTGCCTGTCCATCCTCATACATCTGAAGCACGGCATTTCAAGGGCTGCTACTGTTCTTTTGTCTGCTTTTCAGGTTGCCCGTATTTCATAGGCATACTGTCTGTGCTGTGCTCCACACATATGCTTTCAACAACTTTTTGTTCTGTGTTTGTTGTCTTTCATCATAGGCGCTGCTCTTTCTTGTTAGATGCAGTTCGGCCCCCTTCTATTGTTTTACAATTATATACGCTATTTCTCCGACCTTCAGTGGTTGTGAAGGGGGATAAGCAGCCTGTGGCTGCCAAGTTCCCCTTGCACTGAACATTTACCGATTTAATATTTTTTCCAATATATCTTTTCGCACAGTCAACATTAGTTGCAGATATTTCACAACCAACACCTGTAGTTGTTTATAATAATTATCAGATTTATCTGCGCTTATTTTTTCGTCATTGGGTTTTCCGTCTCAAAACTGGTTGGACACTTACCTGCACTTATTTATTTTTTATAATAAATTACATAGTTCCCTGAAATTCTCACACAACAACACAGCTCGGTTCACTTTCTATTGTTATCTAATTTTATGCTCTATTTCAGCGAGATTCATTGAAAGGGAGTTAATCAGCCTGTGGCTGCCAAGATCCTCCAACACTTAGACATTTGCCAAAATAATAGTTTTCCAATAAATGCTTTCACGCAATTACCATTATTCGAGAATATTGCCCAACCAATACTTGTAGTTGCTTATAATAATCATCATGTCTAAGTGCAGTTACTTTCTTTCTCATTAATTTATCCATTTTAGGACTGGTTGGATGCGTACCTCCATTGATTTCTATTCCGAGCTAGCCTACACATTTCCCTGAAACTCCTACAGCCTACATCTTACACTATCTGTGTGCAGTAGTCTAACCTAGGTCTACCTCTTTTTCTCTTTTTTCCTATCTTTGCTTCTAGTATATTCCGCACTATTCGCTCATGCCGTAGTATGTGGCCTATCATCCTATTTCTCCTATTTTTTACGGTTTTCCACATATTTCTTTCTTCCCCTGCCATTTTTAGTATCTCTTCGTTCTTAAGTTTGTCTGTCTATGATATCTTCATCAATCGTCTGTAGCACCACATTTCAAAGACTTCTACTTTTTTCTTGTCCGCTTCTTCTACTGTCCAGGCTTCACAGTCGTACAGCGCTGTGCCCCATACCTATGTTTTAAGCAATATTTTCCTTGTTTCTATGTTTGTTGTCTTTGAACACAGTAGTTGCTTATTCTTGTTAAATGTAGCACGACCTTGTGCTAATCTTTGTTTTATATCTTTTGTGCTTTTCCCATCTTGCGTTATTTGGCTTCCTAGGTAGCAGAAATCCTTAACCTCTTGTAACTTCGTGTTACATATTTGTATTCTTGTTTTTGATTTATTTTCCCCTCCTTTGCATACTAGTACTTTAGTTTTAATTTTGTTAATTTTCATACCGTAGCTCTCTGTTAGAACCGTTTCCATTTCATTAAGAGCAGCCTCCAACTCTTCCTTGCTACATGCTAATACCGTTATATCATCTGCAAATCTAAGCATATCAATTTTTTGTCCCTGCATAGTAATTCCAAATGTCTTTCTGCATTTGACAGTATTCATTGCCTCTTCAATGTGTGCAAGTTAAAAATTAATGGGGATAGGGCACATCCCTGTTTCGCCCCTTTTTTAATGTTTACCTCTCTACGTTCCTGCTCTAATTCTATTACTGCTGTTTGCTCTTTGTATAAACTATGTACTATTCGTCTATCCCTATAACTCGTTCCAATCTTTTTGAGTATTTCGAACATTTTTTTTCATTTTACATTGTCGAATGCTTTTTCCAGATCTACAAACCCTATATACACGGTTTCCTCTTTTTCTATTGTTGTCTCCACTATCACTCTCAGAGCTAAGATAGCCTCCCGTGTTCCCCTGTTTCGCCTAAACCCAAATTGGTCTTCTCCTAGTATTTCTTCAGCCTGCTTTTCCATTCGTCTTTGTACAATTCTAGTTAATATTTTTGACACGTGTGGTGTCAAATTTATTGTTCGAAAATTTTCACATCTATCCGCGTCTTTCTTTTTTGGTATAGTTACTATGATGTTACGTTTGAAATCTTTGGGTATCTCGCCTGTCTCATACATATAGCTTACAAGTTGGAAGAGACGTTCTCTTACTGCTTGACCAACGGCTTTTAGAGTTTCTGCTTGCACCTTATCTGTACCCGGCGCCTTACCATTTTTCAGATCCTTTAATGCTAATTCAAATTCATCTCTAAGTATAGAATATCCCAAGTCATCATTTTCAATGTCTGATTTTTGTTTTAATGCTGTTAGTTCTTCTCCTGCATATGAATTCCCTATATATTCTTGCCATCCACCCACTTTCTCTAAATTTTCTATAATGACGTTTCCTCCATGTCCATTATATTTTTGCTATACGGTTTTATATCTCTAAAGTTGATTTTACTTAGTTTGTATGCTACATCTGTCTTTCCTACATCCATCTTAGTTTGTACTTCTTTGCACTTTTTATCAATCCATTGTTCTTTAGCTTTCCTGTATTTGCGAATAATTTCCCATTTTATGGCTTTGTATCTCTGTTTTCCTGTTTTGTCTGATTTATTTTTGTATTTTCGTCTTTCTTCTATTGAATTCAGGATATCCTTTGTTATCCATTGTTTCTTATTTTCTTTTTGTGTATACCCTAGAATATCTGTGGCCTCCATGTCGAGGCTTGATTTAATATTATTCCATTCTGTTTCTACTTACTTAGTATCAGATATTTTCCTGATATCTTTGAGCAATTCATTTGACCTTTTTTCGAATCTTTCTTGAATATCTTTATCTTTTAGTTTTTTTAGGTCCAAGTGCCCTTTCCGTTTCTTTTTTCAAATTTTTAAATTTAAGTGCGGCCTTCATAGTTATGATGTTGTGGTCAGTGTCTATATCTGCTTCTGGGTAGCTTCTACAGTCTTTTGCTTTAGTCCTAAACCGTTGTCTTACAAGAATGTAATCTACTTGATATCTTTTTATACCTCCTGGCATCTTTCACGTGTATCGTCTTCTAGCAAGATGTTGAAATAGTGTTTGTTATGGTTAAATTGTTTTTGTCGCAAAATTCTACCAGCCTATTTCCCGTGTTGTTTCTGATTCCTAAACGAAATAAACCAACAACCGCTCTTTCCCTACCCTCACCTACTACTGCTTTAAAATCTTCCGTATTTATTAAATTTTCATGTTCTGTTACGTATCTTAATATGTCTTCGATATCTTTGTAGATCGCTTCTACCTCTTCTTCACAATAGCCAAAGGTGAGCATGTATCCTTGTATTATTACTGTATTTACCGGTTTCGATTCTAATCTAACCATGGGTATTCCTTTTGTCTTTTGTTAGTGTTTTTTTTTATAGGTCGTCCTATCTTTTTTCGCATAACCATCCCCGCACCCGAATTTCTTTCCTCTGATCTTGAATGATTACCCTAATGTCCCGCCTCTAGTCACCGAACTTCGCTGATTCCTACTATGTCTAATGCTAACCTATCCATTTCAATTTTTAAGTTCTTTAGCTTACCTACTTTCTTCATACTTCTGACATTTCACGCTTCGACTCGCAAAGTGGTCGGTACTCTTTTTCTAAACTTTCCGATCACATCCTCCGAAGTACTCCCCTCTCGGAGATCCGAGTGTAGGACTATTTTAACTCAAGAATGTTTTATCTCAGAGGATGCCATTATCTCAATTACAATTTAAGTACTCTGTGTACTCGAGAGATAATGTGGTGGTTTCCCATTGCCTTTCACTTCGCAGTAGTGTGTTTTAGAATGCTATACCGATCCCCATTGTCTCTGCCCAGCTAAAAATCGATAGAGCTGCTACCCTCTTTCGGAGACCTGTCTTAGTCTGGTTCCTCACTAAAGACCTTACTACTTTGATTGAACCTGTAGTTTGGCTCTTTATATCACTGGAACGCACAAGCCATTCCACCCGTTCTAATAATCTAGAACTTCTTCAATGTGTAGGTCCATTCGGAACAATGATGAAGGTAAGCTGATTTCAAATAGATTCAAATGAATGATACTCTCCCATAAATATCTTGGTGAGGCTAGAGCTGACCTCTGTTAAAATAGGTGCGTAAGATACACTTCATTATATCAAAAAGTGTATAAGCTTTAAACAGAATATATATTCAGTTGTCCTTCGGGTGAAGCTCTTTACCTTATTTTGTAATTTTAAAACAGCAGGTAGTTTGCCTTTCAGATTCTTTTGTGCCTGCTGTACTCTGATTCTTCAAGTAGATACTTTTAGTGGTTAACATGCATCTCTCTTGGTAGTAATACGTTGTGCTTGTCCGTGTATTGAAATATTATTTCGGTACAATAAACGTTTTATATAGAAATTGTATTGTATTATTAATCAAATTCTTACAGGTTGTGTGCCCATTTAACAATCTCCTAAGGTACTCCTTGTCATAGGCCAATATTGTAATTCAATTTAAAAATGCGTTTCATTTCAAAATAACACTGATTTTACTACACGAACCAATAGCTTGAAAGAGCAAAAGAATTTCACTTAGCATAATTATTGATTGTGTTGAATATACGGTTCTTTTGCACCGTAACAACTTTGAAAATGTATGAGAAATTTGTACGCATCGACTGTATAGAAATAGGGCACTCGGGGATTTTTAAGTAGAAAGAGCACTACATATTATATCCGACTACAAATGACATCTTTTATGTGTTTCGGTAATAGTTATTGTTCGAAAATTTTTATTTATCGAATGGAATTGTTACAAGTACTTCTTGCAGCATAAATTATAATAAATAAAGAATTGTGGCCATGTCTAAACCAGCACATAGTATATTTGATGTAGTGTAGAAGGAAAGCCAACACACCGTCACCATTGTTTATATAACAAATATTGGTGTATGAAAAAACTGTTGTCTTTTTTTGTAAGAACTTAAAAGAGTATATAGATCTTATTATAGATGCATGATAAAAGATTCTTACGGTAGAGATGTGTAACACTTATGGTTCTAGCTCTAGCAGGAAATAATTCTTAATTAAGGTTTTCACTTACATTTAGTAAACTTATAACGTCAATAATAGATTAACAAAGACCTGTACTTACTAAACAAACAACTTTTGCCATAAAATAAGAATATGGTGAATAAACAGATTCTTCTGCAAGGAAGATGCCATACTCGTGGGAAAATTCATAGAGAACAGAAAACATAAATGAGTAGATTATTTCGGAAGACGTAAAATAAAGTATACCGTTATAATTCTTGACGCCTGTATTATCAAGCAACGTTTCAGAGAATAATATACCCACTACTACTGCTGTTATCTGAAAAAATATAAAAAGTATATGCATTATTATTAAATGAAATGTTGAATAAAGTTTGACTACATTTTACTTGCCTTAACTCTTATGGCAGTAATTAATACTAAAGTTGGGACCAAGGTATTGATGTAATATTAAAGACTATGCTTATTATTTTCTCAAAAGGACATGACACTACCTCCGTATTGCATGTACACAGAAATAGACGATTAAATACACTTCCATGGATAATGTTTTGCTGAAAATGTATAAATAACTCACAACATCTTATGACCTAAATTATAACGTCTTTTGACGGATATTACCTTCTACTATTTTATAGATAAAGATCTTTTGCAATAATTTTGGTTAATTATTCAATCCCACAGCAAGTGTCTCCAATATCGCTCGTGCTTAATCTGTGTTTCGGAATATACGAAAAAGACAGAATACCAAAAAACCGTTAGTAGTATATATATATATATATATATATATATATATATATATATATATATATATATATATAAGCTAATGTTTTATTAATGGCTATATAACTACCAGCCCGATTTGTATTCGTCAATAGGCTCTATTATTTTCATAGAGTTTGTTTACAGATACATCTTATTTTATATATATATATATATATATATATATATATATATATATTATTATATAACCCCCCTTTTAGGATTGATAATTATAATATATGAGCAAATTAGCAATGCACCAAATTGCCCTATAATTTCCTTTCTTTAATTAATTTGTTAACTTTTCTATTGAGTCTTTAAATCTGCGCCTCGACCAATGAAACTCTTATCTCAGGTTAATTTTGTGAAAAAATCTATATCTGCATACAGCGTGAGTTCTGAACCATATACAGATGCTTGTGACACTGCCAATCAAATGACCTCTAGTTAATTCTACTAAAGCAATTTCTAAAAGTGTCAGTGTAAACAATTACTTGAAAAATACGCACAGTAAAACAGTTTATATTTGTTAATAATTTAAGATTTCAATCGAGTATAATGGATTAAGTGTTTAAATTATGACAGTGAAAATAATAATACAACCTGAACTTCCAATAAAACGTCTTGCTGCTGAACAATGAAGCTCCACTGCCTACAGTGACGATTCGAACTTGATGTGGGTTCTTAATACCTGTGGATAAGTACGTTTTAAAAATTTGTATTACTGAATTTACGCCTTTTATTTTAGGGTTTTAAGTACGCCAAAAATTCTTTAGAGACACTTATACTTATCGTCGTTGGTCTTATCAGGAAACTCAGCTCCGTGAAATCAACACCGTGTTCGACACCAAAAGTTCAGCAATTCCAGCGTTTTGATAGCACCCCTTTGGAACTCCTCTGTCTACACAAAAATACTCCCGGAAATCAATGGTCAATAATAAGACAATGACAAGGACTCTTGCATTTATCACGTTTTAATATCAACAGTTCCTTTATACTTTGAATACCACAATTACAATTTTCATATGTTGAATTTTATGTAGGAGATTACAATAATAAAAGGTATACAATTCGTAAACTGTCACCAAAAAAAGATTATACTTTTTGTTCTATAGTTTGTAAAGTTCTTTTTCAGTTCTTTTCAAATCAGTTTTCCTTAATTTTCAATTTCAACAACTCCTTTTTAAATTTTTAAACAACTGTCACTTCTCTATGGAGATGCCCCTTAAAATATTAAACCAGCCTACTCTTTTACAATTCTTTTCCAACTAACATTCTATGATCCAACTTTTTATTAATAGATCTTAATACTCTTGTCAAATTCTAATTTGGAGTAAACTAATACACAAATGTCATTGGCCGAAAATTTCTAAATTGATATTTTAATCCTAACAACAAGTGAAATTCAAATGATGTAATAAGACTTACAACTATATACTGAAAAGTAAATAAAACTTCTACATCTTATAACTAACTTAAATCTAATAAAAACATACTACTTGACTTTTTAGGCTTTACGTACATATTCACATGGCAGTGAAGTTTCCTTTTAAATATTTTAACACAATTTTTGTGATATACAAACAACAGCAGTTCACTTCATTGGCACAAACTTTTCAAAATTACTTTATGAAATCACCATCACCCAAGTTGAAATGTTAAAACTTCCTTTTCTCTTAAATTATCATTTTAAATATCTTTAACAAGTAACTGCCCTCACCATCTCCTTCATCAATCATTTTACGAACTAAAAGTCTATATCTGAGTGATACTTCAGTGCGCCAAGGTTCAAATCTCATACATATCACATAATATCACAATATAGAAGTGATAAGGGGTCACGAGAGGTCATTGAAACCCAAATTCTACAAATAAATCCCACTAAAAATAATATAATCAAAAAAAAACTTTCCGTAAATTCATGATTACGCCCTGTACAATACAAGCGTACTTTTATTCATAAATGTACAAACGAAAAATTTAATTGTGCGTATAAATAATCACCCTGTATGATATAAGCATATTGTAAATACATAGCAATTAACGTGAGTTGTATATGTAAAAATAATTAATAGTAAGATACTGTAAAACGCATTTAAATGCGAACGCGAAACGCATCATTTTGAGATAAATACAAAGCCATTTATTTTCACGTATTAATTATCAAATCATTTTTGATAAAAATACTTTTCATTTGCTGTAAATAGCATAGAATAAAATAAAGAATTTTCTAAAATATTAGGAATATAAAAAGATGCGTCATCAGTATTTAGAACTACGTAAATATCAAATGAAACTTTTATTCCAACAAGCGGCCGGAAGACGGAAAACACAAAATCCATGAAATACCTGATAAAATTGATTATCTTTTGCATTAGTATGCGACGCCACAATAGTATATGTATTAAACAAAGACAAACAGTGCGCGTCACGAATAACTGGAACGAAATTACGAGGTATAAACACCGCGATTTTATACGCTAATGAGTTTTTCGGAGAACCCTTGCATCATAATGTTCCATACTATTCTAATAACTTCTGAATATAGATAGTTTTAGTATATAAAGAAGCGTTTATTAAAAACGGGAGTTCATTCAGTAGATTCATTTATTAGATTCATTCCATTCATAAAGTCGATGGCGAAATGTTATTTTGATGGAAGTCGCGAACAGTTGCTTTGGGAAGATAATATTTGAAGTATGCAGTAAGCATATTGTAATTTAATAATTACATTGTTACAATGCATATCGAAGTAATGTTTTAAATACAAATTACATTAAAGAAATGGAATTTATTAATTACAGTCAAGAGGGAAAGTTCTTCGAGACAACGCTATTTTAAAAATTTTATTAAATAACTGAAAGGAAGATTTAAGCAGAATGTACTTTGGTAACTGCTGTTTGAAGTGAGTCTCTTAAATATGGAAAATCTTGTAAGCTGATTTGACATCAATTCAAAATAAAAAGATATTTTATTACAAGGATTGTTTTTGTGGATTCTGCAAGTATTACTTTTAGCTTTAATTTTAATGATTTGACATTAATTCTAAATAAAAAGATACTTTACTACAAGGATCGTTTTTGTGGATTCTGCGAGTATTACTTTTAGCTTTAATTTTAACGGATATTGCAGTATTTGTATCTAATTTAAGGTAGTATAATAAGTGTTTATGGTATAATATTTTTTTGTAAAGGATTTTTACCAAAAAAATGTGTGATCAGCACCCTTTTTGCGACGCTCACTGTGATAAGGGGGTTGTTTAGGAGTGTATTGAGTAGTAAGGGTCGCGTAGTAACTGTAAATAGCAATGGGAATCAGAAAACTGCATTTATTTAGCAAGAAAATAAAAAATTCACACATTATGTAAATAGCAAGCATTTAACACCCTGTATATGGACCGTAATTAACTTTAATCAATGCCAGTAAGCATATCTTCCAATAACAGAACGCGTATTCAGCAGAGAAGTAATCATATATGTAATTAAACTACGTTGAGGAGTTTTTAACAAGTTATAAAATAAATACGCAGAAGATAAGATAAAACCTAGTATATCTTCATGCAATTACGCTGGAACAATAAGCGCTTTGATAAGAAAACGCACTTTCAAATATGAATTTAAATAAATACATAAACGGAACCAGCATTCGTGTTACATCATTTATTTTGCACAATTCTCGAAAAGCTTTATTTACACAAAACAACAGACATAAGCTAAAAGTCCAGCTACGATAACAATAGTAAATAACAGCATAATACGAAGGTCCAAAATAGTTTCATCAGAAATCAGCTTGAAAATATACTAGGATTGTCCAGGACAAATATGGTTGGTTGCAACAATCTGCAAGGTTGTTTGGAAAACCAATCCAAATGTGGTGGGCAAAAGCTATATAACGCCCAGAGGTGATAAGAAACAGTCAGTCTCAATTTAAAGCACGTCAAATCCACAATACTCTAAATCAAATATTTACGCGTCAGAAATAAAATTTATATTATAGTGAAAATAGTGCTGTGTAAGAATTGCGTGAAGAATATATATAAAAAATTTTTGCCGTTTTTGCAGAAAACGGCTCCTGGTCCAATTCTAATCCGCGTCTAAAACAATTCTGGTCCACTTCTAATACACTGCTACTTTATGATCCAAAGTCTGGAATTTTAATCCACTGCTAATCGAATTCTAGTACACTTCTAATACGCTGCTAATTTATGATCCGAAGTCTGGTATTCTAATCCACTGCTAATCGAATTCTGGTACACTTCTAAGACTAAGTGGAAAAATTCTAAATTCATAGCGTATCCAGAGAAATATAGAATAAAGCACGAGGTGAATTTTGGAACCAAGGGGTAACCGTACTGAATTATTGGTTCAAACATAAGGAGTACAAAACAGAGCATTGGGTTTTGATTAAAGATAATGAAGGGGTGTTGATCTACAACACGAAACAACTCATCAGGAGATCACAGGTCAGAACTTCATAGTTTTAACAAATCTTTTTTAAATTTTAACACTGAATATATAAATTTCCTCACAAGTCTGTAAGAAGTCAACAAGAACATTGAATAAGTTGAAACTTACGTAAAAATCATAAAAAGGTTTCGAACGTTCCAGATTTTTTTGTAAAAGGTGTCGTTTTTGGTGACTTTAAATTAAGTTAAAAAGAATATAAGTTTTGGGATAAATAATCCATATAATATTTATTGATTGAAGGGTGTATTTAAAAGATTACAAAAATTGTGAAGTGTAAATATTATTTCCTTTTATTATATGAACGTTGATTGACTTCGTTTTATCAATTCAAACAGATAACCATAAAGGGGCAAATAAAAATTGATCGTTGTAGCGTTGTGCACTCTGTGTAGAATAAAAAGAGCTAGCCGTGGCATCATAAAATTAAGAGATTAGAGAAAAACACAGAGCGGTGGCGTTCAGCTGGACGTTTATCACATCGGTGTACGGTGTTATCATATCAATATTTAAATGACGCAACAACGTAGGGCGAAAACTACATAGTAATATATATATATATATATATATATATATATATATATAAAATCCTTAAGATAATTTTGAAGAAAAGGATAAACACTACACATTAATGGTTTAACTTAATAATAAAAATAAGATAATATATTAAGGAAAATTTTTCTAAAAGATAACGCAAAACCTAATTTTTGGTTCGGAGATCTTATACTTGCTAAGGCACACCGCCCCTCCTATAAATATAATAAAAGAAAAAGGACTCCCGAGTAGAATGTTCTCATAAGAACTTGAAATTAGATTTTTACTCATGCCCTTTAAAAAAGGAGTTCCGTGAAGCGGTACTCGTTCATACGAACAGCATAAGGGACCAAATAGGAAGAAGAATGCAATCCCTTCATCCCGACGTCGATTAAGAGAGGTCGACACACAGGCCAAATTAAATAACATTACATAACAAATTAAGTGTCGACGGCTTTAATGTACCTGAGCGAAAGAAAGTAGCGATACACAGCTCTGCGGACGTTCCCCACGCCCACGGCCCAATACAGTAAAGCAACAACTCTCTAACTATGCAGCGATTTAGAAAGTAAAAGGAAAAAGTAGAGGATAAAGAAAAGATAAAAAAGGGAGGTGGGAGGTTTTTGAACTTTATAACAGCGTAGAAGACAGGGGAAGGTCTCGCAATGGGCAATAGCGGTAGGAAAAACGGTGAATAGCAAAGCACTACTCGACCAACCAAAGAGTAGTTAGTAACCGGAGTGACGGAACACCACATTTTTTGTGATGGATGGTTGTCTCGGGACTAAAACAGGTCCACCAGAGGAAACATATAAAGTTGAAGAAAGAGACAGAGGAGTAACAAACAACAAAGTCTAAGAGTAGAAAGTAGACAATGTTTCTATTAAAACAGTTGGTCTAAAGGACCCCTGCAATGTTAACAATAAGATAAAACCCGAACCACCACGTAGACACTTAAAAGCAACTAAACTACAAATGAGACCCAGACAAATTATCATCCCACCGAGCGCATTCACTACGATAAGAAAATCAAACAAACGGAATGTAAACAACTTATACCCACATGATAATTTCAATTACAAACATACCATGAGCACAACAATAATTGTACGATAGACAGTGGATTGAAGATAAAAGTAGGAAAATTTTCAGTACATCCGCATCATAAGGAATAATATTTAAAACGACAAAAGCGATAGTCCCTCACCAACACGTTCAGGAAAAACTAAAAACTGCATTTATATTCCTATTTTATAAAAATGATTGATAGCAGAAATTATAAAAAGTGACTGAAATATATGCCTAAGAAAACACATCGAATAGAAGTTTCTTGTATTTCCAATTGAGGAAACTGATTTTTTACTACAGAGGCATAGATTGCAACCTTATGTATATCCAAAGAGTAAAGCATCAACATATGAACTAGTACACAAGTCCTAAAGATTCGCTGGCCGTTCAAACGAAAAATATGTCACCCACTATAAACGACTGCATTAGATTGTGGAATAATAACAAGGTAAATAATGAAAATTTAAAAGAAATTAGATTTATTTAAGTGTTATGACCCCTGGAAGAACATTTATAACTAGGAATGAGAGGTTTATCTTTTAAAATCAGAAAACTAAATAAGGCATGACAGGGTTTGGAACAATTGTAAATCAAGGGGTGATATCCATTTAAATGTACAATAAGATAAGTCAAAGATTATAAACTAAGGTATACATAAGAGGGAACGCTATATAAGTTGGATAATATGGTGTATTCGTACCGGTGAGGTAATACTACATTGGTCTAGCTAAGAATGGAAAGGGATACATATGTTTTGATGAAGGTATGAATTCAAAGGAAAGTATATACGACTCATTAGAAGCAGACGAAGATGATTTTAGGTCAATAATATGCTAATGTTATTGAGATTTGCCGTATGAATCTTGTAGGTCATATATCAATGGAGAAATTACCCAAGAGATTACACAATATAAACTTAGGAAGTAATTTAGCAGAAAATTTTTAGTGGCATCAAATAAAACATGATTTTTCTTTCATACCTCTTTGCTCAAAGCAAATGAAACGTCTCTTTTACGGAGGTTGTATAATTTTTGCTTTTTTCATAAACTTTGGATACATTTTTTGGACATCAATAAAGATAGAAGGTAATAGTTGTTGATCTTTGTCTTAACGTATTTTTTCATCAAAGTCAGTTACATCAGTATTGTTAGGAACAGAACCATACTAACTACCATCAACTAGAGTATAACGACCAAAAACAAAAATGAAGGTAAGAACAGGGTAGCTTCATGGTTAAAGGTACATAACGCTTGTGCAATTTTGAATATATTTTGTTCCGTTTAGTATGGTCGGATTCGATATAGGAAAAGATAACAGTAATGACTACACGGTTGACACGTTCTGTTGGATTTACTTGCGGGTAATATCTGTCATTAAACCAGATTTTATAAACTTTATAACTTTCTACAAAATTTTGAAATTTTTTTGAAATAAATTGTGTGCGATTGTCACAAAGAATAATTTGAGATACGTCGAAAATTAGAAAAACTTGATGCTCTAAACATTTTATGATCGCGGAAGAGGTAGCCTTTGCTAAGGGATGAACGAAAACAAATTTGGAAAACTAATAAGTGACAACCAACAGGTATTAGTTATCTTTCTTAGATCGAGAAACAAGTCCTAATAAATCGAGGGAAATTAATTGAAAAGGATTTTATCTTGCTCGCTCTTTTTTGAAGCAAGTTAGCGAATACCGATATACGATATATAAAATTTTGTCATACCGTCATAGCTAACACATACGGATAGCAAACATGTTTAAAAACACGAGAATAATATTCAAAATTTATCGGTAAATTGGCGCACACTGATCACAGAATTCTAGCAATGTTAAAAATTTAAGTGTTGATTTAATCTTATAGAAATGAACTCGACACACAAACTATTAGTTAGTAGTGTTATTGAAACACTAGAAATAGCTGGTATAAAAGCGAGCATTGTTCCATTGAAATTTTAATCCGTACCATTTACCAAGCATGATAAAGTATAGTCAAACCATATTCTAAATTTCTTCGTGAAATCTATTGTTATGTTTGTACATACCATTAACAGTCCAAGTGCAATAGCGTAATCTTTTAAGCTTCGTTTTGCATTAATATACGACCGCCAAAGTAGCCATTTTAGTTCGTAACACAATTGTATCTTTTGCTGCAACCTGTACTAAAATAATTAGAAAATTGCAACTAAGTTCCTGTTCTTACTTACTTCAATAATGACATAACCGAGTCATCGAGATCAAAAAAAGCACTACTACAAGTTTCTTGCATTTTCATAAAGCTTATGGCTTTTCTTTGAAGTATCTGCAAATCAGCTTTTTTCTTTGACAGTACATGGTTGACGTAGAATTCCGCAGGATTAAATAACTTTGGGCAATGTAGATTTATGCTGAAATACACTGTTCTTTATTTATGCAGTTACCACAGACAAGTTACGGTTTTAATTGGTTTGCTAAAATAAGTATATTAAAATTTAAAAACAACCAATAATTTAAAATAAAAAGAAAAAACATGGAATTATATTTTGAATATTTTAAAATACAAAATTTACCAAATGCAAAGACTATACGGAATTCGATGTTTATATAATTTCAATCGTTTTCATAATGTTCTATGCCCAAGTCCAGATTAAATGCAAAATGGTTCAACAATTTTCATGTTGCGCATTAAATTCTGATACAACTTTTAAAATATCCACCTCCCTTGCTATGATAGTAGGGTATAATTGGCAATACTGCCGCCTCTTTTGCTCCCAAAACCCTCATTTGCTCCCACATTTACATGTAAATTCCCATAAGGAGCAAATGAGGAGGAGCAAGTTTCAGCTACCCGAATTTCTAGGAATTTTCAGATATCGTCACCCCAAGGAGCTACCCCATTTTAAGATTTCTTACCTGTTGCGATTTCCGACCGTTCTTAAACATTTTTTTAGTCATGCGATACATTAAATTAGCTTAGAATTTTATGCACATCCCGAATCTGTAAACAGATTTGAAATCGGACCACGCCCTGCAAAGTTATACCCCTTTAAAGTCCTGATCTTCTAATTTTGCTATTTGCTCTATAAGCAAACCTAACAAATAGTTTTCTTCGTCTAGCCATTGCATCTTTCGAGATAAACCCATCTTGTTTGGTATTAATCAATATTAGAATTTTCTCAGCTACCCAAATCTCTAGGAATTTTTCAGATTGCACCATCCCCAAGGGAGCTACCCTAATTTTAAGATTTCTTACCTGTTGCGATTTCCGACCGTTCTTAAACATTTTTTTAGTCATGCGATACATTAAATTAGTCTACAATTTTACGCACAACCCGAATCTGCAAACAGATTTGAAATCGGACCACGCCCTGCAAAGTTACACATATACCCTCTGCGAGATAAATATTTCTCCACATTTCCACCCACGAGATAAACCTACCTTGTTTGGTATCAATCAATATTAGAATTTTTTAAGCTACCCAAATCTCTTTAAATTTTTTAGATAGCGCCATCCCCCAGGGACCTACCCTGATTTTAAGATTTCTTACCTGTAGCGACTTTTGATCGTTCTTATAAATTTTTATACATGCAATACATCTTGTTAGTCTAGAATTTTATGTAGAATCCGAATCTGTAAACAGATTTAAAACAGGACCACCCCTTACCATTTTACACGCACCCTCCAAATTATAACTTTCCTGCAGCTCATATCTAAAAGAAAATCTAAAGCCCATTCTTAAAACTTTTATTACAGACAATTTTTACTAATACAGTTTAAATTTTGTAAACCACATTTCTAAATACATATTCACAATTTTTTATTTTTAACCTAGAACTTCTCATATCGGCTCATACTTATTAATATTTATTTCTAAATAGAGCACTTTTTCCAAAGACCAACCGAACCCGCATGTTTCAAATTCCTCTGATTTTGTTCTTATGGTCTCGCTTAAGACCTTATACATATTCTCCAAATTACTAGAAGACGTTATAACCACATTTTTGTGTTAAAGGATTTCACATCGGACTTCTCTTCCCTATTTTGGTGTAAACGCCGTAGAGTTCGCAATAGACTTTTACTGCTGTATGTTGTATTCTTTTTTCATTTATTAATCGAATAAATCGCTCTTTCTGCTTCCAAAGAAACTCGGGCACCCAATCGTCGAGACTGGCGTTCTTTATGCGATAGCTAGCCATACGGTTGTTAAACGCTGTACTAACCATTTCTACACCATCGTCGCTAGTAGCGGTAACTGTGGCATTTTTATGTCTGTTGCTTCTCAAGTGTGCGGCATATGTATTCTTTTCCATTTCGAAATCGCATACTTTACACATAATTCGTGGTTGTTTCGTACAAGGTCCTTTAACAGCTGGCGGAGCTGAACGTTTAAGGCTTAATGACATACCGTGCTGTTTTTCCTTGTGTCGCAGTAAGTTGTCCATTCTCGTAAAAGCAAAACCGCAAGTCCCACAGTTTAAGTACTTTGCTGCGGACGGCTTAACCGTGGACGATGTTACACCACGACATTTGTTCTGGTACCGTTTGAGAGCATTTTTCCAGGTATTTTAGTCCCCCGATCGCACTTAAAACGTTTGCAGATACCATTTTAGTACAAAACAAAATCCGCACTATAAGACTTGACTTGTAAGCGAACTAACTTATAACTAAAAAGTTTACTCCAGCGTACCTGCTTATGTTCCTTATAGAATGCAAACCGAAGGTTTCCGAAGACAACCGAAGGAAGTTGAGGATTCACTGGGGAACTAAATGACGTCATAATCCTCGCTGCTCGTCCAATACATTTAGCACCAATGCATGCACCTGGTTCGCTTCGTCGATGGTGCGAATGCAGTTAGTAGAAACACCGGAAAACGTCTTCCATGTTATACAGATCGCGTGCATATTAAAAATCCAAAAGGGTGATAGCACACGCACACAAATTGTGTGCAAGTCGTGCTGTAGAAGATGCAGTGCTACTATAACCAAAAACACTTTAAACTATTACTAAGAAAATACCAACTTGCTGTCTACAGGATACTTACAACAATTTAATTTTAAATAACTTCTACGTCATACTTTAGGTAGGCTTGAATATTTTCTAAATAAATCACCAAGCGAAAGTATATGTAGCGGTATTCAAATTACCCATTAATTTCCCATTTTTACGATCGTGGTTAATTATAGATTAAAATTTAATTTGTGTACGTTCGAGCTTCTCGTAAACTAACATATTTTATAGCAACAATGCGCTGTATAATACATGCATACCCCTTCGCCGCGCTACTGCTATTCTTGTAATTGCTAGAAAAGTCACTCTCCTTTTACTGTTAGGACCGATGCAAAGCACCATTTTATACGTTCTATAGCACATCGCGCACTTTTTCGTCTGATAATTATGCTTCTGTAGGCTTTTACACTTTCGCATAGCGGTCAATCGCACGTAATGATTTCTAGAACCGGTAAGTACTCGATATCGTACAAATAGAGAATTAGATGCTCGATGTCTGTCAACTTCCAATTCCCTCGTAAAGGTAGAAAAACTCAGTCAATCATCCATTAAACTTCAACCCGCTACCGTTTTGATAATTTCCAAACATTTTTCGAACGACAATGGGCTGAGAATTTTTAAACCTCCGGGGGATCTTTAAGTCGTGATCAATTACACATCCGAGCTACGCGTAAACTAACATATTTTGCAGCAACTGTATAATACATGCATACCCCTTCTCTGCGCTACTACTATTCTTGTAGTTGCTTGAAAAGTCAGTCACCCTTTTTACTGCTAGGGCCGCTAAAGCACCATTCCATACTTTATTTATAAGTGTAGCACATCGCACACTTTTTTGTCGGTTAATTAAATCTTTGTTTATGTAGGCATTTACACTTTCGCTTATTTAAACATCTAATACGACCGATTAACCACTTTCGATTATTCTAACGGAGACCACCATACGCACCGTTCTTTTTGAATCCAACGATCCTATGGGCTTCCACGCACTAACACCTGACGTATTTTTCTTACTATTTGTTAAACAAAAACCACCGGTATCACCATTGTGGACGTAAACAGATGTTTGTGGATGTCTACGAGAGTACGTAACCATATACATTAACCAGTCTAAGCTATTTTATTTAGTCCACGAAAACTACTATTTTTCTAAACCACAATTAATAATCGTCTTTATAGGCTCCACATTTCGACCATTACCCAATGACTGGTGCTACGTACTTGGAAACTTTAATTTCTTATTGGAGAGAATTCTTATTCTCCCGCGCACTGCCGCGTAGTTGCATGCCTACCCCTTTTGGAGGTATATGCTCGTTATAGGTTGTAAGACCCTCGGTTTTACTTAACTACACTTTGTGAGATCCCTTTAATCTTTTTAATCGTATCTTTCTCGCCTACATTACAGTAGGACTTAGCCCTATTACCAACAAATTCTAATACTGGACCCCATTAAATACGTCTTTAATTTTCCTACAACTTTTTTTGACAAGTGTTATATTGTATTTATTATACGCGGGTAGTCACTCTTTTAAGATAAATATATTTTGCTAGGTATCAACTAATATTAAATTTTCTAGGGACCCCAAATCTGTAAACAGATTTTAAATAGGACCACCCATACAAAGTTATGCGTTTTAAAGACTAATTTTACCCATCTTTATTTAACTCCATCTTTAAAACCTTTTCGCTAACCAAGACATATGCTTTAACTAACCATTCCCCTAGAAATCTAAAACCGATGTGCCCCGCGAATACCGCGTGGAGATAACACGTATACTCTGTCAACCAGGATAGAAGCAGAGGAAGGATTTGGAAGGTGGGCGAGGAACTTAAAAATTATGGAATTTAAAAACTAATATATACAATAGATTTACAAAATCTATACAACTATCTTATATCTTTATGCCCCCATGCGTAGATTGTTGTACTATTAGGAATGATGTACCTTTTGTCATCTTCCTCGATAAACTAATTTTATTAATAAGCTGCGTATGCAAATCGTATTTTTTACTCCGGATACATACGCAGACAAGTACTCCACACCAAATAAAGAATTGGATGCTTGGTAACTGTTAACTTCCGCATCCCTCGTGTACGCCTAAGCACGCCTGTGCCCATGCGCACCCCTGCGCGTGCACACCCCTGCCCATGCGCGCCCACTGCGCGTGCGCACCCCTGCCCATGCGCGCTGCCCATGCGCACCCCTCTCTGTGCGACTGCTATTTCGTGGTAACGTCACAGCCTTTTATAAATAAAGAACAATGTTATATACTATTATAAAATGTTTATTCTGACATTATACATAACAAATTTAAAAATATTTAATGCCAAGCATGGGGTCATTTAAACTTAATTTTAATACAAAGTTATACACAGAAGACAGTCCTTTCTTTATGTTTGTTTGGAGTGGCTTTAATTTTATCTAATTTTATTCGCAGCTTAAAATTTAAATCGATACCCAAGTCCTCTATCTCCTTTTCTAACCAATAGTTTGATACATAGAGACCGTCTAGGTTTTCGAATTGTAAAATGTACCGAAGTTTGCCTCTATATTTAAAGTCTTTGATTCCGCCGACAACCAGATCCATTCCTTCGTGTAATTCTTGCAGCTTGTGACAATCTTTTAATCGCAGCTTTCCCACTATATCCTGCATACGTATCTTGTTAGCTTGATCGACTTCTTCTTGTCGGTATTGGAGAAATCCTTTTCTCCCACACACCGTTGTGTAGTTGCATATTCACCACTTTTGGGAATATATGGTTGTTATAGGTTGTAAGACCCTCGGTTTTAAATGATCCGAAAGGTTCTTTACTAGGCAAATATACAATGTTTAACGGACCCCCTTTGCGTGTGGTGTACGCAAAGATTACGAAACCGCATTCCTTAGTTCGTCTTTGTTATCTGCCATTTTGATAAATACGTTTTTAGAATAACCTTTTAAAAAGTATACGGATTTAGTACCATCCTTTTCTGCAAGAACGCCTACATAACTAAAAGAGTCTTTCTTACTAACCGCAAATGCATACAACTTGTAGAAACCAGATGTATCTAAGTCAGTCCATCGGCACATAAAATAATCTTTTAATTCTTCCTCATTTTCTCTAATAAGATGTTCTTTGTCTAACACATCTTTGTATTGATCGCGTATTGTCGCAGTGTTTTCCATGTAGTCCAATTTTCGCCTTTTTGCATCCATTTCCTCTAATTCCAGTTGTCTTTTCCTTCCACTTACAGCGTATGGTATACATAATGGGGCAATTTCCTTTAGCGTAAACGGATAGAGTTTACTACCAATATTTACGCGTTGTCGTACAACCTCTGGACGAATGTTAGGCGTATCTATCAATCCCAAGTCCGAAATTACTATTTCTTTTGGAATTGTAGAATATGGTGTGACAGATTGTGTAAAATATGTACTACCTGCTTTAATGTAGCACTTGTGTAAGATTTTTATTTTATCTTAGACATCTTCCTCTACTATCTCCAAATAATTTACAGGTAAATAGTTAAAACTAAAAGCCGAAAGCACATACTTTATCAACTTTTCCTTTTCCTCTGGTTTTTTGGACAACTTAATTTGCAAGCCCGTCAATTTCTTTGTATTGCCATTCCCCCAATACACGTACTGTAGCAGGTTACTATACACTAAACAGCAGCTATTTTGTAGCTTGTCCGATAGCTTACTCCACATTTTGGTAAGTGGTACCGACTACATTGGCACCTTTAGGAAGTATAACTTACTATCTTCCAATAAGGTTAAACAGTCTTTTAAGGGTTTATACACCCGTTCCGCACTGACATAGCTTCCAATTGCACAGTTGTATATTGTCGCTTCCAATCGCGTAATACCATGTTCTTTGGCCAAAGTAGACGCAAATGTTTCCCTTAAACGTACATCTGGACAACGTAAAAAATCTAGTATATGATTGCCAAGTTGTTTATTAACACCAGGACTTGTTATCTGGCACACAAATTTGTTGTAAATCTTAATTCTTGCATTGGTTGTTAGCCATGTTAAACAATCAACCCCGCAGTTTTATCGTTGTCAACTATAATATTACACTTTTCTTCGTATTCGCCCTTATAGCAAAAGTTATGGTTTGTAGTTAAATAATTACACATCTCCATCTTGCTAAATATGCCTGCAAAATCTTGGGTTACATCCATGTCAAAAGATAGAAATAATCTTTTCGACTTCGTCTAATATATCTGGTAGTTCCTCCAATAAAGTTTCCAACTTAACATCTGCTAGTTCCACTTTGTATGGAACACATATAGGATTTTGGAATTTTTATTAATGCATTCGATGTCTTCTTTTCCGATAATTTCTTTTACTCTCTGGCCTATCTTGTTACTGCTTTCCAGAGAAAACGGAAGCTTAGCTTTAACACCATGCCTAGCGGAAACAAATCGGTTGAACTTTCTTCGTAGATAGCTGTTAAATGCACCACAAATTTCTTTTTTAGGATAAACATCCGTTTGTTTGCAGATGCTTGTTCGGTGTCAGAAAGGTCGCAAATTTTAACCAACATTATATTGTCACAAAATGGTTCTGTAATTGGTGTGTGTAGTCCGCCAGTCAGCATCTTTTCGCCTTCGACATAACAAATATTACCAATATCTGTCACCAGATTATTGTTGCACATATTTTCTGCCAACAGCCATAATCCAAATCGCTCATTTGTCGGTTTCACTTTATTCCCAAGAAGTTGAGAAACGTTAATCACCTTGGAGACGCTCATGTTTACCGTTCTAGCTACCGTCAAATAATAAATTGAATACGAAAATCTGTTCCCTTATGTATCCTACAGAGTGGGGCGTATATTACCGAAAATAGTCGAATATGTCGGCGGGCGCTGGCCTAACCTATTAAATTTTCCTTTTATCTAACCTAGGTCCACACTTGTTTTTTAATGGAAAAACTCATTAAAAAGCAATTAGTGCTAATGGGTTTTTAATGAGAAAACTCGTTAAAAAGCAATTAGGTCATATGGTCATGCGGTCATATGGTCATGTGGTCATATGGTCATGTGGTCATATGGTCATATGGTCATATGGTCATGTGGTCATATGGTCATGTGGTCATGTGGTCATATGGTCATGTGGACATGTGGTCATGTGGTCATGTGGTCATATGGTCATGTGGTCATGTGGTCATATGGTCATATGGTCATGTGGTTATGTGAGCAGGGAGATTAAATTTGGTATATAAGGAACCTACATATATCCGGACATGTGTTGATGCGCAACCCTGCCGACCTAGGTCGGATAACAAAACAGTTCCTAAACCAGAGAATGTAAGCGATATGGCGGTGTCCGACATATTCGACTATTTTCGGTAATATACGCCCCACTCTGTAGGATACATAAGGAACAGATTTTCGTATTCAATTTATTATTTGACGGTAGCTAGAACGGTAAACATGAGCGTCTCCAAGGTGATTAACGTTTCTCAACTTCTTGGGAATAAAGTGAAACCGACAAATGAGCGATTTGGATTATGGCTGTTGGCAGAAAATATGTGCAACAATAATCTGGTGACAGATATTGGTAATATTTGTTATGTCGAAGGCGAAAAGATGCTGACTGGCGGACTACACACCAATTACAGAACCATTTTGTGACAATATAATGTTGGTTAAAATTTGCGACCTTTCTGACACCGAACAAGCATCTGCAAACAAACGGATGTTTATCCTAAAAAAAGAAATTTGTGGTGCATTTAACAGCTATCTACGAAGAAAGTTCAACCGATTTGTTTCCGCTAGGCATGGTGTTAAAGCTAAGCTTCCGTTTTCTCTGGAAAGCAGTAACAAGATAGGCCAGAGAGTAAAAGAAATTATCGGAAAAGAAGACATCGAATGCATTAATAAAAATTCCAAAATCCTATATGTGTTCCATACAAAGTGGAACTAGCAGATGTTAAGTTGGAAACTTTATTGGAGGAACTACCAGATATATTAGACGAAGTCGAAAAGATTATTTCTATCTTTTGACATGGATGTAACCCAAGATTTTGCAGGCATATTTAGCAAGATGGAGATGTGTAATTATTTAACTACAAACCATAACTTTTGCTATAAGGGCGAATACGAAGAAAAGTGTAATATTATAGTTGACAACGATAAAACTGCGGGGTTGATTGTTTAACATGGCTAACAACCAATGCAAGAATTAAGATTTACAACAAATTTGTGTGCCAGATAACAAGTCCTGGTGTTAATAAACAACTTGGCAATCATATACTAGATTTTTTACGTTGTCCAGATGTACGTTTAAGGAAACATTTGCGTCTACTTTGGCCAAAGAACATGGTATTACGCGATTGGAAGCGACAATATACAACTGTGCAATTGGAAGCTATGTCAGTGCGGAACGGGTGTATAAACCCTTAAAAGACTGTTTAACCTTATTGGAAGATAGTAAGTTATACTTCCTAAAGGTGCCAATGTAGTCGGTACCACTTACCAAAATGTGGAGTAAGCTATCGGACAAGCTACAAAATAGCTGCTGTTTAGTGTATAGTAACCTGCTACAGTACGTGTATTGGGGGAATGGCAATACAAAGAAATTGACGGGCTTGCAAATTAAGTTGTCCAAAAAACCAGAGGAAAAGGAAAAGTTGATAAAGTATGTGCTTTCGGCTTTTAGTTTTAACTATTTACCTGTAAATTATTTGGAGATAGTAGAGGAAGATGTCTAAGATAAAATAAAATCTTACACAAGTGCTACATTAAAGCAGGTAGTACATATTTTACACAATCTGTCACACCATATTCTACAATTCCAAAAGAAATAGTAATTTCGGACTTGGGATTGATAGATACGCCTAACATTCGTCCAGAGGTTGTACGACAACGCGTAAATATTGGTAGTAAACTCTATCCGTTTACGCTAAAGGAAATTGCCCCATTATGTATACCATACGCTGTAAGTGGAAGGAAAAGACAACTGGAATTAGAGGAAATGGATGCAAAAGGCGAAAATTGGACTACATGGAAAACACTGCGACAATACGCGATCAATACAAAGATGTGTTAGACAAAGAACATCTTATTAGAGAAAATGAGGAAGAATTAAAAGATTATTTTATGTGCCGATGGACTGACTTAGATACATCTGGTTTCTACAAGTTGTATGCATTTGCGGTTAGTAAGAAAGACTCTTTAGTTATGTAGGCGTTCTTGCAGAAAAGGATGGTACTAAATCCGTATACTTTTAAAAGGTTATTCTAAAACGTATTTATCAAAATGGCAGATAACAAAGACGAACTAAGGAATGCGGGTTTCGTAATCTTTGCGTACACCACACGCAAAGGGGTCCGTTAAACATTGTATATTTGCCTAGTAAAGAACCTTTCGGATCATTTAAAACCGAGGGTCTTACAACCTATAACAACCATATATTCCCAAAAGTGGTGAATATGCAACTACACAACGGTGTGTGGGAGAAAAGGATTTCCTCCAATACCGACAAGAAGAAGTCGATCAAGCTAACAAGATACGTATGCAGGATATAGTGGAAAGCTGCGATTAAAAGATTGTCACAAGCTGCAAGAATTACACGAAGGAATGGATCTGGTTGTCGGCGGAATCAAAGACTTTAAATATAGAGGCAAACTTCGGTACATTTTACAATTCGAAAACCTAGACGGTCTCTATGTATCAAACTATTGGTTAGAAAAGGAGATAGAGGACTTGGGTATCGATTTAAATTTTAAGCTGCGAATAAAATTAGATAAAATTAAAGCCACTCCAAACAAACATAAAGAAAGGACTGTCTTCTGTGTATAACTTTGTATTAAAATTAAGTTTAAATGACCCCATGCTTGGCATTAAATATTTTAAATTTGTTATGTATAATGTCAGAATAAACATTTTATAATAGTATATAACATTGTTCTTTATTTATAAAAGGCTGTGACGTTACCACGAAATAGCAGTCGCACAGAGAGGGTGCGCATGGGCAGCGCGCATGGGCAGGGTGCGCACGCGCAGTGGGCGCATGGGCAGGTGTGCACGCGCAGGGTGCGCATGGGCACAGGCGTGCTAGGCGTACACGAGGGATGCGGAAGTTAACAGTTACCAAGCATCCAATTCTTTATTTGGTGTGGAGTACTTGTCTGCGTATGTATCCGGAGTAAAAATACGATTTGCATACGCAGCTTATTAATAAAATTAGTTTATCGAGGAAGATGACAAAAGGTACATCATTCCTAATAGTACAACAATCTACGCATGGGGCATAAAGATATAAGATAGTTGTATAGATTTTGTAAATCTATTGTATATATTAGTTTTAAATTCCATAATTTTAAGTTCCTCGCCCACCTTCCAAATCCTTCCTCTGCTTCTATCCTGGTTGACAGAGTATACGTGTTATCTCCACGCGGTATTCGCGGGCACATCGGTTTTAGATTTCTAGGGAATGGTTAGTTAAAGCATATGTCTTGGTTAGCGAAAAAGGTTTTAAAGATGGAGTTAAATAAAGATGGGTAAAATTAGTCTTTAAAACGCATAACTTTGTATGGGTGGTCCTATTTAAAATCTGTTTACAGATTTGGGGTCCCTAGAAAATTTAATATTAGTTGATACCTAGCAAAATATATTTATCTTAAAAGAGTGACTACCCGCGTATAATAAATACAATATAACACTTGTCAAAAAAAGTTGTAGGAAAATTAAAGACGTATTTAATGGGGTCCAGTATTAGAATTTGTTGGTAATAGGGCTAAGTCCTACTGTAATGTAGGCGAGAAAGATACGATTAAAAGATTAAAGGGATCTCACAAAGTGTAGTTAAGTAAAACCGAGGGTCTTACAACCTATAACGAGCATATACCTCCAAAAGGGGTAGGCATGCAACTACGCGGCAGTGCGCGGGAGAATAAGAATTCTCCAATAAGAAATTAAAGTTTCCAAGTACGTAGCACCAGTCATTGGGTAATGGTCGAAATGTGGAGCCTATAAAGACGATTATTAATTGTGGTTTAGAAAAATAGTAGTTTTCGTGGACTAAATAAAATAGCTTAGACTGGTTAATGTATATGGTTACGTACTCGTAGACATCCACAAACATCTGTTTACGTCCACAATGGTGATACCGGTGGTTTTGTTTAACAAATAGTAAGAAAATACGTCAGGTGTTAGTGCGTGAAGCCCATAGGATCGTTGGATTCAAAAAGAACGGTGCGTATGGTGGTCTCCGTTAGAATAATCGAAAGTGGTTAATCGGTCGTATTAGATGTTTAAATAAGCGAAAGTGTAAATGCCTACATAAACAAAGATTTAATTAACCGACAAAAAAGTGTGCGATGTGCTACACTTATAAATAAAGTATGGAATGGTGCTTTTAGCGGCCCTAGCAGTAAAAGGGTGACTGACTTTTCAAGCAACTACAAGAATAGTAGTAGCGCAGAGAAGGGGTATGCATGTATTATACAGTTGCTGCAAAATATGTTAGTTTACGCGTAGCTCGGATGTGTAATTGATCACGACTTAAAGATCCCCCGGAGGTTTAAAAATTCTCAGCCCATTGTCGTTCGAAAATGTTTGGAAATTATCAAAACGGTAGCGGGTTGAAGTTTAATGGATGATTGACTGAGTTTTTCTACCTTTACGAGGGAATTGGAAGTTGACAGACATCGAGCATCTAATTCTCTATTTGTACGATATCGAGTACTTACCGGTTCTAGAAATCATTACGTGCGATTGACCGCTATGCGAAAGTGTAAAGCCTACAGAAGCATAATTATCAGACGAAAAAGTGCGCGATGTGCTATAGAACGTATAAAATGGTGCTTTGCATCGGTCCTAACAGTAAAAGGAGAGTGACTTTTCTAGCAATTACAAGAATAGCAGTAGCGCGGCGAAGGGTATGCATGTATTATACAGCGCATTGTTGCTATAAAATATGTTAGTTTACGAGAAGCTCGAACGTGCACAAATTAAATTTTAATCTATAATTAACCACGATCGTAAAATGGGAAATTAATGGGTAATTTGAATACCGCTACATATACTTTCGCTTGGTGATTTATTTAGAAAATATTCAAGCCTACCTAAAGTATGACGTGAAGTTATTTAAAATTAAATTGTTGTAAGTATCCTGTAGACAGCAAGTTGGTATTTTCTTAGTAATAGTTTAAAGTGTTTTTGGTTATAGTAGCACTGCATCTTCTACAGCACGACTTGCACACAATTTGTGTGCGTGTGCTATCACCCTTTTGGATTTTTAATATGCACGCGATCTGTATAACATGGAAGACGTTTTCCGGTGTTTCTACTAACTGCATTCGCACCATCGACAAAGCGAACCAGGTGCATGCATTGGTGCTAAATGTATTGGACGAGCAGCGAGGATTATGACGTCATTTAGTTCCCCGGTGAATCCTCAACTTCCTTCGGTTGTCTTCGGAAACCTTCGGTTTGCATTCTATAAGGAACATAAGCAGGTACGCTGGAGTAAACTTTTTAGTTATAAGTTAGTTCGCTTACAAGTCAAGTCTTATAGTGCGGATTTTGTTTTGTACTAAAATGGTATCTGCAAACGTTTTTAAGTGCGATCGGGGACTAAAATACCTGGAAAATGCTCTCAAACGGTACCAGAACAAATGTCGTGGTGTAACATCGTCCACGGTTAAGCCGTCCGCAGCAAAGTACTTAAACTGTGGGACTTGCGGTTTTGCTTTTACGAGAATGGACAACTTACTGCGACACAAGGAAAAACAGCACGGTATGTCATTAAGCCTTAAACGTTCAGCTCCGCCAGCTGTTAAAGGACCTTGTACGAAACAACCACGAATTATGTGTAAAGTATGCGATTTCGAAATGGAAAAGAATACATATGCCGCACACTTGAGAAGCAACAGACATAAAATGCCACAGTTACCGCTACTAGCGACGATGGTGTAGAAATGGTTAGTACAGCGTTTAACAACCGTATGGCTAGCTATCGCATAAAGAACGCCAGTCTCGACGATTGGGTGCCGAGTTTCTTTGGAAGCAGAAAGAGCGATTTATTCGATTAATAAATGAAAAAGAATACAACATACAGCAGTAAAAGTCTATTGCGAACTCTACGGCGTTTACACCAAAATAGGGAAGAGAAGTCCGATGTGAAATCCTTTAACACAAAAATGTGGTTATAACGTCTTCTAGTAATTTGGAGAATATGTATAAGGTCTTAAGCGAGACCATAAGAACAAAATCAGAGAAATTTGAAACATGCGGGTTCGGTTGGTCTTTGGAAAAGTGCTCTATTTAGAAATAAATATTAATAAGTATGAGCCGATATGAGAAGTTCTAGGTTAAGAGGAAAAAATTGTGAATATGTATTTAGAAATGTGGTTTACAAAATTTAAACTGTATTAGTAAAATTGTTTGTAATAAAAAGTTTTAAGAATGGTTTTTAGATTTTCTTTTAGGTATGAGCCGCAGGAAAGTTATAATTTGGAGGGTGCGTGTAAAATGGTAAGGGGTGGTCCTGTTTTAAATCTGTTTACAGATTCGGATTCTACATAAAATTCTAGACTAACAAGATGTATTGCATGTATAAAAATTTATAAGAACGATCAAAAGTCGCTACAGGTAAGAAATCTTAAAATCAGGGTAGGTCCCTGGGGGATGGCGCTATCTAAAAAATTTAAAGAGATTTGGGTAGCTTAAAAAATTCTAATATTGATTGATACCAAACAAGGTAGGTTTATCTCGTGGGTGGAAATGTGGAGAAATATTTATCTCGCAGAGGGTATATGTGTAACTTTGCAGGGCGTGGTCCGATTTCAAATCTGTTTGCAGATTCGGGTTGTGCGTAAAATTGTAGACTAATTTAATGTATCGCATGACTAAAAAAATGTTTAAGAACGGTCGGAAATCGCAACAGGTAAGAAATCTTAAAATTAGGGTAGCTCCCTTGGGGATGGTGCAATCTGAAAAATTCCTAGAGATTTGGGTAGCTGAGAAAATTCTAATATTGATTAATACCAAACAAGATGGGTTTATCTCGAAAGATGCAATGGCTAGACGAAGAAAACTATTTGTTAGGTTTGCTTATAGAGCAAATAGCAAAATTAGAAGATCAGGAGTTTAAAGGGTATAACTTTGCAGGGCGTGGTCCGATTTCAAATCTGTTTACAGATTCGGGATGTGCATAAAATTCTAAGCTAATTTAATGTATCGCATGACTAAAAAAATGTTTAAGAACGGTCGGAAATCGCAACAGGTAAGAAATCTTAAAATGGGGGTAGCTCCCTTGGGGTGACGATATCTGAAAATTCCTAGAAATTCGGGTAGCTGAAACTTGCTCCTCCTCATTTGCTCCTTATGGGAATTTACATGTAAATGTGGGAGCAAATGAGGGTTTTGGGAGCAAAAGAGGCGGCAGTATTGCCAATTATACCCTACTTATGATCAAACTCAATATTAATAATTACTAAGTTTTAACCTTTTATCGCTCATCGCATTTCCTAGATTTTTAGACGCCTTAAACACACGTTTGAGTGTAGTTCTTAATATTAAAATGGTAACACAAATAATGACTACACATTTTTAAGTTTTCGTGATATACTATGTATATACTATATACTACTATATATATATATATATATATATATATATTGCTATGATAAGGGGTTATTTAGGGATGTATTGAGTCATAACGGTTACCCAATACATGTAAATAGTACTAGGACTAGGACCGCATTTATTTAGCATTAAAAATGCGTAATTTGTATATTATTCAAAGAGAAAACATTTAACACCCTGTATAAGGATCGCAAGTGACTTTAATTAATGTCGAGTAGCATATCATTTAACAACAAGCACACATGCAGCAAAAGAAATAACTCTACACGCAATCAAACTGGTCCTAAACCAAAAATGTTCATAATTATAAATTAATACGCGTTAAATGCAGGAGAAACCTAGAAAAACCATAATACAATTCAGATTAAACAAGTGATAATGAAAGCAGATAGCATAAAGTCTTGATAAGAAACGCATTCTTCAAAATAAATACGCTTCGGAAACGCAAAAAGATAAACAGAAGTATGCTAATTTATGTCACTTTGTTTACGTGATTTTCTACATGAAGTTAATGCAGATCCCAAAATATTATCTTGCCAAACAACACCATAAGTGAAATTACGCGCCAAAGCGAATTAGAAACTCCTGTAACAACATCAAAATCAGACGCTATAAATTAAATACAAAACAGAACATACGAGTACATACGTGAACCAAGGAATTGTTTCTATAATGAAATATCAGTGATAAACCTCTAAAAGCCCAAAAATATTCAAAGCAACGGATGGTTGGTTATACAATTTGAACAGCAGCTAAAATAAAACAAAAAATTTAAAGGATGCGTAAGCTATATAATGTGGGAGGTTTGATAAACGGACAGTCTTACTGTAAACCACGTACAAACTGAATCACTGATACTTAAGAATTTACGCGTCAAGTAAATATTCGAATTAAACAATGAAAATTTCGTGAAAAGTGATGTTATAAAATATTTTGAATTAATTATAGTGAAAATATATGAAACAAAGCTTGGCGGTTTGCTAGAAAACGTAAGTAGATATTTATTAATAGAGTTAGGTTAAATATTCATAATTCAGGGCTCATAGGAAACTCTAAGTAAGGATACTCTAAAGAAATTCTAAAGAAATTCTAACGAAAATCTAAAGAAACTCGAAAGAAACTTTAAAAAAATTCTAGGAAAACTCTAAGAAGTGCGAAACTCTAAAGTACTAAAATCTAAGAATAAATCTAAGGACATTACGACGTTCTGAAAGGTTAAGGCAGATCACATTCAACGGAATAAAACTGGGAGAATCAACTAAAAGCAATATTGGGACACTGATCCACGGCACGCAGCTGTAAGACACTCAAGGAAAACTACAGGTCAGAACTATCTTGCATAAAACATTATTTACTATTTATTATATTTGAACATTGATCATATTAAGGCATTATTTTCTATTTAGTATTTTTGAACATATTTTAAACTTGAATAATTTATGTAAGGAGTCAACAAAAATTTATTTTGATACGTGAAAAATTTCGTAAACAAGGAAAATTCTTGAACGTTTAGAGAAATTTCTAGTAGAGTACAAACGACATTTTGTTGACTTTAAAACAAAAGAGTTTTAATAATTAAATAAAAAATAATTTAAAATTTATCGAATTGAATTGAATTGAATTGAAACGTCTTTATTATTAAACTAAATATACATTATAAGATATAAAGGTTTGATACAAACTGCATCAAGCGCGATTAGGGCCAGTAGGCCCTGTCTTACACCTAACTTGCATACAGCTGTACTCTTGAATAAGTTAAAAAAAAAATAAATAATAAAAAAATCACTACACACACGCACACACCCTCACACGAACGTACCCTACACCCCACACCGAACATAAAGATCTACCCCTCCACCACTTTTCCCTGTTCTGTCGTTTCATATAATTTTATATACTTCTAACTTGACCAAGGAATCAGACAAAGTTGGTTCAGTCACGTTTCTGACACAGCAACACAGTGTGGACGACAAGACTCAAAAAGATAAAGAAACTCATCTAAATGAGAAAGTAGTGAGCAGGCATTAATATGACAGCATTGAAACGATTTTGGATGACGAGAGAGTGATTGACAAAAGAGAGCGGAACAAGACGGGACAGGATAGTTTAGGAGTTAAATTCTGAATAAATGGTAATCTCTTGAATTTTGTAACTAGTGGTCGGTCTAGTGTTGAACTTTGTAAGTTGTTAGAGTAAAGTAATCTTTTCAGTAGGGGTTTTGGATATGCGTTGTTTAGTAGAGTATGTTCCAATTGTTTTAAATTTTTTTTTCTAAATGTGGTTCGCTAATTTTTGTAATCCAGTCTTTTAAGCATGTTATAGTATTAAGTTTATGATTGAAAGAGTGGCTGAAATGATAATTTAAGTACCTACCGGAGTCTGTAGTTTTTTTGTATATGTCGAAATACAAATTGTTAGTAGGAGATCTATTGACTATGGTGTCAAGGAAAAGGAAACTATAATTAACTTCTTTTTCATAAGTAAAAACCAATTTCGAATTGAAACTATTGAATATGTATAGAGTATATTCTATTAAATGCTCAGAGATGGAACATAAGATGTAATCAACATACTTGACTATAAACGGAATGTCGAATGGTAATAAATCTATGACTGATTCTAACAAATAACCCATGACAATTTGAGCAATAACGAGAGATAGGGGTGAACCCATAGGGGTACCAAATATCTGAAGATAGAAATTTGAATTAAAAGTAAAGTAAGTGTTATTAAATATTAAATTAATGGTTGATACTAAAGATTTAAATCAAGGTTACAATTAGATAGAATAGTATTCGAAAAAAACATGGTAGCATACTTCCACGTGTCAAGATACTTATCCTGCACCTACATCAGCTGAGGTAAACCAGCAAAACATTCTATTCTCGCTCACTGAAGAATTGTCACCACGATAGTCATAATCATTAACGCTACGACCATAACTGCAACAGCAGGCCTACGCAAAAGAGCTAAAAAGAGATTCCTTCTAGTCATTATTAACTACGTAAAAAAAATTAACCGGTGCACAGGGGATATAAGCTTCTCGTACAAGACGTGCATCGCTCTTGAGAAAATAGAAACAGCCACGCCAGAATATACATGCCAGAACGAAAAACAGATTCAAAGTGAACCCAGTTTAGGAAACGAAATGATAATCGATTGAAATATTAGGATAGCACATGTTAAAAGAAACTTCAAGAGTCTTTGTAGTACATAAATATATAAGGAAACCGGCAAATTGGAATTCAAACGCCTTTGTTAATCGCACATGTAGGAAATATATTCTATTCAAACTTATATTACTACTTTTAAATAAAGCGAGCATATCTTTTCAGAACGCAAAGATTGTTGATAACCGAATACATTTACGATGTTATATCAAACACTAGAGATAGATTAAGATGCTTTGACTTAAACTAAATATGCTAATAACATTCTACACAATGTTGAACAGGCACTAACTTCAATAGTATTAGAATTAGTTTTATAGTAACAAATCAAATTATTAAATTATAATACGTGATGAGAGGCATCTCCTTATAACAGGTAGTTACACAAAAGTCGAAGCGGAAGTGTGGGAATATTTGAAAAAATCAAATCAAGCGAAAATATTTAGAAATGTAAAATTGAACGTAACACAGTTACAAAACTGAACACATTTAGTTTGATCTCCTGGATATAGATGTTGCACTAGTGTAATCTTATATGGTCTATAACCATACTTCTTTAAAACTAATCGTATCATTTCTTCAGACATACTACATTTGGTTGCAGCTTGCCGTGTAGATATTTGAAGATAAACTTTAAACAAAAAAAGTGCCCATTCTGCTAATAGTTCGGCCATTATCAGTGGATGTCGTATTTTTTAGATTTATTAAACCTTCCTCTTTCTCTCAAGGAAGCCTTCAAACCTTGAAAGTATTTTTGTACTGAAATATTTCTTTGTGGGTAGCGTTCTGAATATAATCGCAGCTAATCGGTAACATTCCTATGACATGAAAGGTGCAGTCCTAACATGTCCACCTTCTCATTATTTAAATAATTCTTTTTATATAACGTAATGATAGCACACCAATTTCTACCAAACACAGAAGTGACACTTGATTAAAATCATATGTTTTTGCCCTCAATTGTTTTCATAGATAGATAGATTTATTTTCAAACAAATAAAAAAAAATAGTGTAAAATAACTTCATTATTTTTCATTTTAGGCATACAGAATGCTAATACTTCTATAAAGCTAAAGTTATTTTTTACCCAAAGATTTAACAACATACAGGGTATTCTATTTAGAAATGCAAAGTTGATAGCATCTCCGGTTAAACAGGAAGCGATAGGAACAATGTATTTTGTCACTTAAAAAGACAATGAAAGGCACTGACCCTTTTTCTATTTAACATAGTTTTTATCTCTAAAATTAAGCAAGCTGCCAATGGTAGACATGTTAAGTGTAACACCCTGTATATAATGTATATATATATATATATAAGATAAAAAAGTGCCAGTTTAGTCATTTGAAGCAAAATTCTAATTCTTACTAATTCACAATAAACAGGTGAACCATTATTAAAGACGTTCAGTGTATAAAACTACGTTTTATATTGGTTAAATTGATGGATATTTTACTAGTTTGGTTTATTCAGTATTAAGGCAAAACTATTAATAAGAATGAGTTGTTTGTTTCACTAAAAAATTGCATTTATTTTACTATAAGGAGCTTCAGGAAAAAGTCACATAATATTTGTTGTTCCATTCAATAAGAGCCAACATTTGCATGTTACACCGAAATATCCCAAGCAAATATTCTATTCAAGAAAAAAACATTTGGACATATTAGTAAGCAAAATGGTCTGAATTTAGGTATAACAAATAAAATCGATTTTGCATTTTGAGAACGATGGACGAATCAGATGCTTTGTTATGAACTTAAATATTTCTATTGGTTTGGACTATATGATTTATATCAGGTGTCACATCTGGATATTATATTAAATTTTCAGAAAATATTGTTGTTTATCATCTGAATGAGAGATTATATATACGACAAGAATAACTTTAAAGATATTTATTCTTGTTATTCTGCAAACTAGTAAAATTATTTCAAAATAATTGGGTTTAATAAAAATTAATGCAGGTACAATATTGTAATTGATACTGTATTCTGCAGTTATGATTTTAGTCAATTCTGAAAAATTGTGGGTAGACCTGCATATTTTAAATTAGCTTAAGTAATGGGGATTATTTTAAGATCTCAAATTTTATTTAAATTTTATGCAACCTCGCTTAAATTCTATTTAAGTTAATTTTACTCAAATTAAATTCGTTACGAGTTAGTTTTCCTTAGCTTTGTACTGAGATAAATGTTTAATAGTTTGATTGTAGGAAGTAGTAACTTTAAGGTTTAATTATTTCAAAATCTCAAGATTTTACTTAGGAAATTTATTTATGTAACAAAAGACAATTTACACGTATTTTAGATAAAAAGTATATTTTTAAAAGAGTAAGTACGATTGTGAGAGTATACTTTAACTCTGAAAGTACAATATAAGTATATTCCAGGGTAAGTTAAAACTTAGGTTTTTAAATTTTTTTTGTGATTTATGCTGCACAAATTTTTATTTTTCTCTATCTTAGTATTTGTAAATATTTGTACTTTAAATTTTTTAGCAAAAGTCTATATACTAATCTATTCGAGTAAAAGAGCTTTTTATTGTTCTACTAATTGAAATACTCGAGAAAGTGGATTCTTAAACTTAGGTTTTAGTTTCTGCGTCTGTTGTGTTGAGATATAAGAAATATAATTTTTATTTCACTTCACAAAATTTAGTGTTTTATTCGAGAAGTTTATTAACATTACAGTAGATATTGTTGAAACCCAACTCGTGGGGCTTATCAACAAAATATATATATATATATATATATATATATACATATTGTTATGGATTCAAAGGGTTAAATTTGGGGTAAGCAATGCAATTTCAAACACTCTGTATAGAGAAACAAACAATTTATTTACGCGCAAAATTTATTTCATTGATTTAATTTAAACGAACAAGTATTGACGTATTTTTATAATTAATGATTGAAAAGTAATAGGTTCATAAAGAAAACCAGTTTTTAAAAGCAAATAGAAACGCATAATTAATTTAATTTATTTTAATTCAACGAGTAATAGCATTAGAAAACGCACCGGGGTAGAGACAATCGATAATCCCAAGGCAAAAGGTTCGTTATAACAAGCAAGGACGTCAGTTGTATCGAATATCGTAAAAATAAGCTCCGAGAATTGTTGTTTAAACGGTCGATAATAAAGAACACCTGCATGTTTGAAAAGGTTACCTTCGTCGAATTTATATGCATAATAACGCGGGCTTCAAAGAAAATATTTCCAACCGTCAGTTGCTTCGAATAAACAAGCTAACAAAGTTTCTTAAAGAGCAAAAGGGATGCACGATCAATAATATGCTAGGGATAAAGACGGGTATAAAAGCATTGCTTTCAAAACGCACGTTCGTATCCACGTGGAGTCAGGCGACGCGGTCAGCTATATCGATTTTGTATAACTCAAGTGGGGTTTCTTCTTGATTTTGTTTGATAGTTGTTTATTGAATTTATTTTGGCTTATTCCATTAGAACGCGAATCAAGAAAATCCCAAGGTAAAAGGTTCGTTATAACAAGCAAGGACGTCAGTTGTATCGAATATCGTAAAAATAAGCTCCGAGAATTGTTGTTTAAACGGTCGATAATAAAGAACACCTGCATGTTTGAAAAGGTTACCTTCGTCGAATTTATATGCATAATAACGCGGGCTTCAAAGAAAATATTTCCAACCGTCAGTTGCTTCGAATAAACAAGCTAACAAAGTTTCTTAAAGAGCGAAAGGGATGCACGATCAATAATATGCTAGGGATAAAGACGGGTATAAAAGCATTGCTTTCAAAACGCACGTTCGTATCCACGTGGAGTCAGGCGACGCGGTCAGCTATATCGATTTTGTATAACTCAAGTGGGGTTTCTTCTTGATTTTGTTTGATAGTTGTTTATTGAATCGTGTAGTACAACTTGGTTAAACCCCCAGTTTAACACTTAATCGTTTACTTAATTTGATTCTTAACGAATTCTTAGCAAATTCTATTCTTAATTCGAATCCGAATTCAATTCTTAGTTCAATCCTTAGTTCAATACTTAGTATCCTAAGTTAATTATGTTTAATTAGATTTTTGGACTTACGTTTTAAATGTCAACGGCGAATTTCTGTTGTATATTTGCACCTGTACTAATCTTTGAAATTTTCAATCACCAACTTTCACTTAAATATTATTATTCATTTTGATAGTTTAACTTTGCGTGTTATCTTGGTTCAGACCAGTACAGAGCGTGCCTTGTTTCTAAAAAGACTGACCCGTTTACAGTTTGTGCTTAATTTAAAGGTACGCCGACCTACCTGTTATAATTGGTTTACCGAGTTTATCTTGTTTTTTCGTTATTATATAAGCGTCACACTTAGGCTAACGTCCATCCATTGGGTTTTACATAATAGTACTTACTTGTTAAAATTCATCTTGAGATTACGTAGACATCAAATTTTGTATTGTGGCTTTTGTTGACCATGATACTTTGTACCTCTACAGGTCACATCCTTTTATTTGTATAGTAATTTATTACTTGAAATCGCACGTAGTCAAAGGTATGGTTCCTTATTTTCGTTTTTGTAATTTGTTAGGTTTATGTGTTGATTTTATATTGAAGATCACGTAGGCAAATTTTATAATGACGTAAATTAAATGCGTTTATTTACTTCTTGCGTTTATAAAATATGTTTGTTTTGAAAGACTTGTTTATTGTAAACATTCCTGGTTATTAACGCGTCGAGTTTAAAAATATTCGTTTTATGTTTGTTTGACTTTCTATGTTCCTGATGTGTATTTATTTAAAGTTTATGAATGCATTGCTATTCTTAAAAATAAATTGGACTGCATACAAAGTTATTTATCTTACTAAATGTGATTGAATTCTTGAAGAATGAGCTTTTTTTCATTAATTTAAGTTGGTTGTGAGTTTTAAACAGTGTGTTTGATATTTGCTTTTTGTGTAATTAGCGAATTGCGTACTTTTCATGATAAAAATGTTTAATTTTCTAGACTTTGGAATCGTTTATATGGAGTGTACATCCCTTGTAACCCTATATACCCCTAAACAACTCTATTATCATAGCAATATATATATATATATATATATATATATATATATATACAGTGTGTCCAAATTTCGAGTCCCTACATTGTTATTTCGGTTATTATAAGAAATAGAGATTGGGTTAAATGGGGAAAGATTTGGAGGAATCCAGGCCAGTTTCGTATCCGTTTACAAAATTGGTGTAAGTTGTCTGGTTTTGGAGATATTCTATGAAAACTAAAAATGGCCGATTTTGTTTTTTGATAATAAAACATGAATCATAAGTCGCACCATCACAAGATTTGCACATTATTAAGACACTTTTTTAAAAGGAGTATTTTAGCATGAACAGAATCATTCGACTGTCTTTTGTTTTCGAGGAAACGCCCACAATTTTTGTTTTTCTTATGGCCGCCATTTTGAATATTAAGTGAATATTATGCGCCTTAAAATTAACCTTCAAATGATATGTCACATGTCTATAAAAAATGCAAAAACTATCCTAAATTTTAAAAATAACTAAATTTGTATGTTCTTGAACGTTTGGTAATCCCAACAGGGCAAAAATTTGATTTCTACTTTATGAAAAGTACAATAAACATTTTATTATGTACACAAACAGCATTTGTCACAAATTAATGATTATGGTGTTACTAGAGTTACAATGATATCGTTTTATAATAGTAGGCGGTGGTATGTGACAAAACCAAACAATGAATTACAGTTATATGTCAAAACAAATTCTAAAATTTAGATAAACTTGTGTGTGTTGTAAGTTTTGGTGCCGGTGGTGCTGCATTTTTAATTTAAAAAATGGCACATGTCTACAAGTTTTCGAATGAGGAAAAGTTTGATATGCTAAATACTTATTTACAATCGTTTCGGAACGCTGATACGGCATCCGCCAGAGTAGTACATTTATGGCGTAATCAGCACCACATTTCCACCAGCATCCACATTTCCACACACATCTGGACCAAATTTACATGTAAATTCTCATAAGGAGGAAATGAGGAGATTCATCTCCACATTTCCACAAGCATCCACATTTCCACACACGAGATAAACCTATTTTTAAGATTTTTTACCGCTAACATTCTGGACCAAAAAGTTTTCTTCGACTAGCCATTTTTTTTATCTTTCATCTGAACCAAATAGTTTTCTTTGTCTAGCCATTGCATCTTTTGAGATAAACCTATCTTGTTTGGTATTAATTAATATTAGAATTTTCTCAGCTACCCGAATCTTTAGGAATTTTTTAGATTGCATCACCCCCAAGGGAGCTACCCCCATTTTAAGATTTTTTACCTGTAGCGACTTTTGAGCGTTCTTATAATTTTTCTAGTCATGCGATACATCTTGTTAGTCTAAAATTTTACGCAGAATTTGAATCTGCAAACAGATTTGAAATCGGACTACTTCTTGCAAAGTTACACTTTAAAGTCCGGAACCTCTAAATTTTGCTCGTATATATTTAACTCCATTTTTTAAAACCTTTTTCGCTATCCAAGATATATGCTTTAACCAAAGAGTTAGAGGTAGTAACACAAAATTAAGCACGCAAAATTTTAATAATTTATTTTATCCAATTTACAGTTTAATAAACTAATTACAATTTTTACAAAGTATAAACATTATTTCCTGTGTGTAGCCGAAAGTTTAACCTGTAACAAAAAAGAGATTAATGTGTTGTTTAAATAGACCTGTAATAAAAAGAGATTAATGTAAAAAAAGAGGAAACGTGTTTTCGGTCAATAAGACATATTGTTAATCTAACAATATGTTTTACCGTCCAGCGACACCACGTGGAGGTAAACACATGTCGCCGGGAACAAAGGAAATTTTAAGGATGGGGATGGTAGGTATTTCTTATAACTAACTTACATACTATATATACATAATAAAATATATACAAATATAAACAACTATCTTATATCTTTATGCCCCCATGCGTAGGTTGATATGCTTCCGGGGATGACGTAACGCTTGTCATCTGCGCCCGATAAACTGATTTTATTAATAAGCTCTGTATAAAGTTGGTGTTTCTTACTCCGGATTGATACCATCGTATGCATGAGGGCATCTCTATTATTAATAACTACATCCCTAAAACTATCTACACTAATCCCCGCCACCACATTACGACTAACACCCTTAATTTTCTTAACAATGTCTTTCTCACTAATAATGCAGTAGGACTTAGCCCTACTACCTACAAATTCCAACACCAAATCACGACAAAACTCGTCTTTAAATTTCCCCACAACTTTTTTGTTCACACGCGGTATATTGTACTTATTGTTTGGAGGGTAATCACTTGTATCAAAATGCTCAATGTTTGCACTAATGTCACTATACAAGTCTTCAGTTTGCACACTATACACTAAGGAGTCTGTATCTGTATAAAGCAGGGACAATCTGGGACCATACAGAGGAACCATAGTACTGTAGTGAAAGTCGTACATTAGCGTTTTGGACAGATCTAAAATTGACAATCCTGCATAAATCGGCTTGTCGTACTTCACTTTTACACGATTCATCTGTATAATCGCCAGATTTTCCCCCAACACTAAGCAACTGTTAAAGTTTGGTCGAGCAATTAGCTTGTTCGCGCACAACCATTTACCAGAAGCATCCCACCGGGTCACGATTTTCACATCTACACGTTTGTCCACGTTCTCCATAGTCTTCCCGAACACCGCATTATTCATTAATTTATAAAAGTCTTTCTCAAATGCGTTTTTCGCCGACATCCTCAACCCGGTGTTAAGGTCGATATACGCCTTCAACCATGGAGACTGAGTAAACTCTAAAACCAGGTGGATTGCTTTTAGTTTTAGACCGTATCGCATACACTGTTGCAAATTCCGATAATGAATAATATAGTTTTCTTTTCCGACAGAGTTGCTAACAATTTAGGTGTCTTTGATTTGGGTGATGGAGGTACCATGTTTTCAGGACAGAAGGGTAGATCGTTGTGGGAATGGTGTAGATGTTCGGGGTACTCCAGATCAACTTCTAGAATATAACCTTTCTCGTTGGTTTCAGGTATATTCAAAATTAGTTCTTTCAGGAGAGCAATCTTTTAGCATCCATCCATCTAAAATCACCAATGGGCAGGTGCTGTCTCATTGCCCACCCATAAAGATTATTAGCATCCAGATATGCTAGGTACTTGGATGGTTCGTCAGGGTTGTAATTCTCCATATACCTATTATTCGCTCTAGCATATCGTTGGCTGCATTGAGTCAAGCCTCCCCTGATTCCAGCCTTAATAAAATTATGCATGCTAATATCCATCAACAGCTCCAGTTTTACACCAGTATGCTTAAGCATCGCATCCCAGCTCAAACTTGGAGCTGTCAGGTACTGGCATGGATCCAGATCATACGTCTGCTTGCATACAGAGCGGAAGTTTTCAAAAATATCTGCAAGTAGTAGCACATCAGTTTTCAGGTATAAATCGCTATACTGCCCAAGCGTGCAAATGCCAAACGTATTCCACACCTTCCGTGCGTGCTCGTAGTCCACATCGCTGATATCCGTAGATGTTAAATTATTAAAAAAGGTTTCTTTCGGTGGTAATGATGTCTCGTTCAGTACTACAGCATCGGTGATATAGTTGTATGGAAAAACGCCTTTCCGCGTCAACAACCCAAACTCTTGCTCATCGGGGTAGTATTTGCGAGTTTCCACAAACTGAGCAGTATCAAGATTCTGACTCAACTTGTCCAACGATGAAGCCATGAATCTTAACGAGTCTATAAACCTGAGCTGTACCGCTGTATTGTCAGATTCTTCAGACTCGCCATCACACTCCTCTGGTTGTTCACCATATAACCTCACATTTTTAGTGAAAGATACGAAGCGCTCCTTATTATTAGGGATTACAGTGATCCTATCTTTATCATACCCCAACTCCTTCACAATAAAATGGCTATCGTACCCGCTTAAATTGTGAAATTCAACAGGGATGAAATGAGGTACCCTGTACTTTATGTTGCACTGCGGGTGTGCAGCGGAGCGAAAGCGACCAGTCAAGTGGTCGTGATACCTAACTCTTTCACTCCCAAGAGGCTTTTTACAAATTCCGCAATCCACTGTCATATGAAACAACAACTCATCTAGGGGTTCCATTGGAAGCATGGGGGTGTTTGTTTTTAAAATCTCACCCAGTCGTCGAGCTTCTTCTTCCAACTTCTGCATAAACACTTTGGCAGCTTCAGGCCCCCTGTACAGCTCAAACTTGTTAAACGAGTCATCGTATGAACATTTTATGTAGTATGCGAAGCTGTACGGCTTGTGTTCCTGGATGCTATTCGTGAACGAAGAAGATGTATCTGGAGTAGCAGTACTAATAGGTTTTAGCACCGACTCGAAATCAGCGTATATCACAAACGGTACGGTCATTTGTTTGTGAATATTAACAAATTCCAGCACACATTTAGCTGCAGTCGGCATTGTAGTCACAATATGGCTGCATTCGTGCTCTGTATGTCGGTGTAACTCCTCCTCCGAATGAAAATATATTAAACATCCATCGCATAACAGTTTGAGTCCTGTGCGGGCAGATAGCTGAGTTTTAACCAACCCGCTTAAATTGTTGATCAAACAAAAATGATTTGTATCTCCTTCCTGGATGTACAAAAGATTGACATGTCGATCCCTCTTGCGCGCTGTAAAGTGAAGCGGTCCCACAATCGACTTGCCTTCTATACCAAAAACATTAATGCTTATAGCATTCTGCTCCTCGAACCGGGGTATGTCCTTTATGAGCATTGGGAACTGCAGTCCTGCCAAATTGAGAATGGTGCTGTAATGGGGGTAGCTACCGACCCTTTGCGGATTGTGAGCACTGGGGTAGAGCGCAGCCATCACGCACCAGGCAAAGCATGCGTTGTCGTCATTTTGTATATTAATAACAGCTCTGGTGTTTCGAACCCATTTGGGGAGCTCGATGTATGAGGATCCACGCAAATGGTTGTACTTGTTTACATTAATCTCCAAGTACAACGCCTGTTTCAGACTCCATCCTAAAACTTACAAATTAGAAAAAATCAATAATTGTAGAAACTAACCAGAATCACGCTCCTGGAACTCCTCAGACTTTGCCGACATTACCTCCACAAAGGAATTGTAGATCTCCCCAAGGTTACTGGAGGAGGTGACCACAACATTTCGAGTATTGAAAGATTTAACATCCTCTACACTGTCCATCTTGGTGTAGCCACCAAACACCTCCAAGTTAACCTTGAGGGATAAGTGATCTTTTAATTTCTCACCAACTAATGCGATGAACCAACCTCTCTTTCTGTTGACGCAAAAATTCTGAGATGTCTAGAAATAATTAGGTTAAACACTCATTCAATGTTTTAAAAGTATACATACCACTAGTATTAGCATTTTTAATTCTGTATGTAGGTACTCTTGTTTTAAAAGCGGTAGCTACAACCTCTACGCCTCCATCCAAGACACGACTTGCATTAGTCTTGTGAGTGTTGGAGCGCTGGTGGGCTGCCATGTTAGCCACATTATAATTTGAATTAGGGCCGCTATACTTGCGGCCACGTCCCCAATGCTCCACCCGGAGGTACTACATTGGGTTTAAACGCGAAAAATAGTCGTGCTCCTAATTTATTCTTACTTCATAGTTGATTCACCCTAAATAAAAACTAAACAAAAATCTAACAAACCTAAAAATCTAACAAACCTAACAAACTCTAACAATCTAACAAACCTAAAATCTGACAAAAACTGGAACAAAAACAAAACAAAAACTAAAAACAGGGTTGTAAATAATGGTATCCCTAGCGCTGACTTTTGAGTGTACCCGATCAACAAGCAAAAATGAGAGGGGGAGGGATCCGTAATACCGGATAGCAGACGCCGGTTCTGCTTACCAGTGCGACCTGAAGGGTCGTCTTAAAACTATCCAAATCTAGCTAACTAATTTAAATCCATCCCTAACTTTCCCTATCATTCCCTAACTGATTTATATTATGATTACAATCTTAACAATTCTGCTCGTCCTTCCCAAATATATACTGCAACCAAAATGGCGACAGAACGTCAAACAAAACAAATAAGCCACATAATACATGCTATATATAAATAAATATAAAGTGTAAATATAAAATATAAATAAATATAATTATGTAAATATATAAATAAATGTTTAATAAGCGTTAAGCATATAGCAGTGCACAAAATAGCAAAAAGCATCACCCTGTTTATCAGGTGCACTCCCACAAGCATATGTCGGCTAGCGCCTTTACACACCAAACGTGCTTCTTAAATTATTTCGAAAACTATTAATTAATGTAAATCAATGCTTGTGCGAGTACAGCCGCCACAATTTAAGTCTTACCTCGATAATAAAATTCTCCAGCATCCGAAGATCTGGTCGTCTGTAACTTACTTCTAAAGGTGGGACGGGGTGCACTGCTAAAGTCCTGGTGGGTATGCACTAAATGTTCTGGGGGGGATCACAATCACTATCACTATCACTTCACTTTCAAGTCCTGGGGGGATGCGCGGTTGCGCTCTGTTTTATTATCCTTGTTTACTTTATTGATTTAATTTAATGAGGGTTTATGATTTATTTGTTATTGTTTATTTGGTATTATTTATTCCCGATTTTCCGCACATAATTATGAAGATAGGCAGTGATTGTATTAATGGAGTGGGGGTTTCTCGTGCATATTGGACATTTTGGTATAATTATCTTTTTTTTTTTTTTTAATTTAATATCAGGTTTTGGTTATGCTCGTATCCTTACTCACGCCAAGTCAATCTAAAATTTTTCAATCCTCCCACCAACCCCACCGAATTTTTACACGCGGTCGTCATTGATTGTCTAATCTCGCGACCCTTCCCGCGAATTCTTTTAAGGCTGTCCAGAACGCCTTCTGGTTAACCACTTCCCCGACTTCCTCTAGGCTCTTTGGCCATGCCAGACCTAAGATAGCTAGTTTGCTATCAGCCAACCCTCGATTTCCCGCCTCAAGCGGGCAGTCGAAGAGCACGTGCTCTGCGCTTTCCGCGCGCTCACCGCATTCGCAGCGGTCGCTGTTGGTTAGACCGAACCTTTGTAAATACGCCTTCAGGGCGCCGTGCCCTGTTATCAACTGCACCATTTTGTGATCGAGCTTAACCTCGATCTTACCTCTGGCTTCTATGCTCGGTATGAATTTGTGGGTCAATCTGCCCGTGGCAGCGTTGTTCCACCTCTCTTCCCATTGTCGAATTGATTTTTCGCGCAGCTTTCTTTTGATTAAAGACCTCGGTATCGACGAATGTGATATTCGAAAGTCGCCCGTCGCGGCCTCTTTAGCTAATTCGTCAGCCCTATCGTTTCCTACGTTACCATTGTGCGACCTGACCCAACAGAACTTTAAACGTCGAAACTCGAGCGCCGTACGCGCTATCCTCCAGACGTCCGCTTGGAGATCTGTCGAGGTGTTCATGTTTGTTAAAGCCGTTAGCGCCGATTTACTATCACTGATTATATAATACTCGTCTCTGCCCGTATGGTTTATTACGTAATCGATAGCCTCTCGTATGGCTACCAATTCGCACTGGAAGATAGTGCACCAGTTCGCGAGTTTGGTTTGAAACCGAAACACCTCCCTTTCCTGCTTATACACGACAAACGCCGCGCCTGCTTGCCCATCGTCCATACGTGAACCGTCCGTATAAATTCTGATACCCATCGCGTCCTCATCACCTTCGACAAACTCGATCCCTCTAATATCAGCCGGGTGCCCTAACTCAGATACAACAATCTTTCTTGCAATTTCCTATTACCAAGATTAAGATCTTCGATAATTTCGCGCCCTTTTCCTATATTTATTAATCGTCTATCTCTAATCTCCTAACGACATATTCGATAGGGAGAGTCCTACTGATCACCAGGACAGCCTCCGTGGAGGTGGTCCTGTACGCCCTCGCCGCTTTTACCGCGGTTATGCGTTGTACGCTCGTCAATTGACGCATTTCCCGGACTTTACAACCTTCTGCCCATACAGAAGCTGCGTACAGTATTGCCGGCTCAATTGCTCCGGCATAAACCGTCCTCAGCGATTCGCCCTGAAACCCCACTTTATTTTAGCCGCCGCCATCATTTTGTTTGATATTTCGCCGCCCTTACTTTTTACGTATTGTACGTGCGCTTTCCAATTTAATTTATTGTCGATCTTGACGCCGAGGTAGGTAATACAATCTTTAAACGGGATTTTCTCCCTCCTAGCTCTAACCTAGGGGTCTCTGTCCTGGTTTCGTGCCGAAATAAAGCGCCTCTGACTTCGCCGTGTTAAATTTTAATTTTACCGCCTGCGACCATTCGTGTAATTTATTAAGCGCCTCGTTCGGTTTTGTGCGCATATCCATTAACAATCTCGATCTTACAATTAAAAGTGTGTCATCTGCAAACCCAACGATTGAGCATCCTGCGGGCAACTTGACCCTAAAGATGCTCTCATACAACAACTTCAAAATGTGGGACCAGAACATGACCCTTGCGGGCATCCCTTTCCACCTCACGCGACAGAACTTTACCCGGAATTTCAACCTGTGCTAATCGCCCGAGAAATAGCTCTTGACCAAAGACATCAAGTTTCGCGGACAACCCCTACGATCTAACTCGCAAACGATTAATGGCCACCAGGCAGCATTAAATGCTCCTGAAATGTCCAAAGCAACAACGACACAGTACTCTTTGGCATCTCTTGCCTGCTTAATTTCCCCGACAACGAACTCTAACGCGTCGATAGTCGACTTGCCCTCCACGAAACCAAACTGTCGGTTATTAAAACCGCCGCTGTCTCGCACTAGGTGTTCAACACGCGTAGTCATAACGCGATCTAAAACTTTCCCCAGCACCGGTAGCAAGCTAATTGGACGGTAGCTGCCCGGATCTGACGCATCCGCCTTTTTAGGTTTGGGTATAAATTTCACATTCTGGATTTTCCAGCAACGCGGAAAAACGCCCTTTCTAAACAAAGATTAAACAACCCAACAAAGACACACGGGGCTAACAGGCACGCCTGCAGAGCTGCGTCTGAAGTGATTCCATCATGCCCCGGTGCCTTCTTAGGGTTCATCCTCCTAAGAGCCCTGACGACCTCGTGAAGTAGGATTGCCTTATCGGCACCTGTTCCTTGCGCCTTTGCAGCTTCCCGACGTATTAAATCGTGCGACCCTTCATCCCCCTCGGGATTATCCGATGGGAAAAATTTCTCTAGTAAATATTCCGCTGTGGTTTTAAAACCTTCCGTGTATTCGCCATTTGTTTTCTTTATATTACTGAGCGCGATTTTTGTTGTTTTCCTCTAATTACGCGGTATGCGGTTCCCCAGGGTTCTTTCTCTGAGTTTTGCGTGCAGAATTCTTTAAATTTATTCGTTCGCGTTTCTTCTATTAATATTTTATATTCGCGGTAACTTTGATTATATTCTATTCTCCGTTGTTCTCTTATATCTCCCGAGGCGCGTTGATAGCGGCGCCTTAGGTTACGCGTTTCTGCCCGCTTGGTGGTTAGTTCCCGGGTCCACCAGGGTACGCTGTTTTAAATGTTTTCTTTTGCGGCATGGAATACGACGACGCGTCTACCACCGCGTCGTTCAATTTTTTCGCGAGTGTTTCTACTTCGTCTGCCTCTCGGCGGTTAAATAGCTCATTTTCAAGCGCAGGGATACTTTCGCCAAATTTTTCTTTAAACCGCTCCCAATTTGCTTTTTATTACAGAACCGCGGAAATATAGTTAGCTGCTCGTTTGCGCTTGTTTTGGTTTCAACGTCCCATGTTATTAATTTATGGTCAGAGAGCGTTTCCTCGTCCGACCTTAGTTTCCAATTGCAAATCGTTTCTAACATTTCGTGCGAGATTGCAGTAATATCTATAAAACTGCTGCCTCTATGCGTCTCAAACGTAGGTGAATTATTAGTGTTTATCACACTAAGGTCCCATCCGTAAAAGATCAGCAACCTGCGAGCCTCTATCGTCTTCGATAGGGCTGCCCCATAATGGCGACTTAGCATTAAAATCTCCCCGATGATTAAATTTTATTCCTACCGATTTTGCGCAAAATGTTTTCAACTTGGTTTACTAAGTCCTCGGTTTGAGGATTTTCCCGCCGGGAATCAACCGGCGGAAGTTACGCGCTGATCACGTAAAATGTATTTAGCCCTGATTTAATTTCGACCGTTGTTAAAAATTCGTTGGATAAATTATTTAGTATTATTCCGGCGCACGTCCCATTATTTATTATTATACCGCTACGCGGTCGTTCGCTGTTTGCGTTTAAAACGGTGATCCCCTTCCCAAAACCTGTTATTTTATGGCTGTACAGGTGCGGTTCCTGTACAAGCCCGATGTCGATATTATTTTCGCTAAATAACTTTACGAAGTTATTTGTAGCCCTTTTCCTTTCCCGAGATTTAATTGCGCGAATTTAATCTTCTTGCTTCTTTAAATCGTTCTTTTCTTCACGGTCCATAATCGATGTTGCGTGTGATTGGGTTCTTTAATCTCAGCATCGTGGGGCATCTACTCGACTTGGCGTCGTGGCGCGTATCGACCTTCGCGCCACCGCCAGTTCTGTCGTTTGCCCTAGCGCAAACCACACAGCAGGGACTGCCCTCCGGCAATTATTGAACTCGTGACCGACTTCGGCACAGTTACCGCACCACTGTACTTTCTCCTGCACTCCATCGATCTATGGCCGTACTCGTAGCACCTGTAGCACTGGGCCATCGAGAAGTGGTCTCGGGCCCAGACTCTTCGCCACCTGAGGTTTATAGCGTCAGCTAACAAACGCCCTCGAAGTGTGGGGGTCACTTCGAAGACTACATTGACGAAGGGATCCCTAGGGCCCTTTCCGCCAAATCTAAATTTCTCCCTCAGGTGGTCTTCTATTTTCAAATCGCCGAAGCGGGGATTCTGGCACGCGATCAACCGCACCAGTTCTTCCGCCTTCATCCCCGCTTCGACCCCCGGAAGAACGACCCGTGGACGCTTCTTCTCGATGGTCTTCGCCACGAGCTCTTTGCAGTCACCGACAACCTTCGACTGCAGTTTCTTCGCATCTTCTCGGTTTGCACACTCGACAACTACACCGCCCTTGCGAGTTCTACGAGCTCCGACCACAACAAAACCATCACGAGCGGGATCGACCTTCTTCTTTAGGGTCGACATGACGTCATCCTTCTCTCCTGGCCTGGCGTCGACCCTAACTGCAAAGGTGGGCGTCGCACCTGCAGCAGCTGCAGCATACGACGCCTTCCGCGGCATCGGTACCTCCTGGCTCCTGGAGCCCTGCTGCCCTGAAACGCAAGCAACCACCGCTGGACTTCCCCCGACAACATTAGCTCTCCCAGAATCACTAGCCACAAGCCGCAGCGCCCTAACCATACCTATAAGTTGATTCGCCGCGTCGAGGAAATCATCCAGGGCGTAGCGAATCCTCTTTCTGTCCTCCACGACGATAGTGGCGGAGGTCGTCGGCACCCTCCCGGAGATGGCCCAGTGCGCCTTCCTCACCCTCAATCTCAGGAGGTCCAGCTCATCGAGGTCGCTAGCTGCAACGCTAACGTCGCTGCTAGTCGACATCTTTCGCTGGGCTCCCGAAGTTGAGGGCGATTCAGGCGCCGCAGCCACCCCAGGGGGCCTCGACTTCCCCGACACGACCGCCGCAGACACAGGCTCCTCTACCTCCTCCTGAATCCCTAACCTAACGTCTTTTAAAATTACCTTTAGCTGTTTCCCCAACAGCGCCCTCAGCCTCCGACCTATTAGACTCGACCTATCTCCCTCTTCTTCCTGGGCAATGGTTCCTCGTCGCGGTGGACCACCATGCTGACAAAACAAACGACAAAAAATGACACCTAAAACGCAGCTCAAAAACCACTTGACCGTTACGACGCTAAAAGAACGACGCTAGAAGAACGCTAAACGTTGGTCCAATAAAAATGTTTTGTTTAATGGTGAACCGTAAGCAACCTTGTATTTATTTAAACTTCGAACCGCCCAATTAAATATTAAATTTTTAACAAAAATACAGCAAGCACCAAGCGTCAAAATAACAACTAGAACCAAATAAATTCCCTAACGCAATTCGTTTCAAAATGTACCGCGAAGAACACTATTTATTTATTTTAAATTTTTAAAACCGCCAAATCAAATTTAAATAAACTAATTACTTCAAAATATTAAAATATATAATTTATAAATAACAACACTTTATTTTTAAATGTGTAATTAACAAAATAAGGTCGAGCGCAATCGGAATGTGGTAACCGGAAATGACCTTTCACTTTATCGCTTGGTAACTAGCACAACCCGTAACTGTTACACCGCTTAATTACACCAAAATCGATTTTAAAAGAACTTATAGGTACGCGTGTACTTAATTTACGGAAAATTTATATTAAAATTGTTTTAAAATTTACAGTTTTGAGATATTTATTTGATTTAAAAGGCTTAGATTTTTGTTTTTGGTTATTATTTTATTATACGCGCACTATAAAATTTCACACACTTTTTGGTTGTTTTACTCGGTTTTACTCGATTTACGCGGTTTTTATTTTAAATTTATTATTAAAAATGCCTTTTAAGTTATTCCGAAATTATTTTGAGTATTAGTTTAGTAGATTTTGTTTTATTGGCCCGTAATTTATTTATTTTATTTTAAAACGCGGATTTAGTTTAAATTACAAAGAAAACGCGATTTATTTAGTTTTTATTTAGTTTAAATTCTGTTTTAAAATTTTATTTTACTGCCCTGTATTTAAATTTTGATGGCACACAATTATAAAAATAAAACACAATAAAAAGCAAAGCTTCAAATAAAATAATTCAACAATAAATAATAAAACCCTAGATAAACACTTACTGTTATTGCTGAAGCGGGAGCTCGGCAGAAACACGTCCGCTCGCTTCAAGCGGCAACTAGAAAGTCCATGTTAGCCACATCCACACCACACTCGATACACCTCCGCGACTTCTTGGGGGCAGGTCCCTCAACTGTTGGTGCAGCAGGTCGTTTGACCCCGGATGGGCCTGCAACTGATACCACTGCACCATGCTTGGCATCCTTGTGACGTTTTAGGCTGTCCTTCCGCGAGAAGGATGCCGGACACACATCGCAGGCAAAAAGACAGGTGGATTTCGATGCTACGTCATGCTGCTGGAGCAGATGTCTCTTCAAACTATCGCTTCTCGAGAAGGAAGCCCCACAGACATCACAAGTAAAGGAAGCCATTTTCTATAAAGAAATTAAAAAAACTGGTTAAAGACTTTTAACAGTTGTAACTAGCCGAAGACTAAACAAAAACTGAATATATATCACCTCGTACCTTGCTTTTATACATAATTGGTATAATTAGCTAGTTTACTTTTAAATTAGGTGAAACCCAGCGTCGTTTAACCTTGAGCAACATTTCAAACCAGTCTATTCACATCGGTAAATTCAATTAGGTAGTTTACTTTTAAATTAGAAAAAACCCAGCGTCGTTTAACCTTGAGTAACATTCCAAACTAGTCTAATCACGTCGGTAAAAATTAATTTGCTTCTTGCTTACGCACTACAACTATAATTATAGGATGTATCACTTTAACTTTCACTTCTACTCTAATTGTTTACAGACATTTCGAGCCTGGAATTTTTTTAAAAGAAAACATTAATGAAGAAGGCAAAGGTCACCTTTCACAATAAATCTTAGAAAGTTTGGGTGATTTCGGTAACAAGGACAGCTCAAATCGTATAAAATACGAGCACGATTCCTCTATGTTCAGTACAAAATACAGCATAAAAGTAGATACAATGATATCCATTAAAGACGGTATAGTAATGTTTCAGCGGAGTTTGAGTGATGCTAGGATTAATATCGAACGTGGTTATATTTATGGTGATGATGTCGGATCATGTTATGACGACTCAGGTGGATAAAGTTGCAACAAGCATGGACTGTTTGTGATCAATTCGACCGGAATCAAATAAATTACCATGAATTATTGGATAAATTTGAAGAATTAAATTTATTGAGAGACTTTATGGAATGCTTTTGAGCTATATAGAAAAATTATAATTGTAAAAGTTTTGTATGTGTATTTTATGGTAAATTTATAAATAAAAATGTTAATATAATTCGAATATTTATCATTCTAAGTCACCTGAGTACAATTTACGCATGCGCAACAACAATTCTTAAACATTTAAAAGGAGGAGCTGCATAGATTCCTTCTCAGTCATCTCAGTGAAATCAGTGCAAAGCAATGGAGTCTGTAGATGTTAATGATGCACAAGTTTCGCATACCGAAAATCTGATTAATAAGTTTACGTATAGTTTAAGTGAATTGGGGGAACACCCTCATAATGTGGAAATTGGGTTTGTTATAAACCAGAGAATAAAACCCGTATTACGATTGGTGTGTAGCAAGAAATATTGTGGCAACCATGTTCTGGAATTGACATACGAAAATTGGTTAGCATTTACAAATTTTCAAGTGGAATTTCAAATCAACGTATTTTCTCGTGACGTGCTAAACACTCGATTAAATGGTGCACCCGAAATGGAAGATCTACACATACAACTAGGAGCTCCGTTCTTTATCACTCTGTCACCAGTGTCTGGATCAACTGAGGACGAAACGTTCCAGTTAAAAATAATAATGGGTAATAGCTCGATAGTTATAAATGAATTGGAGTGCCGTAAACTATTCCATATGCGAGAGCTGTTTGAGTATCAACTTAAGCAGCTGAAAAGTCGTGACTTCCCAGCATTATACAGCGAATTAGTAGGGTTTGTTGCTAATTCTAATTTAAATGATTGTGATAGGCTTAATACTCTGACTGAAGGGGAGAAACGAATTAAAATCTTGATTGAAGGCGAAGTTCGAATTGGCGATATTTTATTCTACAACGAATTGAATCAGAGCGCTCTAAATGCATTGGAGCTGGTTATATGTTTTCCGGATATATTTGTGCAAGACGTGATGCGTACAAGAACATTAGTGGAAATGTTTAGACGTTTAAATTTGTCGGAATCTGAAGATTCTGGTTATGGTGATAACTAGAAAGAGTATTTTATAAAAGACAGCCCAAGAGACGTGGATGTAAATGTATTGTTATTGTAAATATATTGTAAATTTTTTGAAAAAGTATAAATAGACTCGTTGTTGTTTATTTATTTAGTATAGTTTGAGATTTTTTTGAGTAAACACATGATTATCTGTTCTGGAGAGGGCTTAATCAACAGCGCTATAAACAGGTTACCGTTTGAGCTGCATATTCCAGGTTATCAGTACTGCGGTCCTGGTACAAAGTTGAATGAGCGCTTAGCAAGAGGTGATCCTGGAATAAACGAATTAGATAAATTGTGTAAAGATCACGCCATTGCATACTCCAAGTACCCCGACGATCTTCCAGCCAGACACCGAGCAGATAAAATTTTAGAAGAAGAAGCCTGGGGTAGAGTTAAGTCTAAAAACGCAAAGTTTGGGGAAAAAGCCGCAGCTTGGTTTGTGACAAACGCTATGAAAGCGAAGAGGAAAATGGGTATGGGTTTAAAGAAGAAAATAAGTTTCAAAGGTGGATTTTTGAAGAAAATACGATCCGCAATAGACCGAGTTGGTTCCGACAACTTGAAAAAGCTGTTACATGTTGGTATTCTAATTGGTAAAAAAATCATAAAAGGAGCCGGTGGAAGAAACAAAATTAAAGTCCCACGTATTATACCCGTTCCACAGAAAGGAGGTTTTCTACCATTGATTCCGATATTCGCTGGACTAAGTGCCCTAGGAGCACTAACAGGTGGTGCTGCGGGGATAGCTAAAGCAGTAAATGATGTCAAGACAGCCAACGAACAGCTTAAGGAGAGCGAACGACACAACAGATCTATGGAAGCCATTACCGTTGGGAAAAAAGGAAATGGAATGTTTCTAAAACCATACAAAAAAGGCACAGCATTATTCCTGAAACCATACAAACAGGGGCGCGGCATTTGTAAAAAAGTATCTAAAAACTAAGCAAGTTACCTCGAAGAGCTCTCACTGATGTAGATATAAGGAAACACGCATCTAACATTCCTCATTTTCGCAACGTCTTTTCTAGAGATCAGTTACTTAAGATTAGACCGCATGTCAACGAATCGGGAGTGATTAATTTGGATACCACCAAAGGTTCGGGTACACATTGGGTGGGGTACCGAAAACGCGGAAAAAGTGTGTATTACTACGATTCGTTTGGAGACTTGAGACCGCCGGAAGAAGTAAAGAGATATTTTCGAGGTTGTAAAATTTACTACAACAGTGTACCGGAGCAGACTTACAACACATACAATTGTGGACATTTAGTGTTAAAGTTTCTTAGTGACAATGGCTAAAACAGTGAGCGTGTTCGGGTATGGTAATGTCATATCGACAGGATCCATTTACCCACCAATTAAATTGAAACAGGACGGTGAATATGCTTTGGGTCTAGTGGGACTGTACACTTGTAACACTGTGCAAAACATACATCCAGGAAACAACATATTATACTTTAACGATCCAGAGCATCGCAGAATAACCATTGAACCTGGATCATACGAATTAGAAGAAATATATGCATATATACAGGATGTTTTCAAAAAATGGTTCAGTCAGAAGCCGGACATCAACGAGAACATTGAAAATATTTTAAACTGAGTGCCAACAATAATACATTAAAGTGTTCTATACGAAGCAGTATACCGATTGATTTTGGGGCAAACCGTAAAACAATATTGGAAGCATCTTGGGGCTTACCAACCGCAAATTGGCTGCAGATACCGTACATATCGCTAATCAGCAAGTGAACATAATATCGGTCTCAAACATTTTTGTGGAAACCAATATCACCAGCGGATCGTTCAGAAACAATTTTCTTACGCACAGCATATTCGAATTCAGTCTATCTGTACCACCCGGGTATAATCTGGAAAAGGAACCTAACCACGTCATATATTATCCGCTGAGCGTGACAGAAATTGATAATATTACAATCAGACTAGTCGATCATTTGGGTGAATTGGTAAACTTTTCCCGGAAACATACACCTGTGTGAGACTGGAAATAAAAGTAGCTGAAAATGCCTATCGATTTTGTATATAAAGCACGCTACAACACCCCCAGACGATTAGAAGTGAATACGGCGTCAAAGCGTCAAGTTGTCGAGAGACTTACAGCAGAAGAAATACGTTTCTTAAAGTCTTTGGGATTAAAAGTTATAAATGATGGGTAGCAGAAGTAAACGCAGCTTAGATCTCCACGGTGATGAAAACGTTAAACTTGGAAGGCTTAAATATGAGGACGTGCCCAAATTGGATGTGTTTGGAGGTTATAAATTAGACGAAACCATAATAAAGGAAGATTATTATACATATCTTCCCTTTACATTGAATGCAGAAAACAACGATCGAATTTCAATTGAAATCCAGAGCAGTGATAACATCACATACCCTCATGAAAGTTTTATATTTATAAAGGGTACCTATAAGCCTACGGAGACATTAAGGGAAGCGTCAACAACTGGAGACCCGATTAGAGCAGCAGAACCAGACCCTAAAGCTTACGAATTTACTAGAAATGCACCATATTTTCTGTTTGAGGAAATTCAATACAAATTGGGTAATAATCAAATAATAGATGTCTGTCGAATCCCTGGAATTACAAGAACTATTAAAGGTTTAGTATCCATGGAAGAATCCGAAACAAAATCTATTACACATACCGGGTGGAAACCCGATACCATATTCCAAGATGGACGGTTTAGTTGTGCTATACCGCTAAAAACCATTTTTGGGTTTTTTGAAGATTACAAGAAAACTATCGTCAACATGCCTCAAGAGCTGATTTTAAT